>JAWRVZ010000040.1:1202500-1802500 GCA_037043235.1 Rhodeus uyekii | reverse complement strand
CAGTGGTTGTTTTTTATGTGTTTTATAAGTTTATACCCATATATGTATAGCAAGAAAAAAAAGGAAAAGGTTGAATAAGTTTTGTCCTGTTTTGCACTATAAATATGTATATATTCAAACTGTCTAAATGAATTGTAATTATTCATTAATAATACTAATACTTTTAATTCAAAACATTTAAAACTTAACAGGTAATTGAGGATATGACATTTAAAAATAAATAGACACATTGTGATATAAAAAGTTAAATTTTGAGATATAAAGTCACAATTAGAGAAATAAAGTTGCAAATTAAAACCTTCAGAAATAACGTCACCAATATTATAATTATTTTATTGAAATTGTCTTTTATACATATTTGCTTAAAAATGTGTCAAAGCTTTATGATTTGCTAATTAAGATATATTCACTGAAGAAAAGTCTTAATTTCACAAGCAAATCCTTTCTAGTTTTAATGTAGTTTAGATTTGATTGTTGACAAAATGTTCTGATGTTCTTGTATTATCTTATGTATCAAAAGACAATGAAGTCACTTATCAAGTGTCAACTGTTTGATTATCGCTTTAGCAACGATACTCATGCTTTTGATGTTCCTCAGAACTGTCTTCATCTTGGCGGCTGTCTCCCTCTTAAACTCTCTTTAGGGTTAATTCCTCTAGTTCTTATCCACTGACACCCTTTAAAACTTTTCCCTCCCTCTGTCTTTCAAGTGTCTCCTTAAAAGTGAGCACGCTTTTCTCTCGTCTCTCCACCACTTTTAGGGGGGGAAAAATGTTAATCATTACTTCAATTCATATGAAAAGGAGCTTATCCTGTGAAGTGGATGAGACTAGTAGCTGCTTGCCTCGCCATTTAGCTAAAATCAGTATGTGATGTTTGTACAATGATTCTGTCCAATTCATCCATACACTTCTCTTACTTTGCTTCTCCTTCTAGACCAAAATGTTAACTTAGAAGGGAATATTTAATGCGCTGAATTTCAAACATTATAGGTGGACTACTTATTGTCTATTTGTATTAATTAGCTATGTTCTAATATTTAGGGAACTGCCTTTAGCATTCCAGTCAGCATGTTACATCTTATGCAGCATCAGCGCCAAGAGGGGGCCCCTAAGCTAGGCAGGTTACTGCCCTAGGTAGATTTCCCACTTAGAAGTGAAGGCTATAAAATGGCGAGTGAATGGGTGAAGATTATCAAATACACTAATTAAAAATTAAATTGATTTCAGTTTGTACTTGGCAAAAAAATAAATAAAAATTCAGATATTTTCCAGAGTGAAAAAAATTAAAAGAAAAGCATTAATACGCTTTTATAGGCCTAATGAGAGTTTCTGCTAATAGGCAAATATTTGACAGTAACAATACAAATTTCAGAGAGTCAGTTGTGGATGCCGCCTCTTGCTTCAGATAAAGATTCTAGAATTATTTTAGAGCTCCTTGGATTCAACCTATTTTTATTTCCTCATTCTTTTGAAAAATTAAATCACAGAACATATGAATAAACTGCATTTACATAATTATTTGATTATTGAACTACAGTGGTGTGAAAAAAAAAGAGTTTGTCTGTCACGGTCTGGTCATGTTGTTGTCTTCTGTTTCACTTAAGGGGTCCCATCTGTGTCTCTCCCAGGTGCCCTTCCTGCACCTGTCCTGTCATCATTACGTCGTTAGTCTCCCAGGTGTTTGTCATAACCTTGTGTATTTAACCCTTGTGTAATTCCCTTGTCGTGGTCAATTGTTAGCGTTATGTCTTGTGTGGATGCCATCTCCGTGGTTCTCCGTGTTGTCACAAGTGTCTTCCAGGTTTGCATTAATATGTGCCATTTCTGTTATACATTTAAAGTGTTTTTGTTTTCGTCTTTTAAATAAATACACACTTCGTGGTAACAGAACGACTGACCAAAACAGTCACCCTCATTGGCTTTTTGCTGGCATGGATTTGGCAAGTTGTTTTATCACCATCGCCCGTTTTATCACCTTGCATCGTAAAAGGAGCATCTGGGGAGGGGATAACAGGAGGAGGACAAGACAGAAACAGAACACTAAACAGACAGGGGGTCTCCAGGGTGGTGCTGGGTGCTCAGGGAGCCAGTGTGAGTTCAGGTCTCCCTCCATTGCCCCACCCTACCCGTTCAAGGCTCTATAGCCCCCCCCCCCCAAAATGTTTTCAGGGGAAACTCATTTTCCGTTGTTGTACATTACTCGGGCTAGGTGGCACTTTGGAGTGGGTTCTGGGGCAGGCAGGACTTCAGTGTCTGATTTGGGGATAGGCAGGAGTAAGGATAATTGTTCAGGCACTAGCAGGTGGTCAGCAGCCGTCTCGGGCACTAGGGGGCACTCTTGAGAGGGCTCGGGCACTAGGGGGACTCAGTAGAGGGCTTGGGTATAGCAGAGAGCATGTGGGAAGGCTTGGGTAAAGGAGAGCACGTGGAAAAAGACTTGGGAACAGGGGATTGCACAGGAGAAGGCTTGGGTACAGGAGAGTGCACTGGAGAGGGCTGAGGTACAGAAGAGCGCATTGGGCCTGGCTGTAGTCTTTTGGCTGTCTTGTGTGCAGCCCACACACACACAATAGCGCTGTGACCATCTTGGCCGGCACCCACCTCTCTGGTGGGCATCCAGTTAGTTTGCATGATGATGAGGAAGAAGGTAGAAGCGTAGCGAGCATGGAGGTCAGCTGAGGAGGAGCGGGCGCTGGTTCCGACTGACGAATAGCAGGCGCTGGAGCAAACTGACGAATAGAGGGTGCTGGAGCAGAATGATGAATGGTGGGCCCTGGAGTAGACTGACGAGCGGAGGGTGCAGGTACAGACTGACGAATAGCGGGCGCTGGACGAGACTGACGTGCAGAGGGAGCTGGTGCAGACTGACGAATAGCGGGTGCTGGTGCAGAATGACGAGCAGAGGGTGCTGGAGAGGTGGAGGATAGGGAGAAGACTGGCTGTGGTTGCTGTCTGGATCAGGAATAGACACTCTCTGCAAACACCTGAGAATGGCTTCAGTCCTGAGGTGTCTGGTCCACAGGATGGTAATAATTTCCCCCCGATTCAGAACAGCGATTTGAGCGTCTCGTCATCAAAGGGAGTGGCGGCAGCAAGACAGTAGAAGTTAATAATAAGCCTAGACCCATTTGGGAAATTGCTGCGAATCGATCATTGAAATCCATATCCACCAGCTCTTAACCACCAGGAGGATAAAGAAGGCACAGAGATGATGATGAACTAAAATATATTTAATGAACAAACTGAAACAAAACCACTTTAAATATAGAAACAAAAAGGCACTTCTTATGCAAAAGTTCAAATGAGTATTAGGAGAACGGGAACACGGAGAAACATCAGGTACCATTAATGACAATCTACCTAGACTGATGGAAACATGGGGTATAAATATGAGACACAACTGACAAGACTGAAGAGGTGCTTGAAGACGAGACAGACGAATGGAATGACACTGGGAGATCACAGGAAGTAAACAGAGACATGCCAGAAAGGTGACAACTGTATATATTCATTAAATGATTGCCTAAATAATAAAAAAAAAGATTCTGACAATTAAAACAAAAATCAATGTTGTTTTTTTAAGAGATCAATTACTGCTTTATTTGTTTGTTATTTTACTTTTCATCTTTTTAGTATAGTGTAGGCTACAGTGGAGCTGTCAACATATTATTAAACTGTATATAAATTCATGTGTTACATAAATTCATCTGGCATGTGACTGAATGAAAAATAAAAGGGTGTGACAGAAAGACCCCTCCCGGAAGGTGCATTCTTGCGCCATGGTGACTAGTTGTTGAGGAGGACAAGGAGATGATGAAGAGATGCTGAAAGGGGCTTGGTCGGGGATTGCATAGAAAGGCAGAGGAACAGTGGAGAAGACTCTGAAGAAGGACATATGCTGGGAGGAGGTGAAGGGATGGTGATGGTAAGACAACAACAGCCGACCTAGAGTCACAGTACCGACAGCTCACGGTGGAATTGAGGGAGGAAGGAGCTAAGGCTACTGTTAGCTGTGGGATGACCGACAGAGATGAGGCCTATTTAGAAATGGGCTTAGTCATTTTTGACATTTTTTTTTATTGTAGATAAAAAAAATGCTATTATTAATTTTCAATAATATTTGCTACTAATATTAGTTCCCTTTCAAGGGAACTCGTGCTGCGTAGAACGCTTTGGGGAAATACTCAAGCGCTGTCTCGTGAAGCAGATTATGAAAACTTTATCGCAAACACAGTTTAAAGTGTGTGTGTTGAGTTGTGCTGGCTTTCTGAGTTTTTCCCGAGATTAGTTTAAAAGAACAGGGATCTCATTGAATATGGCTAATCAGGCATTTATACAGTGTGCGTCTCCTTGCCCACATTATCTTTCGGGATGAGATATGCATGCTTTATGTGTAATATGTCTGGGAGCGGAGCATGCTAGGTCAGCGCTCGTGATCACTGCAACCAACTACCGCTGCGGGTGCTCCGCTTTTGCCTGGCGGTGTTTGACACTGACTCCGCCCAGGCTCGCGTTCCCCAAATGGATTCGCAAATGGATCAGACGGCGGGTTGTGAGACGGGCTCAGCCTTATCTCAGCCCTTTCCCGGCAGATCCAGTGCCCGTGCAAACCCGAGGGCTGTTACATCTGATCAAACAGAGACACAAACGCTGCAACAATCTATCTCTGAGGAGTTTGACATTGTCCGCGTTAAATGCTGAGAGAAGATTCGCCACTTTTCTCTTCAGTGTGAGGAGTTTTTCGAGGAAATGACTCGCGCACCATGTTAACTATTTATTGCCGGCAAAGGAGCGTTCGTCTAATTATTTATTTTCTTAGGACGAACGCTCCTTTGCCGGCAAAGGAGCGTTCGTCCTAAGAAAATAAATAATTAGACGAACGCGTCCTGTTAGCGCGAGTCATCCCCCCACGATATATAAAAGGCTTGATCCTGAGACTGAGGAGGCGCTTGCGAGCTACCTATCTCAATCAGTATTGATGCAAAAAAAATATATATATAAAAATTATACACTGCTTTATAAACCTTTATATATATATATATATATATATATATATATACATACATATATGTATTTTATTTATAAAAGAGGCATCTGTGGCTCAAACTTTTAAAGATAAGGAAATAAGTTCTTACTGGACGCCCCTCTCTCGTCTTCTGGGCTTTTTCGGCAACACTGTTGAGACGGTTGTCGATAAGTTCAAGGAGGCTACTAGCAGCAGGTGGCGTTCAGTGTGCTACTGCCTCATTGCTCTCAAATTAGGGGCTGTGACCTCCTCACAATGGGCTGAGGCAGAGCGTCGCAACCCGCTAACCCCTCCAGAAACCCGGGGGGTCGGGTCGGCACTCCCAGCCTCAACCCTCTGGCAGGAGGACGGATCTGAGGACCGTCATCCTCGTCAAGAAGGCTACATCAAAGAGGTCCTGGTGCTAAGGCGCCTGGCCTCGTACAGGCGTCCCTCCTCAGCTGCCGCCCGTGAGTCTGGTTGCTCTGAGGACATCGCTCCCTCCGAGGAGGGTCCTAGAGCATTCACTCCAGGTGTACCACTGAAAACCGCGCCCTGGAGCGTCTGCCACTCAAGCACCAGAGGCCAGCCTTGAGAGGCTGGTTCCCACATTAGAATTTCTGGTTGCATCTCATGCCTACCAGAAGTTTCTCATTGGGTCCTGCGGAAAAAATAAATAAATAAATATATATATATATATACACTATATTATATTATATATCATTTTCCTTTAGCAGGGTTCTACCCACCATGGTGAATCCTGAGCAGGCTCTGGTCACGGAACAGGAAGTAGACAGTCTGTTGAGGCAAGGGGCCATAGAATATGTACCCCCCTCGGACAGAAAGTCAGGCTTACAGTCATTACTTCATCATTCCCAAGAGGGATGGAGGATTGCGGCCCATCCTAAATTTGCACCTTCTAAATCATTCATCTTCAATGTTGACTTTGAACCAGATCGTGACAGATCAGGCCCGAGGACTGGTCTGTCAAATCGACCTGAAGGACGCATATTTTCATTCCATCCTCCCACAACACACATACGTCAGGTTCGCCTTTGGGGGGAAGGCTTACCAATATTGGCTTCCGTTTGGCCTAGCTCTTTCACCTCGCACGTTCATCATATGCATGGTCTCAGCACTAACCCCGCTACGCCTCCAATGCATCAGATTTCTCAATTACTCGACGACTGGCTTTTCTACCCAGTCGCTATAGCTAGCAGTTCAACATTGAGATGTTGTTCCCACGCTCTTTAATGTGTTGGGGTTGAGGCTAAACGCAAAGAAGAGTGTGCTCTCTCCTCTCCAGAGGACCACCTTCCTCAGTGTTGTTGGGTTTTGGTTTGATGTCTTCACGGTTTTCCCCCATGCGCATCGATTCCATCCTGTTAGCTGTCAAAGAGTTTAACTAGGCCAGCCACGCACTGTAAAGCACTTCCAGTGAATGCTGGGTCTCAGGCTGGGTGCTGGGTCTTACCCCGCTCGGGATGCTGCACGAGGTTTTTACAGTGGTGGCTCAGAACTTGAGGGTTTTCCCTGAGAGGCAACCCTTTCCGTACTATCAAGGTCACGCGGCGAGGCTTACATGCCTTGGATATGTGGAAGAAACCCTGGTTTCTGTCTCATGGACCCGTATTGGGAGCTCCTTGTCGACGCGTAATGCTATCGACGGATGCGCCCCTTACGGGCTGGGAACCGGTCTTGAGAGACCGCTCTGCCCAAGGTCATGAGCACCAGTTATCCTGGAATATAAACCTGCTAGAGATGATGGCTGCTTGGAGGGCGCTTCAGCCATTCCTCCCAGGTCTGGTTGCTCAGAACGATGGCATCACTGTGGTCTACTATATAAATCATCAGGGAGGTTTAAGCTTGCGACCATTATACAAACTGGCGCGGCAGATCCTCCTTTGGTCCTAAGGGAGACTGCTCCATCTACGGGCAGTTCACATCCCTAGGACCTATATTTCGGAGCAGACTTCCTGTCGAGGCAGGGCCCGAGGCCCAGGGATTGGAGGCTCCACCCCGAGGTGGTGGAGTAGATTTGGTTGAGATTCGGCCAAGCACAACTAGACCTGTTCGTGTCCGAGGAAACGACTCATTGCCCTCTGTGGTTTTCACTCTTGCACCCTGCACCGCTTGGGCTGGATGCCATGGTTCAGACATGGCCGAAGCTATGTCTGTACGCCTTTCCCCCTTTTGTTCTGCTCCTGGTAGTACTGGAGAGAGTTCGGTGAGACAAGGTCCATCTCACACTAATTGCTCCATGTTGTCCGGGCAGAGTGTGTTTTGCGGATCTTGTGTCCCTTCTGGACTGAGTCCCCTGGGAGATCCCAGGGAGGACTTTCTATCCCAGGCAGCGGGCTTGATGCGTCACCCCTGCCCAGAACTGCGGAAACTGTGGGTTTGGCCTCTGAGGGGGCCCAGCTCATAGATTCTGGTCTCTCAACTGAGGTTGTTGAGACCATTCTCCACTCCAGAGCTCCCTCCATGTGGAAGCTGTACGCCCTGAAGTGGAGACTCTTTACTTCTTGGTGTAGCAAAAAGCAGGTGAACCCAGTTAACTGTCACATTGGCAAAGTGCTGGAGTTTCTGTAGGATAAATTCGCTGCAGGGCTATCCCTGTCCACACTGAAGGTCTACGTGGCTGCTTACCACGTACCTCTGGGTGGCATGTCCATTGGCAGGGACCTCCTCGTCACACGCTTCCTCCATGGTATTATTAGGCTGAGGCCTGCAGTACAGACCAAGGTTCCTACCTTGGACTTATCCCTGGTACTCCAGGGGTTGTCCCAGGCACCTTTTGAACCTTTGGATGAGGTTCCCCTAAAGTTCCTCACTTTAAAAACATTATTCTTATTAGCTATAACATCGCTAAAAAGAGCTGGGGATCTACAGGCGCTCACTGTTGCTCCCTCTTTACATAATGTGCTTTGCGAGACAGTGCCTGAGTATTTCCCCAAAGCGTTCAACGCAGCGTCTCATTCCCTCTAATGGAACTATGGTTACATACCTAACCTGAGAGGTTTTCAACAAAATAGTTAATATGTGTTTTTTGAACTATTTTGACCAAAAAAATGGCAATGAAAGAGATTTTACATTGTCGCAGTATTTTGGGGGATTGTCTTCTCTGTAAGCATACATTGAATTTAACCAAAAAAGAGGTAGTATATTTGAGATGCTTACCTTTGAAAATATATATAGTAGCTATAGAACTGAACAATTGTTTTTGAATCCAATTGTTTTGGACACAGTTTTGAATGGTTGCGAAATCAAAAGAGAACTAAAGTACAAGAAAGCAAAATAATGTTATTTATTTCCATTTAAGTGTATTGCACTGGCTAATTAAGGAGTCTGATGCAATTTGTATCGCTAAGACCTTCCACTGGTATGATGCAGTCTGACTGGAGAAGGTCATGAGGTTGCTGGTGGAATTGAGACTAACAAAGCTACTGGACTGAATTAATAAGTTAGGATAGTTGATTAACTTTGCATCAGTACTGCAGCCAACTATTGCTCTCGACTGCAGTGTGCTTGGGATTTGCTAGTTTAACTCCTCTTATTTAACCTCTGTGCCCCTCTACTTCCATCTCTCCACTCCTCCCAACCTCAGGTTGAATCCATTTGGGTTTCTGCATTGGAAGGTCCTGGGGCAGATTCAATTAGCTGCAGCCTTAATTGGCTCTCAGGCATTAAAATTGAAACCGATGGAGAACTAATAACAATTGTCCTACTGGTTTGTAGCTTTAGAAACCGAGGGAAAATTAGTTGTGGTGCGTTTTGCACTTTTTAATTGCAGGCAGGTGGTTGGTTGAGAGAACCATTAAAAACAAACATACATGCACATGCACACACCCTGAGGGCTCTTCTTTGTTTCCACAACCTCAGAGTGATTTTTGTAACATGACTGTGAATTAAATTTGGGCCATATGGGTTTGTCTGTGTGTGTGGGTGTGCACACATATGTGTGTGTGTGTGTGCTACCCTCTGGTCCATTCCATCATGTCATCACCTTCCACCTTTCAGTCATATAGACAAATGAAAACACACTCACAAACACACACAGGTGTTCAGTGGGGCCTTCTCTCAGTTTTAACAGACAGTCCAGGCATGTCCTACACTCTGAGCTGCTGCTAATGTTTACTGAAAAGCAGTTCATTGAAAAGCCCTGAGTTTATTGCGTCCATTATTGCACTGCGTGTTTTGACAACTGTGGATGAAAGGGTGGTGTAGGCATGATGGTGAGAGGAAGACGAGGCCTTTAAGAGCAAAGCACTCTTACTAAATGCTGGTGGTGACCTCTTGATCTGTCTAGAAAGCTGCACTAGCAGATGGTAAAACTCAAGATGCTTCTCGAGTCAACATTTGAGTTTACACAGATATAGATTAAATTATTATTTAAAGTGTAATATTTACTTCTCAAAAAACACAAAATGATATCTTGATCTGTATCATATCATTAATCCCAGTAACAAAAACAAAACATTGTACACACAATAATTACATATCCTTTAAAAAGATATAGTACCATGCAATGGTAATGACATCAAATTACTAAATTATTATTATATTAATTTACTGACCGTGGTATCCTTTTAGATAAAATAATGTAAAAGAAACATACTGAATGTGGACATGTAGTGTACTTCATTTCTTGAAAAAACATTTTAAATTAATGACTGTAAACTTGACGTTTACAGAAACCTTACAGAACAAGACACTGCATTGAAAATTGATACTGTTGGAACGCCTCTGCGTGATTGCGTCTTGAAGCATGTGTGAAATCAGTCCAAAGGCATGACAGGACATCATAGGACATCATGACCAGAAAGCTATACACCGCACCCAGACCAAACAATGTCAGCTTCGGATGTCTTTCACAGGCATAAAGAAATTATGGTGGTGCATATATAATTTTCGCTTGTTTAAACCTATGCTGCCGTACTGACCAGTGCCTGACTTGTGTGAAACCAGGCGAGCATAACTAAGACAGAAGCACCTGGCCCCCAGGGGTGAAGCCTAAATCTAGGTTGTAAAACCTGACTACTGTGTGCGGAAAGGACCAGCCCACCATCACACATCATTTGTAGGGATAGTCGCTGACTCAGCTGGGTTCACTCATCTCTCCAGGTAAGCCTCTGGCGGTCGTCGCTCAGCTTCTGCAACGGACTTCCAGGATTCCAGTGGTGACAACGCCCTCCACTCCTACCTCCCCATCATTCTCGCTTGCTCCAGCATCACCCTGGTCAGCCGAGTCCCCGTCACCACCTCAATCCCTCGAGCCAGCAGCTCAGCCTCAGGCTTCTGGGTCATTTAAGTTCCTGGTTCGTTGGCCTCTCTGCTCTGCTGGTTCCTCCACACACCCTGGCTCTGCCTTTGTTGATCGGCTCCCAGGTTCCACCCAGCCCTTCAGCCAAAGCTCCAACTGGCACTTCCCACAGTTTTTAACATCATGTTTTTTTGCATACATTTACATTTATGCATTTGGCAGACACTTTTATCCAAAGCGACTTACATTGCATTCAAGGAACACATTGAATCAGTTCTTGCAGACTCCTCCGGGTTATCCTTGTCCATCACCAGCTCTATGCCCACCTCCAAAACCCACTCCCTCTCTCCGTCCTCAGTTTGACATTATATGATGCGAGGGCGCACCTTTCTGAGGGGGGCTCTATGTCACATTTATCATCTGTTTAGTTGATTCCTGTCATGTCTGTATAATTTCTCATTAGTTTCTATGGTTACAGATTAGTTAATCTTTGTCCAGCTGTTCCTGTTTAGTTCCCTCATTTACTATATGAATATATCCCCCCTGTTCTGTTCAGTCCTTGGTTATTGATCATGTTAAATTGAATGTTATTCCTGAGTTTGCTTTTAAAGTATTTTTTTTTTATTAAAGACATGTCATCTTCTTCCTCTCCGTCCAAATCATGTCCTTCCTCATGTGCTTTCTACAGCCACCAGTCCATGACAGTTGCAAGAGCAGGGAGGTAAACACGATTCAAAATTGCTTGCCATTATAGTCCTATCTTGATAAACTAATGTGCATGAAAATAATAATAATAATAAATAAATAGACAGAGACACACAGAGCGCTCTCTGAAGGCACAGAGGCAGAAGCTGGCCTGGGTCCGCTTTATATTTTCCTGGTCATGATGTCACCCACCTATGATGTCCCATCATGTCATTGGACAGATTTCACATGTGCTTTAAGACGCAATCATGCAGAGGCGTATTTAAAAAGCATAAACTTTCACAACGTTTAATACACAAGTACATTTTTTAAAACTGTGCTTTGCAATTATTTCAAATTCATTTTTAAAGTACATTTTAACTTAGTAATGATAGTAATAATAATGATACAATTCTGTCAAACGTGATTTGAGATGTGGCGGAAATGTTTATGTTTTACAGAAAATTTATGTATCTGGCTATATAAATCA
Organism: Rhodeus uyekii; assembly: GCA_037043235.1. NCBI lineage: Eukaryota > Metazoa > Chordata > Actinopteri > Cypriniformes > Acheilognathidae > Rhodeus > Rhodeus uyekii. Next base: position 1,791,056 of record JAWRVZ010000040.1, on the reverse strand, counting down.
ATAGTAATACCATGATACTGTAAGCTCACAATATTAATATTGTAACATAGACCTGATTTAATCAGTCTTGTTCAGTGCTTTTATATTTTAAATGGGTTGTCTGTGCATTTGGCAAAAAACAACAAAATCAACATTAATGTTGTCAGATTTCATCCTGTCCATTCCATACAAAGTGTACACAAGTTCAAGTTTAATACCTCTCTTATTAATTCTCTCTCGGTCTCAGCAGGAGTTGCCCTTTATAGCTCTAACCATACCTGACAGATTATGTGTGTGTATGTCAGGTTCCGAGTAGTGAGGACTCAGTATTCTGGTGGAAGGGATATTTTATTGTATATAAACATAAAACAAAAGGCAACAAAAACAACCCCAAGGGGGAAAAAACAAGACAACTGACTCGAGAATGTAGACTGGACTTAAGAGGCAAGACAGGACAGGAACTGATGAGGACATGAAAGACAAAGACATGACACAGGACCGCAAAAATGAAGGGATTAATCAGGGAGCACATGAGGAGGATAATGAGGTCGGACAGCTGGAATAAATAAACTAATAACAAGGAAACAAGGCGGACGGGGTTACACAATGACAAGACATGAACACGCGCCCAATACGAACGCATACAGCTGCGTGTCCACGTGAGACAGCGCGATACGACACAAGACAGCGTGCAGCTGGTGAAAACACAAACTGCGTGCGACATGAAACACAACATGAAAAGTATGCAGCTGCTGAAAACACAAACAGCGTGCTAAACATTACATACAGACGAGAGAGCATGGTTTGCGCAAAGCTTGAAGCCACGCCTACTCACAATAAGTAGAGCGCACGATAACGAGCAAGTACTCATCTTGGGTGCTCACAACAAGGACGAACACACGGGCCATGAATGTCCAAATCCCGGCACAAAACCGAAACTGAACAAAATCAAAGTCTCGGGACCGGACATCATAACCCGCACACATTAAACAAATCAAAGTGAAATCGCTCACCTCCACAAAATATGGAGACAGTAGTGTCAGAGCTCTGCCACAACACCAAGAATGACTAGATCAAATGTGGCAGAACCCTGATAGTGTCTATGTGTGTGTTTATTTGCATTATATGTTTCACAAAAGTTGTGTGACTCCAGTCAGTGTCTGTCACTACAGTATTGTTGTTGCAGATGCATTTTAGCACTTTCAGTCCTCATACACTGGGGTCATTACACACACAACAGATCCAAGTGTAACTCTAATAATAATAATACAAATAAAAAAAAAATCAGGGTTTGAGAAAGAGCCTTGTTTTGTAGTCAGTAATAATATGAGTATAGAAAAAACAGATGAAGCCCTTGTAGAAGTATAGCCATCTAATGAAACCAGTTTCATTGGCCTGTGCACTTTTTTGTGTTTTGATACTTGTCCTTCTCTGCATGTTTTGAACAAACCAATGTCTTCTAAAAATACAAAATATCACAAACCACAAAATTAGTTCAGTCATAAAAACAGAGGTTTAATGTCGTTCATGGTCACAGCTGTGTGGGGCTCTGCAAATAAACGCTCTACTTGGTGAAATGTAGACCATGTACTTTAATCGGCAGGCATTCACATTTGCTAAGAGAGGACATTTACTAAACCATGACTAGAAGCCACGGGTGTGGTGTTTTTGTGGAGAATGACAGTTCATGGGCCCATTGCTGTTGCTTTCTGTTCAGCCCAACTGTGTTTTTGAGAGCTTTGATCAACTTGAAATGTACCATTTTAAAATGTAATTTATTCATGTAATGACAAAGTTACATTTTCAGCAGCTATTGCTCCAGTCCTCAGTATCACATGATCCATGTAATATATTGATTTGGTGATCGAAAAACAATTCTAATTTTGTTTCTTTGTACTGTCAGTACAGGATTTATTTGAAACTACAGAAAGCATTTTTGACTTTTACTTATTTTGTCTTTGTAATTCATCCTTGCTGAATGAATTCTCACAACAACAAAAAAATCTACTCTGTCTAGATATTTTTTATTCAAAACAATTTACGTTCAGTTACATTATTTGAAAGTTGCACCTCTATTGTCAAAGATGATTGACAATTAGTATACATTTTGGATTGGCGGTATAGTTCTCATATTCCCATAGGTAGACATGGATCAGCTGAGAGTCGGCTGAATGGACCTTGACGAACGTGACCTGCCAGAACTAACGGTATACTTGATCTTGACATGTCTAACACTGTGTTAGCAGTTGAGCTACAGGAAATTTGAAATTTGAGTTTTGCAGCATTTCTTTCTTTTGCTCCCCAAATATTTATTCAGCTTCATCTCCACCCTCACATGGTTTCAGGTTTATGTGGTGAAGTGAAGATTACATTTTGCTACTGTGGTAACATGCCCCTTAATTAAAGGCAGAACTGATACATATGCATTGAGATTGCATATTACACTGGCAGATAAGAAGGAGTTTATTTGATAAACTACAAAGAAAGCATCCATTCACATCAAAACAGCCTAGGCTACATGATAAATGGCACTAAAAGTCTTATGAATTATTCTGAATTCACAGCAATCAGGTTTTAAAGTGGCAGTAAATCCTGTCTAAATAGGTTCATTCATTATTCTCTGCGGTGTGGCCGGGATACTTAAAAGTGTTATGTCTGGATTGTCCCATGCTCTGCTGTGTTCTAGCGGGCGGTGCTCTGCCTTGACCTGATATACGGTGCGACTCGAATTACAGAGACGGAAATGTTGTCGTCATCTTGTTAGTATTCTGATGTAAGCCTGGGGCACGGGTGTCAGATGCTCTCAAAATTTACAGCTCAATTTGGAAACCACAGATACAGCTGAGCATGGCTTTGGGGTGACTTATAATGAAAATACCAATCCACATTAGCTCCACTTGCCACAAGCAAAATGTTAATATCAGAGCAGAAAAAAAGTGAGAGAGGGAGATAGAGAGAGATTGAACAGAGAAACATCAGAAAGAAAATAAAGTTTAGTGTCTATGGAAAACTTCCAATGTTACTGGCAACTTTAAAGCTAGCTGAATGTCATGTATGGATTTTGAACAGAACTTTTACGCATTCATCAATTGGTGAATTGTTGGTGAATTTGCAATGTCTGGCAACAGGATTTAGCTTTTCTGTCAAATCAAAATTGTGTTACATTTTGTATATTATGAATTCACAGGGTATGATCTACTTCATTAAATTCACGTTCCAGGGGAAAGAAGCACAATTTTGGGAGGCAAGTTTTAAGTTTAGGATCCCTCCATTTGGTTCATTCTTACTCTGCCTTCTGGCATCAACTAAATTAAAGACTTTTTGTTCCATGCTTATTTTCCACTGGGCCTTTAATGTCATGCTTATTTCAGAAGGATATTGCCAGTGATTCTTACAAATAATGAAGGGAAATGAATGTATTACTGTCTGAGCACAAAGAAAACATATTTATCCTCAATCTCCATGTGAATTGCCCTAGCTCAAATAGTCTTCGATTGAATACTGCAAACATATTTGCATAAGCTTTGCATTTAGAGTCCTCCTCAGGCTCTAAGAATTGTGTCAAAGCCTCTCTCTCGCTATTGTCATCGTTTGATCATGGTGAAGTGGTACTCCTGATGTATATGATTATCTTAACTAAGACTAACAAATGAAGAGAAATGTTTCACTTATTACATTCTGTTGTGTCTTGCAATGACTTATCAGCGATTTTAGGGGCTCACAGTACTTCAATAACAGAAATAAAAGTTTGTTTGAAATTTACTCTTTGGTCTATAACATTCAAATGTATATACACTATAAAAAGTAGATGTGCTTTTATTAATTTAACAAGCTGTTTATAGCTGGCTGGAATTTAGTCATTAAATGCTATATATAACTTGAATGAGAAACAATGTAGATGTAGATGTACATTGTTACAGTGTGTGAAATACTTTTCCACTTTTTTTAATGATTATTTTTTCTGAACCTTTTTCTGTCTGCTTGTTAAGTTGTGATTACTATAGTATAAGGACAACAATACAGTAGGTCCTGGAGGCCAAGGCGGGCCGGGCCCATGGTGACAGATGGAATCCAGGGGTGAGGTGAAACCAGAGTGTTGGAGAACTGAGGCAAAGCCGAGTAATAAGAATAAGAAGTAAATAAGAAGTAATAAGTAGAGCAATAAGAGTGACTGTCCCAGGAGGATCTGAGGGTGAGAGAAGTCGAGGCTGAGCCGAGGAATCCATGTGCCTAGGCTAAACTGGAGGGAGCCAGCAGAGACAGAGCCAGGGAACTTGCTGGCTTAGGTAGAGGAGGTGGGAAATGCAGGCTGGGTGGCACCAAAATCGATGAAGGAGACTTTGAGCTGAGAGGGACCAGTGGCATTGAGAGACTTTGGAGAACTATTTATTTTAAATTCTCAAACAAATTCTTGGATGGATGGCTGGGCTCTGAGTCTGAAGTTAGGACATCATGTCTTACTCTGCAGCGCACATGGCGTTGAAGAGGGATCCTAATCTCACCAGCACCCACTCAAGATATTCTGCAAAATTCCCTCTAAGACCTTCCAAGGTCTGGCCTTGGACCACTGGGTGAGGGAGGTGTAATAAAAGATGCAGAGTGAGCAGTCAGGGTCATGAGTGAACTATATCTTTTCTTTTGGTTCAGTGTTCTGTCATGTTCTGGCAGGTGGTTTAAGTTAAATCACATGACATAGGATAATCCAGCAAGAACGGTCTTTAATAACGACATTTTAGAACACTCAGGAAAAATAAGAAATAAATCAAACAACCATGTGTTCTCAAATGACAATCAACACCGAACAAAGAACTGGGAGAGCTGAAGGCTTAAATACACAAGGGAGGCTAACCAACAGAAACTGAAACATGGAAGCCATGGAAACTAGCTAGTAGTGGGAAAATGGGAACAGTGGAAACAGGTACAGGAGCTATAGCTAAACCAAAACAGAACATGCGTTACCTTAAGCTTTATAATACCTTACAGTCTCTGGGCTAACAACATCCCAGACACCAATAATTTAATGATTCCTAAAAGATAAATCAGAGTCTGGCCATTTCAGCATGGAGATATAATCTCTAATATAGAATAGCTTTGGGATTTTTCTTTAGTTTTACAGCGCCCGTAAATGTATATTAGTACAGTTTGTTTGTTTGCTTGAGAAATGATGAGTCTTGATTTCAGAATGAACACATACCTCAAAGTTTTGGATGCTTTTGAATGTTGTCACACTCTATGGGGTAAGCTGTTACAATGGATCTACTGTTTCGTTTATAAGAACAACTTTTCATATAAATGAAATCTAAGAGCTAAACAGTAAAACAATTATTTCCAAAACTTTTTTAAGATTTAATGATTTTTGTGTTAATTTATAACATTTAAATATTACACATTTGATGACTTACATCTGATAATTTACAACTTCCCTGTGTGCCCTAAACATCTATGGATGTTTCTTTTGTCACAGAAAGTGCTGTGTGGCTTGGTCTTCATTGCAGTCTTTTTTTTTTCTTTTTTTTTCTTCTTTCAATTAGATACACATTTTATGTCGCAGCGGTCCATTTAGTAGGTTTTATGCCAGCTGAGTATGGCCATGGAGTAATTACAAGGATTATTTACTTCTGTTAATTGAGGTCCCACCTTGGGTGTTAAAGGTTAATGTTCTTTTGATATATATTTTCTTTCCATTTCCACAGACAGATTTACAGCCTAAGGAGAAGGGGATTCCTGGAGGTTTACAAGTTTAAAATGTTCAAATTAAGTTTAAATTCAAATTCAGAAGAGGAATAATATCAGAGGGTTTCAGAATTGGGGTATATTTCAGGTTCCATTTCTAAGCTTGGCCCCTAAGATGGCCCACATTGATTTTCTTCACTTCTGCTCTTTGCTTGGTCTCAGCGCTTTCATTAAACCCTAATCCGTCTCATTTGCTATGCTTCCAGGAGACATGGAACTAAAAGAGGGAGGTGGATAATGAATTGAAAAGAAAATGTGAAGTTACATATGTTTTTTTCCCTGCTCTTTAAATGACCCTTGTCTCCTCATTCATGGTGAGGCTGTTTTAATAGTCTTCCTAATAGGAATTTTAAATCACAAAACTGCTAACCTGCAGGTTAATAAAAATGGTAATTTGGTAATCTTGTATCTGATTTAATTGGATTTCAAGAACCTCTTTAAAATGTGTTTGCATTCTGGAAAATTTACATGTGCCGTGTTAAAAAGGAACTTGAATCTCCAGCTGTCAGGATAATGAATTAGGCCATTTCATCTCTATAATCTTCTGACAATCTCCCCTTGTACTTTCCTGTCATAGTTAACCATTAAAGCAATGTATTACCTTAATATTTGAAGTGTTTTACAGCTTTGTAATGTTGCTAGGATCTCAACAATACTGTGTGTTGCTTAGTCATAAGTATAATGGTGCTGTAGAACAGATGAAATGAAACTTGAGTCACATTTGACCTTTTGACCTAATATTTCTTGGATTTTGCAGTTCTGTTATATTATATTGTATTTTATATATTGTTGTATGTTTTGTTGTATATAATATTGGCTTTGGGGGGGGGTCACTTATTTTTTATAAGCTTTTCTTTTTAGCTGATAAATGTCATGAGCTGGACTTTTATTTTGACAGCAGCGAGAACCAAATGAGAACCTACTCCCCTTCTCCATTTAATTAGTTGACTGTCTTTTGTTTTACAGTTATGTATAGTAAACAAAAGGCTGGTTGCTTTTGTATAGGGCTTGTTGATCCACAAATAACTATTTTTGCTGTAGACTTGTGGCCAAGCAGAACAAAGTCCTGTTGGAATTTCAATCAGGGCAGCAGATTTGTGTTGCTTTTTACTCAGGTCACAGGTTTGAAGCATTCATAGCCTTAAGGATGTCTGTGTCAGCGAGGTTCGGTAGTGAATGTCTGACACATTGCTCTTTCAAATGGATACAGTTACAGCTCAGATTCTACTCAACCCCTTTTCCTTTCATTTCCACCTTTCATTCAGTATTGTCTCTCAACCCTCGAGGAGATGCAGTGCTCCTCTCAAAGGCCAGCACATATCTGACATCAATTATGGGATTACTGTGCCTTAATGCTCAATTTTTTCTCACTGTGAATGTGTCAAAAGGGATGAAGGTATGTTTTTCCATCACTGTAGAGCATTCAGACTTTCTCCCCAACACGGAACGGACCGTGTCAGGCAGAGCAGTGTGGACAGGACACAATCATCCAAATGAGCTTGACAGATAGAACACAATACACCTTGACACTAAGTGAGTCCAACTCTAGTCAATATTTAACCCCTCGGTCTCGTCCGCTTAGTTGATGGAGGTCTGCAAGTGGAAGTGAGTGTGAGGAGTGTGTTACCATATGTAGGTTATGGAGAGCACTTTTGGTCTGGTGTCGTTAGCCTTAGGGCTATAGCTAATAGGCCACCCATTTCCCAGCAGGCCCTGGGGCTCCAAACAGCTCGGCATTAGCTTCCCCTCATCATTAATGATGAGTTCTTTTCTTGCTTATGCCCAAACCCAACAGCCTTTTGATGGCGTTCAATCACCATCAAATAAACGTTGCAACAAAAGTTGCAATGTGGACCAGTGACTATAATTATTTAAACTAAAAAAAAGACTGCTATTTAAATTTGAATGTATCTGTGAATGAGCAGCACAGTTTTATCTAATAAAAAAGCATACTCAAGCATGCTTTATGTTGTTTTCAGCATCTGCCGCCTCACTCTATGAGTACACTCATTTCCGGAGCAGAGAGTTCAATCTACCATTTCATATTAAAACTATTGTCAGATTTACAAAGAAACTCAATGGTCTTCAACACCAACCAAAATAGAATTTTGTTTTCATTTGAAGAAATGACAGAAATACATTACTATTGTACAGCAAGATGCACTTCTTAAAGTAATAATACAGTTTAATGAAGAAAAAAAAACACTATCACATAATCTTTTATCTATTTCAAAAGATTAAACTTGCCATGAAGCACTTTTTTGCCAAAAATAAAAGGAATTGTTTGATTGAATTACATTTTAAAAGATTTATTGGATTTGTAAAGTTTTGTGCTTTAATTTAAACACTAAGTACTTTTGATAATGAATTGTAAAATGTCAAAAATCACAGAATCCAGGAAAAAAATAAAAACAGACAAAATGGAACACAATCAAAAAAATAACACATTTCATAGGACACTAGTATTGTTCAAATTGTAAAAAAAAAAAGAAAACAAAAGAAAAGAAAAGAAAAAGTAATCTTTTTTTTTATTATAACAGTTTAATTAAACCATAACCAAAACAGAAAACATGGATTTTTGGGAGAAAAAAATTATAATAAAATGACTTTCACAGTAATATATATATATATATATATATATATATATATATATATATATATATATATATATATATATATATATATATATATATATATATAAAAAACTGGAAAATTTTACATTTGCGACTTGAAACATGTGGTCATGCCTCTGTGAAGCTGGAAATGATTCTGATCATCACTTCAAAAATCTGTGGGATTCAAATTTATGTTTTGCCACAGCTTCTCCATCCCTTGTATTATTTTAAATGAATCCAGTTTTAAAATTCGTAACTACTGTCTGTGCATCACAGAGTGCCTCATGGATCGGTCTGGGACAGCAGTAGCTGCGATCTGCATGCTTTTATTCAGCACACCCTACCAAGGGCACTCTGCAGACATCCATTATATCTGGACCTTTACCTAATGCATTCTTTTGTGAGTGACGCCCTTTTAAATGCTGCTCATAATCTCCTTTCACTCTCTATATTGATATCTAGCTCTGGGCATGTTATCTCTGCATATAAACAGGGGTAATGACAATCTTCGCGTTTACAGGAGCAAGAGGAAGGGGAGCAGCAGACACTCACTCCTCCATTAGCATGTGAACATGACAGCAAGCCTGCACAGCATCGCTACGACTGTTGTCCCCTCTCAAGGTCGATGCTGATGGTCTCTCATTCAGGGGCGGAAGCTTCATGTTGATTTTTATTGTTAAAAACTGAGTGACAGTAAAGTATGCATTCGCACTTAGACAAGCTACAACTTGACAAGTGTTCTGATCTCTTAACTGTAGAACATTTTTTTTGAGTAAAGTATGTGATTACAAATTAATCTTTTTTAAATCATATTTCACCATTAAATCACAATCATAATTCAGTTAAATATTTGCTGTTAATAAATGGTTATTAAATAGTTCCTCTATTGACTTTAAATCTACTTTTGCCTCTTCAAGATTAATCGCTTTCTGTATTCCTCAAGTTGTAAGTCGCTTTGGATAAAAGCACCTGCTAAATGAATAAAATGTAAATGTAAAGACTCCTTCAGCCAACTATGAAAGGAAAATTCAACCTATTCACACTATCATGTCTATTTTTTAAAATACATTTTATTGATACATTTTTAAATAATTATTTTTCATTCATTGACCTCACTTTCTTTGTGACTAAATTTGCAAAGCTAATGCAAATAACTACTTTTCAACACAAATAATTATGAAAACATTAAATATTGATTTCAGGTTAAACTATTTTAAAATCTTGTATGTGTTACCCTCAGTCTTGTCTGTTGTGTCATCTGTGCACTTCCTGTTGGTAAGGTCATTTGTCACTTCCTGTCTGTCGAGTCATCTATGCACTCCCTGTCGGTAAGGTCATTTGTCACTTCCTGTCTCAGTCATGTCATGTTTCACTTCCAGGTCCCCTCTGTCTATCTCCCCGTGCCCTTCCTGCACCTGTCGTGTGATTACTTACTCGTTTGTCTCCTCAGGTAACAACCCATTCCCACTTGTATAAAACCCTCTTGTGTTTCCCTTGTCTTTGTTGGTTGTTGACGATGTCTAATGTTGACTCATGTTGCTGTTCTGTGGATGTCTTGCTGTGTATGGAAGCCGTCTCTCTCCGTCTCTCTCCTTCTCTCTCCGTCTCTCGCCGTCTCTCTCCGTCTCTCTCCGGTGATCTCCTTTCGTTTTTCAAGTTACTCCAGGTTTGCACTAAGAAGTGCTGTTTTTGTTTACATTTAAAGTATGTTATTTTTATTTTTTTATTTTTATAAAATGTATCTCAGTTTGAGCTCTGCTTCTCCTCGTTGTTCCTCCTCGCCCCGCATCACACACGTTCCCTTAGTTGTAACAGCATGTTTTTATTTAAAATGCCAGTACAGTGTTCAAAGCAATCGCCTAGGCAAGAACATGAACTACAACAATATTAGGTACTAATAATATTGAAGTCCCCTGATTTAATTTTCAAAATAATCAATAATTATAACACAGACAGAAGATGGCAGGAACTGTGCTTGAATTAAAAGACAAATTTGAGCGAGTCTGCAATGTGATGTGAGAAATTTAAAAGAAACATCGGCTTCAAATACCCACATGATTGGTCTGTTATACAGTATTGCTATTTATAGCAGTCATTATCTGGGAATAACAGATCATGGAAAGTTGCAACTAACCAATCAGAATCAAGCATGAGAGCTGGTTAATATATGTTATTTATAGTTATTTATGCATGCATGTATATATGATAATCAAATATAGGGTATTACTCCAAATTATTATTATTTATTTTTTTAATCTTATGTACCCCCCCCCCCCCCCAGATTTAAATACTTGTACTAAACAACAAACCATAAATATGTTGTGTCATATATAAAAGTCATATGTAAATCTAAAAATAAAAATGTAATTAAATGTATTAACTGTCATTTATTTTCAAAGTAGAAAAATTAATGTGGAAGGGAAAAACAAGTCTAGTAGCTTCCTCCTTTCTCTCTCTCTCTCTCTCTCTCTCTCTCTTAATAGGGCATCTGAGCTTGTTTGTTTTAGTTTTTTTTCTTCAAAGTTTTGAGAAAAAAAAATATAATAGCTAATTTAGAGGCATTAAACAAAAAACAATATCATTAGAATTTTTTTAATAGCAGAAGTTAATTGTCATTAAAGTTTGACATACGAAACATCTGTGCAACACACCCAAAATACTTTTTGCTTCAAAAAGTGAAAATGTTTAGACTTTTGAATATGTATATAAAATATCCACATTTTACCATTAGCATCAACTTCCTTTAGATGACAGATTAGTCATCAGAGATGAAATCAGGTCCACGAACTAGCCTTCTTGAGCTATGAATGCCCAGCTATGGACAGTCACTCAGAACACACGGAAAGCAAACATACCCAAATAGTTTCTCTGTTTCACCTGCATGTCTGGATTGCGATGTGATTTATATATGCTTGGCCTATAGATATAACCTTTCACCCAGTCAAACTCGTCATAAGACAATCTCAGGAAAATCATTGCTACATTCCTGACATGAATGCAGCACAATAAGCCGAGTTTGTCTGTTTAACAACAACAGCAACATCATTTACAGATGCACTGTTTACCCCCCTCCACCTCCCTTTGTTTGGCCCTGTGTGTATCCTCGTTATGGTTGCATAAAGATTAAGGAAATGAGCACATCATAACTCAGTTCCTAGCCCGGGGGGGCAGCAGCAGCCTGCACCAGAACTGCGTAATCTCCTATCAGTGTGGCGTTCTCATTTGGCTTAAGAGATAGGACGTTTTTATAAGCAGCACCTCCGGTTACAGGCAAGATTTACATACTGAAGATGATAAACTCATTCTGGCACCTGTGTAATTCGCTAATGACACATAATTTTAGCATGAACTGACTCCCTGATAGAGGGAGAAAGGGGAAAATTCTACAACTTGACAGGAATGGAGCCGCCATCCTTTCAACACGGTGTGTCTGCAAACGCTTGCACAGTCTTGACGGGTTGTTTTAACAGAGACTTTCTTTAATTAGGTGTGCTCACTTTCGGTTTTATTTGCTAAGATCACGGAAATGCCTGAAGATGGGTAGATTTAATTAAAGGAGGTTGATGAAAGAACAAAGCCCTCACCGTCTTGCAAGTGTTTCCTCTGATAAAACTATGAATATCCTGCCAAAGACAGGCCTAGCAGGGTAACAACTGTCACAGACACACAAAGATAAGTTTCATTTTCTTTCCGCCATATATTTGAGTAAACATTTTCACCATGGCATCACACATTGTTATTTCTTCTTAAGTAAGGCACATTATTTTTTGAAGATGATATTCTTTATTACATTTAAGGCACAGTTTACCTATAACACAAAAAGAGTTATCTAGCAGAATGTCTACGCTGCTATTTTCCATTATAATGTAAGTAAATGGTGAAAGTAAATCTCCCAAGCAAGATGCTTGAGGTTTCAGCCTGTTACCCTCCCAAAACAAAGTTTCAAAAAAATTGTTTGTTTTTTTCTTCCATTTGGAGCTTGATGCACCAACATTCTTCAACATATTTTCTTTTATCTTCCACAGAAAGACTTTCACGTTTTCATTTATTTTGTCATTGTTGGGTGTACTATCCCTATAAAATGTTTTTTTTTTCTTTGTCTTTGACTTGAAAAAAACAAACAAAAAAACTCTTACCTGCTTAAGCATTAGTTATTTTCTTAATTATTTTAGTTAATTTATAACACAAAATGCATATGCTTGCTCTTAGAGCCTAACATTTGTCGGAGAAACTATATGCTGTTGAAGCAGCAAAGCAAAAACAAAAATAGGTTTCCAGCGAATCACTTAAATTTTTGAGTCCAACACAATAACATATGGTTGTTTGCAACATTACTATAAGTTTCACTGGGTATTACATGTTTTATTGTTATTGAGAATGTGTTGATCCCTTTTGGCTGTATCCTTATTCTATTAACCACAATACACCTGTGATTCTGTGACTGGGAATCTGTCATCCACAAGTTATCCACATCCTCATTATGCATTCTTATCTCCTTTCAGTTGAACATTTGCCAGATGGCACATCCATATCAAAAGATAATAATGATGTACTAAAGAAAATTAAGTCTTTATTAAACTCTATTTTATGTGGAGAAAAAAGGGGGGAAATCAAAATACGTGGAAGCATTAGCTGATCCTTGATGATCCCATCTGTGTTGTTAGAGATGAATCTCTCCGTTAGCGATAAGTACATTTATGAGCCAAACTGTTTAACGCTTTAATATGAGATGTAGTCTAAGCATGCTAATATAACAGGGTGCTTTCCCATTCCAATAATGACGAAAAATGCCAATATTTCAAGCTTCTTCTTCTTTCTTTTTATTTATTTATTCTAAACTGCATTTGGTAGTAGTTCATAAAATAATCCCTTGTGAAGACGAAATACAGTTTTCCATAGTTTTCCAAAGAATGAATGTGATTAAAGGGATAGTTCACCCAAAAAATTAATTTAATTTTTCATAATTTACTTACACTTAACTTGTTTTATATCTGTATGCGTTTCTTTCTGCTGCTGAACACAAAACATTTTGAACAATTTTGGTACCCAAACAGTTGACAGTAGCCATTTACTTTTATAATATTTTTTTTGGTCAATATTTTGTCAAATACTTTCCCGTAAATCAATGGTTAATTAGACCAGTCACAAATTGTTTAACACTTTTAAAGCTTTAAAAAATCTTGTCATTAGCTTTTGGCCGTGTGTGTGTTTTAGTTGATACACTTTTTGGGTCATGTTGTTTTGTTTTATGGTATTTTATGTATTTTTATGTTGATTTTACAGCACTTTAGTCAACAATGGCAGTTGTAATGTGATTTACACACATAAATGAATGAATGATGTTGTTGTGCACACCATTTTGTTTTGTACATAAAGTTATGTCGCAATTAGATCCACTTTGCCTCACCTCTTCTTTCATCTTACCCTGGATGTTACTGTGATATAATCAGAAATTGAACTTGTTATTATCGTTATTGAGTGAACTATATCTAGCTATTGTTCTGGGCAATTAATCAACAAGTAAAACTGAGTTGGTAAGCAGTCTCATTGTCACCTTCATAATTGTTTGTCAATTATATTGTAAAATATTTTTTAATGCATTTTTTAGTACTTCCCAGCTCTTTCCAAAAACGTCTTCAAAGTTTCCACTTTTGTCAATTAAACCTCCAACTTTAAAAAACATAAAAGACGTTTTATTAGCAGAAAGAAAAGAACTTTAACAATGAAGAATGTTGTTCTTTGGTATATTTTTTCTTAACAACCTGCCTTCTTGGAGAGCTCTGGATTCTTGTTTCATCCAGATTATGGCTCTCGGCTCTCTGTCGTTTTAAACGGGTTGACTGATGGAGATGATTGGCAGGCACCACTCAAAGTCCACCACTGAAAATAAGCTGAAGAAGGGCAAATGCTGCATGTGTGAATTTGGCAGTCTGACAAACAGACCCAAAGTAATTTCACTTGCTAGTGAAAGAAGAAAAAAGGCAATATGTAAGTGTGAGCTGATAAGTGGGCAATCCAACAAGACAAGCTGTAGAAAAAGTTCAGCCCAATCACATTTGTGTGAATGCTGGGTGATTGAGATGCCTGCAGACTCTCTTTAAATAATGCAGTGAATTATCTGAGACGGTGCCCGCAAGCATTCTAACAGTGTTTATTTAAATGAAGTTGGGTCAGGCTTGTCAACTACAGATTAGTCTCTGTTGTCCAATAACATGCTCACTGCTTGGGAAAAGAACAGTTCAACAACATGTTTCTCCCGAGCTCTCTGACCCTGGAGGGGAGTGGGAGAGGAGAAGGGTTGAAGTGGGCTGTAGATTGAATTAATATTCACTTCGGGAGACAATAGATTGTAGATGCATAAATTAGTGAAGATGTGTACTTCATAGCCTTTATTTACGTTATCTTTTTTTTGGTTATTAGTGGATGTGGAATGACTTGTAAAATCATCAGGTCTTATTATCTCTCTATCCCATCCTGAGAATAATTCTGTTTGCAACTAGACAAAGTGTGTGTGTGTGTGTTTATATATATATATATATATATATATATATATATATATATATATATATATATATATATATATATATATATATATAGAGAGAGAGAGAGAGAGAGCATAGCAAGAGGTACTGGATTACTTTGAAATCGTATTCCTTTAAACTAATATATTAAATCATTTAAGCAAGCAATTCCCCAAGTAACCTGTCGCTTGCGATGCGAAGCACGATACACAGCCAGCGACACAAGTTGTGAAAAACATTACTCTGCATTGTTTAGATTTCAGGAGATAGACATGGGGCACCATGCGGCACTTTCGCTGGATGTTCTATTCCTGATACAAGAGAGCTAAAAAGCAAAAAACAATCCCTTTGAGTGAAGTGCCCTTAACGTTCTCTATCCCATTCTGTAACAATGCAAAAGGGACAAAAAAAAGAGCATGAGACATAAATTCTGTAAAGAAAATATATCAGGTTACGCATGTAACCATGGTTCCCTGAGAATAGTTAACGAGACGCTGCTTCCCGTAGGGGTCCCTATGGGGAAATGCCTCTGGTATGACACACGTCTGAAGCATTAGTGTAATCACAAAAATGTGCTTGACATTGGCTATGATGTCATCGTTGGTGCAACAACAAGTATAAAATAGGCATCTGTGCATTACGTCAATCATTTCTTAAGTGTGGTAAAGGGACACACTGTTTCAAACCACAGATACATACGTATCTTGGGACATTCCCTTTCGAGAGGGAACTCTATGATGCATCCTCTAAGGGTTTCTATGGGGAACAGAATACCCATGCTGCCATGCTGTAGGCCTAAGCTTTTAGAGAACGGAAGCCTTGTGGCACTGAATTGAAGCCTAGCAATGCTCTGATCTACACTCAAGATCGCCCACAAGGGGTCTCGAGAGGAGTCTACCATTTGAAGTGCAATCCGAGTACTCAAGGGAGCTGAAGCCTCACTGAAACCAAGAAACTTAGCAAGCCAAGGCGAACTTGGCAAGAGCGGAGGCCTCTGTCTTGTAATTTCAAATGGAAGGAAGCCTAACAATGCCCTATGCTCTGGACCAGTCACGAGTCTCAATGGAGCCTACACACCACATAGGTATGACTCTTGATTGAGAGGAGTCTTGAAAATGCACACGGGCAGGCAACTTGTCACACTGAGCTCTGAGAGCTCTGAGAAGTCTTAGAGGAACAACTCTCATGATTCCCAGAATCGCTTACGAGGAGACTTAAGTGGAGCCTACTACTTGAAAGGTGTTATCCGGGTGGAGCTCAAGGGAGTGGAGGCTGTGCCAAGTAAGTAAAACTCTCATTTTAGGAGGGGCCTGCCACTTTCACCACAACGGCAAATTCCTAATGTACCAACCTTTATATAATGACTGTCTCTACACTCAGGAAAGCTCACAAGGGGTTCAAGGGGTGCCTACCACTTGAGATGCTACCCGAGTGGAGCTCAAGGGAGCAAAGGCCTTGCTTC
Source organism: Rhodeus uyekii (assembly GCA_037043235.1). Classification (NCBI taxonomy): domain Eukaryota; kingdom Metazoa; phylum Chordata; class Actinopteri; order Cypriniformes; family Acheilognathidae; genus Rhodeus; species Rhodeus uyekii. The sequence continues at coordinate 1,774,746 of JAWRVZ010000040.1, read as the reverse complement.
TTCCAAGAGGAGGCCTGACTACACTCACTATAGCTAAGGATCATAGCAAACCGAGCTGTAAGAACTGAGGCCTCAGCATAACCAATCCAAACCGAGACGAAGCATGACAGTGCTCTACGCTCACGACCACTTACAAGGATGCTCAGAACGAGCCTGCAACTTGAGCTGCTACTGGAGTGGAGCTCAGGGAGCGAAGGACTTACCAAACAAGTAAAACTTTCATATCGAGAGGAAGTCTAACAGCGCTCACCCTAGCCAAAACCTTAGTATCTCAAGCTCAATAGGAGTGAAGCTCATGGAGCTCAAATATCTGCTTATGGCAGCGGAGGCCTCACCAAATAGGCACCACTCTCGCATGGAGAGGAGGCCTGACAACACTCACTATGGCCAGGAAACTAGCACACTGAGCTCTAAGAGTGAAGGCCATAGTGCAACAACTCTCCCTACAACTTGCACATGTCAGGAGGAGTGGAGGCCTCATCTAATAGGTGCAACTCTCTTAACGAAAGGAAGCCTAACAATGCTCACCATAGTCAAGAACTTAGCCCTTTCAAGCTCCAAGAGCGGAGGCCTAAACACAACAACTCTCTAGGCTGCGAGGAGGCCTAGCGACACTCTACCCCCAAAACCATTTACAAGGGGCCTCAAGTAGAGCTCCAGGGAGCGGAGACCTCACCAAATGGTTACAATTATCTTATCAAGAGGAGGCCTAATGATGTTTGCTGTAGCCAAGAGACTTAGCATACGAGCTCTAAGATTAGATGCCTCATCTAAACAACTCTCTGGGCTGAGAGGAGGCCAAACAATGTTCTACACTCTCCGGAGGTGGGAAAAGATCCCGCAACTCGACAGCTATCTGGGCGGAGCTCAAGGATCTCGAGACTCACCAAGAGTCTTAGTATACTGAGCTCTAATAACGGAGGACTCAGCATAACAACTCTCTAGACCGAGAGGAGGCCTAGCAACATTTTACACTCTGAACTGCTTGCAAGGAGACCCAATAGACCATATGTGTCACTCGGTAGCTGTGATGGCAGAGAAAGTCTTCAATGCAGATGTCTCACCCATCAAGAAATAGCTAGCTAGCATTTCTTCGACTGCAGGCATAGATGCATAACCATACACCTGCATTCCTTCCACATCAGCATAATTTACTTGTGTATGGTGGATGCAAGCGGAATATGGAATAATATAATGTCAAGTTAATTGTTATGATTAGACTAATGCTTTAGACACGTGTCATACCGTAGGTATTCCCCCATAGCACCCATATGGGACGAAGAGTAGAGTTCCCTTTCAAAATTGGAATTACATTAAACAAGAAAATAATACAAAAGAGCAAACCTGATACAAAAAACCCCAAAAACAAATAAGCACCGTCTTTGAATGAATTTCCCTTAATGTTCTCTATAAAATAAATAGTATAAAAGCAATAATTTCACTAAAGATTAAATAAGATTATCAGAAACCAACCTCTCCCATTCAGTTACAATGACCAGGACAGGAATATATTCTAACTTGAAATCTAAACATGTGGTGTATTTGATTGTTTCATATTTAAGTTTTCTATCATTGTTCTGAACTAGATTACATTTCAAATATCTAGATAATGCCCATGATTTATTTTCAATGCAAGAGCATTTCAAGATACCAGAGGTGTTGAGCCAAGATAAAAATGGCCCCTGCAATTGGAACAAGCTGGCCACAAATTGAGCTGTCTAAGTCTCAAACATGCCATGATTAATCTGTTTGGTTAAAAGGTGCATATTTGCATGGCAGCAGAGACAGAGAGTGAAGAGGAAAAAAGTGCTCTTAGATTTCTTCAAAGGACCATATAGAAGTGCAGAATTATGAGATGTGGACATAGAAAATGAGGTGGGGCCATTAACAGCTTTTCTGTCAGTTCTGTACAAGCTGTGCACTTCTAGTCAGGTAACAGGTTTTCCCAGAGGACTGGTGTCCTAATTTTTATGATCCCCTCGGTTTTGATAATGCCCCTAATTTAAACTACAAGTATTTTCCTGGGCATCTTGTACTGTTCCAAATAGGAGACTAATCAGTAGCTCTTTTGCCTTGACTTAGACAACATGCACTGCCCAATTTCTAGACAGGGTCTCATCAGCACCCCCTGCCGAAGATGCTGAAGTTTGATCAAGTTTGCCTTTTAATTGATCTAATTATCTCATCTGCCTTCCAACAACATCTGTTCTGAACTAATATAGTCATACATACAGCGTCAAGAATATGATTTAGGGTCTTTTGTAACTTCCCAAGGAGATTGTGGCGCAATCTGAATAGCTCATTTCATCATGCAGTCAGCAACACGCCCATGTTTTTGGATTGTTTTGCTCATCTATCACAGGAAAGGGAGTGGATTACACCTAATAAAGGTGCTGATGATAGCTGAGACTCGGGTGCTGAAACAGGTTTGTGCTTCCTCAGCTGCGAGCGAGTCAGGCCATCTGGATCTGATCTGGATAAGGCTGCAGGACTCTCAGTAATCGCTAGAGTAACTCAGGTAAACTATCACAGATGTGAGATAATTGCAAGGAGCGGCCTTTCAAAACAACATCATTTGGGGGAGTCTCAAACCTTCGAGCCTCTGCAACACTGAAGCTTATAAGGGAAGTGAGAGTGGAAAACATTTTCTTAGGAGCTCATTTTCTTGCTTTTTTTGGTTAAAACTTTCAGAGACTTTGAAGGAAATTAAAATATGTTCTTGTCTTAAAATCTTGTTTAAAAGACATCTTGGTCAGCTGGTTTAAATTATTTTGTGAATATCTTAGAATTGTGTACAGGGCACTATAACATTTTATATTTATACGTTTGTATTTGACCCGAATAGCTTTCACAAATAAATTAGACAGGAAGAAGCTGAAGAAAGACCAGATTCCGATTAAAACAGGTGCTGTAAAAAAAAGTCTTTTTGATTAAATTTTTTGCAAAACAGCAATGACTGTCTTACCATTCCTTTTGTTTTCAGATTCTTCCTAGAATTCTTCTCTGATCATGTTAAAGCAGACAGCATGTGACAGCAGGGAATGAAGATTCAATATGTTCAGTGAGAAAACCAGTAGGAGAAACCAAGACAGTTGAATTCAACCCATGTGCGTTAGAGAATATTTTCTATAATTGTAAATAATTGGTTGCTTTGCAGAGAAGTGACACCAATGCCAAGTAATACCAGGCTACATAGTTAGATATTCTAACTAATTGGCTCTTTAAAACAGGCTAGGCATTTTTAAGGTCCTTAAATTGGTCCTCTTCCCTTCAGAGAGCAGTTTGAGTGCCAAAACTAATTAGACCATTGCTGATTGTTTAGAAACCAAGAGCACACTAAGGCAAACCAGACGTCAGAGAGAGGAGTGGAGCCAGGAGCTGACTTACCACAACTCAGCTGGGGAGGGAAGCAAAATGTTGCTTATTAGGTACAAACTTAGAAAAGGATTCACAGCAAGGCCCAAAGATCTGTTACAACATGTGCTGGGCAAGGCTTAAAACCGAACACATAACTCTTTAATGCGTGTCCTGCGTAGCCTTGAATTCTCTTTCCTCTTGTCTCATGCTCTTGCTTTAGATCCAGGCTGAGTAAATGTGGCCCTAACTCTGAACAGTGATGATAAGTAGTTAGAGTGGTTAAAGTAGCTGAGTATTTAGCTGTTTTATGTCAATGTACAAGTGTTTACCTTGCATTCTCTCATTCATCACTTTCTTATATGTGTTCTTGTCTGTACGTTTGCTCTTGTGGACTTGTGAAATGTCGTCAGTCGCTGCCCAAGTACTGTTCCAATTCAAAAGCTCACATTTATCCAAGCACAGTTCAAATCCCCAGATGTTTTCTTGACCCACACCTTTTATTGAGGATGCATCAGGAAGTGACTTGTGTGGACTTGAAACCGTCAGGTATCCCAGAATGCATCTCCCTTGAACCAGCAAGCTTCAGTGGCGGACGAGAAATACAACTGCTGTTGTATTACTCAAATCTGCAGTACATTTATTATGATCTTTATTTGAAAAGAAGCTCCTACATTTTCAGAGTTGTGAGATCAGGTGAACAGCCTTACCTCAACTTGTCCAACCATTTGCCACTGGCTCGATGTCTCTATGATGGTTAAATATGAGATATAATTTGTCTTGTGTATATCTAATAGACAAGCTTTAGCCTTATCTATTATTTGTTACTGGGAATATCGTTTTGGCTGGATTAAGTTTCATAATTTTATATATTTATACCATTGTACTAGATCGCTTATTTTGTACATTTGACTAAATAGTTTGCTTGTCCTATTGTATAAGCTTCTTATAATGGCTGTTATTGTTAATTAAAACAGGCATTTAACAAGAAGAAATATGGTTATGTTGTATTTACTTTTATTATACAGTGAAAATAATCAGAGAATGGACATATTGCCTGTGCCCCATTAACACATTTCATAGTTTTTTAAATGAAAAATGAACAGAGTTAGTGTGATGTTTTTATTATTATTTTTTTTTTTACCATATTTTTTTTTATTGTTACAAATACAGTGAGGACAACCAAAGTAGACAAGTCCGAACTACACTCTAAAAAAAATTATAGCAAGTACTATATGGCACCCCATAATGGTTTGGTGCTTTTAGTGCCACTTTTACCACTTTTAGTGCTATATAGCACCATTTTTTTTAGAGTGTACGAAGAACAAGTGTCATGCCGTCACAGCACTAGGACTCTTATTTTGCCAGTCAGTAAAGGTGTTCCTTGGATTCAGTTTCTCCCGCAACTCATTTGTTACCATAGACACTTATCCTCACAGCCGTTTGTCATTTGTTCATCATGGAATGTGTATTTAGTTCTCCCTGTTCACTCCTCAGTTTGTCAGTTGTTGTCTGTGTTTGCTACGCTTTTGTAGAGACATTGCTGTTACTGTCTTTGTAGATTACCTTTGATTTTCATTAAAATATTTTTGAATTCATCTTCATCATCATCTTTTAAACTTGTATTTATTTGTATTTTTTTGTACAAATGTTTTACGTTTAAATATATATTTTTTAAATTATTAAATCTATTTACTCCTGAAATTACAAAACTTATTATTCACAGCCTACTGCATTTGGGGCAATTTCATTTTCCTTTGTTATTTTAAGTAAAAGTGTGTTCCCTTTCAAGGGAACTCGCGCTGCGTCGAACGCTTGGGGAATCCTTGGATGCTGTCCGCGCGAAGCACAATATGTAAACTTCCGGAGCGCGCGCGTGTGTGAGTGACGGACGCAGATCGGTGACGTCACGAACCAGTTGATAAAAGAGCGCCGGAACCCGGAAGCGGCAGCTTTGTTTGTCTTCGCAAGCACAGTGTGAGAGTGTGTTGAGTGTGCTGGTTATTTTGAAAGAAAAACCCAGATCTAGTTTAAAAATCAGGGATCTCCCATATATATATATATATATATATATATATATGTTTATGGCGAACCAGACATTTAAACAGTGCGCATCTCCTTGCCCTCGTTTCTTCTCGGGGGGAGACGAGCACTTGTTATGTGTAATGTGTCTGGGAGCGGAGCATGCTAGGTCATGCTAGCCCTCCCCCTCGCCGGGACCTGCCTTTTTTCCCGGATCTGCACACTGAGGTGTCTAGATCCTGGAAGAGGCCAGCCACCTCCAGAGTTTTTACGCCACAAAACAATATGTATGCCACTCTTGTTGGTGCACGAGAGTATGGTTATGGCGCGATGCCGAAGGTGGAGGCGGCGCTTGCGAGCCACCTCTCTCCGCCCTCGGTGTCATCGCTTAAAGTCCCGGTGCTGCCCACTAAACCTATGCGAGTTACATCAGCTCATGTGGCCGCCTCTATTGGTCGTTCCATGGCAGCCTGTGTGGCCACGGAGAGGCACCTGTGGTTAAATCTGACGTCTCTGAAAGACAAGGAGAAAAATTTTATGTTGGACGCCCCTCTGTCGCCTTCTGGGCTTTTCGGTCTGTAAAAACGGTCGTCGAGAAGTTCCAGGAGGCGGCAAAGCAGCAGGTGGCGTTCAATGTACTCCTGCCTCGCCGCCCTCAACCTGGGGCTGTGAGCCAGCCACAGCCCCAGGCCTCCTCATATGTGCAGCGGGCCGCTCAAAGGCAGAGCGTCTCAACCCGCCAACCTCCCCAGAAAACCGGGGGGTCGGGCAGGCGCTCCCAGCCTCAGCCTTCGGGCAGGAGGACGGATCTGAGGACCGTCATCCTCGCCAAGAAGGCTACCTCGAAGAGGTCCTGACGCCAGACGCGTCGGGCCGCTTGGAGGCGACCCTCCTCAGTTGCCGCCCGTTACACCGGTTGCACTGAGGAGGTCGCCCCCTCCAAGGAGGGTCCTAGAGCATTCACTCCAGGTGTTCCCCAGAAAACCGGGCCCTGGCGGGTGTGCTACACAGACACCAGAGGCCAGCCTCGAGAGGCTGGTTCCCCTAGTAGAATTTCTGCCGGCATGGACATGTCTTCCAGAGGTTTCTCAGTGGGTCCTGCGAATTATAAAGAAAGGGTATTCGATCCAGTTCGGGTCTCGCCCGCCCAGGTTCAATGGGGTTCTACCCACGGTGGTGGACCCCGAGCAGGCTCTGGTAATGGAGCAGGAGGTAGATTCTCTACTGAGGAAAGGGGCCATAGAACATGTACCCCTCTCAAACAGGGAGTCAGGCTTTTACAGCCGTTACTTCCTCGTTCCAAAGAAGGATGGAGGACTGCGGCCCATCCTGGATTTGCGCCTTCTGAATCGCTCGGTCATGAAGCTAAAATTCAAGATGCTGACTTTGAAACAAATAGTGGCACAGATCAGGTCCGAGGACTGGTTCGCCACTATCGATCTGAAGGACGCATATTTTCATATTTCCATCCTTCCACAGCACAGGAAGTACCTCAGGTTCGCCTTTGGGGGGAAGGCGTACCAATATCAAGTACTTCCATTCGGCCTGGCTTTATCACCCCGCACTTTCACGAAATGCATGGACGCAGCGCTAACCCCGTTGCGCCTCCAAGGCATAAGAGTTTTGAATTACATCGACGACTGGCTGATTCTTGCCCAGTCGCCGCAGTTAGCGGTTCAGCATCGAGATGTTGTTCTCGCACACATGAGAGTGCTGGGGTTGAGGTTGAACGCAAAGAAGAGTGTGCTTTCTCCTCTTCAGAGAACCACCTTCCTAGGCGTGATATGGGACTCGGTTTCAATGACGGCGCGGCTATCCCCCGCCCGCATCGATTCGATTCTGTCAACCGTGAAGAAAGTCAAAATAGGCCAGTCCATCACTGTAAAACACTTTCAACGAGTGCTGGGCCTCATGGCAGCAGCTTCCAGCGTCATCCCGTTCGGGCTGCTACACATGAGGCCATTACAGTGGTGGCTCAGAACCAGAGGGTTTTCCCCGAGGGGCAACCCTTTCCGCACTATCAAGGTCACGCGGCGATGCCTACGTGCCTTGGATATGTGGAAGAAACCCTGGTTTGTGTCTCAAGGACCTGCGTTGGGAGCTCCTTGTCGACGCATCATGCTATCGACGGATGCTTCCCTCACAGGTTGGGGAGCGGTCCTGAGGGATCGCTCTGCCCAGGGTCTGTGGCACAAACACCAGTTGTCCTGGCACATAAACCTGCTGGAGATGATGGCTGTTTGGAGGGCGCTTCAAGCGTTCCTCCCAGACCTCAGGGGCCATTATGTGGTTGTTCAGACCGACAGCACCACTGTGGTCTCCTATATAAATCGTCAGGGGGGTCTACGTTCGCGACCACTATACAAACTGGCGCGGCAGATCCTCCTCTGGTCCCAAGGGAGACTGCTCCATCTACGGGCAGTTCACATCCCTGGGACCCAGAATGTGGGAGCAGACTTCCTGTCGAGACAGGGGCCGAGGCCCGGGGAATGGAGGCTCCACCCAGAGGTGGTGGAGCAGATTTGGTTCAGATTCGGCCGGGCACAAGTAGATCTGTTTGCGTCCGAGGAATCAACGCATTGCCCTCTGTGGTATTCACTTCTGCATCCAGCCCCGCTCGAGCTGGATGCCATGGTCCAGACATGGCCGAGGCTATGTCTGTACGCTTTTCCCCCGATTGCTCTGCTCCCGGGAGTTCTGGAGAGAGTTCGCCGGGACAAGGTCCGTCTCACACTGGTTGCTCCACGTTGGCCGGGCAGAGTGTGGTTTGCGGATCTTGTTTCCCTGCTGGACGGGGTCCCCTGGGAGATCCCAGTTCGCGTGGACCTCCTGTCTCAGGCAGCGGGCTCGATTCTTCACCCCTGCCCAGAACTTTGGAAACTGTGGGCTTGGCCTCTGAGGGGGCCCAGCTCATAGATTCTGGTCTCTCGACCGAGGTTGTTGAGACCATCCTCCACTCCAGAGCTCCCTCCACGAGGAAGCTGTACGCCCTGAAGTGGAGACTTTTCACTTCTTGGTGTAGTGAGAAGCAGGTGAACCCAGTTACCTGTCACATTGGCAAAGTGCTAGAGTTCCTGCAAGATAGATTCGCTGCAGGGTTGTCCCCGTCCACCCTGAAGGTTTACGTGGCTGCCATTGCGGCTTACCACGTACCTCTGGGTGGTGTGTCCATTGGCAGGGACCCCTTCGTCACACGCTTCCTCCGTGGTACCATTAGGCTGAGGCCTGCAGTCCAGACCAAGGTTCCTGCCTGGGACTTATCCCTGGTACTCCAGGGGTTGTCCCAGGCACCCTTTGAACCTTTGGATGAGGTTCCCCTAAAGTTCCTCACTTTAAAAACCTTATTCTTGTTAGCTATAACATCGCTAAAGAGAATTGGGGATCTACAGGCGCTTTCTGTAGCTCCCTCTTGCCTTGAGTTTGCGCCTGGGATGGTGAAAGCCTTCCTCCATCCCAGGCCAGGCGATGTGCCCAAAGTGCCCACTCATGTGGCCAGGTATATAGTACTGCAGGCCTTCTGCCCTCCCCCCTTCGGTGACCAGGACCAGGAATTTAAAAACAAGGTCTGTCCAGTGCGAGCACTGGACACTTATGTCCATAGGTCTGCCCCTTGGCGTAAGTCTGACCAGTTGTTTGTTTGCTCTGGGACCCCCAAGGGGGCCCCTGCATCCAAATCTACTTTAAGCAGGTGGATAGTTGAGGCTATCACCCTGGCTTACGAGTCGGCCGGATCCTCCTCGCCTCTGAGGGTCCGGGCCCACTCTACTAGGAGCGTGGCTGCCTCTAAGGCCCTTATATCAGGTGTGTCGTTATCTGATGTTTGTGATGCGGCGGGGTGGTCTTCCCCGCATACTTTTCTGAGGTTTTACCAGCTTGACCTCAACTCCGCTCCGGGAACACGGGTCCTCTCGTAGTGAGCTACGAGACACTCGGCGGCCTTCGCCACTGAGGTGGCGTTGGTATATCGTTCCCCAAGCGTTCGACGCAGCGCGAGTTCCCTTGAAAGGGAACGTCTCAGGTTACGTATGTAACCATAGTTCCCTGAAGAGGGAACGAGACGCTGCGTCTTTGGCCTCAGCTCCTCGCGCCTTCCGAGCCTGCTTCAGACAAACTCTAAGCTGCCGCTTCCGGGTTCCGGCGCTCTTTTATCAACTGGTTCGTGACGTCACCGATCTGCGTCCGTCACTCACACACGCGCGCGCCGGAAGTTTACATATTGTGCTTCGCGCGGACAGCATCCAAGGATTCCCCAAGCGTTCGACGCAGCGTCTCGTTCCCTCTTCAGGGAACTATGGTTACATACGTAACCTGAGACGTTTTCCCTCACTAATTTCTTACACATGCCACAGTGGGCAGTGCTCAGAACATTGATTATTTTTGAAAATTGCTCATCTTACATTTTGAGCCTAGAAAGCCCTTTTATGTTTCTTCCTCAGAGTACAAAATAAAACAAAGACATTTTTGTAATTGTAAATTAATATTGTAGTTTTCTGAATCACAAGAAATAAAGTTGATATTTCCAGATATTAGTCATGATATAGTCATATAGTAATATAGTTGACATGAGAAATAAACTTCCCTTGTGAAATATTGTTACATTTGAGATAGTAACAATTATCACAAGTACTGTCAAAATTACAAGGAGTAGTTATCTTGTTAGATATGAAGTAACGTTACCACACAAAGTTGCTGCTTTAAGACATAAATTCAAAATCATGAGATAAAAATCAGAATTTGTTAATTCATTAATTAATTCATAGTTAATTCATTCATTAATAGTAAAGTGGCAATTGTGATTGAAAAAATTGCGAGCAATAAAGGTGAAATTGCAGTAAATATTTGTATTGTGAGTCATACATCACATGCTGAGACATAAAGTATTTGTTGTGAGATATAAAGTCAAAACTGCAAAATTTAAATCAGAGTTCAAAGGAAGAAATTAACAATTGTGAAATGGTACATTTCAATCAAAAAAAAAAAAATCCCAAAAATTAGATATAAATTCTAAGTTGCAGTTTTCTTTCTCATAATTGACATCTTATTTTGTATAATTTATGTAATTTAAATGTGAAACCTTTTTTTATATTTTTACTCAGAGGTGAAAATAAATGTCAGCATCAAACTAGCATTAATCAGAATAAATGGAATGAAATTGAAATTCCTGCTGACATAAAGCTGGATCTTTCAGCAGGATACACAAAACGATTGTGTGCTGCCATTTCTGCCTGTGCTCAAAACGTGAATTATACCATGCCCACAACAGAATCCAATTTCCTGGTATACAGTTGGTCAGGAGGTTCTGGTTTGGTGCTTTGTGGTACAGCCAAGACCGCACTTAACATTGTAAGGATTATTCTCAGGTACGGAGGAAGAGAGGGGGGGGGGGGGGGGGGATCAAGGGAGAGAACGAGCCAGTGTCCTAGTAGCCTCATTCTCCCTACTAGTAGAGCATGTCCCAACTGTTGTCAATTTATCAATGTAACGTGCACTAGTGGGCACAGTTTGAGCCTCCATTAGGGCAGGTGCCTCCATCCATCTTCGCCTCACTCCCTTACTCTACCTTGTCAGGGGAAACTAAATGGGGCTTTTGAAGAAATGTAAACAACCCTCAGTGGACGATCATTGCGTCAAGCCCTCAGCAGATGGGAGAATTTACGTTGTGTCAGGCTGCTGATGAAAGGATATTTTGGGGATCATGTATGTTTTTCTTTTTGTTAAACCATTTTACTTAGTGGAAATGCATTTACTACATGGTACTTGATTTATATAATGACTTTGGGTCACTTTGAATGCTTTGCGCGTATATAGCGTGCCTTTGCCTGTGTTGTCTTCATACATGTAGTTTTGACATGCATATTAGATTTTACTTTGTCATCAGATGTCAAGACTGTAAGCAGGAGGGCATAGCAGTGTTCAAGGGAGACTGAATCTACAGTCTATATAGGCATGTGGCAAATCCTTGTCCTTTTATTCCTTATTATTAAGTTTCTTCCGATGATTTTTACCCTTGAGCTTCCCTCTATTCATTCTGCTACACTCAAAGCTGTGCAGTCAGGGGTAAATATAACAACCTTTTTAATTAAAACAGAAAGAAATTAAACTAGGATAAGGTAGATTAATTCAAATCTCTTGGATGACAATGATTAGACTTGTCACCAGTGCTGGGCCTCGTCAGGAAAAGAAACCACAAGTTTTGTTTTTATTTTGCTCTCCAATTCGACCCCTAAAGCAATGGAGGGGTCACGGTAAAGGAAACGGATGGCTGTTTTGCTCGACAATCCAGCACGGTCCAGCTTGCTAACTAGATGTGTGTCAACAGCCTGGAGAGGAAGTTGAGCTAATGATAATTTGAAAATCATCATACAAAATCAAACCAACTGAATGAATCATCCCTTTCATGTCATTGAGCATGAGTTGAGTTCTGGTTGTTTCTATTTTATATTATTCAGGCCTGAAAAAAAAGGTTGATATGTTTGTGTCATCTGTAGTAGATTCAGAGAAGTTTTACACAAACTATGATAATATGCATTTTTAACAACATTTTTAAGTCATTATCTACACTGATTTAACCCTCTCATTTGATTTGAAGCTGCATGTGCTTGATTCACTAAAAGGGATCTACTCAATAGAGTCATTCACTTAGGAATCCGACTTCACTATTTGCAGTGTATAGTTTTGATTCACTGAAAAATACTGGCTCATATGAGTCGTTCATTTGGGAGTTAGACTACACTGTCCTTGTCCCAAATGATACAATTTTTGTGGACTTGAATGTGCACGTCCGTTTAGCCCATTAGACCGTAGGGTCTCTCATTTGACATTTTAGGATTTAGAATGGTTCTTGTGAGTTCTCGCAGTGCACCAGACCCAGCGCCCCATGCTTGGGGCAAAGCTGCTGAACTACACCCCAACTCCATCCCTGGCTCATGGTTTGAGGTTTGCCCATTGTTTTTATTCCGTGAAAGGTACCAGTTAATAAAAGCTATTCATTCTATAATTGGACTACACTCTACACGCGATATGTGTTGCCACCTTGGACAATAATCACAACAATTTTGTATCTTCTGTGTCCTGGTTGTTTTTATCTCTTTTGATTTCTGTAACAAATTAAGGGCAGAACAACCTCATTTCCTCAGCCTTTTCCCCCAACAGTATACATATTTCCTTATTTATTTTATTTTGTTTTGTTTTAATATTATCTCGCTTATATTATATTAGTGCAAATTATCTACAATAAACAAAGACATTAAAAAATTAACCAATTATTTGAGGCCATAACATATGCTTTTGAAACAAACATAACTGGCTCAGGAATCAGACTACAAGGTCGTCGCTGTAAAACCATTGGTTTTGTTGCGGTGCTACATAAGCAGTGCATGAAAGTCTTTCACAAGTACTGTTCCAGCATTTTATTTAAATTGATAAACAGGTTCTCAAACCTATTTTAATACTAAAATTAATAAAAAATGAAGGAGATTTCAATTTTGCGTGCTTAAGTATTTTAATGCCCTCTTCTTGTCCTCTTCATCTTGCATCGGGGAAGCACTGACAGTGAATATTGTTTCAGCTTTATAGCCTTAGAACATTCGGTGAGATGGAAATCTAATTATTGGGAACAAGGCCATTGACTAATGAATTTATCAAGGTTCTGAAAGTAAGTTTACGTCTGTCTCCTGATATTCATGTACATGTTCTCTACGGTCAGCTGCCATTGAATTCGGGGAATGTAGCAGCCATGCAAATTACTGCAGTTTAATGTAACCTGCTGCTTAATACTTGTTTATCTTCAAGGAGTTCCATCAGGTTTCTACATGTAGGAGTTTGATTGATTAAAAGAGATTTTGATAATCACGCAGGCATGAGCAAACAGGAACGTCAACGACACACTTGCTGCTTCGCTGGGCAATGATGTGCAGTGATTGATGCATCCTGCAAACTGTAATTGGCAACAGGTGCAATTACAATAGTCATTTAAAAGTTTCTGGTGTTATTCTTGCTGTTTTGCAAACAGGGCACGCAAATAATGACATAATGAATTAATGACATTAACCTCCCCAAACTGCCATGCCTGTCAAACAGCTAATTTCACAAGTCCTTGTTTGCCTGGTGATGCTTAATTATGGAGCCATGTTTTAAGCAAAGATTTTAACTGTCAATTTATTGATGAATTTATGAAGTAAGGCTGCTCATACTGGTCATTCGTATAGCAGAACACACTCAGTGCTACATACTGGGGAAATTATTCAGATGACACAAGACTTTGAGGTTACATAGACAATATAATGAAGATTATCTCATACCTTCTAATCATCTTAATGCTCCATGTCTTTATCCAACCTTTTTTTCTCTGAATATTCATTATTTCAATATCATCTTGTTTAATCATTCATGAGACCCAAATGCAAGTCAATTAGGTACTGCTGATTATGACATTGATAATAGCACTTTTATTGGATAATTTATGGAAATATGAAAAGTAAGGTGGGTCAGGGATTATGATGATCTTTTTTGCTCGACTAATCCGCTTAACCTGAGTTCACTTTACAAAGCCTTTAAAAAATGAGTCATAACTCATTTAAACTCAAAAGAAACAGGTAAAACTGCTGCATGAATATATGAATATGAGGTATATATAGGTGTGTATATATATAGGTGAGGTTTTTTAGGGAAATACTTTATATTTTGTTTGTGGTTGGTGAGATTTTTGGGCTTTATTGGGCAAAAACAGTAAAATAGTAATATTGTGAAATATTATTACTTTTTAGAATAAGTCTTTTCTATTTTAATATATATTTTGTATATCCATCATGTCACATGATCATTCTGAAATCATACCAAAATCCCGATTTGGTGCTCAAGAAAATCCTATTTTCAATGTTGCCAAAAATGGTGCTTAATGTTAACTCTTTTGTAGAATGAAATCTTTCATAACATAAGTTTCTTTATTTTTACTTTGACCAACTGCATCATTGCAGAATAAAAAGTATTTATTCATTTTAAAAGAAAACAAAAAACTAACTGACCGCACTTATATTTCAGCATTTGTGTATCTGATCAATTGACCTTGCAACAGATGCCACACTTCATTTTACTGTGTGTCAGATGATACAAAAAAGATTATGTACTGCATTTCTGGGAGTTTCTGACGTCAAAGCTCCAGTATTTGCCTGTCTACAGCAAAAACAAATCTTTCTCCTAGATATAACAATAAGAGAATGGATGTTGCTTTACCCAGCGTTTTTTTTCAGCACAGCGCTTTGAGACAAACTACTTAAAGCTGATGCACTCTAATGTGCGTAGTCTGTAAATTAGCCTAATTTGGTCAAGCCCTGAAAAAAAAGAAAAGACTTGAAAGCTGTCATACTCATTTTAATCCAGATACATTTTATCTTCTCATTTAAATAATTTGCTCTGAAGTGAACTTGATTCAATATGAAAGTAATTACTATCTATTATATTCAAACAAGATGTTGTAAACCTTTGGTCATGCTAATCAAATCTTCTTTTATTCCAAATTAAGATTCTAGTTTTCTCGCTGTTCAGCCCTTTTCACATTTGATGCTTATTATCTAATTTTCTTTTTGAGTCCTTGATTACACTTCGTCTGAAAATGGACAGTAATTACTGCCCCACTGCTTACAAAAGGTCTACAGCAGAAAGAGGCCGAAATCATTCTTATTCAAGGAACAACAAAGCAGGCAAATGAATCTCTTTCTACCATGTCTCGTTTCTAGGCTCCCAACACACATCTCTGCTCTGTATTAAACCCTTTTACCCTTTTCCTTACGCCGTGAATCATACATGATCTATTCAGAGACATAATATGCACAACAAGCATAAAACAGAATTCAGAGGAGGCCTTGTGCTTTGAACAGGTTGGCCTGGAGCTCTGTTGCCAGAGTCACTTTGATGTGGATCTTAGCTCATGAAAGACGGGTCCACTCTGGCCCGCAGGTACTTGCTGATATTTACACATTTTAATCGCACGCTCGCCTGCTCCGCCAGGTGTGTGTCAAATGCAAACCGCCCTGTTTAGTTTATCATTTCCAGGATGAGGAGTCTCCTAACTCGCTGCGACAGAACGGTGTGAAACGATTTCTTGCTCTAGAAAGATTTCATTATCACCGCGACACACCCTTCTCCCCCTCCGGTGCGAGTTTGTATGAGCACGAAGCAGAGAGACAAGCTGAAGGGGTTTTGTGGGGGAAAATCTGAAATGGTTTGTTGTTTTAATACTTTATTAAAGCCAAAGATGGCAGAAC
This sequence comes from Rhodeus uyekii, assembly GCA_037043235.1. Lineage (NCBI taxonomy): Eukaryota > Metazoa > Chordata > Actinopteri > Cypriniformes > Acheilognathidae > Rhodeus > Rhodeus uyekii. The sequence continues at coordinate 1,759,108 of JAWRVZ010000040.1, read as the reverse complement.
CTGATTACCATCAGCTTTAGAGAAGCAAAAGGTTAATGATGCCCCTTTTCTGATATAGTGAGAGTGAGGTGGAATAAGAAGGAGAGGTAGAGAGCATCTATTTGCTACTGATAAGATTGTTGCCACGTACCACACTCAACCAACCTGAATTGTGTTTTTCCTGGTAACGTCAAGCAGGTGAAGGACTACTTTTTTCTGATGTACGAAATGGACACTTATGTCAGTTGAAACTGGTTCCATTTCTGAATTACTTGGATAAATAAAAAAGACAACCGAAGATTACGAAATAGTCTCAAACTCTTCAAAAATGCATGAATTTTAGAATCTTTAAAGGGATTGTTCACCCAAAAATAATAATTCTTCTATCATTTACTACTATATATATATATATATATATATATATAATGTGTTACATTATATATATATATATATATATATATATATATATATATATATATATATAATGTAACACAGTTCAATGTTCAGGGAGGAAAGAGGCGGGTACTGGCGAATGCTCAACAAACTTAAATCACAAAATAAAATACAAAACATAGCATAAATCCAGGCCTGGTCCTCTCTCGTCCTTCACTGTCGTCACTCCTCCTTTTATGCCTCCGCTCCTCCGTGAGATACGAGACCGGTGGTTCACAGGTGACGCTTATTATCAATCATGCCACCGGCTCTCGTGACGCTCCCACGGTCCCTTGACCCCGCCCTGTTCGCCACATATCCACAACGCCCTTCGCAGGGCGCCCTACAACGCCCTACTCGATCCTTCCTTGCTCCAGTACCAAAGCCTCGGGCAGACACTCGCGGTTTTCCAGACCTCGGCAGCACTGCGAGTCCTCCCAGCAGCGAGGGCTCTCTGACAGCATGTCCCTCCAACCTCCCGGGTTTTGGCACCAATGTAACACTGTTCTTTGTTTGGGGAGGAAGGAGTCGGGAACGGGCGAAGGATTAACAGACTTTAACGATAAAATAAAACATAAATTCAAAATAACCGTAATGGCGACAGTCCCTCACGGACGACTGCCGCCCACACAAACGCCAAAACACAACATAAATTCCAGGCCTGGTCCTCTTATGCCTCCGCTCCTCCGTGAGATACGAGACCTATGGCTCAAAGGTGACGCTTATTACCAATCACGCCACCGGCTCTTGTGACGCTTGCACAGTTCCTTGACCCCGTCCTGCTCGCCACAATATATATTGATAAAATATTGATATATAAATTTCACTTTTGGCATTAAAGCTACATAACATGCAAAAAGGTCAAAGGTGAATGTTTTCAATGGCAATGATATTTTACTTGTAAGTAAAATAAATTCATAGATGCTTGACAATGTCACAAAGCCTGGTTCCAATATCAAAATTATATTTTATAGAGCTAAAGACTCACAAAAAAATTGCTCATGCTGACCGTATTTGTTAAAACCTCCTGAAAAATCTCTCTACGTTATACAACAGCAAGCTAAAGGTGCGCTGATGCTCCTGAATCATATTGAGCTACTATAATTGACCAAGATTATTTTTTGGTTATATTACATTGCAGATTCACTCATTTTGTCAGGCTGCATTGTGAAATCTGTGGACAGTTTCACGTTATACCAAACATTATTTAATTTATGGCCATAGTAGACAACACACCACAGTGTGGCCTGACTATCATATTAACTCCAGCCACACTTTCCCAGTTTGAGTCATATTACAGTCGGAAGGAGGGAAGAGACGAATAGGGTATCAAGCTAGAAACACCGAGCATATTACTCTCTTATCCCTCATCCTCTGAATACAAAGGCTTTACCTCATGTGCTATCGCAAAGAAAACAGCTTAGCAGTGGGGCATTTGTTTTCCATTCAGCTAGAGGCACTTCGTCTTTCCAATCGTTACCTGTCTCAGAATCAGTTCCTCCATTAAAGCCGGACTAAAGAGGGGAGGTGCTGTCTGGGGCTAAATTGCAATTAGCGGTCCGGCGAGTGAGTCTGCCACCGGTTAACTTGGGATATTGGAGTTTAAGGGTCCAGTAATCAGCCTTCGGTCATGTAGAACAATGCATAAAATTAAATTGACATTAATGAATAATTGTGTAATGAAAATAGAGGAGGCAAGCTAATTGCATGTTACAGTGAGTGTAATGCCAGATAACCTTGTGTCTAATGCTATTCTTAGGGGCCGAGAGCCGGAGCTGCTCGCCAGGGCCTCTCTCGGCGGGAAGTCATTAGAGCGGAGGCGAGGAGATAATGCCGGGGAAAGAGAGAAAGAGAGAGAGAGAGAGAGAGAGAGAGAGAGGGCGAAAGTGGAGAGGCAACGATCGACGAGCATCTTCGCTTATGTGTGCATGTTCTGAGTGGACTTGACTGAAGTCATTTGTATACGGTCTGAGTGGAATTAAAGGTCAGCGAGTGGAGCTAAACTCTGGTGGGGCCTGTTTGCGTGGAAGGCTTACCTGAAAACATTTCAGCACTTATTGAGAAGGAGAACTGTAACTAGCAGAACTACACTAATGTTAAACTTAACTACAGACTAGAGCTCTGCATAGATGGCAGATTTTTGTATGCCATAAAATAGAAATGATTGTTTTTTTTAAATGGGTTTTTACTGAAATGCTTGAATATTTTTTTTCTATGATATAAAATATATCAGTAACACCTTTTTTTTTAAGCGTTTACTTTTACTTGTCTTAAAAAGGCAGATTTTAAATATTAATTGACCAAGGATGTTTGGGACATTAAATGTCATCGCACAGAACAGGTAAACTCATCTACTCACTAATCCACTTTTACAGTCTTGTGTTTATAATCACACTCTTGTAAACTATTCTAACTCAAGGGGAAAATGTTTTATTGTTTTTTTTTTTATATATATAAAGATTGCGGTGGTGTTGCAGTCATGTGACTATGGTCAGTGTAGTTAGTTTATAATCTAATGGCTGCCTCCTAAAGGTTGTCTTATGAGACAATGTCTTTACACTCAGAAAGTGATTTCGGACTGACTTTTGAGGCAGCTTCAGAGTTTAATGATTTGCAACAAAATGGACAGAGCTTTAGCGCTTAGCCCTTTTTTTGCTTTTAATTAAGCAAATATTAATCACAAAAATATACATTTCTCACTAGAAATTACATCAAAAGTGTAAATAGTTGGTCAAAAATTTACATTTATGGGCAAACTGACCATCAACATTCGTTAATTTTTTTTCCCCATGTAATTTTTTTTTCCATGTTTACAAATCTCAGTTTTCTGATGCTGCATATGTTTAGTTTTTTACTTCTGATAATTCTATTTATGCTTCAAAGTTCATCAAATTTAATTTGTACATTTCTGAAGATTATCATGATTGGCAAAAAATATAAGAATTAAAATATTTTGTTGGTCACAGAGCTTATTTTTTTGCAATAATCCAGGAGACAATGGTTGAACTCTATTGTTTTTTTGTCAAAGGAGCCATGGTGACGCAAACTTGGCCTATACAAATTATTCAAATTTTTCTAAATGTAGGTGGGGCTTTAACCAAAGTTTTTCAAAACTGAATGAGCTGATTTTAAATGTAATTCTGTTATTTTTATAGTTAACATATCAAATGTGCCTTATTCATAAAAAAAAAAAAAATTATCACAAAATTCTGTGAATTTAATTTGAATTAAATCAATAATACTACATTTAAATGTAAAAATAAATAAAAAAAAGTTAAAAATAAAAACACATTTTGTCCAACCACTTTTTCTCAAATTGTAATTGATTTTGTCCTCACCACTTTTTGAAAGTCATTAAAAATAATAGTTTGAAATTTCCATACTGCACAGAAAGTAACATGAAATATATTTTTACAATACTTTAATACCAATGAAACTATGCATCCTACTCTAAATTCAGCTGATAAATAATTTCTGACTTAGATACTTCACTTCAATCCTAATTAATTTGTACTAAATAAATTATATTATGAAGATCTGGCTGCATATTTACAGTAAATATGAAATATAACCTGATGTTCAGGAGTAAATATTACACATCTCAACAGATGATTAAAGTGCATGGCTCTTCTATTGTACAGAGCATTTAACTCAAGTGCCATCCACTTAAAGTTACATGGGCTCGAATTACATGTAGAGGTTATTCAGCCCTGTTGATATTTCAAATCAATTACCCGCTCTGTCAGTTAGTCCATTACTCATATTATAAGGGCTGTCGCAGCATGTGTGAGCTTTTGAGTGTGAGGATGAATATACAAACTTTCCAAACCGTTGTGGGGCAACAGTTGATTTCCCATGAGTCTTTGTTAATTGAAAAAATGTGAATGGGAAGTTCAGCTGTAATTGTTCACAGACACTTTAGGGATAAAAGATGGTATGGACCAGAGATTTTGCAGCACAGATTGTCAGTTATTTGCACAGGAAACTAAAGAAACACCTTAATTAGCTTTTACATTATTAATCATACATTAGCTTTGTATTGCAGCATGTAATAGCCAAGACATTTGGAAGTATTTCAAGGCTTGATTCTGATTGGTCACTCACACTGAACAAATATTTTTGTATCCACCTTATTTTTTTAAGTAAGAGCAGGTGTGGTAATTTGTAACTTGAATGTGCAAGGTACAAAAGCAGTCCATTATGCTGCCTGATATAGAAAAGTTATATTTGTTATCATTTTTAATGTGAATTTCATATTTATTCATTTATTTTAATGATCTGAAAAACATTTTGAAGCACAAATTGTTTTACCATTTACTTCACTTTATAATTCTTCCAGTCATTTACCTTGCAGCTAATGATTCGTAAGTCGTGCACATTAACAGAAAATAGCTTACTTCCACGTTGCAAAATAAGGTAGTTAATGACCCCTAAATGGTAGATTTGACTGTTGTGCAACCAATTGTAACCAATTCCCTACCTTCTGCAAGATGCATGTCTCTTTCTGCTCACATACTAAACACAATATTTGAAATTTCATATCCATGTGATAAGTGTACAGTCAGCAGTCAGTTGTAACTGAATTTATAATCACTTTGCATTGGTTCCTTGATCATTATGTTAGGGTTTATTTTTTCAGTAATATCAGTATTATTATATAATATAATACATTACTTAACAGCTTTTAATTCTTCTCAATTTTACTCACCCTGGTGTCATTTTACTGTTGTTCTATTGGACCACAGATGTTAAGTGAAACATATCTTGACCACCTCCCATGGTGCTCTAAGTTCGAATTGCTTTTGTTTAATTATTTTATGTTTCATTGTTTCTATATTGGAAAATATTCCAGTCTATGGTGGTTTGCTAGGTTTTGCTCTTGTCTAAAAGCCAATGTAGTTAGTATCTGTCTTGACTTCCTACTTCCTGCTGGAGGGCTGTCTTTTTGAATGCAGCATGCTCTGTTTCATCTTACCCCATTAATGTGCTCTTGATCTAGCTAAACAAAGGGCTTCACAGCCAGGATGATGCGGCTAATGCACTGCACAAGGTCTGTGTGACCATTACAGAGGGATGGTGACCACCAATGACTGAAAAGAGGGGGCTCATCTGAGAGGCCGTGCAGTGTGGTAGGGGCTGGTTCCTCTCACATTAACGAGAATGTATTAGTTTGGTGGAAGGTAACGTTTGCTCATTAGCGTTGGCTGTAGGTGAAACACTAGGCCTGTCCTTGGATTAATTAGGTAGACAAATGAATTATGCTAAGGCTTTTTCACACCTGCTCTGACTGTAAAGCAGTGTTTTTCTTTCATTCTGCAACATTAAATGCAGCAAAAGCCTGTTACAGGTCTAAATCAACACTGCCCAAAGTCTCTTTTCTTTTAATTTCTTCTTTCCAGAGTGTTTTTTAAAGAACTGCTTCATTTCTTAAAATGCTTTGTCTTTTAAACTTGTTTGCCAACATGTTTTTATGCTAAAAAATTACTCTCTGTTGATCTGTTTGTTTGTTATCATTTCAAGATCTCATGAAATTGCTTGATGAGCACACTCTTTGTTGCTGATGCTGAGAAAAGAGAAGAACATAAGTAAAATTCCACAAAATTAAATTGAATACGCCATATTTATTTTAATTGATTAAGAAATGTTCAATTATTCAATTAAGATATGTAAGGATTATTGAATTCAGTTTGATGGATTTTTACTATTAATTGAAATTAATTGAACTCATTTTTTATTAATCTTGGTTCATGTCATTCAAAATACGTGAACTAAGGTTAATTCATATAACTTATGTATTAGTGTATGTAGAAACTAAAATTAACAGATACTATTCGTAAAAATATTCATTGTTAATTTTACCTTATGCATTAACTAATGTTAACAAACTGAACTATATTGTAAAAGGTAACCAACATTTAAAATGTCTGTATCTGCTAATAGTGCTATAGAATGTTTAAGCTATAAAACTTGATTTTTACAGGGCCATTTAAAAAGGAGTTTTGTACACACTCCTTGTGTAATGCAAATCCAACTGGCTCGTAACCTATTGTGTAATTCAGATGGGAACTGAAAGATTTAACTCTGTCCCGCTGGTCTGGTTTAAGTTGTAAGCTTCAGCTGTTATGCGCTCATCATATAAGGCTTGATAAAATTGGTGGGCTGCTCTGAGAGACAGGATTACAGTGACTGAAGGAGGGAAGATGGAGGAACTATTTTGATAGGAGTCATGGTGCAGCCGCTTTGACATTTGGCCTGAATGATTTGTGAAAATAAATTTTGGCAGAAATGATATGGGGATTGAGATAAGGTTAGGATTTCTATTAGAACTTTGAATCAGACTTGATCATATGAGCAAAGTCACTGGCCTGAACACTTTATTAGCATTTGAAGTAGGAAAGGAAAAACACTCTCCTGTGGGTGGCACAAAATGACATCTGACAACAAAAGAGAAAGCTGGCGACAAGATACGAATGCTCAAAATGCCAAAATTCCACCTCCAAATCTCCTCTGTCTTGCTTCTTGTCCAGTCAAACTTCTTTCTGATGTTCCTTCATTGGGAAGCTCTGGGTTATCTGACAGATACATCATAGAGCCACGCAGAGGTGTGTGGACCGACTGCCTGCTGCTTCCCTTGTTGTTTTTAATGGGGTCCTCACAGCAGGCAGCCACAGAACCATTTGTGTTTCACCAGTCCCCGTTACTTCCCTTTATCCCACCCCCTCTCTCCGTCAAGAATCCTATTTGGCGCTCACATTCTCTGCCTCTATCTTTACTTGGCACTTCAGTTCACGGTCTGGTTTTTCAGGCAGGCATTTTTGAATGTTTCTTCAATGGAAGAATGCAATATCAAATACATTCCTTTAAAGACATTACACAATCTACATGTTGTGGTTTAAGTGTTAGTTTTGAGGCTAACACTAGCATTCTCATAAACGCTGACCTTCAGTTGATGTTATAACTTTCTCATACATTTTGACAACGTATGTTTCACTTCACTGTAAGAAAAAAAAAAGATCTTGGTTAAAAATGAACTTTACTCAAGTTAAACTATATATTTTATTTAATTCTAAAAAAAACAATGTTTAAAACATTAATTCTAAAAACACATCTTTGAAGAATGTAGAATAATCCTTTCTTTTTTTCAGATTCTAGAATTTAGATGTAAACCCCAATTTTTTTTATTTCAATACAGCGTCTAAAAAAAAGAAAACATCTAAGGTAACCCTAGTTCCCTGAAGAAGGAACAAGACGCTGTGTCGAAACTTTAGGGGGTTGCTTTAGCATATTGTCTTGTGTAGCACTATCAAATTGACTGAATGTGAATACATGTCGTGGAATGACGATGTCATGAACCAAGAGGATAAAGGTGCGTCAGATACCGGAATTGGCAGCTAAACAGTGTCTGAAACAAGATGTATGGCAGGCCCCTAGGAGGTGTGGCAAAATTTGCAAAGAGGTTTCTGTGGACATAATTTAGTGGTGACAGAGTTCTCCCAGTATCTGCCCACGGAACAGAAACCAGGGTTTCTTCCACATATCATGTGTGTAGGCCTCACCTTGTGACCTTGATATAAGGAAGTGGTTTCCTCTCGGGGAGAACCCTCTTGTTCTGAGCCACCACTGCAAGGGCCTCAGGTGCAGCAATTGGAAAAACATTGAAAGCCTCTGCCATGAGACCTAGCACTAATTTGATGCTCTTGACTGCTGACAGGATGGTATTGATGCATCCAGGGGAAAGACATCGACAATAAACCCCAAACAATGCCTAGGAAGGTGGTCCTCTGAAGAGCAGAGAACACTCTTCTCCACGTTCAATCTCAACTTCCTTCATGTGAGCGAGAAAGATATCTCGATGCCGAACCGCTAGCTGCCGTTACTGAGCGAGTATCAGCCAGTCATCAATGTAGTTTATAACATGGATACCTTGGGATACCTCCCTGGACCTTCACATACATTTGGTGAAGGTCCAGGGAAAAAGAGATATGCCGAATGGAAGCAACCAATATTGGTAAGCCTTGCCCCCAAAGATGAACTTGAGGAGCTTCCTGTGTTGTGGGAGGATGGAGAAATGGAAATGTGCGTCTTTGAGGTCGATTGTGATGAACATTGGACCTAATTTGCACCACGATCTGCTTCAATGTTAACTTTTTGAATTATAACCGCATTACTCATCAGTTGACGTAAGTTGAGAATGGGACGATACACTCCATCCATCTTGGGAACTATGAAGTACCAGCTGTACAACCCTGATTCTCTGGTTGGGAGGGGTACATATACTATGGCCGATTTCTCCAGCAATGAGACTACTTCTTGTGGGTAGGACCACTTTGGGACCCTGCTGAAACCGGACGGGCAAGACCTGAACTGAATGGTATAACCTTTTGAAATGGTACGCAGGACCCACTGAGAGATATCTCATAGGGGAACCAGCCTCTCGAGGCTGGTCTCTGTTATTTGTTGAACCTCCATTCTAGGGCCCTGACCAGCAGGGGACATCTGGGGTGAATGCTCTAGGACCCTCCTCAGAGGAGGCGACTTTCCCAATGCATCCTGACACACAGGCGGCAACTGGGAAATCCTGCCTTGGGCCTTTGCACCCTGGCTCTCTCGTGATACCATGGCTGGCACTGTGGCCGGTGCAGGGGACTGACAAGACATGGGCACTGTATGCTGAGGTGGATACCATGTCCCGCCAGAGGGGGCTGCCCTGTGAGGCCCAGTGGTCGTCAGGACCTCTTGCTGGTAGCCTTCTTAGCCTAGAGCAGTGCTTCTCAATTATTTTCTGTCAACACCCCTACGTAGTGGTAAACTTTTTGTGCGCCCCCCTCCCCCCATTTTGGAACTTTCGCCTTATTGTTTCCATTGCAATGCGTCATGCTTGTCACGTGACATACCGCAGTCACAAAAAGCGCTGTATAATAGATAGATCCCATTTATTTAGTTTTTTCTTTTTTATTCAAAATAGTCACCAACTTGTTGAAACCTAAAAGAAGCCTTAGTTGGTTGAAAACACTGAATAGTTGTGATAAATGACAAGCTCTGAGAGCGTCTTTGTTTGGATCAGTGCCAGATATTGCGTGAACACACGTGTGAATCTAGCGGTTGATCACGTGACATATGAAACATATGATCGTACACGTCAAAGGGTGAGGGGATGTTATCTGAACTTCATATCTGTTGCTCTTATTCAGTGCAATAAAACCTACTCCCTGGCAAAAAAAGGCATGTACCCCAGTGTCACGCGCCGCACTATTTGAGAACCACTGGCCTAGAGAATGGTCCTCAGATCTGGCTGAGCCAACCCACCCCACCTGATTTTTGAGGAGGCAGATGGGTAGCGACACTCTCTGAGGGGTACAGTGTGAGAAGCTCTGAGGCTGGGGCTGGCTTGCAGCCTCTGGGACCTGAGGGCAGTGAGGCTGTAGATTTTTAAATGCCACTTCTTGTTTTGCTGCCTCTTGAAATCTCTACTACAGTTTTTATGACGTTTCCAAAGAGGCCAGGAGGTGAATGAGGGGCGTCCATCAGGGAGTTTTTATCTCTTTTCCAGATGGACATCAGATTGAGCCACAGATGTATCTCCGTGGCCCCCAGAGCTATAAACGACTGAGCTGGTCGTGGTGCTGTGGAGAGAGAGATCCGTGACCCTTCTAAGTTTGGCAACTGCCTCAAGGCCAAACCCCCGCCCTTGTCAAGGTCCTCGAGCAACTCTGCCTGATATGCCTGCAGCAGTGCCGTAATGTGCAGGCACGCTGCAGCTTGACTAGCGGCGGAGTATACTCTGCCTCACTGTCGGGGCTCTAAATAACGATACTGAATAAGGCACGAGGTGACAAGCCAGCACCTACCCATCTCTTGGCATCATCCCACAGCCATGTTTGTTTGCTCCTACAAGAGAGGCATAGAGCGACATTTGACCACTATGCACCCTGTAGGAGGTGGGCTTCCTCCACTACCTCGACCCCTCGGTGTGGGGGTCAGGGAAGAAGGGCATCCCCTGAGAATGAGTTTGTGTTTGCCCAGGAAGATCGTCCAACTTTTTCTTTCTAGGTGAGCGTCTCTGGTCTCATTTGGCCACTTAATGCTTATTTTTGAGACTGCACAAGTCTCGAGTCTTCCTCTCCAACCTTGGTTCTACCAACGTCCATCTCCTCATAGTAACTGCCACAGGCTGTGCTTCTGGGTCCTGATAGGGCTGATTAGACCTGCCAGGTAAGGGCAGAGATAAGGTAGAGGCTGTCTCTAACCTAGATGACAGATCCATTTGCAATCCCCAGGACAAGAATCTCCGCTGTGCCTCAGCAGCAGTGGGAGCCGAACTTAGGCGACTGCAAGCCTGGACGGCCTCCTCAAAGACTGCTAGGTGGGAACGGAGCGTATGCATTGACAGCTGTTCACAGTGTGCACAGCCAGCGCCCTCGAGCACTGATTGTGCATGCTCTGCACCCAAACAAACAGCCTAAAGTAGATGTGTATCCCTGCGCGTGATGCCACAGGGAGAAGCTCACAATTTAAATGTTTGTTCCGCCATTATAGTGGTGTGGAATGCCCTTTTTATTAAACTAGTCTAGGGATTTTAAACACACACATCCAACACACACTCTCACATTTCGTTCTAGTGCTTGTTTGAATAGTGTTTGTTGACCTTTGAATCATGACATTGTCATTCTGCGACGTGCTTTCACATTCGACAGTGCTTCACAAGATCCCCTAGCGTTTCAACGCAGCACAAGTTACCTTGAAAGGGAACTTTCACTCCTCACTCAGCATTTATGTGCGTCTATATCTTTCAAAAAACTGAAGAAAAACAAACAAAAATACTTTCTTTCTTATTTTGGCGTTAATATGTTATTGTCTTAACTTGAGACCCTCACTAATCCTGTCTGAATTTTCCTTCTGTCCTCTTTCTATACATGTGCTTTATTTGAACATGCTTCAATAGAGGTCTGGAATGTTCTGGATACTGGTGTGTGGGAAAAGCTTCTGTTTATGTGGTGGAAAATGCTACTCATGAAGATGGTAACCTCACTCCTCACACAAAAATCTAGAGATGCTTCCTTGTTTACTAGTTTTGTGTGGTCAGTTCAGAGTTTGAGAAAGAATTCTGCCACCTTACAAACCAAAAAATTCTAAATGAATAAACAGACAAATGTAAAAAAAAAATATATAAATAATTTTCAAAAAGAAGAAGCATCTTGAAGAAGTCAGTTTATTAAACAGACAATAATTAACAATAATGTTTCTGTTTTATAAGGTTATTTTTAAAGAACTTTTTTATAAGATTTGACACCTTCCACACAAGTAAAGCTAAATTAAAAATTTTCATCATGTTACTGTCTGGGTTGACGCTAACAGGGTTGACAGTTGCACGACTTAATTTGACTTCACAAACCTTGTGCTCATGAAAACTAATAACTCTCAGAATTGGATTTTAATATGGATATTTATACAAATTATCAATTATTTACTATACGAAATTACATTGACATTTCAAGAAACTGAAAAACATACATGCTTCTACATTCTCATCAACACCGCATTTATTTGATCAAAAATACAGTAAAAACAGACAAAATACTTTTGTTGTGTGTAAAAAAGTATTGTAATTTAACACAACTTTTTTTCATATATATTTTAAAAAAATTATTTATTTTTGTAATTGCAAATCCTAATTTTCAAGAGTCACTAGTCAAATCTTCAGTCTTTATCCTGCTTGCCAGTAATGATCTAATATGCTGATTTGGTGCTATTTTAACATTAATTATGACTAATGTTGAAAACAGTACTGCTTATTTATTTATTTTTAATCAATGATAGAAAATTTAAAAGATGATTTAAGCTATATTATATTATATTATATATTAATTTAAATGTCTAAATTGTCAATTTTGTTCAATTTAATGTCCTTGCTGAAAAAAGTATAAACTAAAAAATGCTTGAACCCCAAATAATAATCAAAGGGTTGCATCAGATTATATTAGACTTAAGATATAATCAAAATATGCATATGTCCTAATATAGCAAGAAAAAATTTGGAAACAGAACTAGGGCAAGCGAGAAGAAAAAGTTCCCTCATGAATAAAAAATAAAAAAAATAAAATAAAATGTTACTGTCTAAATGTAGCTATTCATTGTTACAGTAATTGTTTTAATATATTTTAATTTAGGGACCCTGAAAATCGATTACATGTTGAATTACATCCATGCAAATAAAGGCTGTTTAGTGAGCTTTTAGTCATTACACTTTTGACACACTTTTGACATACACATTGCACTTTTTTGGTTTTATCAAAAAGCTAGGTATTTTGTTTGAAGTAAATTTAAAACTGCAGATGTGCACATGAAAGTGATGAGAAAGAGAAAAAAAAAACTATAAAAGCCAAGCCCCAAGGTGTTCATAAGCTTCGGTGAAAACTTTGCAGAGTTCCTGTGCATATTGATGCTTGAGGGTATGCAGGCTTACCTGTCTAAAAAGAGCATTAGTGAATAATTTGAATGCATTTTTCATTTCACACGGTGTGCTGAACAAACAGGAATCTGTGATTAACAGTTTTAATTAGGATTTTAACGTGACGAATTCCGACAGCCTCGCAACATGCCTTAGCAGAATAAATCACGAGCCGGAGTTTGTCAAGCTGCCGCTGCTAATGGCCGAGGAGTTCTCAAAGCGTGACAAGCTAAGACCTGTCAGGACATACCTGCTCCCCCCACCCCCTCCATCTCTTTCTCTCTCCTTTTCTCATCCACCCATATTTCACATTTATCTTTTTATTTCCTTCATTTTCTCAGGTCTTTCTAGCTCTCCTCCACACCTTTTCTCCTTCATCCATCCTGCTGCTCAGCATACATATGTTGAGGCATATGGCCCGTTGTATTGGTTACGCCTGCTCTCTCCAATGCTCACCATTTGCCGTCTCTGCCAAGGTGTGGCCAGTGCAGATAGCGGATGTGAGCACTATAAATCTCAACACGGACACAAAGACAGAAAAGAACCAAACAAACGGAGCAAAATAAAAACTAAAAAAGATCAGAACAATTGATTAGCGAAGCAAGATTTGTTTAACTGAGTGTTTACTCTTTTGTCAAGTCAAGTCGCCTTTAAAGTATTTTTCTTGTGCTTTATACAATACAGATTGTTTTGAAGCAGCTTCAATAATACAAAGAACCAATGATGCAAACTTGATCAAATATGAAACTGTTTCAAAATCTCCATTTAAAAATTAAACAAACAAACAAACAAACAAAAAGCTATTGTTCAGCTCAAGTCAGTACAGTGTCGGTTCAGCTCAATTCAATAACTGTGTATTGTTCAGTAGTTATGAAGCAAATGCAATTTCAGCTGTAAAGTGTCTCTATAGAGTTGAAACAGTGTTGATGTCGTCAATTATAAAATAACTCTGATTCAGTTATAAAGCAGCTCTACAGAAGACAACAGTGTCTTCATTTTGTCAGCTCATTAAATTTGTTCATTAGATTGTTGGTTCTTAAGCGCCGATGAAGAGGAGTTGCTTACAGGGGGGAAAAACTGGTTTTGAGTGAGTCACAGGGTGTTTAAATAAATCAGATGCCCATTGTGTGTGGTCATGATTTGAGCTGGTATTTTTGTGCTTTCAGCACAACACTACCCTGACATGGCAAAGCAAGAACTATGAAGTGGTCAGGGCGGTTTTTCCCTAAAGAGAAATGGAGAAATAAAGGGATTTTATCTGGAATGCTTTCTTTTTTCTTCTCTTCCCCCTCTCTCACTCCTCAAATAACGCTTTGGTGGCTTGCAGTGTTGACAAATATAAAAAGAAGGCCGCAGTGCCTTTTCAAGTTTGAATAAATAAGTTTGACATTTTGAATGGCTTGGGGAGAGTAAACAAGTTCTACAAAGGCACAGGCTTTGGGACGGCGCTCTATTTGATGTTCCTGCCTTTCACACGTGTTCCCAGCCCTCCGCCTGCCGTTGATTAATTTTAGCAAAGGCAGATCTAATGAAGTGTTGTTCTGATAGTTATCATATTCGTTTCTCCTTGTCAGGATATTTCAGCGATGGTAAAACAAGTCAGCCTTTACAAAGCAGTATGTTATCACAGGCTAAAGACTGTGCTGCTCACTTCTCCCAAACAGATGGGCTTGAATGCATGAGAAAGCTTGCTGCAAAATCACTTCTCTAGGTACATGCATACCGTCTTTGGTTGTGGAGATATCCCTGCTTGCCTGTACTTAGATGAGATTTGGTTCGTGGGACTGGTAAACGCTTTGCTTGTGTCCATTTCATTTGAATCAAACTTAATAATGATATCACTGATAGTGTTACTACAATTGGTCATTCATCAAGGTCCAGTAAGTTTTAGCAAGCACTTTTGAGTGCCAATTGCTGTTGCCTTACTGGAAAGAAGTAGACGGGGTCATTAGCTGGAATCCGGGGATCGGTTTTCTGTTATACTAGAAGCAACCAAATTACCTTGCCATTTTGTCAGAAGGTACGATAATGTTGTGTGCTAATGAATATGTGGACCTCTGAAAGCATGCCATTTTACTGAGGAGAAACGAATTTCTCTTTTCAGAATGTTAAAAGACATTTTTCTAGCTCATTTAATGAAGCTCCTCTCATTGTAAGAATAGGCTATTTAAATCCGCAAAATCTCAAGGACGTTCCTCATCCACTTGCAGGGATGTTTTCAGACGACATCTTCACGTAATGATTAAAACATTTGTGTGTGTGTGTGTGTAGTTGTGTTTTGTGTGTGCATGGAAGTAATGAGTGATCATGAGTGTCTGTTTTAAAAAAGACATAATATGTTATGACTGGACAGGCTAATTTCATATGGCTTCTTTCCTGAAGTTTATATAATTTGTGAAATGAACACAAAGCATGATAGTAATTAAACTTAAAAATGAATCATAAACACATTAAATGCTTGCTTAAGATCTTTGAGCCAAGCCATTTGTATGGATTTCAATTAGCTTCAATAATACATTAAAACCCATACATACACTAACTTAAATGCTTCTTTAAACTAGATTTTTAAAGGATTTTTCCTTTTCGTGGCCATTCTTATTTGTGAGCAATAAGGTCAAGCGCCCCTGGATTCCTCTGAACCAGACAGAAGAACTGCATTTCTTCTTTATGAGTAGTTGAGTAAAGGAGCTAATTAAGCTTTCAATTATGCTGATATTTTGAGGTGAACAGATATCCACTCAATGTGAGGGCTTGCTCTCGAGTTTATGGAAATTACACAACATCTCATGTCACTTTTCTCATTGACCTGTAGGCTTGAGAAGTGCCACCCTACTGGTCGGTCATTCCTATGCATGAATGAAGAAACAAAAATGTAATTTGCTTGTGTGAAGAGCAAAAGGCCCTTCACTGTGTGAAATAAGGACAAGCTCGAACTATATGTCATCACAAAATGGTAATTCATTTGCTGAGTGGTACTTTAAGGCTGTGGGGAACGAATGCCTCTTCTGCCCTAAAGCTTGTTTGAACTTTTAAGACACACCAACAAGAGAACCGTTAAAAATTTCCCTTGGTATTTAAAACTTTTTTTGTAGAGGGTTGACAGTTTAACTGGTTTGAAGAAATTCAAAGGCTGAAATTATTATTATTAGTAGTATTATTATTTATTTTAATTAGTTTAATCAATATTCCAAGTCAATATTCTGCATTTTATCTTACAATAAATATTGCTGCACAGCGTACACACTAAAGTAGCCTGCCTACATTTTTTCGAAATTAGAACTGCTGCTTTAGCTAATGTTTTAATTTTTGAAAAAAGGGAAGAAAAAAAAAACTCCCCATGGCTTCTTTTGACAAAATTAATCAACCTGCATACAGCTTTTGAGGTGAGCAATGATTTTGCTGATTGAAACACCTTCAAGTCAACCGGAAAAGCCACTAATGACCAACAACCTGGACTAAATTAAACAGGGGAATGTTGGATTAAAATTTTGATGATATGCATCATAAGCATTGTAATTATAGATCTTGGTTCATTCCTCCATTATTAATTGTCCAAAGTGTAATGATTCATCGTGGTGTTTGAAAATGATTATTAATTTTCTGGATGATTATACTTATACTAAATGCTGGGCCCTGGTTTGAAGAGAATGTGTTAAAAGAGAGAGAGAGAACAGAAGAGGCAGCCTCGTATTCCTCGTATCCCTGAGGACAAAACAGTTCATTTTTACTTTAATCAACACATACTTAAAAGAGTTGATTACGCTCACTGACAGTCTTTAGGGAAATTTGTGCTAAACATTATTTGTTTTGTTATTTATTAATGTGATCGCTGATCTGTGTAGCGATAACTTATTATTGTTAGTCGTTCTTGAGCATTTCTGAAAATATGCATGTATTGTAGACACAATGGGTAGGAACGTTTACTCTGAACTACAGCACAGTACGCATTTTCTGGCAACACTTTATAATAAGGTTCCATTAGTTAACATGAACTAACAAATACAAATATCTCTAAAGTATTTATTAATTTATGTTACTTAATGTCAATTTCAGCATTTACTAATATATCACTTAAATCAAGTTGTATCTGTTAATATTATTTAATGAACCTGAGTTAACATATACTAAAGATGAACAGTTATATCTCTTCTTTAATTAAAGGTTTCAATTAATTAAAATCAAACCTTTATCAATTTCATTTTTCTGCTGAGCACAAAATAAGATATTTTGAAACATGCTGTTAACCAAATAATTAACGGGCTCCATTGCAATTTTTTTTTTTTTTGTCTGTACTTCAATTTGATGTTAGAATCCGTATGTGTATGGCTAGAATACGCCTCTGAAATCACCCATATTAAATATTAATATTATTTAATATTAAAGGTCAGCGAGACCAATTTATATTACCTGATAATGGCAGTGGTCAGGTAAATATAAATCACAAATGTTTGTGGGGCAAGCAACCATAACTTACATTACAAGTGAAAATTTAAAATTAAATGGAAACATTATATGATAATGGCCCTTTTAAGAAATGCAAGAATGACTTTCTAGATCATGGCTCCAACCAATCCCCCCTTATTTGTATTAATCACTGAAATTACCATTCCATCATGAGTTATCTGCCTAATCATTTGCAAAATTACTGCCATAAGGTATTTAAAGGCACTCATCCAAAGTCAAACACAAGGGATTGGTTTAATTTTACATAATTGATGTCCCACTTACTTGTGTAAATGTCAGATGTAAGTTCTATTTTACGAATGTGACTAAAATTTTGCAGACTTTGTTTTTCAGATAGTTTTGGGTCAGAAGTGTAGGCTCTTGTGTGGTGACAGATATAGACGTTTATATCTAATTCACTGAAACAATCCACCTTTTACAATAATTCCAAAATAAGATAACTTCACAAGGGCCTTTTTCCTATGGGTAGAAAGCAACATTTACAGAATTTCCATTTAGATTCTTGTTGTCAGGTGTAGTTCATGAATGTGTAGCTTTATATTGGTTGTTTTAAAAACAGTATCTGTTAAACCATATTTAATAGGATAGTTGATTTTGTCATCATTTTCTTCTATGGAGCATCATATAGGATATTTTAAGAAATGTCTCAGTGTTTGTGTTTTGTTTAGTTTTTTACATACATTCTTTAAGCTAGCTGATTCTATGTTCCACAGAATATAGTCATACAGGTTTGGAAAAACATGAGTAGGGACCAACCAAATTCACGATTTCACGGCCGTGACATTTTCCGTGAAATCGGCCACTTTCCGTGAAAACACCCAACAAGCGTGAATTAGTGAAATTTTTATTGAAGATAAATATTTTTACTGATAAAGAGTATACCAGGAGCAGATTATCGTAGCGTCTTAGCCGAGTTTGCAGTCTACAAAACAGCAGCAAAAGAAGTTCCGCCGGATACGAGTATAACAGCATTCTGGCGTTCGCACAGCAGTCGGTTTCCTCTGCTGAGCCGGCTAGCATTACGCTACCTTTCTGTACCAACGAACAGCGT
This sequence comes from Rhodeus uyekii, assembly GCA_037043235.1. Classification (NCBI taxonomy): domain Eukaryota; kingdom Metazoa; phylum Chordata; class Actinopteri; order Cypriniformes; family Acheilognathidae; genus Rhodeus; species Rhodeus uyekii. Next base: position 1,740,734 of record JAWRVZ010000040.1, on the reverse strand, counting down.
TGACGCGGAGAGAAGTGTCAGCCAGTACACAAACGTCAATGCACCACAACGACAGAATATGTCAGCAACCACGTTGGTTGGCCAAGTTTGGACCACGAAAAACTAAACTATTTAATTAATGTCACGTGGCATTGCGGAGTGTGTGGCTACGTGCGTTGTAGTCGTATTTTGTTTCCTTTTTGTTTTTTAATACAGGTGAACAGTCGAAAAGTGGTATTTTATAATACAAAACAGCGGGTGTGACAGCAGATGGACTGATTGCAGTGATTGGTGCCTAAAAATTGTACCCGTGAATTTTCCGTGTAATTGAGTGTTTTTTTAAAAACCTTCCGTGAAATTGCGAATTTTTACCCGTGAATTTGGTTGGTCCCTAAACATGAGTAAATGATGATTTTCATCTTTGTGTGATATATTAATTTAAGGCCATTTCTAAAACATTATGTTCACAGGGGGCTAAGGAACAAACCAGTTTGTTATACATATAAACCAAAGCTGTTTCTCTATACACACCAACAAACCTGCTGGGTTTTCATGTTTCATGGGCACTTTCCATAGACATAATGATCTTTATACTGTACAAACTATATGTTCTCTGTGTTTGTGTTTGTTTGTGTGTGTGTGTGTACACACATACACTACAGTGATCCCTCGTTTATCGTAGTTAATGGGGACCGGAACCCCCCGCGATAGGGGAAAATCCGCGAAGTAGGATTGGCCCCCTACGAATTTCTGTATGTGTGTGTAGGTACCAGAATGTTTAAAATATGTATATTTATACTTTAAATATATTTTAATTTACTCTCTCTTTCATACAATTAATATTATGGTGTTATACACTCATCACGTGTCTTGTCTGAGTCCCCATGGATGTGTACAAAGCTTCTCTCTTTGACTGGCATCCTGGGAAACCGTTCCTCTCTAATCACGATGAAACAACGCTGCTTTCCGCAATACGGCTGCCAATATGGCGGTATTTAGAATTTGTATTTTTCAATTAATATTTTTGAAAACTCCGCGATGCACTGATGCCGCGAAACTTGAACGACGAAGTGACGAGTGATTACTGTATATATACACTCACCTAAAGGATTATTAGGAACACCATACTGTGTCTAATACTGTGTTTGTTCTCATTCTGTTTACGCCAAATTCTGACTCTACCATCTGAATGTGTCAACAGAAACATCATCAGACTAGGCAACATTTTTCCAGTCTTCAACTGTCCAATTTTGGTGAACTCAGGCAAATTGTAGTCTCTTTTTCCTATTTCTAGGAGATGAATGTTACCCGGTGGGGTCTTCTGCTGTTGTAGCCCATCCGCCTCAAGGTTGTGCGTGTTTTGGCTTCACAAATGCTTTGCTGCATACCTTGTTTGTAACGAGTGGTTATTTCAGTCAAAGTTGCTCTTCTATCAGCTTGAATCAGTCGGCCCATTTTCCTCTGACCTCTAGCTTCAACAAGGCATTTTCAACCCCAGGACTTCCGCATAATGGATGTTTTTCCCTTTTCATACCATTCTTTGTAAATCCTAGAAATGGTTGTGCGTGAAAATCCCAGTAACTGAACATATGTGAAATACTCAGACCGGCCCATCTGGCACCAACAAACATGCAACATTCAAACTTGCTTAAATAACCTTCCTTTCCCATTCTGACATTCAGTTTGGAGTTTAGGAGATTTTCTTGACCAGGACCACACCCCTAAATGGTTGATTAGATAATTGCATTAATGAGAAATTAAACAGGTGTTCCTAATAATCCTTTAACTGAGTGTGTGTACATGTATGTATGTGTGTATATATATATATATATATATATATATATATATATATATATATACATACATCCACATACATAACACACTCATTTCACCCATTTATTCATTACATACAATGAGATGTTCAATTTATAATTTTTTATTTACATAATCAATAATTCTGCAGTAGCAGTCTAAAAAATTAAACAGTTTGTTGCTAGTTTATTTTTCACAGTTTATTACTTTTTTCTTGCAATTCTGAGTTTATATCTCACATTTCTAAAAAAAAATCAGAATTGCAAGAACAAAATTCTTAATTTTATCCGTATCATAATTATGATATAATCTTACAGTTGTGAGTTATAAAGTCAGAATTGCAAGATATAAGCTCACAATTGTTAGAAAAAAAAGTCAAAAATATAAGATATAAAAGTTAAGTTTAAAAGTTACATATTTCAAGATTCTGTATTTTTTCATGTTCAAAAAACATAATTTAGCATGATTTAAAATCTGATTTCTTCACAGGGACATTTTGTCCCTACGACATCAGGACAGCACACTCACTCACACACACACACACACACACACACAGATGCACGATATCACTTACATATATACACACTAACAGCATATCTCTCTTTCACTCTGCACCTTTCATTTCACTAACTGATGTTTTTATCTCAGCTTAAGGTTGTGTAATAGTTCTCATTTCACCACAGTTGATAAGCTCATTCTGTGCCAAACATACCATACTGACGCATATTAATTAATGGATCTCTGATGTATCTGCCCTGCCCCATTTGTTATGAGGGCATTCCTTTTTAATTAAAAAAAATCCCTGTGCTTACAATCTGACATAGGTGTCAAACTAACCTTGAGTGAATACTAGTCCTTTTATCTTCACGTGTTTATACATATCACTTCAACTGAGGTCAACTACATTTTAAGTATAAAGCCATAGACCTCATTTTTTAACTGGAATGAAAAGGAGGGTGTAAGGGATAGACATACATCTCTTCAGTGGGTTGTATTGTTATTTGATGTGGGGTTTTTTAGGGTTTTTTGGATTGTTCTGCTGAATAAAATTCAAAAATATTTTAGTAGACAAAAAATTCAAGACAACATTAGCTGTGGAAAATTCTATGTTATCTATGTGCTTTATGTAACGTTTTTAAACAGATACCATTGAAAATGTGGCAATTCTATCCCCATGATACTTCTCTGAATAAGGTCTATAAAGCTCCTTCTGTACACAAAAAGTTCATTTCAAGGGATATTTCTGTATCAATTAGATTTTATGACTAATTTGTTGTACGTTTTTGCCAAAGGGAGAAGGTTGAAGTGTTTTTTGGTGGTTGTCACTATGGGACCATGGATGCGCTCATCTCCCATGTGTAAATTGTGTAAAGACGTAGACCTGCATGAAAGCCAGAAAAAATTAGAGTTTAATCAACACTCGCCAGTTTGTAACTATTTAATATTTTGGTGAACTGGTGACTAATTGATGTGAAATATTCATACATTTGTACCATATGATCTGCTTTCTGTCGCGGTTGTGTATAAAGGAAGAAGGCTCGGAGGCACAGAAATAACTCAAATAGTCTTTATTAACAAAACTCAAATAATGAAAACATAGGGTAGATACACAAAAGGGATGATAAAGGGAACAAGACACAGTTGACAAGATGAATGAGGTGCTTAATGACAAGAAAGTGTATGGAAAACACTGGGAGAGCACAGGAGGAACCAGGAAGTCAACAGAGACACAACAGACATGCTATCCAAGTGTTGTTTAGTGTATGCTTAGGGGTGTTTTTTTATCATTTATATTATATGCATTTATGCATATGAAATCGGCACCTCATAACAGTTATATTTCCCTATGAGATCTAATAGCAATCTCTGTAATACTGAAAATTCATGTTTGAATACAACATATTAAATACAACATTTTTCACACAACTTGGAGATTCAACTTGTCATAAGTCCATTTCCAGTTGTCCCCCATGTCCAACATCATTGTGTGCATTACAAATCTCTCTTTATATTCTCAGTTCCCTCCCCTCCTTTTTTTCCTTCCAGTACCTAATGTGGAAATACTCACATAACAAAAAAAAAAAAAAAGAAAAAAACTGAGCTGAGTCACCGCAATCCAACACTCTCATCCTGTAAATGTGACACAGTCTGTGAATCTGCCTATCGATCATGACTATTGATTCTGTTTCCCTGGCTTAAAATAATAGTTTCTCTTTTGTTGCTGTATTAATGATTGGACAGAAGAGAATCTCTAAAGTGGTGCAGCTGCTCCTTGATTGATCACTGAAGATATCACAGTCCCCAAGACAAAGTTTCCCCCAGCTTTCATTATCTGAATTGAGTAACTTATCCGATTATGGAGGTTCACTTGATTGCGATGCACTATCTGTCATTAATTTAATAGGGAGCATGAGCAGATTGTAAGGTTTGAGATGGGGCTTTGGTAATAGGCCCTGCACTTCCGCAAGCCTCCTGTTTTAGCTTCTGGTTGACATTTGGACGATATGCGACGAACAGATTTGTTTGGAGTGGCGCTGTTGACCTCTGCAATTTGGTCACCTGGGCACAGACAGGAGAGGGGAAAGCTGGATTGAATATTAATAGTTATAAATCTGAGACGGAAGGTTAGTGTTTTTTTTTGGCCATTTCACCATTTTATCCAGAACGACCAGCCACTAAACTCTTGAGTGAGCTGAATAGACTGACTCATGTAGCCAATGAAGACAGGTGGCAATAATCCTGCTAAGAGACAGATCTGAAAGCACTCATACAAAACCAATTTCGGCTGCTCTCCATTTGTCAAAAGCTCATCAGAGTGAGGGACGAGAGCACTGAGGCCGCGTGGCTACAGAATCACTTCACTCCTGATTGCCTTGTCAGGACACCTTATCCTCCTGAGAATGACATAACCGCCCCTCTCGAACACACATACTCTTAAGTCAAGTCAAGTCACCTTTATTTATATAGCGCTTTTTACAATGTAGATTGTTTCAAAGCAGCTTTACAGGAAAAACAATATAAACAAAGTTTGTTTGGCTGAACAGAAGCCCCAAAAGAGCAGGCGAATCAATACAATTGATGAATTTTAAGTGTTAAGTTTCCCCAACTGAGCAAGCCATAGGCGACAGCGGCAAGGAACCAAAACTCCGGCAGGTGACGTAACGAATGAAGAATAGAATGGAGAAAAAACCTTGGGAGAAACCAGGCTCAGTTGGGGGACCAGTTCTCCTCTGGCCAACAGCCAAACCGTGCATGATTATTATACAACAATTCAAGTCCAATATGAAGTCCAATTTGGTCCGGTTAGAGATGGGTTCATGATCGTCACAGGGGAGGGTCCAGTAGGGTCACGGTCTCCGCAGACACTTCAGGGCAGTGTTGTGCTCGTGTCCAGGTCCTTCATCTGATCTGGATACGGCCCGGATCCAGCTGACCACGGTAACCTCGGAATAAACAGAGACCAATATCAGCGTAGATGCCATTCTTCTTCTGATGTATCGAGTACATCAGGTGTTATGGGAATGTTCCCGGTTCCGGCTTATCTAAATTATGCAGCCTAACAATCATTTTACATGATTTGGATTAAAAATGTATGTATGTATAATGTGTTATGTGTATGCCAGGTTGAAAAGATGTGTTTTTAGTCTACATTTAAACTGACAGAGTGTGTCTGCTTCCCGAACTGTAATAGGAAGACTGTTCCAGAGTTTAGGAGCTAAATAGGAAAAGGATCGCCCGCCAGCAGTTGACTTTGATATTCTAGGTATTATAAGCTGGTCAGTATTTTGGGATCGCAATAGACGTGAAGGACTATAATGTGTTAAGAGATCGCTCAAGTACTGTGGAGCTAAACCATTTAATGCTTTGTAAGTAATTAGCAAGATTTTAAAATGTATTCGGTGTTTAATAGGAAGCCAGTGCAGGTTTGACAGAACTGGGCTAATATGCTCATACTTCCTGGTTCTAGTAAGAACTCGAGCTGCTGCATTTTGGACCAGTTGGAATTTGTTTATTAAGCGTGCAGAGCAACCACCTAGTAAAGCATTACAATAATCTAGCCTTGAACTCATGAACGCATGAACTAACTTTTCCGCATTTGTCTTAGATAGCATATGTCGCAATTTAGATATATTTTTAAGATGGAAGAACGCCGTTTTACAGATGCTAGAAACATGGCTTTCAAATGAAAGATTGGTATCAAAGAGCACACCCAGGTTTCTAACTGACGACGAAGACTTGACAGAGCAGCCATCGAGTGTTAGGCAGTAGTCTAGATTATTATGTGCCGAACTTTTTGGTCTGATAATTAGAATCTCTGTTTTTTCAGAATTTAGCAGTAGAAAGTTATTAGTCATCCAATTTTTTATATCGGTTATGCATTCTGTTAATTCAGTGAATTTGTTCGTTTCATCAGGATGAGAAGAAATATAGAGCTGAGTATCATCAGCGTAACAATGAAAGCTAATGCCATGCTTCCTAATAACTGCACCCAAAGGAAGCATGTACAGGGTGAAAAGCAATGGTCCTAGTACTGAACCTTGAGGAACTCCATATTGAACCCGTGACCGATATGACATCTCCTCATTTAATGCTACAAACTGATAACGCTCAGATAAGTATGACTTGAACCAGGCTAATGCAACTCCACTAATGCCAACATAATTTTCAAGTCTATTCAGAAGGATTTTGTGGTCAATAGTATCAAATGCAGCATTAAGGTCCAGTAACACTAACAGAGAGATACAACCACGATCGGATGATAATAGCAAATCATTTGTAACTCTAATTAGAGCAGTCTCAGTACTATGATATGGTCTAAATCCTGACTGGAAATCCTCGTAGATGCTGTTTCTTTCTAGAAAGGAACATAGTTGTAAAGATATTGCCTTTTCTAGAATCTTTGACAAGAAAGGTAGATTCGATATCGGCCTGTAATTAACTAATTCTGTAGGATCAAGTTGTGGTTTTTTAATAAGCGGTTTAATTACAGCCAGCTTAAAGGTTTTTGGTACGTATCCTAATGACAAAGAAGAATTAATAATATTAAGAATAGGATCTGTGATTTCTGGAAGCATCTCTTTCAGTAGCTTAGTCGGTATTGGGTCTAGCATACATGTTGTTGATTTTGATGATTTAACGAGTTTAGACAATTCTTCCTCCCCAATAGCAATGAAGGATTGGAATTTTTCTTCAGGGACACTAAAATGTACTGTATTTCGGAATATTGTAGTAGATTGTTGCATGTTTATTATTTTCTCTCTAATATTATTAATTTTGCAAGTAAAGAAGTCCATGAAGTCATTAGTGCTGTGCTGATTTAAAGCATCTGGGGTTGAGGCTTTATTTCTTGTTAATTTAGTCACTGTATCAAATAAATACCTAGGGTTGTATTTGTTTTCTTCTAAGAGGGTAGAAAAGTAAGTAGATCTAGCTGATCTTAAGGCCTTTCTGAATGCAATAGAGCTGTCTTTCCATGAAAGGCGAAAAACCTCTAGCTTAGTTTTTTTCCAGCTCCGCTCCATTTTTCTGGCTGTTCTCTTGAGGGCCCGGGTGTGCTCGTTGTACCACGGTGTTGGACTATTTTCTTTAATCTTCTTTAAGCGTAACGGAGCAACAGTGTCTAAAGTGCTGGAAAAGAGAGAGTTTATAGTTTCTGTTGCAACATCAAGTTCTTCTAGGCTATCTGGGATGTTAAGTAGATGAAACTGATCGGGAAGATTATTTATAAAGCTATCTTTTGTGTTAGGAGTGATAGTTCTACTATATTTATAACAGGGAGTTAGTTTTTCGACTTTGGCTAAAGGTAATCTACACGCAACTAAGTAATGATCTGAGATGTCATCGCTCTGCTGCAGAATTTGAACAGTATCAACATTGATCCCATATGACAATATTAGATCTAAAGTATGATTACGAGAATGAGTGGGTCCTGATACATGTTGTGTAACTCCAATAGAGTTTAAAATGTCTCTAAATGCCAATCCCAATGCGTCTTTTTCATTATCTACATGGATGTTAAAATCACCGACGATTATGACTTTATCTGCAGACATTACTAATCCTGAGAGAAAATCAGCAAATTCTTTGATAAAGTCTGTATGGTGCCCTGGAGGCCTGTATAGAATAGCCAGCACAAAAGTTAAACAGGAATTATTACTTGCACTAGATAATTTTACATTGAGGACCATCACTTCAAAAGAATTATATTTCAAATTAGACCTTTGAGCAGTACTGATCGTGTTACTATAAATTACAGCAACACCTCCTCCTTTACCTTTCAGACGAGGCTCATGTTTATAACAGTAATTTTGAGGGGTGGACTCATTTAAAGTAATATAATCGTCTGGTTTTAGCCAAGTTTCTGTCAAACACAGCACATCTAGTTTATGATCTGTAATCATATCATTTACAATAAGTGCTTTTGAGGAAAGGGATCGTATATTCAGTAACCCAAGCTTTATCATTTGTTCATTTGTGTTATATCCGTTCTTAGCTGTTTGTAAATCAATTAAATTTTTACTCTTAAACGATTTTGAGAGATTTTTGTATTTGCTAATTCGGGGAACAGACACAATCTCTATAGGATGATATATAGGTGAAAGAGTCTCTATGTGTTGGAATTCATCTGACCTCTGTGACGTGAGACAGCTAGCAGACGGTCGGTTTAGCCAGTTTGTCTGCTTCCTGACCTGGACCCCAGTTAGTCAAGGTTTAGCTCTAAGACTATATGCCAAATTATTAGAGAGAAGAGCGGCACCATCCCAGGTGGGATGAATACCATCTCTTTTCAACAGGTCAGGTCTGCCCCAAAAACTTTTCCAATTGTCTATAAACCCTATGTTATTCCGCGGGCACCACTTAGACATCCAGCCATTGAGTGAGGATAATCTGCTAAGCATCTCATCACTCCTGCGCATAGGAAGAGGGCCAGAGCAAATTACAGTGCCTGACATCGTACTTGCGAGTTCACACACCTCTTTAATATTACTTTTAGTGATCTCCGACTGACGAAGTCGGACATCATTAGCGCCGACGTGAATAACAATCTTAGAATATTTACGATTAGCCTTAGCCAGCACTTTTAAATTTGCTTTGACGTCAGGCGCTCTGGCTCCCGGCAAACATGTGACTATGGTGGCTGGAGTCTCTATTTTCACATTCCGAGTAATAGAATCGCCAATCACTAGGGCACTTTCAACAGGTTTCTCAGTGGGTGCGTCACTGAGTGGGGAGAACCTGTTTGATGTTCTGATCGGAATGGAACAGTGGTTTTTTGACCCGCGATTATGCCGTCTCACAGTCACCCAGTTGCCCTGCTGCACGGGCTCTACAGCCGGAACCGAACAATGTACAGGGTTTGCTAAGCTAGTCGCATCCAAAGTAGTATCTAAAGCCCTTACATTCTTACTATCCTCGATTAAAGTTTGGATGCGTGTCTCTAATTCTGAAACCTTCTCTGTCAGCCTAATTATGTCCCTACATTTATGACATGTGAAGCCTTCACAGCTGACAGAGACAGAAAGACTATGCATGAAGCAGGCAGTGCAAGTGACAATTTTGAGAGAAGATGACATGACTCACCGCGTGTGTTGATCCAACTTGTTGACCAGTTGTTTGATGAAGTCGGGAAAAAAGGCGCGAGCGAGAAAAACGAAACGCAATCCACTGCAAACAGGAAACAGGAAACAGCAGCAGTGCAGCAGTCAAAACGGTCCGTCTGAAACAATCTTACCTAGGTGCCTCCATCTCCATCTCAGACCGATATTTCCAAAAATCTTCCATCTTGCTTACTTTGGAAGACACACACACACACACACACACACACACACATATAATTATATAATTAATATATACCACACATATAATTAACTCAAAGATTAATTTAGCAGAACTTTAATTTTTTAGTTTGTACTACAAAAGCACAAATAAAATAACCCTTGCAACAAAACAGAAACCCCTATGCATCCCAACATACAGAACATTAAACATTAACACATATCCACCTACAATCATTTTGTGCAAAACACATTAAATAATAATTTCAACAAGTTGTCTCATTATATACAGTCTGATGCAAAGCATGGTGATCTTACGACAACTGATTCAGCTTCATTAAATCAGTTGATTTCTCATAATCTTTTTTTCTATTAAGAACAATGAATTTTCCATAGTATTTGAGTCAAATTAACACACTTGATTTAATTTCACTTTTTGGTTTTACAGTGTAAAAGTTAAGCCTCTTGGTCTAGCAACTCGGAGTGATCCAGTCTTGCTCATGAGAGAACCTGCACATAGCAGATGATGACATATAGGTGGACTTCTTTCATGTCAGAATAGATCACATCAGGTGGCAAAAATGACCCTTCGGTGCATGGAACCCTTCTAGTGCTCATGCTAAAGTGCTGCCACTTATCTCCTCCAGACCTCTCCATCTGTTTACCTCCCTCTTCCCCCACTGAGATGGACGAAGGTATAGCGAAGCGGATGGTGGGATGGGTGGATGGAAAGAGGGAAGGAGGGAGGGAAACCTTAATGAAAGCAGAGATTCCAGGCAGCCTGCTGGTTCTCATCAATCAGCCGTGTGCTTTGGAAGTGTAATCCGAGGGAGGGGGAGAGGCATCAGGCTTTTAATCTCTATTAGTTAATGGACTCTACTCTCATGCTTCAGGAACGTTAGATTGTCGGTCTACAAACACTACAAATAACACACAAGCTCATTTCAGATGCTCTGTCCAAGCTCCTGTTCCTGAGCAAAACTTCAAAATACTATTGAAAAATGTGCAATCTTAAAATAGTGTGACAATAAAGCTTCCTTTCTACGCAAGTAGTACATTTTTGGATATATTTTTTTGCATTAATTAGCTTTTATGGGTAATTTGTGGTACGTTTTTGCAGGGTGGAGATTTCGGGTGCTTTTGGGTGGCTTTGCAAGGCGTTGCCAGTTGTTGAATTAATTTGACTAAAGGTTTATTTTTATTTTTTATGAGAGAGTGCTTGTGAGTGAGCCAAAGTGCCAAAGCTGTCATGAAACTTGTCATTTCTGGTTCCCAGTAGTATTTTATTGCAATCGGATATGTTCCATTGGTGCTGTATGTTTTGTAGAACAACGTATGCAAGAAACATCACAGTGCACTCTGGGGTCGTTTTTCTTTAGGCCGCTGGTGTTAATGAAACATGCTCTCATCCTAGGGAGAAAGGGAGTTAGACAGAGCTACATCCATCTGATTTAATTAGGAATTAAACTGAGTAACGAACCATAAATCATTATGGAAAGCAACTGCTAAGAAGTTTGTTTTTTTTTTTTTTACCAAAAATGTGGAAAATATATATTTTTTTAAATGATTGTAACACTTTAGTGCTTAAATAGAAATAATAATAAAAATACTGTCACAGTCTGGTCACGTCTGTTCACATCCGGGTCCCTTTCTGTGTATCTCTCATGTCCTTCCTGCACCTGTCTGTGTCTAATCACTGATCGTTAGTCTCGTCAGCTGTTGATCCTTCAGTGTTTGTCCATAAATACCCTCCTGTGTTCCTTTGTCTTTGTTGGTAATTGTCAGTGTTCTACGGATGTCTTAAGTGTGTGGATGGTCCCTGTGGTTCCCAAGTTTTGCACTAGCGAGTGTCGTTTCTGTTTATAGTTAAAGTATTTTGGGTTTCCTTGTTTGTCGTTAAAAAAAAGTATTGAGCAGTATCTCCTGTGGCTCCTCCCGTGTCTCCGCATCGCACACCAGCCAAAAAAATCTGCTTCTTTCCCCTCATTGAGTTTCTGCCATTCTGCCATATTATTGTTGCATTAGTTTTTATTTAAGTTGCCATTTTATATTGCTTTTATTACCGCACTATTGAATCAGATGTCAATTGTATATTTGTAAAAAAAATAATAATAAAAAAATCCTCTCATGACATTTTTTAAAAGAGTAGTTTAACTAAAACTGATAACTAAAAAAAATGTAAATTATTTTTTTCACCACCATGTCAGTTTATTTGAAGAATACCCTGGCTGCTGTTTATTATAATGAAAGTGAACAAGGACTAATGCTGTCAAGCTCCAAAACACAACATAAAAGTATCACAAATGCCATAAGAATCTGTTTTCCAAATCTTCTGAAGCCATACAAATTCTTTTTTTAGGAACAAATGCATTATTCACTGGAAATCTAGATGAAAGAATGAATCATTCAAGATTGATTTGGTTCACAAAACCAGCCTGAATGATTAGTTCACGTATCAGATGACGTTAAGGTAACACTTTATTTTGATTGTCCTTTTTGATCAATGAAGTAATTTTGCAATTGCATGTCAACTAACTATCATTAGTGTATTAATTAGTAGACTCAACTAAATGAGAGTTATTTAACATGTAGGTGCACCATTACTTATAGTGAACAGAATGTGTTAAAGTGACCACCAAAATTAAGTAAAACTGAGTTTATATTATATTTTATAATACGTTTCTTGTACTTTCTGTTCACTGCCCACTTTTAAAGCAAGTGGAACCTCTCAGCAACCCGTCAGTATTCACTTAGCTGCAGGAAATGAGTCTTTGATCCTGTAGTAAAGTTGTCTATCTGTATCTCGTAGTGGTCACAAAATGTTCACTTCAGGGCCCATCCTCTTTCCTGTCAGATTCAGACAGACCCTCTGATCAACTTATGCTAATGCTGGTCTAACAGAGCCCTCTACTCCCACGCCAACACAGCAATGTCTATGCAAAACAGCAGCCGGAAGGAGAGGACAAAATATATTCATGCCTTTTTTTCCAACTCTGTACTTTCTCTCCAGGGTGTTTCCTTTCACTTGACCATTTGTGTTTTTTGTTTCCTTTCTTCAGCCGACATCATTTACAGCATGTTAAAGATGAACTGTGCCTCTCTTGTAGATTTGATCAGTCATTATGAGTTCCCCTGAGAAAATGTTATTGTGACTTTTCCCTTAGACTCTGTATCCCAGTGTACCAAGATTGACAATGGATTCTGGCTGGTTATACCATATCAAACTTTTTTTGTGTGCTTTTTTTATTTTGTTGCAGTAGTGCAAAGAGGACATCTTGTAAATATAGAAACAAATTTATAATAGATCTGTAGTTAGGCCCTTAGGTGAAATACATTTCTAAAAAATGAAGTCACATATATGTAATGTACAAACGTAGAAAATGTATTTAGGTTACTTATTAATATGGATCATAGAAGAATGTGTAGTGTCCTACTTTCAAGATGTTGGCTTTTAAAAAATCCCAAAAGCCCTTGTGTCGCCTAATTGATTGATTGGGATGGCTCGTAAAGGTCATTTTCATAAAACATTAGGAGGTGATGAACACAATGCTGTCTGTGATTGTTAACCAAGAGTTAATTTATTACAACAAGCATACTAACAATGTATTTATACTGGATTACCTACTAAAAACGTTACACATTTGCGCCATTTGGGATAATATGATGTTTAATTATCCACCATTATTTTGAATACCTAGTTACATATAAAGCAACTCAGATGCTTGACCCAGTTAATTTTTCCTTTACATCCACTTTATTGCACATATGTATTCATAACATGTAAAGAGGTTATCAAAAGCTGCATGAACAATTTTCACATTCATTATCCATTAGAGAGCTAATCAACTTATAGCTGGTTTGATTTAGCCCAGCTGAATATGCTTTATTAAGTTTAAAAAATGTACATTGTAACAATAAAAAGGGGACTTTTACTTTTGTGTTGACTGAATATATGAGGGTGTTCCACTCACTGTCAAGTATTTTCGGTTTTCTTAATTTTTGGGTAAATTGTTTTATAAATACATATTTGTAATGCATGTATGTATAATTTATTTATTTATTCATAATTAATTAATTAGAAAATAATCTATCCATGCATGCATCCATCCACCCAACAAACAATGCTACTTGATTTTACAGTTTATATCTAATAGTTCCAGAAGGAACATAAAAACATGGAAACCCACAAGCCCATCTTTTCCACTGCTTGTCTCAATAATGCTTCTTCTTATCTTTGGGTCTTCCAGGGAAATCAAATTGTCCTGTTATATTTTGTGACCCTTTGCGGTGCTTTTAACTCCAACTGAGCCTTCTTAGCCTTGATAGAGCCATTGTTTAAATACAAATATGACAGGGGCCCAGGGGCATACTGAGAGGATAGAGATACAAGGCTAACAGCTGCACAGTAGTGCTCCATTTCACTATTCACCCATTAAAAAAAAAAACACAAAAAACATTTGCGTGCTCTGCCATCTTGCCTCTGACTATTTAAGACAAAGAGACTGACCCATACTCTGTGTGCTCCTTTTCCTTTGCAGTCCATCAATCAGAAGCTTCACATTGTTTAGCAACATATTAGCTTTCAGAAGTGTTTGTCTTGGGAATTGTGTCTCTTACCTTTAGAAGATGGAAAACTGTTTCTTTTTTAACAAACAGCATCTCAGCTCCTTTTACAGATTCAACTTAAGCACAAAGGCAGACATTTTACAGCAATAAGCTGAAGTGTATACATAAAAGTTTAAATACTTTAGATACTTTATCAGCTTTTCCTTTTACATTCCTTAAGAATTCATTCCAATAAATTAATTCCATTCCAGTTTGTCATACCTTCCATGTCTTGGCTACTTTAAGTTGGGGTTGGGTAGTATACTGGTTTACAACTTTTTTTAATTAAAAAGAAAAGTAAACGTTTGTGTTTGACATGTAGGAACTGAATTTGGGTTTGGCTTCGGGAAAGAGGTACATGAGGGTGAAGGAAATCAGCTAAATTAACACTCCAGAGTGTATTAGTAAGCATGACGTCCCGCACAGCATACTTTTCAATGTCCCCTATTGTTGGGTTATGTAAATACCCCCTTAAATGTACTCAAAACATGCAGCCCCCATTAAAAACAGCAGCTTCAAACCATCATCAAGTTAAACCTAAATCCATTTCTAAATCCTAAATCCATCAGTGCTCTTGTGAGACTGCAGGCAATCATGCATCCATATATATAAACCGGTCTAACTGTGCTTCTAATGCCATGTACTCTCCCTAACTAAACAAACTACAATAAAACACCTGGAGCACAGCAATGCAAAAAAACTCAGAGGAGCAAAGGTCAAGCAAAGCTCATGATGTAAAGACTATCTAGTGTTTGCATGCAGATGAAGAAGGGTTGTTTGAAAGAAGATTAGGCTGGCATGGGGGTTGTGTAGGTACACAATTTAGTTTTGAACCACAGGGAGGGAGAAAATGGCATTCAGGAAGTATCTGTGTGCTTGTGGAACAGCTTCTCCTCTCATGGCCTATATCTGTTTGCTGTAGGAATCTGGCCTGTTTATATTTGTCCGACTTTGATGTTGATTTTTTTTCCCCCTGCAAGATCCTGAAAAGCTCCACATGTTGGATTGTATCTGTTGCCGTATGTGCTTCAGATCATGGCAGCTCTTGAACGCCTCCACAAGTGGGCACCCACTTTACCTCTGTAAATTAATTAGCTTCGGTGCGGAAATAAAAGCAGGTGAAAGTTCAGGGTCTGTCTGGGATGAATCGTATCAGGTCCCTCTGAAGCTCTCTTTCATTCTCACTTTCTCTCTCTCTCTCTTTCTCTCTATGTTTTTCTCCATCTGGCTGAAGGGCAGAGTCAAACATAGAGGCTGAGAAATGAAGATGGATGTGTCCCACTATCAGGAAAGCACTTACTGCAGCTTGATGCAACCTTAAACAGTGCAGATAGTTCAGTGGCACTTGCCACAAAGAATCTAATTAATGAATAGCTGTTCTAACACAAGTGAGGTGGCGGCATGCATTTGCAGATGAGGCAGGGACACTAATTAAATGCTGTTCCAGATATCACACCAGAAGTGGTTAGCTTGTCAGGCTTTTTTCTTCTTCTCAAGTTCTCTTTTTTTATAGGGGAATTGGTTATTCCTCATCCACAAAAACACACACGAGGACTAAGATTTGAAGTTCTTGAAGGAATAAAGATCTGTTCTAATAGCATTCTGTGTGGCCTACAAAAAGCCTCTGTTTGGTTTATATATTTATGAGATAAATTGAGGATGTTGCGATCTATTCATCTACTTCCTCAGAGTAAATACTTTGCTGTAAAATATTTTGTGGTTATTAAATTTCTCACCAACTCGGATATTAATTTGGTAAGTGGCAAGAATATTAATAAAACAGGCTATAAAACAAAATGTCAGCGACAAAGTGCCTGAGGGCGCAGGAGTGCGCACACATAGACACATGCGCACACACTCGCAATGTGTGGCCGTGACAGAGTTCTCCATGCCTGAAGCCAAGGCGAGAGAGAGACAGAGAGAGAGAGAGAGAGAGAGAGAGAGAGAGAACAGGTGTGAAGCCACAAGCTGTAGTCAGGAGGGATGTTTAGCCTCACAAAGGCGGTTTGTTTGTTTTCTGTGGAGCCCTAATGACTAGGCCTCAGGATACAGAATGAAAACAGAAGCATACTTTTATACAAGCATTTCTTATATTCTATCAGAAATATTTTGAATTGCTGACATGATTTAAGTTTATTGTATTACAATTACATGCAATTATTGTTTAACAAGCTATTGAAGTATTTTTTCTACCTATTTTCTTGGGGGGAAAAGTGAAGGTATGTGCATTTGTTTTCTTATGCCTATATTCGTATATTCTTATGCCTATATATTTTTTAAAATTGCCAACAATGAAGATAGAGCCTTTTTGGATCCAGATGTTTGAAAGTTTGTCATTCATTGTGACGGAGGAATATCCCCATTTGCATCCAATTCACACATAAGGTGTTGACCAATTGATTAGGAGGGCAATGTTTTGAAAGCACCTCAGAGTCAAAATATTTACTCTTTTCAGCCTACATATCCACATATTTAGCTGGGATAAAAAAAAAAAAAAAGTATTTTAACATTAAAAAAATGGCATACTTCAGCTGAGTAATCTCCTTCTCTCAATTTATCCTTCATTAATGAGACTTTCTGTCTGTGTCTCCCTCAGTACCAGTTGCAGAGATGTGCACCCTGGCGGACCGTGGCCTCTCAGTGGCAGACCTGGCTCGCTCTAGTCATCGCTGTTCTCCTGCTGGCTCTGGTTCCGTATGTGGTGTATCGGATGATGACTGCTTTCGAAAATCCCCCTCCACACTCGCTCTTCAAGTCGGCTGCAATCTGCTTTGGCCTGCTTAGTGAAGCCCTGTTGATCAAGTGAGTATCGCCTAAGCTTTGTTGATACCTGTCCTGTGGCGAAACACCTGAGTGAGAACATTCCCAAAATTTTTTTAAAAAACATCCCTATTCTGGTTCAATCTGTTTTTGAGATGGATAGGGAGACTAAAATTAATTTAGGAACTGAGGCTCAGGGTTGGCAGGAGGTGTGCACATCTGTGGCTGTCTAATTATAGAAATGACAATAAACCATCTGACACCATTTGCAAACTCCAACTAACATCAGAGAATGAGAAGGGGAGATCGAGATCACCACTGTTTTATTTGTTCCAGCTCTCCTCAAACAATGCATATCTATCTATGTATGTGTGTTTAAAGTGCATGTGTGTTGGATTAAACAGGGCTTTTATATTTCATTATGACCAGATGGCTTTTCAGACAGTTCTATGTATGTGTGCACATATGTATGTGCGTGTGTGTCTGTGTATGTACCATATTTGTTACAGGCTACTTTTGCTTCAAGCCATTACTAATGCTTGATTAAAGTTGAGATCAATTTGATTAGATTTCAATCAGCCCTATCTCACTTCTAATTTACTTCTGAATGTTCATCATTAAAGCAATAAGCCAACTATAGGGAAATGAGATCACATGAGGTTCCTTTAGTCTATTTTTGCCTGTGTTACTTATGTAAGTAAGTTATGTAGTGTTATAGAGCCTAATTATCATATTGCATGAGCAGTGAGCATGAACGCATACAATCTTTTTTCTTTTAAAGAAGATATGCGTTATTAGTAGCCTATACTCAGTCATACACACTCAGCTCGAAAATCTAGCATAAAAACAGTCAGTTTTCCTATAGATTGCTGAAGGTGTGTGAGATATTGACATGATCAATGAGGTGTAAAATTAAAAGCTATATTGATCACACTTTCCCTTCATTCATTTGTTATACATATATATGGCTACTCAATAGCTAAGCTTAACATTTTTCCTGTATTTTCCAATGAGTGGAACATTTGAAGTTAATAGGTAACTAATTTACATGTTTTCAGTAAAGACAAGTCATTAGATGAAATACATGACACATGCAGCTTATGAAATCTGAGCCTGGTGGATATTACTCTTTTATTTATGTATTTGTATTTTGTATTGATTAAAAAATACAATGTTAAGTAGAAAAAATAGCACTTTGATAATAATGCTTTACATATTGCTTTTCATATCGAGCTTAAAAATGTTAAGGAAAGGAATAATAATGTAATAATAAGAATAAAACTGAGCAGTATGTGTCCTGTCCACATGAGATATCTAGTGAGTGTGTCATAAACTGATGTTATTAAAAATCTGTCTGTCTGCATTAAAATAAAGATGGGAAATGAACTCTCTCCGTCTTATTCATAAAGTCTTTTGAGATCATTTAGGAATGAATAAGGAATTGTTGTTCTTTGTTAAAAACAGAGAGATATGAAACTGATGTTTTAGACTTTTTTTCTCTTTAAGAATAAAAAGAGGGAAACAAGAAAAAATCTATGCAATCAATAAAACCAATGAGAGCAGCACCCATTAAGTGGTAACACACAAAAAAAAAAAATAAACTATATTCATTCAGATGTGCAGTATGGTTTCAAAACCGTTCACATGCTTCCACTCGAAAAAAAAAACAACAAAAAAAACAAAAACAAAAAAACGGACTAATCCATAATTCAAAAACAGAGAATAGCTATTTCATGTCTGATTATCTGACTATCCAGTATTTGTATTGGTGTAATGCCTTTCATTTTCACTGAAAAAAAAAATTACTGTAATTTATATCAATGCCCATTTTCAGATCGAACAGTAATAAGTTGCTGAGCTCGTCCT
This sequence comes from Rhodeus uyekii, assembly GCA_037043235.1. Lineage (NCBI taxonomy): Eukaryota > Metazoa > Chordata > Actinopteri > Cypriniformes > Acheilognathidae > Rhodeus > Rhodeus uyekii. The sequence goes on along the minus strand of JAWRVZ010000040.1, from coordinate 1,721,937 downwards.
GTCAACAACTGACACAAAAACAAATTTAATCTGAAGTGTTATTTTCCTCGGAGAACAGGTTCATGAAATACATTCATTTCTAACTTATGACAACTGCTCTCTTGCATGCTTCTGAATCGTTTTATAAAGATCTGAAATGAACAGGTCATAAAGAGAGGCTAGATGTTTTTGAAAAGAAGCAGCTTTATCCTGTTGCTCCTGAGCATCACTGTTCATTTTGCCTTTATTTGCCTGTCTTCACAAACCTTCTTTTATCGCATTTCTATTTTATTCCTTCAGGTTTTAACATTTTTGAACTCTCTCTCTCTCTTTCACTCTCTCTATCCTGCTAGGTTTTATAAGAGTGTTTTTCAGTTTTAATATAAGTAATTGGAAAAATGCTCCGGGTGCTTCAAGTCATTAGTAAATGAGCAGTCTGCTTTTATTAGCATCCGACTTGTAAATAATGCATTAAACTCCTGAAATAAACGTGATCAACTCTGCTATGTATCCATAATGGAAAAAATGACATTGCTTGACTTCCACAATTGAGTCGAGTCCTTGAGCAAAATGTGTACGTTTATGATATTTGTGAAAATGGTGATGGAAATATAAATTCACAACGGGTGCTTTTTCAGAATTATGAGGGAAATTAAATTTTGTGATATGTACAGTAATTTTTCCAACACCACCACCCCACCCTTCTCTCTTCATTTCTTTGTTTGGAAGAAAAAAAAATCAGGGCTGTTTGTAATCAAGGAAATAGGGCTCATAGGTTTTCTTATTAAACACTTTTTTTCAGCAAGGAATGTGCCTTGTGAACTGGTAATTAATATTGTGGCTGGGCTGGTAATTTGCTCTCACGCCATTATACTGTTGTTCCAGCCGTTATCCACACTGGTAATGAGCTGTAATTTTACAACGGGAAATTGGTTTATGTTTAAACAACACATTAAATTGTTAGAGAGAAGCGTCAGGCTAAAGTACTGCACTACTTTACATATCTCAACCTTGTACATTTTATTTTGGGCTAGGAAAAGTCTTTCTAAAGTATAATAGAATGATTTTTCAAGTCCAGGTTTGCCTTGAGGGACAAAATGCTTCATTAAAATGTAACTTGTCTTATATAAGTACACTTGTCTAATCCATCACTAGTTACCACTAGTTCTAGACGCCAATAAAAAAACAATTGTACACATTACTTCTAATCTGTTCTATAGCCTGTTTACCCTCATTTGCATGGTTTTAAAGTGCCTCTATACACTATTCCCATGCTACTATAAAAAGAAACCAGACACAACCAAATCTAAACCTGAGAGATATAGAATATTATAGACCGCAAGATCAAACCCAGAGAACAAAATATGAAGAAATAAAGAGAAAAAGGAACTGTTGAATGGAACATAAAGGTTATGTGAAATAGGGTTTAGTGGTTTAATGGTTTAATGGGTCCAGTGCTCAATAAAACTCAAGGTACTATTTTTAACTACTGGTTTAACATATACTACCATTCAACAAATCTGCAAGATTTTTATACAGTAAAGTTTAAAAGTGACAGTAAACACATTTTAAAAGATTTATTTTTCCACATAAATGCTGTTTTGAACATTCTGTTAATCAAAGAATCCTTAAAAATGTATCACATTTGCACAAATATATTAACTGATATTAACTGTTTTCTGCATTGATAAAGATAAGAAACTTGAGTGCTAAATAAGCTTTTAGAATCACACTTTTTTATTTTTGAATATAAAAATTATATATTTAAAATATTTTGAAATAGAAAGCACTTTTTATTGATAATTATAATAGTATTATATTTTAATATTAACAATATTGCAGTTTTAATTTATTTTTCATCAACCAAATGCAGCCTTGGTGAAACTTCTCTCCAAAATGTAAAACAAAGAATTATTGCTCATCATATTCATTCAGCTCACGAAATCACCGAAACAGCATTCTTCCATTAGTAACTTGCAGTCTTGATCTATAGTAGCAAATGTTTTTACACAACACCTTTGAACTGTTTTTGCCATGTTTGACCGAACAGACATGTTGCACGAGTAACTTTGAACATGTTATTCTATCCAAACCTCAACAACTATGTGAACAGTCTACTAAAGTATACTAATACTTTAAAGAGAGTCAGTTGACTTTTAGTTGCAAATGTACGTATATCTAGTATAATGTCAGTAGAAAATCAAAATAAAGTGTAACCAGCTTCCTATATCAGCTTTCACACATTTCAAAAGAAAACCTTTTTTTTTTACCTTTGTTTCTGTGTAAAACACAACGTATATAAGTGTAAAAGGTATGTATTACAATCATATTCAATATAAGTGTGTGAAGCTATCTGCATGTATGCCATTGTATGTGATTAGCAGTAGGGCAGAGGGAGTGCCATTTTGATGCATCGCACCCCAGGTGCAATTTATGCAAACGAGCCGACAATTGTAGCATGTTCGTATAACGAATTCCTCCTCTTAATAATTGCATGGGAGTTATTTATTACCAAAAAGCTATCTGATATCTTGTGTAAGATCAGCCTTGTGTAACAAGTTGACATCCCCATCTTATTAAGTGTAGCTTGCATAAAGAAAGTTGTGCAGCAAGAACCCCTTATTTGGGAAACTTGAAATGTTCATGGATCTTTCTATTGGCTGAGTATACAATGTCTTCTGGACACATATTATTCTTGTGTTTACTGTTGTTGGCTCTCTAGTAAAGTGGAACCAGATAAACACAGAAGAAAAATGTATACAGTATTTTATTTTACCTTCCAATTTTGATCATTGTTTTTATAATGAGGAGTTCTTAAGCAACTTGTACATGGTGACCTTTTGACATACTGTGTAAGAGTGTCTATGATAAAGTAAAGCAACATTTCTTAAAAGTCTAGTTTAAAACAAATTCTTAGGCATGTGCTCTGTGTATCCATGTTTGTGTTACAGTCTTGTTATGTTTTTCACATCCAGGTCCCTTCTGTGTGTCTCTTTTGCCCTTCCCACACCTGTCTTGTTAATCAATAACCCTGTTTGTCTTGTCAGCTGCTTCCCATTTCCTCATGTATAAATTCCGTCTCGTTTTCCCTTGTCTTTGTCGTTCGTTGGTGATGTTTATGTAAAGTGAAGTTGTATGTTTCTTCCTCTTCTGTGTTTGCAACAAAGTGTGCCGTTTTGTTTACATATGTTATGTTTATAAGTCTTTTGTTTTCTTTTTTTGAATAAAGAGAGTTTTCGTTGAGAAACCTGTTGTCATCATCATCATCTGTTTGCACTCCGCGTAACCCGTAACAGATTGTTTCATATGCATTTGAAAAACTTTTCTAACATGTTCATGCCTTATTTATGTAATAAGTTTTAAAATATACCTTTCTAGGTAAAAAAGAGTACTTTTGTAACACCATTGTGAATTAATAATAATTCATTAATATTCACATTTTGGAAAATTCACAGAACTTGGTTATTTTATAAATGACCATGATGATTAGATCATGTGGCCTTTCTGTGGACATAGCAAATTATAATAAACTTCAAACACCTCTGGTCTAAAAAAATAATAAGCTATACCAAACTGATAATTACTACTTAATTCTTTTCAAGTGTTTCATTCTTTTAATGAGGCTCTGTTTTCATAATTGTAATATCATGACAGTTATATAACCTTGAATGTTGTATAACATATGATCATCGAAGAGGTGTATTTAATAGATAGGAAAAAAACAAAACAAAAAACTAGCCTCACATACATGACCCATCTACCTAAATGGTTGATGTGACAGGTAAATTTGCACAATAGAGCTAGAGCCTTCAGTGTCAACAACAACTGAAGGCATTTTCTGGTCCTTTTTAAAATCCCACAAGATGGTCCTAATTATACACAATTAAATCTTTAGTTACAGTTTTGTGATTTGCATTTATCCTTGTTTTTTACTGCTGTCCTGCATCTCATTTTTTGATTAAAACCCATTCTAGTGCAGTTCCATTTATAAGAAACTTCACCGTGTGCATTGCTCCTTTAAAAAAGAACGACAATAGTGGTATTTAAATGAAAATCGAGTCAGCTAATCCATCATCAAACAATAGAGTAGAATTAGACATCAGAATGGGCACTGGAATAGGAAGAGACTGGAACAGGACTCATAATGTTCCTGATTGCTGTGTAATGGCACTCTTTTATTGGGTTATGATGTACTGTCACAATCTGTTTCTCTCCTTAACTTTCACTCATTGGCACTCTTCCCGTTTCGGTCATTTTTGATCTTTGTGCTATTTCACTACAATTATTCTCTTATTTACAGGTTTAGTTTTTTCCTGAACCCTATCTACATTGGGGAGACGTGTGCATGTGAGTGTGTATGAGAAGGGGATTTGCCCCATGGTGCCCATGCTGCCCGTGGTGTGCCAGTGTCCTGCTGCCTACTGTCAGGGTGCGTCTCTGTCAGCGAGGACCCTTGGGGGACTGGAGGCCCTGCTTAGGGACCAGCCGCTCCTATCCACCCTCAGTGTCTCATCTAAGCTTCTGTCATCTTAACCTTTTGAAAAGCGCATGGAGACAACCGTTTAGGAAAACAAAAGAAAAGAAAACACCCTCTTCTCTGCATGTCTCTTGACCTTTCCCTATTATGTTCATCTAATTTTAGGAAACTACTTATTTTATTTATTTATCACAATAGCTTATATAGGGGGGCTGTTGTGGTCACATACAAATTTTGTCCTAAGGCAGAATGAAAATCCAGTGACATTAAAGACATCTGGACATTGAGGGGATTTTTGGAAACAATGTGTGGGGATGTAACAGTCAGGATTGTTTAACCCTAGCACTTCTATTCAGGTACTTGAAGATACTGAACTATCTACTGTAGTCTCTTGTCTAGGCTCAACAGTGTTGGGGTATTTCTGAATAACAAAGGTTGTTTGATGCCATTGTCCTAACTGATACAGATTGACCCCGGGGTTGAGGCCACTCCCTCTGTTTGATCTTAAAATCTACCAACAACTAATAAAGCCCATGTGTATGACAGAAGAAAATGCTGCATGATCTGGATGATTAAATTCCACCTCATAAAGCTGAACAAACACAGACTGCATTGCACTGTATCTACATGTTTGAGTAGGGTCTGTAATTGTAATGCATTTGCTGATGGTCTGTTAGGTTCAGGCAGCACTCAATGATAAACAATAATGTTCTTGTGAGTCCCCAGGCTGTGAACAAGTAGAGTCAGATCTTTATCACAACCAATTACTCAGGGTTATGGTCAGGGTCCGGTTGAAGGGACTGGGCTTTTTCCAAACCTCTCTTCATTCTCTGAACCACCTCTATCCGCCTTCAAGAAAGAAAAAATACACACACAGAAAAAACAATGCTAGCAAAAATTAATTAGTGGCAAAAATAATTTGTTAACTTTGCAAAAACTTTAGCTGAAGTGTGAAATGTGTGCTATTGGGGCTTAACACAGCTTTGCATTTCATGACTGTTTTCAAACTGGTTTTCCTAATCACTCCTTCGGCCATTGGTCGAAAATTTGGGACAAAAACTAGTTCCCCAGGAACATAGGAACTAAAAACCTAGGAATTTGCACTGTGTCGAAATGCCTAGCGTCAATCTATTGTGAAGCACAATGAAATTTAATCGAAATGTGAATGCCCGTGACGGAAGGATGACATCATGACCCAGGATGCTACAAAAGGCATGGCGAGCTAACAGCAGTTTAGATTGTGTGTCACTCCCTGCCCTCACTACAATCACACATACAGTCTTTGCTTTGTTTTTTTGCGAGTGGAACATAGTGTTTGAGGATGCTGGCTATTTTTACACTGCTTACGCTCCACTCCCCTCCTGATGGTATTTTTTTTTTAAAAACACCGTCCAGTCTTGCCATCCTTAGGGTTCGGGTCCCACTGAGGCACGGGTTGCCGAGGCACAGCGGCGATTTTCGTCCTGGGGTTGCAAACGGACCTCTCAGAGGGGTTAGAGACGGGTTTGGCCTTATCCCTTCCCTCACCTGGCAGGTCCAATATCCTCTCCCAGGATCTGGAAGCATGCGCTGCGGTTACTTCCACCCCGGTCATCACCGAGAAACTCCTTAGAGCAGTCACTTCAGATGTCCTCTGCAGGATAGCCCCCCTCGAGGGGCTGGTTACCTAGTAAAATTTCTGGCAGCATTTATATGTCTGCCAAAAATTTCTCTTTTGGTCCTGTGCACCATTCAGTACAGGGTCTCACCCACCCAGGCTCAATGGGGTCCTGCCCACAGTGGTAGGCCCCGAACAGTCTCTGGTAATGGAGCAAAAGTAAAGAAAGGGGCCATCGTACCTCTCCCAGAAATTAGATCTGGTTTTATAGCCGATCCTTCACTGTTCCAAAGAATGATGGAAGGTTAACATTCTCCGGAGCAGATGCTCCACTCCCGCATGGCAGTCTCTGAGGAGGGTGCCCAGGCTTTCTGTCCTTACAGTGACGATATTGTCCTGGGGATCGTAAATAGACTGATCAGTGGAGCTAGAGATGGGCCTGGCCCTTTTCCCTGCATTCATCTGGCGTTTCTGATTCCTCTTTCCGGAGCTGGAAGCTTACACTGTGGTTACTTCAACTCCAGCAGAGGCATTGGTAATACAGCTATCCAATTCCGAGGAAACGGACGGCATTAGCATTAACACTGGAGATAAGAGACTTCTTGCGAGAGACTTCATCCTCCAACTAAAACAAAATCTAGTCAAATTGTATCTCCATCCTTCAACAAAATAAAAGTTTCTGAAAGTCGCCTTCAGGGGCAAGGTTTACAAATATCTGTTGCTTTTACCCGGTCTAGCTTTATTACCTTGCATCCTCAAGGGGCCGTGTTCTGAACTACATCAACATCTTGTTGATCTTACTTCAGTCAGATAGATGACACTTCAGACAGTTAGCTGTCCAGCATCAAGGTGTCATTCCTGCTCCCATGAAGGGGCCAGGGTAAGGTGGAATGCTAGAAAGAGTGCACTTTCCCATTTACCAAGGACGACTTTCTTAGACACAGTTCCACCCTGTAATAAAAGTAGGTCAGTCACTCATTGAGCAGTTAAGACTGTAGCTCCTTCAGTAGTGACTCAAAACCAGAGGGTTTTCCCTGAGGAGCAACCCATATCTCATGACCAAGGTCACAAGGCTGTGTCTATTCACCTTGGTTATGTGAATGAACCCTGATTTTATCTAAGTACCCTAAGACCTTAGGGTGATATTTAACTTAAAGGTCCACAATATGTGTTGCTGACTCTGAGGCTTGCAGTACTTAATGGGGTGCCTTGAATTTGTTCTTGGTGCTTCAGGACCCATCCCAGCCCCTCTTTGAAACTATCGAGGAGATTCCAGTCAAGTTCCTAACTTTAAAAGCTCTGTTCCTCCTCACCCTTACATCGCTTTAAAGCTAAGAGATCTTCAAGCCCACTAAAGTGGCACACCCTTTCATACAGCATTCATTCTGTCATCCCTTAATGACCATGACCAGGAGTAAAAGTATCCGGTGTGTCCAGTGTGAGAAGCTTTCCTGTATCTGACCTGATTCAATATGTTCCTTGAATGCAATGTAAGTCACTTTGGATAAAAAGCGTCAAATGCATATCAAATGCAAATATGTAAATGTAAATGATTATATGCACAGAGATAAGGCCTTCTGGCATAAGTCAGACAAACTGTTTGGCTGCCTCAGGGCCCCCGAGGGAGCTCCAGCAGCTATCAGAGTATGAGCAAGTGGTTAGTTCAGGCTCTCTCTCCTGCCCATGAGTCGGCTGGATTGCCATATGGTGGTTTGAGCTCACTCAGGTAGGAGTGTAGCTGCTTCTAAGGCTGTCCTGAGGGAGTGTCCATTTCAGAAGTTTGTACTGCAGCAGGCTGTTCCTCCCTGCACACCCTTGTTAAGTTCTACCAGTTAGACAACTTAAACCGGGAACCGAGTGTTAACCATTCAGCGTTTTTAACAACATAAGGTTTATTTCAGGTTTAAAACATTTAAATTCTCATAAGTACTGGCAAAACAATACATTTATACTTAACAAAAAAAAAAAAAGATTCTTATAAAAGAGAAAATAACAATCCGCTCAATTACAAATTGACGAGGTGTTTTATAAATATATCAGATACATATTGCATAGATAACTATAAAGTTCACTCTATTCCTCTCCTACTTCACTGGCCACTTACAGACAGATGTATTGCAGGAGAAATGACTGAATGTACGTTGTTTAAATCAATCTTCTGCGCAAACTATCATGCATCACTATAAAGGTTTTTAAATGACAAAACTTCTACATATTTGAGAATCGGAATAGCAGGTAGTTGATGACAGCCAACAGGATGGTGAATATTTTGAATAAAAAAGAAAAAAAAACTAAATAAATGCAATACATCTGCCATACAGAACTTTTTGTGGCTGCAGTGTTACGTAACAAGCATGATGTATCGCCATGGAAACAATAAGGGGAAGCGTTCTAAAATAGTGATCACCCAAAAAAAACTCACGCCGGGGGTCAGTTGGAATATTTTCAACTTACGTGCAAAGGGGTTAATATATTGCTCTACGTTTCACTTACCAGGCCCGTTGCGTGGTCATGGGCATGCTCGTTCCCATAGCGTTTCGACGCAGCATGAGTTCCCTTGAAAAGGAACGTCTCTGTTACTGTAACAAAGGGGCTCACAAGGCAGGGATCCAAATGCTAGTGTCTTTATTAATAGTAGTCGTACGGGCAGAATGGTCAGGGCAAACAGAGAGATCATACATAAACGGTAATCCAGGCAGGGGTCAGATAGGCAGGCAGACAGTATCAGAATCGTGGTATAGGCGGTGGTCAAGACAGGCAGCTATCAATCATCAATGTTAATCCAGGCACAGGGCAGAGCAGGCAGAACAGAATCAAAACGGGCAAACAGGCAGAATCAGAACAGACAATCAGGACAGGAATAAATGCTCAGAATGACAGCTATAGCAAATCAAGACTTTGCGGTGAGTGTATGTGTGAAGCAGTCTTTTATAGTCCAGGTGATGATGAACAGGTGATGTGACAAACAACGATAATGGAGTCCAGCTGTGTGTGTGTAATCAGTCCAGTGTGATGGTTGCTGGGAAATGTAGTGTGTAGTGAAGTGTCAGTATAAGTGAGTGAGCTCCTTCTGGTGGCCATGGAGGGGAGCGCAGAGCTCATAATCATAACAGTTACGTATGTAACCTTGGTTCCCTTGGTTCCCTTGGTTCCCCCCCCCCCCCCCCCCGAGGGAACCCGATGAAGATGATGGTCGAGGGACTTTGGTGAAGCCGAGGGAGTGAGGAGCCAGGTTGTGCCGAAGTGTTGACGGACCGAGGTGGAGAGAAGGGGACTGAGGCTGGAGGTGGAGTCAGGGATTCCCCGACTGCCGTCGAGGCTGGAGGCGGTAGGACCTGCGGCATTACCACCCAGCAGGATGCATCCAGCGACGGTGCAGTACTGACGATCTCCAGCGGAGACAGCGCAGGAGGGCTGGCAGACACAGACAGGGACAGAGATGATAATGGGTGGGATATGGTGGGAAACGGTACCTCAGGCTCTGGTTGATGGATCGTTGCAGGCTCTGGCTCTGGTTGACGGCTCGTTGCAGGCTCTGGCTCTGGTTGACGGGTCGTTGCAGGCTCTGGCTCTGGTTGACGGGTCGTTGCAGGCTCTGGTTGACGGCTCGTTGCGGGCTCTGGCTCTGGTTGACGGCTCGTTGCGGGCGTTGGCGGCTCTGGCTGACGGGTCATGGCAGGTGTTGGCGGCTCTGGCTGACGGGTCGTGGCAAGCGTTGGCGGCTCTGGCTGACGGGTCGTGGCAGGCGTTAGCTGACCGGTTCGGAGCAGGACACTCATTTGACACTCGTGAACCGTTTACTGCCAACTCATGCCAGTAGTGTCAGGAAGGTCTCTAAACTGGAGGTGGTTAGCCCCGAACCAAAACAGCATTTTCAGCATTTCATCATTTAAGGACGAGAATACAGCAAACATCCTGAACTTAGCTGCATAGTCGCGGAAGTCTGGGTTATCCTTGGCCATCTGGAGGACCTTCCCAAGATTTTCTAAGGTGCCACAACGTCCTTCTTGGGTGACGGGTTGATTGAATCGAGCAGACATGTTGCATGCAGATGGAAAAGACAGCTGGATCTTTTGGTGGCAAAGTCTTCTGTAACAAAGAGTGCTAACAAGGCAGGGATCCAAATGCTAGTGTCTTTATTAAGAGTAGTCGTACGGACAGAATGGTCAGGGCAAACAGAGAGATCATACATAAACGGTAATCCAGGCAGGGGTCAGATAGGCAGGCAGACAGTATCAGAATCGTGGTACAGGCGGTGGTCAAGACAGGCAGCTATCAATCATCAACGTTAATCCAGGCACAGGGCAGGGCAGGCAGAACAGAATCAAAACGGGCAAACAGGCAGAATCAGAACAGACAATCAGGACAGGAATAAACGCTCAGAACGACAGCTATAGCAAATCAAGACTTCGCGGTGAGTGTATGTGTGAAGCAGTCTTTTATAGTCCAGGTGATGATGAACAGGTGATGTGACAAACAATGATAATGGAGTCCAGCTGTGTGTGTGTAATCAGTCCAGTGTGATGGTTGCTGGGAAATGTAGTGTGTAGTGAAGTGTCAGTATAAGTGAGTGAGCTCCTTCTGGTGGCCATGGAGGGGAGCGCAGAGCTCATAATCATAACAGTTACGTATGTAACCTTGGTTCCCTGAAGAGGGAATGAGACACTGCGCCTCCTTGTAGCTTCCTGTGCCATGACGTCATCCGTCCATGACGCCTGTACACACTTCGATTTGATTTCATTGTGCTTCACGACACATTGACAATACGCATTCCCATAGTGTCTCATTCCCTCGTCAGTGAACCAAGGTTATATACGTTACCAAGATGTTTTCTCTATAAGGTTTGTCGGCATGCTTAAACAAACTGAGGTTATATTTTGATGGGGCCACAGAAATGCACTTCCACTTTTCAGAAAGTCGTCCTATAAATTACTTATAGCAACATTATATATCATTTTTGGGCGTTATAAATCTATAGCATCGAATATAGTATGATAAATCATTGCTTTGTATTTACAGGAAATCATGCTTTACAACTTGCATTAAGTATTTCTAATTGCTTAATAATATACAGTACAATATAAATGGAAAAATATAATATTTATTTCACTAATCCAACCATTTATATACTTATACTTCACATGAATTAAAGGTTATTTTGTAAATGTTTTGAATGAAAGTGGAGGGCACTAATACTTTATTAAAATATTTTAGTGTAGGATACTTCTCTGTAAAATACTTAAGTGCGGGCGTGTGTGTGTGTGTGCGTGTGTGCACTCCAGACCTTTTTTGAAAGCATTTGTACAGGATGTTTGTTGACAAAAGTGTATGTATGGGTGTCTTTTTGACAGCTACCAGTCCTCCACTGTGAAAAAAATATAGATAATTCAGCACAAACTGTTTAGATGAGCTCAAATACTACTATACCAAAACAGTAATGATGATATTTGAAAAGTGATGATGCAGGTTTTACTTCACATGAGGCCTCTGTGTCAGCCGTGATGAGTGAGGACAGGGTTCTGCCACAGGTTTTCTCATCTTGCACAGACAGCAAGTCTGATGACACTGGCCTTGAGCTCTGCTCATGTGCCCCCCTCTCAGTCCCACCGTCTCACTGTCACACAGGAAAGCTCCCCCGACCGCTCCAACCCGCCGTTGCATATTTTCATACTCTGAGCCCGGAGGTTAAAATCGCTCATTACGCTGCCTGAGATTTATTAAAATAGATTATAGAAATGTTAATTAAGTCATTAATTACATTATTTAATCAGCATTGACAGATAATACAGTGAGCATTTGTGGTTTGGAGGGGGGAGCTGACAAAATTGGAGGAGGTTAGTGTCGGATCTGTGTGTGCACGACTGTGTGCTTGTGGGGTGTGAATGGGGGAATTAATGTTGCTTATGTGAATAAATTGCTCTTAAGGTTTTACATTTGAGAGAATGGTGTCTGATATGCAGAATGTCCAGGTCTACCACTCTGGACAAGCCATGTGGACAGCAATAAGCCTAAGGTGTAGTTTATTTTTGTTGTCCATACTTCATGTAAAAAAATATAGTATGCATATTTTATGGAAACATAGGAGAAAATTAGGACAGTCATGGTGGTAAAAGTTGGATTTCTAAATCAAGTAATGCATTTTTACTGAAACAAATGTCAATGTGTATAATATCTTAATATCATTACATTTAGCATATTAGAGCAGGGTAATAATAAAATAGTTTACATTTTGTGACAATGTAATCCCACAGCCAAGACTTGCTATATTAGTACATACCGCTTTGTCCTAACCCTGGGTTTAGTATTTCTTACAATGATAAAAACAATCAAGAAGTTGAGATTTGGGTAACACCTTTATTTTGATGGTCCCTTTTGAGTAATATTGCACCTATATGTCAACTAATTCTTATTAGATTATTAGTAGACTGTGTGCTTAATATCTGCTAACACTTTATTTCGATGCTCCCCAAAAGACATTCTAAATTTGCAAACATGTGTAATCTTATTCTACCTACCCTATAACAGTATAACAGTCTACTAATACTCTACTCTAATGAGTTTTCATGTAGGTGCAACTTACTTATAGTCAACAGAAGTTCTAAAGGAGACCATCAAAATAAAGTGTAACCGAGATGTGCTAAATAGGAGCCAATTTATTATATGCAAGCACTTGAGAGTTGCTTTTTTTCAGAAATCAGGAACAATAATTTGGCTAAAACTGTGATAAAGTGAAAACATGGGCATGGAGGCTATTAGCATATAGTAACACTGTGTTCCTTTGCTCCGTCTGTGTGCTCCAGTTTTCATTCCACAATTTTAAATTTTTCATTGTGGGAGCATTTGGAGGAAGCATTTGGAGTGACATTTGGCAAAGGCCTCAAACCATATTTCCAAGCTGTTTAGAAAGAAAATACAAGGGGAGCGATCACGAGATGGATTATCAGGAAGGCGATACTGTGAACTTCCTTATCTGTTGACAGCTTAGTTACCGTTAAGAACAAGAAATGTGTTTTTCAATTCAGTGAGAATGAAGCTCTTCTTTGTCCCCATAGACCTGCATTACGGGATTGTGCGATCGGACCTGATAAGTCTCAAATAACTGGCCTTGAAAATGAGTTTGGAAGAACGCTTGATTTGGTCTGTGATTCGGATTATTTATTGGCTACAAAGTTTGCTGAGCACTTTTCAACAAAAATGTGCAAAACAATTAAAGTTCCATTCCTGAGCTTCAATGTTGCCTTTTAAAGGACAAACATTCACATACACAGATGGACGATCAAATGCCTCAATATATTGCTTCAGGTTTTGTTTTGTTTTTATTCAATTAGAATTTTTTTTAGGGTGAATTAATGTGTGCTAATTATGATCTGACATCTGCAGATTCTATTCAAATGTGGTTATCCATTTGTGAATCTCCTTGTGAATTTCATTACTCAGGGAGTGGGTATGGAAAAAGAGACATTTTTAATGCAATGATGAAGTTGTTCAGGGTCAAGAGTGATCGAATAACAAATTGACTCTCTATTAATTGCAATTTCAGATAAAGTAAACACTTTATGAAAGCTTTTGAAGTGCACTGTAACCTGGGAGTGATCGTGTCTAAATGACTCTTCTCGATTGTGACATTTACACTCCTTCTTTGAGGTTGCCTGGCAACTTGTGAGTGGCCTGACTCTTCAAATGGAGAGGCTCTTGATTGTTGAGCTGAGTGACTGTTGAAATACATCTCAGAATGCTTCTCTGAATGTTTCTCATAGACCAAAAGGTGACTTGTTTCAAGATCATTTGTTATATGGTGAGTTTTTTACCGATGTCATTGCATTATCATCTGCTACTTAAATTAATATAACAATAAAAATATACATATATATATATACATATATATATAATTTTTTTTTTTTTATTATTATATTAATTTAAGTAGCAGAGGATAATGCAATGACATCGGTAATTCACACGCATAAGCCACACGCATAATTCACTAATCACACTTTCAATATTTGAGGGTAACTGAAGTCATCCAAGTATTTTTGTAATTGCCACTTTGATATCACCTCAAAAATGTTCATCTCACTTTGAAGGTGTTCTGAGCAGAATCTTTCAGATTTGCTATCCTTCTTATTATCTCTCTTCAACACTTTTTAAACTGTTTCTGTAATTATACAGCTGCATAAATGTGGCAGAGTGACAGTTAGAGTGATATTTCACTTAGGGGTCCACAATATGTCTTTTGAAGATGATTGCTTGACTAACTCCAATACGCTACAATCTGCCTGAGGTAAGGAAGCAGAGTATAAATTGTTGAAGAAAGGCATATATATGTTCATTTATGGGTCTCAAGAGGATTTTTCAGGGTTCCCATGGGACCTGTAAGAGAAAGGGAAGGCAAATTGGGTAATAATGAGATTAAGTTTGCTTAAACATGCAAGAGCAATTATGGCATGTATGAATTTAACCATTCTGCATTACCACTAGTTTTAAAAGTTCATATAATCAGTAACGTTCATCTCTACATCTACTCACTTCTTAGTATCCGCCCACCGGCAGTAGTAAATTCTGTTAAGTTATAAAGAACCTGAACGTGTGGAGTCAGATTTTTAACTAAGCGGACCAAATTATTTTCACATTACAGCTTATTCTGACCAAGAATTTGCTTAGACAGGAAGTGACCATCACACCTAAATGTAAAGGATCCAACTAGTTTTTGTTTTTACATGACATTTTGGAGTGCATTTTTCTGAAAAATATTATGCCACAAAAATAAAAAAATATAAATGTAGATTAATATATTAAATATATATTCATTTTAATTCAAAATGGTGCATAATAAATGAAGCATTATAAATTATTTTACAGATGCAAAAACTGTTCAAAAGTTCAGTAAGATTTCCAGTAAGAAAATTCACTTTTATTCATTAAGGACACATTAAATTGATAATGAGACAGTAAATACATTCATAATTTTACAAAATATTTATATCTTTAATAAATGCTTTTGAACTTTTTATTTATCAAAAACTCCTGAAAAATGAAAAATTATACCAAAATGATTATGGTATCCACAAAAATTGTTAAGCAGCACAATTTTTTTCCGCTTTGATATAAGAAATATTTCTTGAACAGCATATCAGTATATAAGATCAAGACAGGAATAATGGCTGCTGAATGGGTACTGTTATTCCAGTCTTATTCGTGCCATATATATATATATATATATATATATATATATATATAATCTTAAAAAATATATTAAATTAATTTAAATTATTATTGGCTTACTGTATTATGGATCAAATGCAGCCTTGGTGGGAATAAGAGACTTTCAACCCTTTGAACTTTAGTGTATAACTCAGAAAACTAAACTAATGTTTGACTTGTGGACATCTATTTAACCTGATACTAAGTGCCATTCTACACTATTCTACTTCTACGAGGTTACTTCGACATCCTTACTTCTCTTTTTTTTTCAATAGGTGCTTCTGCAGTTACTTCAACCACCGACTTCAGCGTGCTGAGCAAAGCTCCTTTAGCCTCAAGCCTCGCAGATCTGAAGTGCATGAAGTCCATACTAATCTGAGGCAGTGTGCCACGGCAGGGGTCAAAGGTTAGGACTCAATGGCATGGACAGGAGAGAGGGACCACTTGGTTGTAAGCTCTGAGGAGAGGATCATGGCTGCCACTGTTAAATATGACCACATGGAATAAGAACTGTGGTGCAGGAAGCAAAAAACAAACAAACAAACGTCATTTATTTAAATGGAGAGGTCTACTGGCAAAGTTTCAGCAGATGAAACCCAGCGTAAGCAGAAGAAAAATCTAAATGAACGCTTGCGATGTTTTCCTGGGTGGAAAATGGAGTTGGTACAAAACTTTAGCAATCTACTTTATCCCAAAGCACTATTGCCATTTAATAGTTTTATATTGTTCATTGCACATGTCACTTTTTAATGGCTGAGTTTTCAAGGGATTTTCAGAACCTCTAAGCCCATTTTAGATTTTTTTTTTTTAAAGTGTGATATAATCCAAATTTAAAAAGTATATCTAATAAATACATTGTTTGCTTTTGTTTTGAATTTCTGTTTTATTTCTCAAATCAGAGTATAGGTGTAATATATATATATATATATATATATATATGAGTCTTTCCAAACTCATGATCCATTCAGATCACTTATAACAATTGTCAATGTCCTCATATTAAATATTATCTGTATCTTAAAAAGAAGAAAAAAAACATGAAGAGAACAAATGTAACATTCTCAACCCTTGCAGTGCTGAATATTATAGATTTATATATATTATATTATAATGACATGAAAAGTAAGTATTGAGACCATGATAACAGGTGTTAAGCATGTTAAGAAAAGGAAAGGTGGAGTGCTGTACTCTAGTTACTGCATGTTAATAAAAGTGCTGAAAGCTGTGTGTGAGTTATGTTATTTATCAGACTGTGTAAAATCTAAATTAGGGGTCTGCAACTTTTAAAATCAAAAGAGCCATTTTGGCCTCTTTACTACCGAATAAAATTAACCTATGTGATCCCTAAAATCATAATAACACTGCATATAAAGGTTTATATCCAGTTTGGAATGCATAAAATAACTAAAGTGTGTAGCATTTATGAAATCTCAGAACTACAAAAATAAAACTAATGGCATTTTATTGCTGTTTGTGACAATGGAAAACATCAAAATATTTCAAAACAATTATGTAACAAGATTACTTCGATCTTGAAATTTAAGAGGTATACCATTTAAAAAATTAATTAATTAATGAAATAGCTTATTTATTGATTCCCATATATATTTTTCAAAGCTAGGGGAGCCTCTGCACAGGGATCAAAGAGCCGCATGCAGCTCTGGAGCCGCAGGTTGCAGACCCCTGATCTAAATGAATACTCTTTATTTAAATATGTTTCACTTCTTCCTGTCAGGGCTTCTTCCTGTGTCTTGGTCTCAAAGACCGCTATAATGTGACTTTTTGTACTCAGTTTTACTCAATTTTTGAAAAAGTGTTTCACCGTTCTGATTATTGAAGATCTTTCATATTGTCAACATTGAAAATAACTGTGCTTCTCAACATGTTTGAGGAAACTCTGGTGCATTTTTGTAGGATTTTTTGATGAATAGTTCAACAGAACATTTATTTAAAATATAAATTTTGTAACAATGTAAAAGTATTTATTGTCACTTTTAATCTATTTCATTCATCCTTGCTGAAATTTTTTTTTCAAGTAATTAATTCTTTCTCCTCCACTGATGGAGATTTCCATAATTTTTGAGACAATGCTTCTATGTGAATTCTTGCTTCCTCAATTGATGCTGTGGGAATACTTTGCATGATTGTCACGTGTGAAATCAGTCCAATGGAGTGATGAAACTTCAGAGGCGGGTGACCAACCAGAAAACTATAAAGCATGCCCAAACAGTGCTTCTGTGTTTTCAGTAAGCACTATATGTCAAATCGTTTATAGCATTTGGTGTTGTTTGTCTCTCAACATATGATATATGTTATCATGGCGAGCAAGCAGCAATTTAGATCTTGATTGGCCAGCTAAGAAGCAGGGCGTTCATTCCAAGAGCAAACTGGATGAACACTTCCTGCCCTTGCGAACACAACCTTTCGTCAAAATTATGGAAGAAACTAGTATTGTGTTTATAGAACAAACAACTCACTATTCATTGATATTTGGCCACAAAGAGCAAGATTATTGGAGTGATGCCTAAGGTGGAAGAGATTTACCCTGATCAATCTTTAGAGTATGGTTTTTCGGATCTTGTATCTCTCCTTGATACTCTTCTTGGGCGATTCTGATTAGGTGGGACTTTCTGTCGCAGGCAGGGGGCTCAAAACTTCATCCCCGCCCAGAACTGTGGAAACTGTTGGCTTGGCCTCTCAAAGGTTTTAGTCTCTCAATTGAGGTTATTGAGACCATTCTTCATACCAGTGCTCCTTCCACAAGAAATCAGTATGCTTTGAAGTGGAGAGTGTTTATTTCTTGGTAAAGTGGTCATCAGCTGGACCCAGTTAATTGCCCTGCAAGAGCGATTTACACATCCACCTTAAATGTTTATGTGACATAGTTGCTTACCACATTCCTTTGGTTGAAATAATCTCTCGAGACTGGCCTCTGGTATTACTCAAACAGCAAAGCAGCAGGGAAGAACCGACCTGACTGCTCTGAGCAGTCAGGTCTTGTGGCAAGACCTGACTGCTCTTGCCACAAGGTGGCAAGGTTGGCAAAACAGTCCCCTGAGGGCACCGAGGGGAAGCGGGCCCCACATACAAAAAGTTGCTAACCACTTCCGTGCCACCCCATTATGCAGGAGCCAGAGGTGAAGAGTCCTCAACTGTGCATCACCTGTTTCAATTTTAAAAACATCCAGCTCCTCTGAGCTGGATAGTTATAATACTGGTGCCTCACCCATGTCAGAAGAAACTGCAAAGTGTGCTTCCAACCCCTGGGATAAGACACTGGACTTGGCAGGTGAGGGCAGAGAAAGGGGCTGGGTTAGAGGTAAGGTGTGCTCTAACCCCTTTGCGGATCAATCTGCGAACCCCGCAATCTGAGTCGTTACTCTGCCTCAGCCACAGTGGGACCCAAACCATGAGGAACTCGAGCCAAAGTGCTTTCCTCACACATTTGGCCCCCTCTGGCTGACTGGGTATGCTCCACTCCGCTTCCAAACAAACAACACACAGCTCATGTGTATTCCCACCTGTGATGAAATAAGGGCAGGGAGAAGTACACTGCTTAAACTTGTTCGCAGCTCAAGTTCCCTTGAAAGGGAAACACTTGAATAGAAAGTTATTCAGATACAATTGACATTCCGTCATTAACAGGTTTGACTAGACCACTGAATTGCAGTAAAGAAAAACTTTAATGCTATTGCATGTAGTGAAATTCTAGAGCATTTTGTGCTTTTAACTCTGTGGCAAAATTTTCTGCTCCAGCATGACCTCAGAGTCTGGTGTGGGACTTCATCTGCTGTAGATAAAGCCCAGACCGAAACACCTTTGGGATTAACTGGAATGGCGAGTGAGAGCCAGACCCTATCGCATGAACTCACTGATCCTCATATCTGAATGGGAGCATATCTCCACATCCATTTCCTAGTGGAAAGCCTTCCCAAGGAGTCTGTTAAGGAGGTGTCTACATATTGTCCATGTACAGTCTTATTTTGCGTATAATAATGCACAAATACAAGTTTATATATGCATATGTGTTTCTGTGTTGTTGTGTGCTACATGTAAATCAGAAAGTGTTTTTCTTATCTTACAGGTCAGTAAATGCCACCGCATGCCCACTAACATCATGATGCTCTCCAGTCCACCCATGCCTTGCGTGTGTGTACGCCCAGGGCTTAGTGTACACATACAGCACCAGATGGGCACTTTCATGAGTGTGTGAGTGTGGATTACCCTGCCTGCTACATCTGGGTCTCCACATGGCACAGCAGACTACGGCAGGAGAGAGAGGCAGGCGCTGCCACCTCCTCTTCAAGGATGCCTGTATGACAGCCGTGTTCTCCAGCAGGGCACTGGCACAAATGCCAAATGAAAAGGTCACATGTCCCCGCTACAGCCACAAGACCATTGCAAAGCACTCTGCCATTTATATAGAGTTAAACTAACTATTTTTGAGTAAAACAACCAGGCCTTTAACCTCCTGAATGATTTCAAATATAGGAACAGTATATTCATGATTCTGTGAAGTGATATATTTTTTTAACTTTTGAGATTGCAGAAGTGTTTCTTTATTAATGCCTAAAGCAGTGAGTCCTAATCAGGGGTTTGTGTACCCCGGGTAATATGTGGAAATATTTGTTTTATTTGTAAAACATGGAAATTATTACTTTTTGTGAAAAAGTATGCCAAAGTACTGTGTATATATATATATAAAATTATGAATTTAATTATTCTAGTTAAATAATATTTATTAAATAAACAATATAGTAAAACTTTATACAGCATATGGTATGTGTTGTATAAATGTATAAATTTAAACAATTAAATATAACTTAATATAAAGTAGTCTTTATACAAATATTCTATTCTAGGCACCAAATGATAGCACATATATAATGATAATGGAGAGTGTCATAGAGGCACGAGGATGGGCCTCAGCCCTGAGCTTCCAGTTCCGGTGTTCCCTGCAAGTGGTCTGCTTCAGTTGCTCATGAAACACCAGTGAGTAGTCTTGAGAGACCGATTCCCTTATTAGAATTTCTAGCAGCATGTGCTACTACGAATATTCTCAATGGATCCTGGTCACAAAGAAGAAGGCTTAATTGGGTCTTGCCCACCCAGATTTATGAGATTCTAAACACAGTGGTGGCCATGAGCAGGCTCTTATTATGGAACCGGAAGTAAAACTCTGCTGGGATAAGGAGCCATAGTTTATCCACCCCTCTTAGACAGAGTCAGGCTTCTAAAAGCTGTTACTTCACTGTTTTATACAAGGGAGGCTTTGAACCTGTATCTACTGAATGCCTCAGTCTGCAGCGTAGGTTCGAAGGTCAGGTCAATCGTTGACCCGAGGACTGATCTGTGGTGACCTTACATCCAGGAAGTCTCTGAGGTCTGCCTTTGGGGGAAGGTACACCAATATCAGGTTCTTCCATTAGGCCTATGTGGCGAGGGGGGTGTGGTTCAGCGAGGTCTGTAGCGGGAGAGAGAGTCGGTGGACGAGCCACCGGAGTAAGTAGGTCAAATGCAAATTGCCAAACACCTGTGTCTCATTGCAGTAACTGGCGGGAAGAGACCAGTTATAAATAGCTGGGAAGTGAATGACAGAGAGAGAGAGACCCAGGTGAGACTCGAGTCAGTGAGGAAGCGGAGGGTGCGAAGCAAGTGAGACTCAGAGAGAGACTCAGAGAGTGAGAGACATTAAGTGCAGAACGTGCACGTTTTTGTTTTATCAAATCTGTAAAGTAATAAAAGAACGTGTGAGTCTCAAGAACGCCAACCCTGCTTTCTTCTTTCCCAAAACAAAATAGTCTTATCACAGTCTAGCTATCTCCTTATCTTTCAAATGTATGGACGCAGAACTGATGTGTTGCGCATCCAAGATGCTGAACTACATTGATGATGTGTTGATATTAGCTCAGTTAATTTAGTGATTCGACATCAAGATGTTGCTCTTGCTTAGATGAAATGTTTGAGGGTTAGGCTGAACACAGAAAAGTGTTCTTCACTAATGGGGACCACTTTTCAGGCATAATTAGGATTCTGTTCTGATGCATGCATCAAATCAGTTCTATAGCCCATAACAAATATAGCTAGGCCAGTCATTCACTTTGAAGCAGTTCCAGAGACTATTTGGTCCGTTGACTGTAGCATTCAACAGTCCACCTTTTGGCCTGCTGTACGTGCAGTGCACAGGATGTACCCTGTACCCCTCACCCTGTACTCATTACTGCAGTGTTGGCTCAAGACCAGGGGGTTTTCCCCATGGGACAACCCGATTTCTGCTTTAGACATGTGGAAGAAACCCTGGCTCCTTTCCCAAGGTTGGGAGCTCCTTGTTGTCGGCGAGTGCTAATGAATGGCCTTCCCAGATAGGACCTGACACTAAAGGCAGTTCACATCCCTGAAGCTTAAAATCTTTGACCGGTCATCCTGTCATCCTTACATCCTGTTGATGTAAGTTTTATCATGCGGTGGACAGCTGCTGGACTCATTTAACTGCCCGGATGGTACAGTGCTGGAGTTCCTGTAACACCGACTCACTGCTGGGTTATCTCCATTCGACTTAAAGGTATATGTGGTGGCCTTTGTTGCTTCCACATCCCTTTGGGTGGAAGGTTTGGGCAGAAACCCACTGGTGTCCTGTCTCTTCTGTGGCACACTGAGGCCCAGGAACTATTCTGCTTGCCCTTTGGGCATTGAACACTTATGCAAGAATTTGAACAACTGTTTGTATGTTTGGGCCCCCTAAACAAAAAAGGTTGAATAGGAAACTAGATGCTACATCCCTTCGCCATACCTCCTGCGTGCCTGCCAACATTATCTTCTTCAGACACTTTTAGCTGCCGGTTGTTTGGCATGGCATGCATTTATAGATTCCTGGTTCCCTTTCATGGGACACGACACTACGGCAATGCTACGGGAATACTACAGGAATGCTTTGGCATGTAGTCTCGTGAAGCACTGTGAAATAGGTAACAGGATGATCGTCGCGGGTCGGTTACGTCATGATCCAGGATCTTAAAAGGGCACTGGAAATCGGAACTGGGAGCTTTGAGTGTCTTCGCAAAGCTCTGTGTCGGTTGTGTTTGAGTGAAGATGGTTGATCTGTGTGTGTGAAACAAAAGTATATCTTTCCCTAGTTAGTTTAAAAAGACGAGGGACTTCCACACCTGTATATTAATGGCGAGCCAACAAGTTTTAGAGTGTGTGCTTCCCCTGCCCTCACTAGAGCTGGCAGGGCTACACATCTCTTTTGTTAGATTTGTTTGGAGCAGAGCACACTCTGTCACTTTTTCGCCACCCAGGTTTGCGTTCTCAGGGCTTGGATCCTGCTGTTGCCAAGGCTCAGTAGTGATCTTTGTTTCCAGGTTTGCATGATATAAAAACATTTGGATCTGGCAGCCAGGTTTGAGACAGGCTCTGCCTTATTCCTATTCCTATATATATTCCTCTGTTCCTATGCCTGGATCCGGAGGTACACTCTAGGGCATTTTATTTTTTTTCCGACCAGACAGAGGCACACTGATGCTGCAACGATCCAGCTCTGAGGAGTTGGACGTGTTAGTTTCGAGGCCGGAAAAGAAGATTTGTCATCTTCCTCCCAGGCCTATGAGGAGTTTGTCGAAGTTGTGAATTGTGCTATCTCATGACTAAGCATTAATAAATAAATACAAATTACGGCCGATACCAGGGACGCTAATCCTAATAAATAACATATGAACATATATATTTGAACATATCCTGCACGATTCCATCCCAACGTCCGAGGTAAATCCCTGGTGCTGCCCACCAAGCCATGCAGGTCACTTTACTCAGAGCATATTGGGCAGAGCATATTTCGCTCCAACTTGGCAGTGGTAGGCTTAAGCACCTTACTTATACTCCAGGCTTTACAAGCAGGGATGCTCTGTTACCTCGATGAGGGCAAGGGCTCTCTCTCTCCGGTCTGCTCTTTGAGAAGTTGGCCACTCCATGAATATGGATCTGGCAGCTACAGAGTTTTTTGTTTTTTTTTAAGAAAAAGATCTTGACATGCCTCTGTCACCTCTGTGCCTCTTTGGTGACTCGGTCTGAGGATATGTCGTCGAGAGGTTTCAGGGGGCTTTGTACGGCAGGTGGAGTTAAGGAAGCTTTGTCCTGTCGCACTCAAGCTGAGGCTGCAAGCCAGCCGCAGTCTCACAGGTCCTCTCCTAGTGCTGCTCAAGTGGGGTGTTGCCACCCATTACCCCCACTAGAGAACCGGGGGCTTGGGCTGACACTCTCGGGCTCAGCCTCTGGTATGAGCAAAGAGCATGAGAATCTGACGCTAGTGCGCCAGGCCTCACTTAGGTGATCTTCCTCAACTGCCGCCCTCTTCTTTGTCCCAAGTGGATGGGGTTTGCGGCCCAGTCAGATCTGTGTCTTTTTCAATGCAAGATTGTGTCTAAAACCAGATCTGAGAATGGGTTTGTCACCTTCTAGCTAAGATGCTCATTCTCACATCTCCATCCACAAAGCTCTGCAGGTTCACCTCTGGGGGCAAGGCGTACCTGTTTTGGTAAACCCCATCTCCACATTATCAAGGTCACGAGGCACACCTACACACCTTCTTTAGTGCAGAAACCCTAGTTCTAGGACCCATATCGGAGCTTTATGTTGTGACGGATGTGTCCTTTATGGGTGGGAAGTGATCCTTAGGGTCACTCCACCCAAGCAGAGTGTCATTACCCACTACCCTTCCCTGAAAACTGGGGGATCAGGCCAATGCTCTCAGGCTCAGCCTCTGATAATCACCTCCTCTGCTAAGAAGGCTATGAGCAGAGGTTCTGACACCAAGTGTGACTGACATCACATTGGCGATCCTCCTCAACTGCAGCCTCCAAGTCGGGTTACTTTGGGGAGTTGCCTCCTCCTAGAGTTTCTAGCAGGTTCTAGTCTCTAGGACCCATAACTGACGCTCCTTGTTGACGTGTATGCTATCGACCGATGTGTCCTTTACGGTTTGGGAGTGGTCCTGAGGGGTCAGTCCCTCATATCACAGGTTTCCCTTTGGATAGTCTCTGGTCGCGTATCTACGCCTACCAGAGGTCTCCCAATGGGTTCTGCAAGGCAGATCTAGGGGCCATCATAATTTGTTGTCCATAATCTGGCAGCACAGCAGTGGTCACCTATCATATTTTATTTGCTATGCGTCCTGTTGAGGTAGGGGCTGAGGCCCCTGGGAAAATTGGGGAACTTCCTGCGGGTCTCTGCGGTATCCCCCTTTTATGGGGCTCTCATACTTTTGGGCTGGATAAAAGGTTTTAGAGATGGCTGAGGCTACGTCCGATCACACTGCTCTTGGGAGTTCTGGAGAAAGTGCTCTGAGGGGGCCTAGTACATAGCTTCCAGGTCTCTCAAACGAAGTTGCTGAGACCACTCTCCTCTCCAGAGCCCCGACCATGAGAAAACTGTACACCCCTAAGTCGTGCTGTTTCCTGCAGGACATTTACACTACAGAGTTTTCTTGCAGGGGTCTCACTTGCTCATGTTTCTACTGTGGCAGGCTGGTCCTCCCCATACACATTCCAGAGGTTCTACCAGCTTGACCTCTACTCCGCTCCAGGGAATGAAGCTGCTCTCTTAGTGAGCTGCGACACACCAGCAGCCGGCGTCACTCAGGTGGCATTGGCATATTGTTCCCCTAGCGTTTTCGACACAGCTCGAGCTCCCATGAAAGGGAAAGCTGACGTATGTAACCTTAGTTCCCTAAGGGGGGAGACATTCCACTAGCGTTTTTTGATGCAGTGTCTCGTCCCCTTTAGGGAACTAAGGTTATATACACAACCGAGATGTTAATTAGCCAAAACTGCCTCTGGTGAAGTGTGTACTACAACAGATAATGCAATTTTTAGGAGTCATAATTAAATAGCACATGCACTATACAGCTTGTTTGTGTACAGGATGAAGCATGCTTGATATGTATTGTCTGCAGGATGACCTGCATTGTCATTCCCCTCCATTACTGGTGAGATAAACTGGTCATGTGGCTCAAGTGCTTTTCAATTTCCATGGAGTGCAGACTCTCCTCTTGGAAATGTAACAAAAATGCTCTCACCATTAAACTGCAGGTCAAATATGTAATCAGCTTAGGTCTTGGATGGGCTCAAACATCATAACTAGCTGTTAACCCACAGATGACAATCTCGTGCACGATGAGCAGAGAACCTCTTGTTTTTCCTTCTCTCATTCTCACGCTTTATATTCGTATATTTCATGTTAAATGAAATTAAGAATTTAAAATGCTCTGATTATAAAGAACATTATTTAGTCAAACATAAATGTCATTCTTTCATAAAAACCCAAAAGAAGATATTTTGAATATTTTTCATGGGAATAAATGGGACCAGATCTTTCAAGTTGGTTCTTGGATCAATTTCACTGTGTTAATAACAGAGCAAAAAAAAATCTTTGTAAGAAAAACTGTGAGTTCCACATCTTTCAGCCTAAAGTTTAGATGTTGCCTTAAATTTTTAACTATAATGAACTATTTTGATTAGTTAATGCAGAAACATACAGTAATCATACAGTGGGTACAGTAAGTATTCAGACCCCCTAACAGTTTTCACTCTTTGTTATATTGCAGCCATTTGCTAAAATCATTTAAGTTCTTTTTTTACTCAACAATATATATATATATATACATATTGACACAGAATAAACACAGAATTGTTGACATTTTTGCAGATTTATAAAAAAATAATAATAATAATTTGAAATATCTATGGTCCTAAGTATTCAGACCCTTTGCTTGGTAGAAGCACCCTTTTGCTCTAATACAGCCATGAGTCTTTTTTGGGAAAGATGTTTTCACACCTGGATTTGGGGATCCTCTGCCATTCCTCCTTGCAGATCCTCTCCAGTTCTGTCAGGTTGAATGGTAAACATTGGTTGAAAGCCATTTTTAGGTCTCTCCAGAGATGCTCAATTGGGTTTAAGTTAGGGCTCTGGCTGGGGAATTCAAGGACAGTCACAGAGTTGATGTGAGGCCACTCCTTCATTCTATTAGCTGTGTGTTTAGGGTCATTGACTTGTTGGAAGATAAACCTTTGGCCCAGTCTGAGGTCCTGAGCAGTCTTGAGAAGGTCCCTTCCCTGCTGCTGAAAAACACCCACACAGCATGATGCTGCCACCACCATGCTTCACTATTGGAAATGTATTGGACAGATGATGAGCAGTGCCTGGTTTTCTCCACACATACCGCTTAGAATTAAGGCCAAAAAGTACTATCTTGGTCTCATCAGACCAGACAATCTTATTGCTCACCATCTTGGAATCCTTCAGGTGTTTTTTTAGCAAACTCCATGCAGGCTTTCATATGTCTTGTACTGAGGAGAGGCTCCCACCGGGCTACTCTGCCTTAAAGCCCCGACTGGTGGAGGGCTGGTTGACTTTATACAACGTTCTCCCATCTCCTGACTGCATCTCTGGAGCTCAGCCACAGTGATCTTTGGGTTCTTCTTTCCCTCTCTCACCGAGGATCTTCTCCTCCGATACCCAGTTAGGCCGGACGGCCAGCTCTAGAAACGGTTCTGGTCGTGCCAAACATCTTCCATTTAAGGATTATGGAGGCCACTGTGTTCTTAGTAACCTTAAATGCAGCAAACAATTTTTTGGTGTGTTGCTTTCCAATTCAAGTCCAATCAGTATAATCAAACACAGCTGGACTCAAATGAAGGTGTAGAACCATCTCAAGGATGATCAAAAGAAATGGACAGCACCTGAGTTAAAATTATGAGTGTCACAGCAAAGGGTCTGAATACGTAGGAGCATGTGATATTTCAATTTTTTTTTTTAAATAAATCTGCAAAAGTGTCAACAATTCTGTGTTTTTCTGTCAATATGGGGTACTGTGTTTAAATTAATGATGGAAAAAAAATGAACTTGAATGATTTTAGCAAATGGCTGCAATATTACAAAGAGTGAAAAATTTAAGGGGGTCTGAATACTTTCCGTACCCGCTGTATATTGTTTTACCATGTAATGTTCGGCATTTATCATTGGGCTTGGATAAATGTCATTTATCATACAAAGCTATACAGAATTGAAAATGTAAAGGACAATTTTTCTTATTAATAACTGTTTAGTAGTTTTTCAAATAATGTTTTGAGATAAACAGTGGAATACGATTATCTCGACGGCCTCGGGGGTTGTTAAAAAGTTTCGAGATAAACAACAGCCAATATGATGATTTATTTGATGAAGCGATCGGCATGCTATAAAAATTTACACACACTGTATATGTTTGCTAACAACAAAAGGCATATGTGCACCAACTAACAGCAGAGATTTACCAGTATACAATAAAAAACACCTTTGATTCTTTATACAAACCTTTAATTATATTCTCCAACATTGCAAACACAATTTTGCACACAGCATAAACAATCATAACATATTCGTGAGGTCATCATGCTGTACTAGATTGTATACTTTCTTGCGTTCTGCCTGTCTAATGTGCTTTCTCAACAAATTTGGCTTGGTCCCGTCTTTTAACAACCGGGTTCTTCAATCCGCAGCTGTGCTGAGCAGAGCGCGCGTCAGAACAAAGGCAGGTGTGTGTGTGTGTTTATCTAAGCCTCATACTCATTGGTTGCTTTTGTTCTGACGCGCGCTCTGCTCAGCGTGTAAGAACGATATGTGCTTTCACTTCAGAGAGTGCTGCGCGCTGCTGTGAGACGTCACTGACAGAGCAACGTGTGCGGCACTATGAGAGAAGCGTCACCGACAGAGCGACGTGCAACGCAAACTCAGCGCATGCGCAGTGAACTAGGTACACTCAGTCATGAGATAACCATGTAAAGTGGCGAATTTGTCCCTCTTTTGTGCTCGAGATATTAGGGTTCGACGACATAAAAGAATCGACATAACCGAAAAGAAAATGCGCAGACAAATAGGGAGTTTGGCGGTTTCACTTCAAAAACGTCGACATAATAGTATTGGCAAGTTAACCGTGAGTCGAGATAATTGAACTCCACTGTATATATATATATATATATATATATATATATATATATATATATATATATATATATACACATCAAAACATTATTTGAAAAACTACTAAACTTAGTATATATATATATATATATATATATATATATATATATATATATATACACATCAAAACATTATTTGAAAAACTACTAAACATAGTATATATATATATACACACACACACACACACACACACACACACACACACACACACACACACACACATCACAATATTATGAGTTTTATGTATTTTGGATTATATCATAAATGCAGCCTTGTTGAGTTTGATGTAAATTCACAATTAGTAATCTAATTAGAACTCTAAATTAAATTGATTTAAACAAGTCACCTATAATATTATTATTTTACTGTCTGCAAATGGAACATAGCAATAACCTATGCATCTTAATTAATAACCTATACTAACTTAGTTATTAGCAGTTTGGAAAACTCTAGCCTTTTAAGGCTAATTAGCTAAATTTGTCAGTGATAAACATATATGGCCACCTCGGCACAGCCTGTGAGGTCCAGGTGGACAAACACACTGTGTTTAAGCCACAGGTGACATAGCAGGTCGCTTTGAAGCTCCAGTGCAGATTTGGCATAGGGGTCCTTGGTGCCAAATGTCCAGGGCGGTGGGGGATTTTTGATCTGCACTGTGCTCGGCTACCTGATGAGTCGGATTAAACAAAAGCCAGATAGCATTTGCATTTGATGTGTAAAACCCTGTGGCTATCTCAGTAAGATGACCTGCCGCTTGGCTTGACAGCAAAAACCTCCTCACAGCACTAAAATAAAGTGAGTGATTTTCTAAAGAGCATCCCATCATTCTGTTTGACATGTTTGAAGATCCTCTCAGACAAGCTCTCCAGATCCCTAAAAAGTAGAAAGGATTAAAGATCTGCTAAGGTATCCATAAAACCCACATATAGGTTTATATTTACATTTATGCATTTGGCAGACACTTTTATCCAAAGCAGTGGATTTCCTTGGGGATCGAACCCATGACCTTGGCACTGTAAACGCCAATGCTCTACTGGTTGAGCTACAGTAAAGTAGTTAAATAAAGAAAGGCTGTATATGCTCTCTGTTTAAAATGTACTTTTTTTACTTCTAATTAGGTTCTGCAGGATGGTGGGTGAAAATGTCTTTTGACACCTGAAAATGTTATGAGTTCCTCTATTCTATTTCTGTAATATTGTAATATATGAAATATAGTAATATTGTAATCAAAATTTTTGATTTTCAAAACAAACCTTATTTTGAGCATGAATTTTTCTCTACACACTGACCTTTTTTGAAGTGGTTCATGTTGTCACACTATATTGGGAACATTGTCACAATAGTTGTGTGTCAGTAAATAGCTTTTAAGATTATAGGATTTATATGTATATAAGGAACACTACAGCTACAGTTTTTATTTTTTACAATCAAAAATAAAAAAGTATAGAAAAACAAAAACCTTACAAGAGATGCATTTGCAAACTACTGTCACAGTCTTGTCATGTCTCATTACTTCCTGTTTCCTTCTGTGTAATCCAATTTCAGTCAGCTGTCACGTCAGCCACTCCCCTTGTTAATCTTGTCACCTGTTCCCCGTTATCCTGTGTATAAAAGCCCTCTTCTATCCCTTTGTCTTAGTCAGTTGTTGTTTGTGATGAACGTATTTCGTTGTGGTTGGTTACGCGCGGCGGTTTCCTAGTTCTCTGTGTTATCGTCTGTTTTGCACAAGTGTGCTCTTTTTGTTTAATAAAGATAGTTTTTAGTTGAAACCTGCTCTCCGTGCCTTCATCATCCCACACCAAAGGCCATTACAAATACAAGATAATGCATTGTAATATTATGATAAAATCACAACATATGTTATGCTATTTTTTATTATTATTTTTATTATTTTGCATGTGTTCATAAAGTCTTTGTAAGACAGTCTGGACAAAAAAAGTATGTCTGCACAATTTGGCATGTGTTATCGCATGTGTTATCACATCGTGTTATCACAAATAAAAAATAAACCCCAGTTATGGCTAAAATCTTTAAAAAAATTAAAGATTTTTTTTTTTACAATCTCTGAAAAAAGAGTGATAGTTTTTGGCCTTTTCTGTATATATTCTGTGGTTCAGCACTACAAAATCTGAGAATGATCACTGCAATAACTAGGCTTGCCATCCAAAACTACTGTAATAGAGTTAAACGAGCAACATTATCTCTGTTAATGTGTGCATGTATGAGTAGCTGCAAAATCATCATTATTGACCTTTTACTGTGACGTGCATGGCATATTGTTATGTGATATATGCAAATGGACGACAATGTGATATTTCCAGCAGTCTGTTCTCGGCCCACTGTCCAGTATGAGTAAATTAAACAAATTACCGGGGGTCTGTTTGAGTACAGAGTCATATGAGGTTGCATGGCCATGCTATTACTACAATGATAGCATGCCTGCACATCCCAGAGTTAAAGGAAATACAGATAGTCTCTGAGAACAATGGGATATGTTTTTATTGTACTGATTTGACTGTTTTGAAAATAATAATAATAATAATTCTATTTTGTATATTAAAGGTGAAATTTTTTTAAATTCATAATTCATTGACTGAATTGAAATAATATTTACCACATCATGCTTTTATAGTAAATGTAGCATTATATTTAGAATATGGCAAATAAGGTAAAGATATAGAAGAAAACAAAATACATGGCCCGAGCTGGGTAGATATACAGTATTTTGAAACGGCGTGTTGGTCCCTCATCCGAGGGATGAGGAAGGCACAGAGGTACAGATGTAAACTGAAAAGGACTGAAACTCAAAAGAAACACTTTAAATACAAAACAAAAAAAGCACTTTATGTGCAAAACTTGAAAAGGAGTATTAGGAGAACGTGAACAAAGAGAAACACAACATACTACGGATAACAACCGACAAAGACTGAAGGAAACACAGGGTAGATATACACAAGGGCTGATGAGACTGACGAGGTCTCTGATGACGAGACAGGTAAGTGAAAAAACACATGGAGCGTATGGGAGGAACAGGATATAAACATGTAGACATGACATACATGTGTCTTTGTGCGATTTGGTACAGTTTCGGATATTTATATTACAAGTAAGTGTGTGATGTAAATTATTAATAATTAGCAGTAGCAGACTACTCATAAAATGCAAATATGAATATCAGTTGTCACTCTACATCTCACAATAATTTGTCTTAGTAAGGTTATATTGAAATATTTAGTTTTATTGCACCTTGCATACCTAGATAAATGCAAATATTTTACATATTTATTTTATTGTCATTTTTAAATATTAACAAATCTGACCTGGTTACCAAATGATTTCTTATTAATTTGTATCAATAGTTAATTTATTTTAGTTTTTTTTTTTTAAATATTAATATTACTAATTGTCAAAGGGTTTCATATTAAATATTATTTATATTTGTGTTTAGTTTTTATTGTTACCAGGGTTTCAGTTTATTTTTCACCACAATTGCTGAAAGCCAGATTTTAGTGTCCCCAAACTTGAGAATCCTACATTTAATTATCTGATCTCTCATGAGAAATGCCATTGGTTACCAGATGAACTCAAGAGCACAATGTAGTTCTATTGTGATGCAAATAGTTGCGGCATTGTGATTTAAACAGAACTAAAATGATGTGTGGCTTGCCCAGATACCATCAGGAGATCCACAGTAACAGGGGCTGATGTCCGTGGAGGTCATTTAAAGCAATATGACACTGAGGTCTGACGTAGCAGAAAGTCCTTGCAGCTTGTCCCCTTCGTTTTGTCTCTGAGTTTGATAAAAACAGATGAAGCTCGGAGGGCAACTATGTCATTGAATCATCGCAGACGGAAATATCCTCCTCAGCTCGGTACATTTTTATATATTTGTATCTAAATAAATAAATAAAAACTTGATGGATTACATTTCAGTACAGTTTATTTTTTACTGTATATATGTACATTAAATATTACCAATTCACCTCTTGGGTGTTGTGGGTTAGGCATGGCTGCATGAGCCAGTGAAGAGAACTTTGTCTTTCACCTGTAATCTGATGCAGAGAGCTGCACTTGGCTGCAGCCCTTCCTGGTGATTTATGATTGAGGAGACGTTAATAAAAGTATCAAAACAATCAGAGCTCTGCTGGGGGAAGATACGGCCGTGTTACGTACATCATGCAGGACAGGCCTGGATGGGGAATCGCTATGCCCTGGTAATATGATGCTCTAAGATCGCTCCTTTCTCTCATTTTTAAAACCACGAGTGTGTGTTTTTTCTTTGGTGTACCCTCCATGGAAGATGACGTTTTGTCTTGTAGCTGAACCAACCCAATGCCCAGATTTTAAGTTGTTCTTATTATTATATATTATACATTTAAGTACTGTGCAATATTTTTTACTGTGCAATATTTTTCGCCCATCTTGTTACCTTGTTTCCCTTGAGTGTTGTCAGCTGTTCTCAGCTCGTTACCTTCCCTCATGTGTCCCTATTTAATCCTGGTGTATTTGCTGTCCTGTGTTGTATCGTTGTCATTCCATGGATGTATTCCTTGTGGTCGTGGGCAGTGCCCTCTGCTTTGTTATGTCAAGTTTCTAGTGAAGGTGAGATGAAGCCTCATGAAGCATTGAACCTTTTCAGCCAAGTGTTTCACAAAAGGGTTCATTTCTCGAAGCCTCATTTGCACACAAAACCATCTAGTGGCCAAAGAGTATAAAACAATCAGATACATTACAGATGTGCCTAATGTGGTGTGTGATAAACTGAATGTATAATGGGTATTTTCTTGTGAAATATAATGATTGTATTAACATAACTTTGTAATAAATGTTTCTGCTTGAAATTGATGGGACTATCAACTATATCCAACTGTTGTTGGAGTGTCTGTGTTTTTATAATTGTCTGAAACTGTGTGCTGCCGTTTTTTGACAAGGTCTCCCTGAAGGAAGAGATTATGATATCTCATTGGGATTTTACCAGATAAATAAAGGAAAAATAAATAAATCAAATGTATGTAAATCAATTGTTTGGTCATAGGCAGACGGGGCAAAATTATAATTTTATAAGTGTCTGGGTTTAACTGGGCAGTGGACAGTGAATGGTCTTGCGTATCTTAGACTGTGATTTTTGGAAACAATAAAAATAATGAGAAGGATATACTTTAGGAGTTTTTATTCAAGAATATAAATTTTCAACTGTTTTAGGGCTAAGACGTTTTGTTTTTTTACTTCTGCCTTTCATAAAACCCTTTCACAAGGCACAGATGAAGCCGGGGTACATAAATACAGCAAGCCTGTACAGATGTAGAAATATAACTCTCTGTCTCTCCCAGTACTGAAGTGGATCCTCCAATCGCCCGATATTTGGTTCGGCAAGGTAATTTCAGATAAAAAAAGATCAAGCAAAATTCCGCGGCAAGATTCGAACCGCTACTGACCACCCAGGCGGAAGCGAGGCTTCACACGAGTTCTCAGACATCATCGGTCTAAACCGATACAAGCCTCGATACGCGCTTCACTAAAAGCTTACAGGAATTCTCGGCACACGCTCCGAAGCTTCAGAGCAGAGCGTAACATCACTGCAACTTTCCTGTTATCGTGTTTATTTAATGTTTTCCCCATTGTGGGTATTTCTTTTGTTATGTTTGTTTATTTATCTGTTGTCATA
Organism: Rhodeus uyekii; assembly: GCA_037043235.1. Taxonomy (NCBI): domain Eukaryota; kingdom Metazoa; phylum Chordata; class Actinopteri; order Cypriniformes; family Acheilognathidae; genus Rhodeus; species Rhodeus uyekii. Next base: position 1,688,010 of record JAWRVZ010000040.1, on the reverse strand, counting down.
TTAAATTCCTTCACCCTGCATATTGAGTCCTACCGTACTTGAATCGTGACAGAAACACATCATATGAGCATCTAGCCCAGTACAAGGAATGACCAACTGGGCATGCTCATGATACCTCCACCACAGCTGACCACCGAAAGAACTCGATTCAGGATCCTTTGGCCTTTCCCTTCTGCTGGCCTCCAAAGTAGGCAAAAAGCTGCTCAGAGCTTCTGAAGCTCTGTGTGCGGACCACATAAACATGAAGTGAGCAAATGGGATACAGTAACGTGAGGTCTGGGTCTGCCTCATTGCATATGGCACCTCAGCTCGTGTTGGAGGTATCTGTTGTGGCAAAAATATGCCTTGACACTTGACACTTGGCAGTCTGCCCCGGAAAATGACAAGATCTGACCAAGGGCTGAATGTTTGGTGGAAGTTTGGTGTGATAGCATGGATATGGACATTCTCTCACCATGAGAACATGCACCATATACGAACACTCTCTCAGAGTGCCGTTTGCCCAGAGGTCAGGAAATGACCGTAACCAGAAACACATAGATGGAAAAACACCAACTGCCCATGCTGCTCTTTTAGAGGGGGAAAACACTTGCGGGAACACTTTCAGGAACTGACGTAACACTGTTGGATGCACCCTTACATCAGCTGAGAGAATCCACAATGAGCAACAACCTCCACAAAAGCACAACCTTGCGTTAAAACAGAAGAGACAAGGGATGGATGGTGGGGGCTTTGGGGGTGGGTGAGAAGGTGAATAAACAGAATAAAACAAGAATAAAACAAAAATAAACAGGCAGGAGCAAAGGTGGAGCCATGATGGAAATGACAGAAGTAGCAGTCTTATGGTACTGACTCAGAGCATGACCAGGACGCCAGGTGACACTCTGGCGACAATCAAAAAAGAGATTGCCATTTGGACACAAAACCTTGTCCGAGGGAATAAAGGGATGAAAGGGCAGTCATGACAACCCCCCCCCCCCCCCCCCCCCCCCCCCCCACACACACACACACATGACTGTGTAGAATAGAACAGATTCCAACTGAAATCAAAATCTACTCAACTGCAGACTGAAGAAGTGTTGGGGATAGTTGAACTGAAGAAGATGATATGTGTTCTGGTACGATCAAGGGGCACAAAGAATCCAATTCTCTATAATCATATACCCAGTCAATACTAACTTTCGGTTCCAGGAGGGCGCAGATGGCTTGCTTCCATCCATTCAAACTTCTCGAGGACTCCCACAGAGATGGACAGTGGTGATGGCTCACACCCCTTGTCGGACTTTGTGGTACTTTGGCTCCAAGGCGATGGTGGGCGCTGTCTTCCATTACTCAGGCAGGTTGAAGCTAAGTCATGGGTGTCTAGGAGGTCTACTGGATATTGATAGATGGCCACAATCCAATAAAAAGATTTTTTCATCTCATCATCCAAGGGTGAACGGCTAGGGAGATGACAGATCTACATATTGAGCATCATAGATACAATCGTATAGGGGAAGCCTCACCCTAATCTGAATCAAGCAAGGACATATTTGCAACAAGTGTGCTGCTGTATTCAAATTTAAAATAATTGTAATTTATTAGTTAATTAATTGTAATTTATTCTGGGCAGCTTACACCCCCAGTGGCAGAAAAAACGAATACAATGAGTTTGTGGTATAATCACAGGCTGGTATTAAACCTAGTGGTAGTCCTAGTGGTAGAGTTTGATGCAGCATTCAGCAAAACAATGAAATTACAGTGTGTACATGAACATGATTTCTGCTCCCAACTAACTGATTCTATTGGCTGTGGAGGTGAAATTGATGACTCCCACGATTCTACACTCCTTCACAGGATCATCAAGCTATAATGTTGTTAAAGTTTGAATAAGAGACCTCTTTTGTGAAACATACCTACTTGTATTTAAGCACAAGTATGTTGCTGATACTATAGATAAGCTTTAAGCCACAAGGTAACTTTAACACAGCATGTTTGCCGTATAAATGGATAGCATAAAGAAAAAAACATGTTTCCAAAACCAGATGAGCCTTAAGGAGCACACATTTAAAACACACAGCTAAAATACAATGTTTCCAATAACAACTAGATAGCATTAAGAACAAACATGTGCCAGTACCCAAACAGAATCAACATTTAACTGACTTCAGCTAAATAACGACTGCTTATAGTCCCACACCAGAATTGATTCCATTCGCTCCAAAATTGTTATTTAATGTCACAATAAAATCACCACAAAGCTGCTTTATTCTGTGTTATATAGTGTTATATAAATAAAGGTGACTTGACTTGACAGGTTAAATCACAGCATGTTGCCAATGACGGCAGATAAGTAGCACACATGCAGCACACATTCCCAATAGCAAAAGTATCAGGTTAAAAACATTGCTAAAGCCTAGCACAAGCATTTTACCGAAAACCACTAGATAAGCCTAAGCAACATGGATAGTCTTAACCAACAAGTATTTTGCCAATAACCTGATCAAAGAACTTACCTTAGATTGTGAAGATATTCAGAGATGAATGGAGAGTGAAAAGATAGTCAGCTGTGACATGGGTGGTTGATGTACTTTATTCTTGAGGCAGTCACATTAGTACACATTCAGTGAGTCCCTTAATACAGCAGAAGCAATGCTAACTCAGGTCACTTCCAAATCAGGCAGGTTATGATCAATGTGGATTATTTGCATGTTCAAGTTCATTGCGGCTGAAAATACCAAAGCGTTAATAATAAGCGTTGTGTACAGGTAGACATGGGTCAGCTGATGTGAGTTTGACTGACATGACCTGCCAGAATTAACACAACGATTCATATACATTGGCATTTTTCAAGCAATTCCCCAAGGACATGTAAAGTGTGGGGGAAAAAAATTATATTCCAAATTTAATTATGTTCTGCCTTGAGTTGATAAATCCAAAACAAGATGCTTTACATAGATGAATGATGTAATCCCATTCAATACATACTAGGAATAATAAAGAGAAACACCAGCACAAAATATTAACACAAGGCAATGATCACATGATGACGGAAAGTGGACCCCAACCTTTTTTGTGCGCGATTATTGACGGGGGGTGAAGCTACAACGCCACAGTACCATTTCATCCACGGACTGGTACCGGGCCGCGGACCGGGGGTTGGGGACCACTGCGTGGATGACAAGGGACTAATGAGTGACAGGAGCAACTGATAAGTTGACAAGATTACTGTAACAATGTTTAACGTTCAGGGAGGAAGGAGGCGGGAACCGGCAGACATTTAAACACACTTTAATGGTGAAAATAAAACATAAACTCAAAACGAAAGTAATGGCGGCGGCCCCTCGCGGTCGACCGCCGCCCACACAAAACATAACATAAAGTCCCAGGCCTGGTCCTCTCTCGTCTTCACTGTCGTCGCTCCTCCTTTTAAGCCTCCGCTCCTCCGTGAGACGAGAGACCGATGGCTCGCAGGTGTCGCTCATTATCCATCACGCCACCGGCTCTCGTGACGCTCTCACGGTCCCTCGACCCCGCCCTGCTCGCCACATACCCCCAACGCCCTTCGCAGGCCGGGGGGTACTCCCGAGACTGCGCTCTACTCCCCCCCCCCCTCCTCCGGGGGGGCCCGATCACGGCGGCCGCGGTACCTGGGGGTAAGGACAGACGAGGCGAGGGAAAAGGAAACGGAGACAAGAGGAGCGACAGTGACGAGAGAGGGGAGAGAGGAAAAAGAAAGAAAAAAATAATCTTGGTCCGGTTCCCAGACACGCTGACTCTCGGTCCTCGACTGACCGAGAGACTTCCTCGCGGCGCCATGCGGTGGCACCGGACGCTGATCGCTGGACGGCTTGGCGCTCCTCCGCCTCCTGGCGGCCGGCGACGACTCCTCTCGAGGGCAGCCGGCAGCGAGTCCCCCGTTTCCTGCTCCTCCCCAGCATGGCGGACGGCAGCAGGCTTTCGGCGCGCTGGCAAACGGGACGACTCCTCCGCTCCCTCGCAGACGGCAGCCTCCCACCTCGTCCCAGGAGCGCGGTCTCTAGCTCGCCGTCCCAGTCGATCCTCTCTCGCTCCAGCACCACCGCCTCGGACAGACGCTCGCGGTTTTCACCCTCTCGCGCTGCCCGACCTTCGCAGCACCGCGAGTCCTCCCAGCAGCGAGGGCTCTCCGACAGCGTGTCCCTCCAACCTCCCGGGTTTCGGCACCAGTGTAACAATGTTTAACGTTCAGGGAGGAAGGAGGCGGGAACCGGCAGACATTTAAACACACTTTAATGGTGAAAATAAAACATAAACTCAAAACGAAAGTAATGGCGGCGGCCCCTCGCGGTCGACCGCCGCCCACACAAAACATAACATAAAGTCCCAGGCCTGGTCCTCTCTCGTCTTCACTGTCGTCGCTCCTCCTTTTAAGCCTCCGCTCCTCCGTGAGACGAGAGACCGATGGCTCGCAGGTGTCGCTCATTATCCATCACGCCACCGGCTCTCGTGACGCTCTCACGGTCCCTCGACCCCGCCCTGCTCGCCACAATTACAAACAAGGGTAACTATGAAAAGAAACAAAATGGCAATAGAAACAAATGGAACAGCAACTTAAACACACTGGAACAGAACATAGGAACAAGACAAAAGAAAATCTAAATAACATTCTGTGAACAAAGAGATACAGAGATATTTTTTAACAAAGCTGTAATTTGTCTGTTGTTATGTTATCAGGACAAAAAGTTCCCACAAAGATGGCAATATACCAAAAACCTTTTCCCCATTTTTGGTCCCTATGAGGAAAGCTAGTTTCTTATTAAAACTTAGTATTCCATTATGCTAAGTGATGTTTTTTGAAAACCCTGAAATGCTGAAAGGATTCTGTGATGTGTAGGTTTAGGGGTAAGGTTAGAGATGAAGAGAGAATATAGAAGATACAGACTGTACAGAATAAAATCATTATTTCTATGGAAAGTTCCATAAAACATGAAAACCCAACATGTTTGTGTGCATATTTTTAAGGATAGGAGATTGTACTGAACAAAAATCTTTATGTCTGTGGAATACCCCAATAAAATATGAAATCCCATGAGTTTGATCCATGCTCATTCATGTAAACATTTTTATACTACTGTTACAGTCATGTTCTGTTATGCATTCCCCGACAACATGATTATTACATTACATTTTTTATTTCCATTTTCAGGCCCCAATAGATCCAGAGGGACTCGCCTGGAAACACCGATCCAACAAGTATCCACCCTGTTTTATTCGGATTTCTGTACCTTTAGCAGCATGATCAAGTTTTTCAGAAGCTGCTCTGTTTTGGCCATCTGACAAAAACATGTGTCTGAGGGACTGAAAATAAATGTCACTCTCATTCCAGTACAGAGCTCAACTGCCCTTTCAAAACACATTAGAGGGAAAGAGGATCAGCGTATTGGTCCTAAGGCTTCTACCCCTATATAGTCACTAACACAGACACATGATGGGCTTAAACCCTGAAAAATGCTTTTAAAAAGACTTTGAGTGGCGATATTTCTCATCTGCTATAATATCACCTCTGAAACAACAATGACTTGGACCACTGCAGTGGTGCTGCACTTTCTGGATGAATCCCTTAAAAAGTGTAGGTGATTGTAAAATTGTGGTTTCTTTGATATTTTTTCTCTCTCTTTTTATGTCTTCACAAACTCAGTGTCATTTTGCAGGCAGCTTTGATGGATTTAACAGAGCGGTTGGATGGATGAAGAGCAATTTATATGTTAAAAGTATCTCAAAGTGCTGGGATGTAGTCTCCAACACCCCTCACTTAATTCTGCTTCCATCATTATTATTCCTGAAATCTCAAAGATTTTCTGTCAAGTTGTCTCACCCGAACACAGAAATCATCTCCAAGTAACACGGTGTTCTAGCGAGACAAATTTCACCCGACATGAACGATTGCATGCCGACACCGGCAAATTTAGAGTTGTGTGAATGTCAAGAGAGATGTGTAGAGCTTTTGTTCACTGCTTGAAAAAAGGAAGAAAAAAGAAAGAAAAAAAATCGCTAGCAGCTCAATCCCTTTAGGAATACATTAACAAAGCAGTTAAAATAATTCTAAAATTAATTAAAGAAACTGAATCACAATCCAGTGAGCTTCAAATTAATCTTAAGAGATTTGCCCTCACACTTGTTTCTTATCCTCTATCGGCGAACATTTCTCAGTCATTTTTCTTCTTCTCAGTTTTCTATCATTTAATGTTTTTACTTCTTCAGTACCGGTCCAGCAATGGCTTTGGACTGTGTTTTTGTAGACGTTCTGGACTGAAAGAGATGCAGCTGGTCCCGTTATGTCACCAATGTAATTCGTAGTGCTGCAAATTAGACAGACTGTGTGTGCGCAATCTTAAACTGAGTTAGTCAGCGCATTCAGAAAAAAACAACAACAACCCTACCATCAGCTAAGGAGTTGGACAGACAGTGGAACATTTGTTTGGCCATGCTTTGGGGTGTGAACGGAGTTGTATTATTTACTTTCAGGAAGTAATTGTTGCTAAGGGGGAAGGTGCTATGAGAAAGTGTGTCTTTGGTGTGATTTTAATTGGCTCTGTTGTAGAGCAAATGCTGAGAGGTGAAGGAGGTCAAAGCAAATCTGCTCTCTCCTAAAACAGCGATTCTCATTAGAGATTGAGAAGAGTATGATTCTTGAATTGTAGTACTTGACTGAAATCTTCTTTTAATTATGTTGTCTTCCTGTTTTTTTTTTTTGTACATTTGACTGTAAATGCAACAAGATCAATCGATAGGACTAAAAAGATTATTTCGATTTTTCTTACTTAAAAATTAATTGCTAACTAGGCTATCCAGTTTTATTTTTTAATTTCTATGTAATGTCTGAAACTCTAGAGAGAAAAAAAAACTAAATTATAAAATATTTTTGCTATGCTTCACATTTCTGCATTTAAACTCTCCAAAACTTGGTCAAATTTAACTTCAGCATAACCACATTTCTTTAGTAAATGAAGGACAACTTGAAATTATATATATTTTTTTTAATAATAAGCTACATTATTCCACAAATGCTTTTGTTTGAGACGTTAAACCTGGAATATTCCTTTGAGGTGATCTAAGATTTGTCAAGGTGGTGAAATATCGCAATCTGAGGCACAAATGTCATTACCCCACAAAATATGGCACAAGCTAAATACTTTCTGAACACTCTCAATGTTCAGTTGCAAGAGCTACACTATAAATACTGTTACTGGCCGGTTCTGTCTGTGGCGCAGCTATTTGGCGAATGATAAGGCGCTAATTAGTGGCTCTTAGCAGGAATACCACTTGCGAGGAACTCGCATTGCCGTTGTCGCCAATCATTTAAAGGACCAACATACCCGGCCTCCTCCCCACAATAAACCTTTTGAACCTTCTCCAAAGCTTAAAAGATGTCCCTATTAACACTGGCAACCAGTAACGTTTTTTTTTTCCCTCGCCATGTCCAGTCTGATGAATTAAGCTAGTGGAGTCAGTAGATTAAGATAAGAACTTATCTTCTGCTTTGAGACAGACTTTTATATGCTGTATATTTCCTCACATCACTCTCTTGCTCCCCTCGTGCAGTCATTTCGTTAGTAATTATAGTGATGTGAGGTTGGATTATGAAGAGAGGGGATTTAACCCTGACCTTTGCTGCCTGAGGGTGGTAAGGTTTCACCAAAACACTAACGCCAAAATTCATTTAGCCTATGCACCGATGAGCTGCGTCAGGAACCTCTCTCCCATCAGGTATAGGCGATGATGTTTTTGGAGAATGAACGCTTTGTGCTATCCGATCTTATTAAAGCACAGGATGGATTCATGGGCCTAGCGAGCGAGTGCTGATATAGCGCTTGCATTTCCAAAAGCATCACTTAGAAATATTCAACAAGGCTTCACCACAGGAGAGCCCCAAGCCATTTTTAATGCCCTTTTAAAGTTCAGCGCAAGCACATGCTCTATTGAACTGTCTTAAAAGGAATCGCTGGAGAAATGCACTGCCGTGGTCCATTCCACCTGATCTTAGTCATACTTAAATGTGTTGGGGCAGAGAACATCACAAAGGAATGGTTAGATAAACCCTCAGATCTGAACATCAACACTGCCGACAGTCACACAAACAGTGCATATGAATCAGGCTTTTAATTTGGACTCCTTAATTTCATGAGTTGTTTCTCGCCCCCATCCCCCTTTAACTTGAGCCAAGCTAAATATTTGATTGAACGAGCTTGGACTGTGATGCCTCTAATCTATTTTTCTTTCTCTAACATTGCATTAATGCGCAAGTAGCCGCCGTTCACTCTCAGCAGGAGTCTGCATACACTTTCATTCATTCTGATTAATCCTTTGTGCCTTTGTGGAGTTGATGCAGATCCGCAGCGGCCTGAACATACCCTGAGTGATGACCAAAGATCACTGGAAATGTCACATTGTAAACAGAAACATAATCAAAAGCCCTTTTGCTTTTCCAAGGCTTTTGTCTGGAAGTCTGAATACACCTTGCTGACATTCAGACCCCATTTGGCCCCAATAATTATGGTTGATATGCTTGCTTTTTGTTTTTTTAAAAAAAAGTAAAGTGGGACTCTTCTTTGCAAAGTTCTGTGACCAGAAAACCATCCCTCTCTGGTTTTAGAGTGCAAGCCTCTTAAATAATAATAATAATAAAAAAAAAAATGAACAGAAAGGGAATCTAGACGATATTTTCCATTTTAATGGTTTTTAAGCAGTGGAAACTACATGAGAGTGAGCAGAGGAGATGTGAGAGGGACTGGCTCCCTGGGACCTAAATGGCTTTTGGGCATGCAATGTGTCTTTGATGCGGGGCCTAACAAGCATCAAACTCGCTTCCAATGGCACTTCACATGCAGCCTGATTGATGTAAGTATTCTATTTGTGTGGGGCACATAGCAAGTTTGAGCCAGCTGTACCTTTAATTTTAAATTCACTAATGTCTCAAACTAGATAACATTAAGGGCGGTATTATTGGCTTGTTGTAAATCCGATGTGTTGCTCTCACATGTTTTTGGCTTCAGAGTCCCCAGCAAGTTTTAGGATTGTCGCTATGCTTGTCAACAAGCAGCATAATGGTATTTGAAATTATTTGCACAGCGGATCAAATTCACAACCAGAATTCATTAAAAATTAAATATCACTAAATCAAACAGCAGTCGCTCTTCAGAAATGTTTGATGTTTGTGTTGACTGAGCAGTGGTGGAAGATCCTGTAAACACAATTATTTCAATTTCGTAAATGTCTTAGGGTCAATGACATACAAGAGTATTCACAAAAAAAAGAAAAGGACTTTTTTTAAATCCAAAACACATGTGCCATGCACTCTTCATATTCATATTCACGTTGGCTTTATATTGTTTTGGAAAAAAAAATGTTTCAACGTAAAGATGTAAAGAAGGCATAATCATCAAGTCAAAAGTAGTAACATATTTGGCCTTACCTTGAATTTACTTGAATTTACTTATATATATATAATTTTTTAATGTAAAAAGATTTTTTTTTTCGTCGCTTTTTTTTTTTACACATATCTAACAATTTTAATTTATAAATGTCCTAATGTTTTTGTGAGGCCACATAACAGATGTATTTGTCATTTTAAAATGCGTATTGACATTTTAAAGAGAATCTGCAAATGTTCTCTTCATGATTTAAGTTGTATTTTGTAACTAATTTTAATATGATATATCAAAATGTATTTTCATGCAGAAATTATACCTGCTCGTATTAAAAGTGTGAAGTGCAGTTTTGTTATTTTTTATCAAACGTAAAGCAATTGTGTCACATTATTACCTCTCAGGCCCTGTTTACATCTGTTTTAAGATGTGTTTTGATTCATCGGATCAAAAGTGAACAATACTATTTACAGGTGTAAATATTTTGAGCTTGTCCACTTTCAATCACTTCCAGAGGTAGTCGAAAAAAAGTCTCAGGTTACTGTCGTAACCATAGTTCCCTTAGAGGGAACGAGACACTGCGTCTAGAACGCGATTGGGAACGCTTTAGCGTGTGTATCTCTTGAAGCACAATAAAACCAACGTGCGGGAGTGTACGTCGCCGTGATGACGTCACCACATCATGAGCCAGGAGTATAAAGGCACGTCACGACTCGGAAGCGGGTTAGCTTGAACAGTGTTGTAAACAGGCCGGCATGCGTAGGAGCTGAGGCTGCGAGACGCAGTGTCTCGTTCCCTCTAAGGGAACTATGGTTACGACAGTAACCTGAAACGTTCCCTGTCAAGGGAACTTGCACTGCATCTAGAACGCGATTGGGAACGAGGAATACCCACGCCGCCTCAACGTACGGGAGTATGCTTAAGCGAAACGTAGAAACCTACGACAACGCCAAAGATCCCAAGCCGGGGTTCAGGTCTAGTTGGTAGAACCTGATGTAGGTATGCGGTGAGGACCAGCTAGCCGCATTACAAATGTCCGCAAGGGAGGCCCCTGCGAAGAAGGTTTTGGAGGCAGCCATGCTCCTGGTAGAATGGGCACGGACAGACAGTGGACATTGCTGTCCTGCGAGCTCATAAGACAGGGAAATAGTATCCGTTATCCACCTGCTCATAGTAGGCTTAGAGGCAGGGGAACCCCTAGGGCCCCCGAAACACTGGCTCGCACTGGACAAACCTTGTTCTTTAACTCCTGGTCATGATCAGTGAATGGAGGAGGACATAGGGCCTGCAGTACTATATGGTGCATAGGGCTTGAAAGCACCTTAGGCACATACCCCGGTCTCGGGTAGAGGAGTATTTTAGCCATCCCGGGCGAAAACTCTAGACATGAAGGGGCCACGGAGAGGGCCTGGAGGTCACCAATCCTCTTGAGAGAAGAGATGGCGAGCAGAAAGAGTGCTTTTAGGGTAAGGTTTTTATCTGAAATCTCCTCGAGAGGTTCAAAGGGGGCCTGGGACCAAGCCTGGAGCACCAGGGACAGGTCCCAAGGCCCTTGAACGTACCACAGGCCTTAGCCTCTGAGTGCCACGAAGGAAACAAACAATGAGGGGGTCCCTGCCCAAAGAGGCACCACTTAAAGGTACATGATAAGCCGCTATGGCAGCCACGTAGACCTTTAGTGTGGAGAGGGACAGCCCTGCAGCGAACTTTTCTTGCAGGAACTCCAGAACGATGCCAACCTGGCAGGTAACTGGGTTCAGCTGCTTCTCGCTGTTTCCTGTAGACTTGTAGAGTTTCCTCGTGGAAGGGGCTCTGGAGTGGAGAATGGTCTCCACAACCTCGGCTGAGAGACCAGACTCTATGAGCTGGGCCCCATCAGGGGCCAGACCCATAGTTTCCACAGTTCTGGGTGAGGATGGAAGATCCTCCCCTGTGCCTGGGACAGAAGGTCCCTCCTGACCGGAATCTCCCATGGAGTGCCGTCTAGGATGGACACCAACTAATGTGAGACGGACCTTCTCCCGGCGAACTTTCTCCAGAACCCCCGGGAGCAGAGCTACGGGGGGAAAAGCATACAGGGGTAGATTTGGCCACCCCTGTCTCATGGCATCCAGGCCCAGAGGCGCTGGAAGATAGAGGGAGAACCAGAGTGGGCAGTGAGTCGTTTCTTGCGACACAAACAGATCCACCTGAGCCTGGCCGAATTTCTACCAAATCTGCTCCACCACCTCGGTGTGGAGCCGCTACTCCCCGGGCCTCGGCCCCTGCTTCGACAGGAAGTCTGCCCCCACATTCTGAAACCCCGGGATATAAACCGCTCGAAGAGAGAGCAGTCTCCCCTGGGCCCAGAGGAGGATCCTGCCCGCCAACTTGGATAGTCGACGAGAACGGAGACCTCCTTGATGTTTCACATAGGAGACCACCGACGTATTGTTGGTCCGGACTACTACATGATGGCCTCTGAGGTCGGGAACTGGACTGAACTATTCTGGACTGTGGACAGAACAGTAGCAATGCGCACGGGGGAGAGCCGTGCGGACATTGACACCGAGTCCCACACAATGCCTAGGAAGGTTGTACTCTGAACAGGGGAGAGGACGCTCTTCTTGGCATTGAGTCTCAGCCCCAGCTCCTTGATGTGCGCGAGGACGACATCTCGATGTCGAACAGCTAATTCTCGTGACTGAGCTAGAATCAACCAATCGTCGATGTAGTTCAGTACACGGATGCCAATGGACCGCAGCGGGCTAGCGCTGCGTCCATGCATTTGATGAAGGTGCGAGGGGATAAAGCTAGACCGAATGGAAGTACTCAATACTGGTAAGCCTTGCCCCCAAAGGCGAACCTGAGAAACTTCCGATGTTGAGGAAGGATGGAGATATGGAAGTAAGCGTCCTTGATATCTATTGTGACGAACCAATCCTCGGATTTGATTTGTGATACAATCTGTTTCAATGTCAACATCTTGAATTTTAATCGCCTGACTGTCTTGTTCAACAGGCGAAGGTCTAGAATAGGACGCATACCCCCACCCTTCTTCGGAACAATGAAGTATCGGCTGTAAAAGCCCGAATCTGTGGCTGAGAGAGGTACATACTCTATGGCCTCTTTCCTCAGCAATGATTCGACTTCTTGTTCCAAAACCAGAGCCTGCACAGGGTCTACCACCGTTGGAAGAACCCCCGTGAACTTTGGAGGGCTCGATCGAAACTGGATGGTATAACCTAAGTGATTGGTGCGAAGGACCCACTGAGAAATGCCTGGCAGACGTGCCCACACCGCCAGAAACTCCTTTAGGGGTACCAGTCTCTCGAGACCAGCCTCTGAAATTTGGGTTGCCCAAACTGCCCGAGAGAACCTGGAGTGGCTGCTCTAGGACCCTCCTTGGAGGGGGTGATCTGCCCAGCACACCCTGCCGGGGTGACAACTGGGATAGACCATCTAACCCCTGCTTGGTCTGGTTCCCTCGGGATACACGCCTGCAGGGCGTTGGTCTGATGGCGAACCAACGAGGGGCTACCTGCGAGGCCAGACACCGTAGTTGCCTTCTTAGCCTTCTTGTCCTGCAGAACGACCCTCAGATTGGTCCGCCGGCCTGAAGGCTGAGACTGAGCTTGCCGACTCGGAGCTTTTTGAGGAGGCTGCCGAGTCGCAACACTCAGCTTCTGAGCGGCTCGGTGTGCGGAGGTGCTGGGCTGCAGCTGGCACGCAGCTTGTGAACCTTGTGAGCGGCGGGGGAGGATTTTTAACGCCGCCTCCTGCTTGGCAGCCTCCTGAAACCTCTCGACCGCCATTTTTACAGCGTCGCTGAAGAGGCCAGGATGCGTCAGAGGGGCGTCTAACAAAATGTTTTTGTCTTTCTGGCTTAGAGTCATCAGATTTAGCCATAAATGCCTCTCCGTGGCTACCAGGGCTGCCATAGATTGGCCAATAGAGGCGGCCGTCTCCCTGGCAGCCCGGAGAGAAAGATCTGTTGCTCTCCACAGCTCAGCAACTGCTTCTGGGCCAATATCCCTGCCCTCATCAAGGTCTGCCAACAGCTCCGCCTGGTAGGCTTGCAGCAGCGAGGATGTGTGAGGATGTAGGCATGCTGCAGCCTGACCAGCAGATGAGTATGCTCGCCCCACCAACGAAGATGCAACCCTGAGCGGTTTGGTGGGGAGCGTCGGTGTCTTTAGGGGCTGTGGTGAGTGAGGAGCCAAATAATTAGCTAAGGACTCCTCCATCCCTGGCATCGCCCCGTATCCGCGCTCTTTAGCTCCCACAAGGGACGTATAAACAACGGTTTCACTGTTATGCACCCTGTGGGAGGTGGGCCTTTTCCAGGACCTCGACACCTCGCACTGAGGTGGTGCTCTGGACGGCACGAAGCGCTCGTCCAATCTGCTGTTTGGGCGAGCATCTCTCCACTCAGGCGGCCACTCACGGCCCAGCCTGGCGGTGGCGCGAGTAACCACTTCGAGCAACTCATCTGACGCTGGTGAGGGGGCTGGCGGAACCTCCTCATCAGCGTTGATACTGACAACGTCCAGTTCCTTGGAACTGGATAGCTGCAGTATCGCCTCGTCAGGGTCGGAAGAAGCCACCACAGGGTGTGCTTCCGATGCCTGAACGAGGGCAGACCTACCAGGTAAGGGTGGAGATAAGGCCAGGCCCGTCTCCGACCCCTCTGATAGGTCCATTTGCGACCCCCACGATTGCAGCCGCCGCCGGGCCTCAGCCGCAGCGGGACTGGAACCGCGAGGACCACTAGCCTGGGCAGCTTCCTCAAAAACCGCCAGGCGGGATTGGAGCGTTCGCATAGGCAACTGCAAAATTCTGCACAATCAGTACCCTCAAGTGCTGATGGTGCATGCTCCTCTCCGAAACAAGCTACACATAGAGCGTGTGCATCCCGTCCCGAAAGAAATCGGGGACAAGGAGTGACACAACGTCTAAAAACTTGATCCGCCATCTCACAATCACATGGTGAAATCCCTTTTCTTTTAAACTAGACTCGGGCAAATACACACACACACACACACACACACACACGTTGAGCTTTGAGCGCTGTTGAAGACACTAAAGCTAACCCGCTTCCGGGTCGTGACGTGCCTTTATACTCCTGGCTCATGACGTGGTGACGTCATCACGGCAACGTACACTCCCGCACGTTGGTTTTATTGTGCTTCAAGAGACATACACGCTAAAGCGTTCCCAATCGCGTTCTAGATGCAGTGCGAGTTCCCTTCACAGGGAACGCATTTGTTCGGATTCGCTTTTGTGGTGTATGCATTCATTTAGTCGAATGCGTTCAAATAACCTAATGCATGAACATTATATGAAGCACGCTAGCCAGAAGGGATTTAAACTTTATCAACTGAAGACCCAAGTTTGGTTTAAAGATGAATATATACAGTATATCTAAATTATGACATATGACACAATGACAAAAGTTAATTCATTTGTTTATGAGCTCAAGGCTATATTATTTTAATACTCTCCTGGGTGGTTGCCTTGGACGCTTAATATACAAACTCCAGCTGGTCCAAAAAATGCAGCAGCTAGAGTTCTTTCTAGAACCAGGAAATTTTACCATATTAGCCCAGTTCTGTCAACACTGTTCCCTGTTAAACATTGCATACATTTTAAAATATTGCTAATTACTTATAAAGCACTACATGGTTTAGCTCCTCAGTACTTGAGCAAGCTCTTCACATAGTATAGTCTGGCCAGTTGATAATACCTGGAATATTAAAATCAACTGCAAGTAACTACTTTTTCCTATTAGCACCTAAACTCTGGAACAGTCTTCCTAGCATTGTTTGGGAAGCAGACACTTTAACCTGGCATGCACATAATTCATTAAAGTTTATGTAATTAAAATCATATAAAATTATTGTTTGGGTGCATAAATTAGGTCAACTAATGTACTCATTACATTATAAGTGTCACGTAAGGGTGCTGGTGTGAGATGCGGAGAGAAAAAGAAATGCAGAGATCCAACTGAAAATACTTTATTATACGACGAAAACAAAAAACTGCACTTCTTAGTGCAAACCCGGAAAAGGCTCGGAAACTGGAAACATCCACAAACATCCAGAACACAACTAGATAACGTAACATCCAACAAAGACAAGGGAACACAGGAGGGTATAAATATGCAAGGGGAGACTAACTACATGATGATGACAAGATGACAAGGTGCAGGAAGGGCACGGGGAGAGACACAGAGGGAACCAGGAAGTGAAACATATGACCTGACAGTGACAACAACATGACCAGACTGTAACAGCATGCCCCCTCTCACAAGGCGTGACCTCACGCCGAACTGGACGAGGACTAGACATCAGACAAGACATGGGTGGGCACCCTGGAGACCGATATACACAGAGTCATAGTCAGGGTGGTCTCCGGGACCAAGGGGAGCCAGGGTGGTGCTGGATGTCCTTTACCCCCAAAGTGTCACTCCTACACCCCCCATCCCCCCCCCCTCCCCGGGATGCTGTCGGGAGGCCTCGGTGGAACGCGGAGCCAGAGTTCCGGGAGCGTGGACTCGATCGTGGGGCTCGGGACGGCAGCCCTGTGGGTCCTCCAAGCACGCACTGCCAAAACAAAAAAGGAATCCACTGCCCTCTTGGCCATGGCAGGGGTGATTGGCGCTGACGGGCAGTTCGTTGCGGGGTCTGGGGTGGCAGCCCTGTGCAGCCTTCAGGCTCGCACAACTGCCACGGAATAAAACAAGTCCACCACCCTCTTGGCCATGACTGGGGTGACGGGTTCCATTTTTCCTTTTCAAAAAGTCTTCTGGGGGTGACAAACCCAGTTGGATGTTCTGTCACGTAAGGGTAACAATAAGATAAAATAAAATAATGTGAAACAGTAAAATAAGGTAACAATAACAGACCGTAATAAGAAGAAGAATGGCATCTACGCTGATAGTACTCTCTCTGTTTATCCCGAGGTTTACCATATTCAGGACGTATCCAGATCAGATAAAGGACCTGCACCTAGACACGACCACAATGCAATGTCAGCAGAGACAGGGTTAATTAGACTCTCCCCTCAGAAAGCCTCATAGATGGCCTCATTAACACAACAAAAATGTTTTTTCCCCCCACAGTAAAAAACATTTTTCTCTCTATAGATAAAAAGCTATCAAAATGATTACTGTTCACACGGATCAACAGCAACAAATAAAAATGGCGATGTCACTTTGTAATGGAAGACTACGTGCCCACGCACATACACATTCAAAAGCACATGCCTATAGACTAAACACATAATCCGCATACATACAGTCACCGTTTTCACGGATTCACATTCTTGGGCTTTTCACAGAGATGACAGCGGTATCAAAAGGATAAAACCAATTTTGAGGGTTGCATTATTGGGCCAACATAACGCTGTTGTGGTGTAAGTGAGTGGTCAGGAACGCATGAAAAGTTTTCTTTTTTCAGTTGAAAATGGTATCGTATGCTTATGATTTTTGCAATGGAAATTAATCAATCGAAAACTTACATAAATTGGACAATTAATTTCTTATAGAGCTGCTGTACAACCAAAAAATATTCCTTGCATTAATTTCCTATTTTCATTGTAAAGCTGCTTTGAATCAATCATTATTTTCTAAATAGTGCTATATAAATGAAGGTGACTTGACTTGATGAAAAACGTACTGAGCATAATGTTCTCTCACCATTCCTGATTTCTATTACTCACTCACAGCATTTGAACATGAGGATGGTCTCGCAGCTGTCAGAGCAGAAACAAAAGCTATGTTCTCTGTCGTCTCTGGTTGCGTTTACATGTAAATTGCTTATTTTGTGGATTAAATCGAAAGATCTGAAAAAGGCTGTACATGTATTGGTTTAAGAACAAGGTGTAAATGGTTATATCTCTCTTGTCTGCTTGTGATCAGATCAACAAAAAAACATCTTAATACAAGCTGTAAACAAGGACTTAATGGTCCAGGAGCAAGTTGTGGAAAGATGGGAAAAAAATGTGCTCTCTTTCTGAGACATGTAGTCCTTTTTTAAGCACAAAGACCACAGCAAGTTCCCAAGTCATACAGTTCCTTTGGTCAGTGGGATGACAAAAAAAGGTTGGCTGGTAGGTTGTCCCTTGATAACATTTCAAAGAATGGATAATCAGGCCTCCATTATTTCGAGACTGATTGCTTTGACAAAGCACATTAAGGGGGTCATGCTCTTTGTGTTGGACACTGCAATTGTGTGTCTGCCACAGTGATGGATAACACCTAGATGAGCTGCCTCACAATTGGCCAAGAATGCAGACAATTATTAGACATAAGCTTAGGTGAAATACACAAAGCCCTTCTATAAATCATGCACAATCTCAAGTAAATATTGTCTTGTCATCTAGCTATTTGCTTAGCAGCTGGGTGTGCGCATTGTGTCGCTAAATTGATTCACGGTTCAACTGATGGCAAATGTAATAAAACAACACTCAAAAAAGGGTGATAAATTCAAAGGAATCCTTGAGAGACATCCACTTTGTCCTTTCGGAGCCTCTGCACAGAGATAAGCTATGCCAGATACAGTGACGGCTTTCCGGAATGAGCCTAAATTGTAATTTGAATTTGGAGATTGTATCTATGTAAATCTGTGGTCTGAAGCTGTGAAAGAGGCAAGAAACAGAGCAGCTGATGGCTTGCGCTGGAATATGGCAACATCAAATAGTTTATTCATACCCGTGCTTGTAAAAGTCACCCCTTCCCAAACATGAGCATTTGCATTTGATGATGCCCTTCCAAAGGAGACATCTCAAGCTTGATGGCTCCTTCCTATGCTGCTTTTTTATTCAAGATAGGAGAAGCCAAGAGAACAATGCATTGTGTTTAATTAGCTTTTTATTGGTGCGTTAATGAAGTTTGTTTTACAGATATGCCAGAGTATATAAATTGACCATCGGGAAACGACAGGCAGATAAAAGAGATTTTATAAAACATGGTTTTATTACCTTGTTGCATGTTTTAGCATCCAATACGCAGACGTGACACAGAACCAAACTCGTTGGTACATCTGGTGCCATTTTGACAACATGCACATTCACAAGGCGAGAGGAAAAAGAAAGGGGTTTTAAAAAGCTATTTTAACTAACTGCTACCACCGCTCTGGCACAACACGACGATGCCCTTGGCATAAATAGATCTACATGTTCATTTGGTATATTAAGAGAGGCACACAGTTAAAGAGTGTTCATTACAATTGTAAATTTCCGCCCTGGGGCCCGTAGCCCAGTACATGATTACATGGGGTCTGCGCTCATGGACACAGCCTGAGTCGGACTCAAAGTCCAGTGCACCTAATTAATTTCATTAGAAAGTGAAGTCATCTTCTAGCAGGAATTAATATTTGGAGCGTCATGTTGCTAATTCATTTCCAGATTTAATTAGCTCAGAGAAGAAATGTTGCTTGGGCAAGAGGACTTTTTAATTATCAGCTTGGATAAATTTGAAAATGTTGATGCCTTAGGGTTGAGTTAATTAAAACCTGCATTATTTTAACTTTAATTAGCTCCCATCTTTGTTTTGCTCCACCATATGGCCATGTCCTGTAGTCAAATTTAGTTAATTAAGCTAATTAAGCTAATCATTTTAATTACTCAAGACAATGTGATTGGATAGAGGATGACTACAAGTTTATGGCCTAGTACTTGTTATTCATTAAGTTGAAGGGACAGAGTTATTTCTGATTGCAGTTGGCAAGCATTGCCGGGCTGTGACAAGCGCTGAGATATTAAGGCTGAAGTATAATTGCATTCCTTGATAAAAACAACATGTCAGAAGCACAACTCTTTTAAAGAGGAAAATAATTTAGAGCTACATCTATTAGCATTCCGTGTCGGTTGAAGGCCCTCTCGCCGATATCTGATTAAATGCTACAGAATCGCTCAAGTGAAAGAAGCCCCTTTCTCTCCTCTGGCCTGCTGACCACACTCTCAAACCTGCAATCGGTTGCTCCAGTAATGACACACACGCAGTTTCAAGATTAAACGTTATTAAATTCAGTCATGTATGTCTGGGCGGCACTCATGAAAAGGCATGTTTAAGATTCTCTGTGCTTTTGGTCATAAAGTATCATGCGTGTTTTCAGTGGAACAAACTGGTCTGATCTCATTGATTAATGCAGTAGATCATCATGTTTCATTAATTCATGCAATATATCAACAGAATAAAAAAATTCTAAACTCAGATTGCATCTACAATATTGCCCGGATACATTTAGTTTCAAAGCACTTTCCATCCACACTGAACCACCTGAAAGCATCTTTAGAGGAATTTAATATTAAGATTGTACAAAGTAATATTTATTTTAAGCAGCACTGTGAAAGTGAACAGTACATTCCACTATAAAGATAGATAGATATACACACAATATGTGTCACATGACTACACGTTATCGTTTTCAAAAACACTTTGTTATCCACTTTGTCGATAATTTTCAAAAAGCTCAGTTTTTTGCAGTATAAAAATGGCATCTGGGTGTGGACGGAGGGCCAAAATGTATAAAACATACATTTTAAAATGGATCTGAATTAGTGTTGATTTAGCCTCAATTGCTCTGTGTGGTTTTGGATATTTTGACACTTTCGATGCTGGAGAACCAAGAGGCTGCAAATTCCTTAACATGTGAGGCAGAAGCTGCCAACAGACAGACGTCTGGAGACCCTCAGGGGGGTCTGATGGTTCATCCTCACACCCACCCCCCATCAGGACCCGGATCTGACTGACTAATTGAGGAGCTTCATGTGAAAGCGGAGGGCAGAGGGCCTGCTTGCTTCTGGTAAGAGCCATTTGTCCCTCCGGGCCAACAACTGCATGTTGTGCAACCCATCATGTCCCCTTGGTAACCGCCTAACAGTTTCAGAGGCCAAGTGTGGTAATGAAATAATACAGCTAGACATCATGTCCATGGTTTCCATTATTGTTAAAGATTTTGGTTGCCTGATAGCACCACTTAGGTAATTTGTTTCTGTGTATAATCCTGTTGGCTGCTATTAAATTAAACCAACTGGTCATTTGGGTTTCAGGCACTATAAATAAACACTGTTGCCACGAGGCACAAGCAATATGTGTTGTGTCTCTTTTGATTAAAGGGAAAGCACTTTATAATTTTATCTGAAAAAAAAAGTGACCTCACGGGGTCGGCCAATATTAGTTGATCCCAACTAATGGCTAAAGTAGTTAATGACTGTTGCAAATAGACTCAGTCTCACTCATATCCATAACCAGTTATTTTTCCTCTTAATACTAGAAAATATAAATAACAATCAAGTTCCGTTTCAGATTTAATTATAAGTTTGGGAATGTTGTTCCTATAAGAGATGTTTGGTAGTCATTGTAATTGCCTCTCATCTTTGTATGTTTTGGCCTTGTAGTTTGGTTTGATTTGGGTAGGATGACATTGAGTTGAGATCTGGAATAAAGGCAGAGACAAGAAGCAGGCTCTCTCTCTCTCTCTCTCTCTCTCTCTCTCTCTCTCTCTCTCTCTCTCTCTCTGAGAACTAATTTTGATGGAAGTATTAGGCAATTTATGCTGCATTAACACCTGGGGGACTACATATATGTCCACACCACGGTATGCTTTGTGGTATGCTCGAATGCTTATCCTGGGTTTTATCAAAGTCATTTTTTAGCTGTTACACGAACAATGTGCAACTGAACACTGCATTAATTAAATAGTATTATTTCACATATAAATATCTAAGTAGGTGTTTCTGTAATATAGTACATGAGTGTTTCTTCAACTACAGGCACTTTATATCCCAAGGGTTGATTTTCATTAAAACAACCAGAGTTCAACTTTTTCTTCTTGTAATAAGAAGGTCACATTAACACTGTCTTGGAAACCATCTATTTCTACTCCCTTTCAAATGCGTTTTGTGTATATATCTTTATTGCTTTACCCTTTTTGCAGAAGGGTATTACATATACAACCTGAAAATTTTAATAGAATACAAACACAATAATAAAATATTTCACGAGTTATTGTGCAAAACAAATCTGTTAATTTAAATTCCACTATGACCAATAATTTATGAATTTATACGTTTTATGAAGTAAATGTGGTGGACAATCCACACATAAGTAAATACCACCTGTGTTTAAAAAAAAAAAAAACTTATTTGTGTCAAATTTCCAAAGCAGTTTTTTTTCCAATGCAAACATTCGTAATATATTATACATAGCTTTGAAATTGGTCTTTATTTTATTTTTAGTTATTTTTTATTTTATTTCAAATAAAGAAATTGTTGAAAAAATGCTGAATAATTGTAAATACCAGCCAAACTGAAAATAATATTATTTTGTGAGAATTTCTTTTGTGGGTTCTAAACATCCATAAAGATAAAAGTGTCCATAGAAGAGACACCCACATAATCCAAATTACTTAGCTATTGCCTTTAACTTTACCTTAATTGCATAGCAAAACAGCTGTCTCTTGGCCTCATTGACTTACCAGAACTGAAATTATGTTTTAGATATACAAATGAATTAATGTTTGTGACTGTCAAGTACAGCTCAAAAACAAACACATAATAATATCATGTCTCTTTGTGAAATTTGCTAATTATAATTTTTTTAGATAGACCCTGTTGACCCTGTGCCCAGCAGGTCCCAGCGAGATAGAGCTTAATAGATTAACTAACAGACGGCTGCCGATCAAGGCCCAGCCAGTTGACACCAGGAGCAGCATCTGCTCAAAGGCCATCTCCCTCCACCCAGGGCCAGCGCTGCCGCACAAACCCCGGTATGGAAGCTCCATCCTGGGCCTCTTGCTAATTCTGCCTCCCCCTCCTCTCCTCCCACCTCCGGCGGCATCGCCAGACCCTCTATGACAGAGTGGCTAATTAGAGGCATGCATATATTTATGACTGCATTTATTACAAGAAAGGTTGCAGTCTGCCTTTGTGCACCTAAACAAACCTGTTTCCAGCTCACGCACCGTTGTTCTGACTCCTTTGTGAAACAGTTACGCCAGTTTACCAGGAGCCAGCTTGCAAACTCACACAGCAGAAAATAGATATATAAGCGTGAACTCTAAGGGGATAAGCCGCAGGCAAAAGAGAAACCTCTTTGGGGTCCATTTGAGGCTGCTTGAACTACATGTTTAATTATATGTAAAGGTCAGGAGGAGTGAAAGAGAAGAAATGCCAGACAGAGGAGCTGTGGTTAAGGCTCTGTTTTCTGCCTAATGACGGTCTCTTCCTTTAGTGCACACTCAGCTAACATCCATCATCCCACAGATGCATCCCACAGAATTAAAAGCACTTGGTAACTCAGACAGACAATCAACCTGAGATAGCGTTAAAAGAACCTATAAGTCATGTGTGATGATGATGATGATGATGATAATTGTTATTATTAGTAGTAGTATTAATTACTTTATCTTATCCATCTTTAATATGCAGAGACAGATGTTTACCCTGAAAAGTGTGAACAATATGGTTTGCTTGCTTCTGTACAACATCTTCACCAACCCAAGAATGGCATGTCTTTGTTGTGGGACTATTTGTCAACTAATGAGAGGTGGCGTAGTATTCTCGGGAAACCAGCTTGTAAATTATACACTCCACCTTTAGATAAAACTGGGAGGAATCATTTAAATATGGAGGAAAAAAAGTGTTTATGCATTTAGAAAATGTTTTATGTGATGTCCACCCTTTTTGATTTCTGTTTTCAGCTGCGCTTCCACACTGCAGGCATCAACTGAACTTTAGGCTTGACTAGATCCACTCTTTCTTCAGGCTCTTAGTCCATAGGCTGTGAAACAAAGACAAGAGTGTGCCTACTGCATAAAAGGTCCTCGGATTTGCTTTGAACAGCAGCAGCAGCCCTGCTCTGAATCTACCGGCAGATGGAGGGGCGAAAAAATGAAGTGATGTGATATTGCAATCAAAAACTTTAGAGTATTTATTCCAAGTGCCAAAAACAAAACAAATAAATGTCTCTCAATGGTGTGCAAATGGCATCCGCAGTGAAAATCCAAAATTAATGAAAACAAATGGACTGTTCAAAAAGTATGCGCAAACAAACTTTTGGCAATGGCAATAAATTGCCCCAAACCACATCCGCATCTCTCTTCCAACTCACTCTACCTCTTTCACAGCTCTGAGAGGCCTTGAACTAAACCATTCAGAAATTAATAGGTAATAAATTCAAGGAAGACAAATAAAAGTGATTCAACAGTAACTAGGAGGTAAATTATTATAATACAAAGTACCTAATCATATGAAACAAAACAAACTTTATTAAAAATTATTTAGCAGTGTTCAAATAAGAATTAAACTGGTCACCAAGAAGATTCCCCTCACACCTGAGAACAATGAACTGTGCCTTCTATTGGCGGGAATGAAATGTTTAAAATGGTGGCATTTACTGTGACTGGAATTTGTCTGTTTGAATTGGGAAAAATCTTTCAGAATAATATGTAAGTGATTATATAGAAACAATTAACATGATTACTGGTCTTGTTTAACTTCTTAACACAATACCTAAATCAACAAAACATGTATAACTAATTAAACATAATCACTGACACTAACATCTGTTTTTACAACACAAAACTGATAATATGTGATTTTACAATGAGAAGTGAATGTATGCATGTGAGAGTCTCTTTCAAAATAAGAAACTAGTCACAGAGCCTCATTGTATCAGGCTGTTTTAAAAGAAGTTATGAATATTTGCTGTTCATATACACTCTCTATATACTGTTTTATATGTATATATAACATAGGGTCATGTCTTAACCTGTAACTTGTACTGACACTCAAGAATTCCCAAAATGCATATACATGTACTATAATAAACAAAGATCTGGAAACACTTTACTTAATTTATATTTCTAATAATCAGAACATTTGATCTAAAGATCTAAAGAAAGGTTTGGATTTTTTGTGTAGATAAATTGTGTTTATGTGTGATATTTATTAAAATCTTTGTTTTGTTTTGTTTGTGATCCTAAATAAGAAAAGCAGTTTGGAGAATGCATGCTTTGTTGTTGCTTTATTTTCTCTTTTTGTCTACAGTAAACAGTGTCAATGTAACATAGGATTGGTTTTAAAAATGCCCAGAGCTGCAAAGAATGACTACTTTGATAATCTAAAACATATAAGATGACATATATTTTTTGGAAATTATGGATCCACTCAATTTTGGATGTGTCCAATTATTTGACTGGTATTGTAAATATCTCATCAAACAATATACTATATTTGAAGTTGGCAATGTCTTGACTGAACTGAATAAGATGGTAGTTTGCAGGGCATCATATGCTTCACTATGTTATCACTAATTGCTTGGAAAAATCATTAAAGGTTAAGGAATTTAGGCTGGGTCAAGTTCTGGTATCCAAAGACAAATTAATATAAGTTACAGGTCGGAGACTAAGAGGTGCATGTGTGGGATGAGATGGGAATGGACAGATAGATCCTAAGCAGATCCCACTCCCCTTCATGTAATTGCAGAGATAAGGAAATTCATGCAGCCTCTTGGGTAGACAGTTTGGTGATTTACAGCTCTTTAATGGTCTCAACTTCAAAGCCTCCTAGAAAAATCATTAATAGATATATCTAACAATGTGAAACATTAGTCATTGCTAACACATTCTCTCAGCTGCAGTGTTTTAGAAGGAAACCCAAAGAACTGATTTCAAATGCTTTATTAATAGGTAAAGAGATTATTATTCTTTTACCCCTGCCTTTTATCTCTTCTTTACTCCTCTCTTCCTTTTTATGGAAGACTGAAAAAGCTGACTAAATGAAGGCCTTGTTAAGGCATAGCATTAATTTGCTTGTTAAGGAGAGCATTAATTTGCTATATGATCTTCCATTCTCTTTCCCATATGTTTTCACTCACTTTAGGTCTTTCTTTCACTTTTTACCTAATTTGAAGCCAGGCCATCCTGAAACTACGGTGTAGCAGCTACCATCTGTTCTCTTAGCATGCTGAGATGTGATGCTCTAATGGGTTATATAGGTTTCAGTCTGGCCTGCAACATCAATATCCTGTTCCAACATACTGTCATGTTCTTCACACTCAGTAAAAAGTATTATTTTAAAAACTTCTTTGCAGGAATCCATTCAGTTTTCAAATACCTGTGTTTCCACCCATTGACAGGACAGATATCACATAGGAAAAAGTCTTATCACTATATACACTAGCTGTAAAAACAATGAGCTATACATACATAGCATATTTCCTTTACCATGTACTGGTAGATTCAGATTTTATGTTAGAAATACAATATTTGCAAGAAATAATGATAATAAAAAAAACTAAAAAACATAAATTTATGGGGCCTTATTCTGCTCTTAATGTGGAGCCTGTGGCATTAGTCCTGAAACTTGGAGTTAAATCACTGCTCGGAAATCCTCTAGTGCCCTTAGAGAGACAAGAAGACTTGCAGAATTTTCTAACGAGTCTTTTCGACATCTAAGCTGACTCTGGCTGATTAATAGAAGCATTTGGTGACCTTTTGCTGTTCTTATGGAAGGTTCATCCCTCTGTTCAGGGGCTCTGGCCCGGTCCCTCCTCTCTTAGCTCAGAAGAAAGACCTCCATCCTGGTCAGCCACACAGAATCTCAGTGTCATTTTATCATTTGTATCATGGAATCTGTGAATATTATAATGCATCTTAACTTTGGTTACAATTATTTATGAAAGGATTTTATGATATACATGATGAATACCTTTATAATGCATTATAAATAAGGCTTTAAGTGTTACCAAATATTCTTTGCAATATTTGTTACTAATTTTGTAACAAGCTGAGCTACTTAAAACAATATACATTTGTTTAACAATTCGGTTACTTTCTTTTTTTGTTGCACTACCTGAATTAGTAATTCTCTAATACTACTACCACTGCTCCTTCATACCACAGCTGCTTCATATTTAAATGTTCTGGCTTCTGGGAGGTGTTTGTTAATTTGTGAAATTGGTGGGTAACAGCAGATAAAGAGATCCTGGGCAAGTGTGTTGCATGTCAGCCGTGCTGCTGAGGTTTCTAGATTGGGCTTCTCAGTCTGGGTCTTTCATGCATTTCATCAGGGAGGAGTAGACATGCAGTTACCCACCGAAGTACAGTGAAAAATCTATCAGAAACACCAGTGTATTTATTTCTCTCAGTGGGGATCTGATTGATGCACACACCCACATATACACACAAAAACACGTACACAAGAAAAAACACCCAGAGGAAGTTTAAACTTCAAATGATCCCACTTTACACTGGCATTTTCGGTTTAGTCCCTGTATAGCGATGGCGGTTATGAAACCTTTTCATTGTGAACGTATTGTGAGTGTGTCTTTGGTCTCGCTGTAGGAGTCTGTCTGCAGTCGGCCATGCTTTCAGGGGCTGACCGACCAGCCCAGCACTTAAGAGATGGCGCACTGAGTGTTATCGCGAGCAACGACTGGCTTAATGCATTATTATTGTTACCACATTCCCTCACTGAATGCTCCAAAGGGAGTGAAGGCTCAGAAAGGCTTTTCAGAAGCCCAGTCTGAGAAAACACACTGCCATAAATAGCTGAATTGTGCCTCAGTATGGATTGGTCATGGTTTTATTTTTTTCCACTTTTTTTTTGCTCATTTCCTCCGCCCCCAAATGGTAAAGACACTGTGAAGTTCTTTTCTCTTAAGTCTCCTATAACACCTTATTTTACAGTTTCCGGGTTACACGATACATGTAGTGACTGTAGTAAAAACTAAAAATGAATGTATAATTACATCCAACTAGCCCAGGGGTCTGCAACCTGCGGCTCTTTGATCCCTGTGCAGAGGCTCCCCTAGCTTTGAAAAATATATATGGAAATCAATAAATAAGCTATTTTATTCATTTATTTATTTTTTAAATGGTATACCTCTTAAATTTCAAGATCAAAATAATCTTGTTACATAATTGTTTTGAAATATTTTGATGTTTTCCATTGTCACAAACAGCAATAAAATGTCAGTTTAGTTAGTTAGCAAATGTTAGTTTTATTTTTGTAGTTCTGAGATTTCATAAATGCTACACACTTTAGCTATTTTATGCATTGCAAACTGGATATAAACCTTTATATGCAGTGTTATTATAATTTTCGGGATCACATAGGTTTTGTGGCTCCCGTGAATTTTATTTGGTAGTAAAGAGGCCAAAATGGCTCTTTTGATTTTAAAAGTTGCAGACCCCTGAACTAGCCCTAAAAAAAAAAAAAAAAAAATAAAATAAATTTAATACCCTATAGTAAGTACATGTAGTTAATTAGTATTACTTAGTACATAAAATGTAGTAACCAAAGTTTCTTCTGCTCTCCAATGCTATATTTATTTGATCAAAAGTACAATAAAACAGTACTATTGTGAATTATTTTTGTAACTTAAAATGATGTTAATAAATATAATTTATTTCTTTGATGGCTAAACTGAATTCTCTGTAGTGTTCAGAACCATTTCTTGCTAATATCAGTGTTGACTTTTAAGCTTCAAAAGGCTGCAAATTGCCATGAGATGAATAATAAAAGTTAATATGAATTATTTGTTGCGTTTTAATTCTCAATACACTTAACACTTAATTTTCAACAATATTATTGATCTGACTGCATTGACACCAATGTATGAGAACTGAACTGAGCTGGATAAGA
Source organism: Rhodeus uyekii (assembly GCA_037043235.1). Taxonomy (NCBI): domain Eukaryota; kingdom Metazoa; phylum Chordata; class Actinopteri; order Cypriniformes; family Acheilognathidae; genus Rhodeus; species Rhodeus uyekii. The sequence continues at coordinate 1,659,991 of JAWRVZ010000040.1, read as the reverse complement.
ACATCATGGTTTTCTCCAGAGCTTCTGTATAGATAAATTAACTAAATTTATATAAAATTTAATAAGTATAATAATTACTTAATAAGTAATTATTTATACAAAGGAAATGAGTCATCACTGAACTTCATTAAGCTTTACAATGACACTATTTTCTTCTAGAGATGCTGTAAAAATGATAGTAAGCACACAGTCTACTAATATATGAGATTATAAATGAGACTAATATGAGAATGAAAAATATTCTAATGAGACTTAATTGACATGTAGGTGCAACGTTAATTCTAGTCAACAGAATGTTTAAAAGTGACAATCAAAAAAAGTGAAACTGAAAAAATAAAGGTAACACTTTATCCTTATGTGGCCTATAATGCTTTAGAAAGTTATTTAATGTACGTTATAATACATTTTAATAACTCTAACTAACATTAGAACTATGGTTACAGTTATTCATGAGACCATACAATGCATTATAAGGTGCATTACAAGGTATAATTAATGCATTAAAGATAATTTTATAATATAAAGGCTTTGATAAAATGTTAACAAAATGGAGTATACAGCTGAACAAATAATAAGAGAATTTTAATGAGCTATTGCTTTAAAAGAAAGAGCATAGCACTGCAACAGATGAGAAATTCAACCCAAAAATATATGGCTGAATCATTTTTAAATGACACCATTAACCTTTGGTTAAATGCTTTTCCACTTTGGAAGATAAAACCTTATAGTATGTATGTGTGTCTCTCAAGTGCTTGTTTGTGTGGAGCGCCATGTGTTTAGTGCAGCTCTCGTCAAGGTGAGTCAAGACTTTCTGAGAGTAAAAGGGAGCAGAGTTACTAATGGAGGTGAGTCTCTTCTTTTTGTGTAGCGAAAAAATGAAGTATCCTTTAAATGCGCTTTTCAGAGAGTCCATTGTCTGCCCCTGGGGGATAGGAGGACAGAGCGAAAGGGTGGTGCTTTCAATCTCATCGCATTACACAAGCATTTACATGACGGACAGGAAGGCCGTTTACGAAAAGTGAGCCCTCTCATCGTCAGGAACTAACCCTTTTAGCTGAGAGAAACCATGCCCTTCTTGGGCCGTCCACAAGTGCGTTAGCAGCAATACCATAATGGCCAGGATTGGGTTACCCCTTTACTTTAGGGCAAACAAGACTAGCCCTAATTGCCTTGCCAATATTTGCATGTCCCTCTTCATGTTATCGAACACCCAGCTAAGTAACTGAGCACCTCTGTCCCTGCTCTATTTTAAGTTGTTTGCAGATCCCATGGAAAGGCAGTTGAAACAGTACAAGTACTAACCAGATTTCACACATCTTTCAGACATCTCGCTTTCAACTTCAGGCCATTTCATTGGCCCCGATTGTATCTACCAGATACAATATTTCATAAGGGGACATCCTTGATTAGTGTTGACCTTTTGACAGACGTGACGTCAATACCTTGCTAAGGATTACGTGTTTAAACATGGTCGGAGGAGAAGACAATGTTCACACATGTTTAATTATTGAACCTATGGGTTAATTATTCATGTCCATAATATGAGTATGTGGCTGGAGTGGGAGCGATAATATTTTCCAGAGAACGTCTTTTAAAAGGACATACCGGAGTATTGCAGCCAGCTGGCTGGAGCTGTATTAATGACTGAGAGAGTTCAGTTGTATGAGGCTGGCCATAATGGTAAATGCATGTACGATTCGCAAAGAGCTCTGGCCTGGAGAACGACTGGGGTTGGGGGTTGGGAAGGGGAAGAGGCCTTTTAGAGCAATATGGGCTGTTTTAACACAGCTCCACTGACTGTGATGCCTAATGAGATTCCAGCCGTCAGAACTATTGCGTACTTTTGCTGTTTGATTACTTTTTTTCACTCTATGGCTGTTTTTTGTTTTTTTTGCTGGAACATTCTCAATTATTATGTTAGATTTGATTATTTTTATATGTTTTTACGTCTTATATGTGTTTTGAAATCAAGAGGGCACAATCTCGCGGTTGCTGTCAGTTCAAGACATTGAAAGAAAAAACACTCTGCGTGTTCCTCATTGAAATGGGCTTGAAATGTGTCACATTCCTTCCTGATGAGTGCACTGATAGTGCTGAAATGTTGACTTACATAATGACAGAGCTAAGTGCACATAGTTTACACCCATCCTGACACATTTACACATCAGCCTAGGCACCTGACCAAACATCCCATACGTCAAAAAACAGTATTTTATTAAGTGTCTCGAATTGTGGACTATTATACAAATAAAACATTTTTGTTTAAACAGTGTATGCTTTTTATTTTTTACTGTTAAAATAAAAGTTTGAGGTTGGTAAGATTGTAGTTGTTATTAAAAGTCTCATAAAGGTTCACCAAAGCTGCATTTAGGCTATTTGAACAAATATACAATAAAACAATAGTTACATTGTGAAATATTATTTAAAATGACTGTCTTCTATTTTAATATGGAATAAATTAAATTTAAAATACTGTATATTAAAATAGAAAACAGTTAGTTTAAATAATATAATAATGTATATTAATAATATAATTTAAAGAAAAATATAAAATATATGTAATAATAAATGTATAGATAATTACATATATATGTCAATTACATATGTAATTATTTGTACATGTAGCATTACATATATATTATGTTTGTTTTCTGAAATGAGAAAAACAAAATATAAACTATTAAAAAATTGACAAATAGTTTTTCATTTTTTTATTTTTTTATGAACTGAAAGGGCTAGTTGTGTCTCACGGAGGAGTGGAGGCATAAAAGGAGGAGTGAGGGACTGCCGCCATTACATTTATTTTGTATTTATGGTTTATTTTATGATTAAAGATACTAGTAGTACAAACCTGTAGAATAGAGGACGGAGGTTGTGTGTGCATGTTATGTTTTCACGAAAAAGGTGAGTTTTTAGCAGTCTTTTGAATATTGCCAAGGATTCTGCATTCCAGATGAAGGCAGGGAGGTTGTTCCACCAGCAAGGAATGGTGACCGAAAATGTTCTTGAAGAGTGATTTTTTTGCCTCTCTGTGAAGGTATAACAAGTCGTCGCTTATTGATCGATCGAAGGTTTCTGGTAGGTGTGTAGATTTGAAGTAGTTACTGGAAGTATGAGGGTGCTGAGCCTGTATTAGTTCTGTAAGCAAGTGTCAGTGCTTTGAATTTGATGCGAGCTGCAAGTGGGAGTCAGTGCAGAGAGATGAAGAGTGGAGTGACGTGGGCCCTTTTGGGTTCGTTGAAAACCAGACAAGCTGTGGCATTCTGGATCAGTTGCAGGGGTTTGATTGAACTAGAAGGAAGTCCAGTCAGAAGGACGTTGCAATAATCCAGTCTGGAAATGACCGCGGCCTGTACCAGAAATTGTGTCGCTTGCTCCCTTAGAAACGGCTTGATCCTTCTGATGTTGTGAAGTGCAAACCTGCATGATCTAGCCATCTTTGAGATGTGATCTTTGAAGGTCAGCTGGTCCTCAAAGGTCACGCCAAGATTTCTGGCAGACCTTGTTGCGGTGATCGTCAAGGAGCAGATCTGGATGGTGAAGTCATGTTGAAGAGTCGGATTGGTAGGAAAGACGAGAAGCTCCATCTTTGCTAAGTTTAGCTGCAGATGATGCTCTTTCAGCCATGTCAAGATGTCCGCTATATTATTATTATAATGTAAAGCACAAAAAACAAAGTGATACGATTTTAGAGTATTGAACCGGAATAAATGAGTAACACAATATTAACACTCAAAAGGTTGCAATGAATTTAGAAATTAATAGGGAATTATCATGTTATTTACTTTAGAATACTGTTCCAAATAATTAGCCATTTCTTTAGAAGGATTTGATAATACTTGAGTCATTGGGTTACCATCATTTTCACTTTATAATTAATTATACATTATGCATTATTTACATTAATTATTAATATTTATAACAAAGTTCTTAGTAGTCATCTGGGAGGTTGTTATACTTATAGATGCTGTGCGATGCGGAGCAGACACGGAGGAAACAGCTGGTGTAAACTTAAATTCACTTTATTCATAAGCAGAAAACAAAACACTTTAAATAAGAACAAAAACGGTACTCATTAGTGCGGAACCTGGAGACACGGAACGAAACATCCACATACTCGGAGACATCCATCAAACAGTGACAAGGAAAACACGAGAGGGATTCATAAGAGAGGAAATGGGAAGCAGCTGACACGACTAACAGGGTAATTGATTAACAGGACAAGTGTAGAAAGGGAAACGGAGACACACAGAAGGGACCCGGATGTGAAAGACACGACAAGACTGTGACAGAGGTAGGAAAAAAGTTATGTATGGTAAGTATGGTTATTGATTATCTAACAGCGAACTACCCACATTCAACTGAGCATTATTAATTACTAATTCATTAATCAGAGTTTCTGGTTGGTTAATAGTAGTTACATGTTAATATTGCGTTACTCATTTGTCCCTGTGCAGATATTCATTAATGACACAACAATGTAAAGTTTTACCCCAAAGTAGTTTGATTGCATGGAGGTGAGGAAATGACAACACATTTTTATTTCTGTGTGAACTATTACAAGCAACTCAGCCAAATCCCTTGCAGCTAATTACTATCAAGCTAATTACCTCAAACAATAGCACATGTTAGTACTGTATGCTGAATACATGTTTTATACTATACATAATTTGTTGACGTGGGAAGCATGAGGGAAAAAAGACTAGTCATCCCTCTAGCTTTTACAAAGCATACAGTCAATTGAAAATTGTGCTATGCATTGTTTCAGCAATGCTACGCTTAATTCAAGAGAAATGATTAATTTAGTAAATTAAGTAAACTTCTATATTATATATTAAAATTGCATGCCAATTGTGCCAAATGTTGTGCTCAAGCAAATTGAGTAAGAATCACTTTGTATGATAATCTGTCTGATTAAAAGTAATTTTATCGTTGTTTTTGTTTGTTTTTTGCTAAATGAGTCAACAGTCTTCTATACATCTCTTGTATGGTCCCCTCACAGGGAGCTGCACAAACTCTCCACTTTCAAAATACTGCACACCTCTATTCACAGAACAATATATCACACTCTCAGCAGCCATCAGATCAAAAGCCTGCTGTGACTTTTTTAACTTCCAGTACTTAATCCTTTCTCTTTTATTCTGTATGTACCCTGTCTTCAACAAACAAGCTGTGACCTGTTCAAATATCACAGCATTACAGGCCCAAACATGTCAAAACCTTAGCTGCTAAGAGATTCTCTTCCTATCACTGTCTTTCTCATTCAAATATACTTTTCAAAAAAAAAAAAAAAAAATTCAGGAATTGTATTGTTAAATTTATATTCAACTATACTGTTGTTTAAATATCCACATTTTTAGGAAACAATCCTTTTCTGACCAATAATTTGTCTTTAGGTGCTAATTAAACTATTTATCTCTTCACTAGTCTCTGTTCTACATAACATATTTTGAATCAAAGAGAAGCTTTGAATGACCGATTTCTCCCCGAGTAGAAAAGCCATTTGTTTGGCTCCATTGTGGTGGCTTAGCTCCATTAACTCGCCTTCTTCTGCCCCACATCAAAGCCACATCTGACATATGGATTACGAGTGGAGAAATGACATTTGTGAAATATGTCGCTCACTATCTACCATTCATCGAGTTTAGCTCTGGGAGTAGAAAAAATTAATGTTTCTTGTTTACATTGTTCATTCAAACCACATCTCAAGCAGAGCTAAAGATAAAAGAAAATACATTAAATCTAAACCTATGAAAAATTGTTTTGAATTTTTACATTTACTTAAATACTGAGTGATAATATGTTATTATATGTAGAGTTAGGTTCAGGAATAAGGGTTAGTTTAGGATAGATAGATAGATAGATAGATAGATAGATAGATAGATAGATAGATAGATAGATAGATAGATAGATAGATAGATAGATAGATAGATAGATAGATAGATAGATAGATAGATAGATAGATAGATAGATAGATAGATAGATAGATAGATAGATAGATAATCAAAAATTTCTGGTTATGTCTCGTATATTGTGGTTGCAAGGTGTATTGTTATTTACTGTTTTATTTTATTTTTTCGGTTAACCCCTTTGTGTGAAAAGCCAGGAAATAGGGAACGGGTAAGTATGTTGTGCAATATACACAGTGCACCACATAGGACATTTTTGTCAGCCTGGGTTATAAACGGATTAGTTCAAAGATTTGCTTTTGTTCCTTTCTTATATGTGGCTTACTTTTATAAGAGGAATTGTTTCCATTCCCCAAATTAACATCAAAAGGGACGTAACAGTTGCCTTCCTACCGTTTGTATTTATCTGGACTACTTCTATTGCTGTTTGCTGCCTGCCCTGATCCTCTGACTGCTATTATCACATTTACTGCCCTGGCTCCAATATTGTTGTTTGCCCTGGTACACTGACTCATGCAATTTTGCTTTGTTTTAATAAATCAGACATGGCTCTCACTTAGAGTCTCTGTTACACTTAGTCCACAAGACAAAAAATGTATGAATTTATAAAAATTACCCAGTTCGAAAGTGTCAACACCAAATGAAATAAATGCTTCACATATAGTGCTTACTGAAGACGGAGCTGCCGCTGCTTTGTTTGGCACGCTTTTATAGTTTCCTGGTTTGTGACATCACCCGCCTCTGATGTCCCTTTACACCAATGTTCTGATTTCACTTGCTTCACGATGCTTGACTCATCATGAGTTCCCTGAAAAAAAAAACTGAAGCTTTTGTTTTCTGAAAAACATTGGGAATTTTACCTATTCAGGACAACAAGGGACTCAAGAAGAAACAGAAAAAAAGAAGTTGAGGTTCATCCAGGTAACAACACAGTTTTAAAATCAAGGGTATGCAAACCTTTGAATGGAGTATTTAAAAAAAAAAAAAAAATTATATATATATATATATTTTTTTTTTTTTTGTCGTGTACTATATGTAAACATCTTTTATGTAAAATATTTTATTCAGAACAGTATTAAATAAAAAAATAACATACATTTTTTATGATTCTTCAAATTTTATCAAAATTATTCACATTTTCACAGATTCTGCACGGGGTGTGTAGACTTTTGAGCACAACTGTATTTGTGCAATTTCATAACAAAACTCTTTAACGTAAGAATATTTTAAATAGAAAAACATGGATGCTGGAGAAATCTTGAATTCATTTCCATTTATTAGGATCAATTTACTCCGGTAATTGCTTTAACATTAGCAGATAATTGTCACATACATGGCCCTTGTGTTTGCTGTTAAAACACTAAATTACTTGAACAGATGTGAGTCTGACCTTTGTTCCAGTGAACAAGCTAGCTGCTTTCAAGTATCTCAGCTATGTTATGCACAGCATACTGACATTAAAGCGTATAAATATATCTTGAAAATAATGACAATATGTTATAATCATCATGACCAATGCAATTATTATCAGAACTGTTATTTCTGCTGCAATTAGAAGAGCTGTTGTCCAACACCAACTGTTGTTGGACTGCAATCACCTGTTGCTCATAAAAGTATTTTAGAGATCCTGTATCCGTTACATATTATCCAGGCACTGTATAGTAAAAATAACTTGAGGACACTTTTAAACTTGAAGGTTAGAAGAGCATTGGTACCGATGAGGGGACAACTGTTATGGTTCTGCATCAAGACCGCGTGTCTTTTCTTTTTAACTCTATGATTTTCCTCTGGAATCGTTTTGTTGAGGGTTATTTGAATGTGCTTTAGCTCGAGTCTCTCTACAAAAGAGACCAAAAGACATTCCTAGAGTTTTACAACTGAGGCAAACTCTGCTAAAGCACTTAGGAGATGTATTTAGACTGGCTAATTTCAATTCCTGATGCACTGAGAGAAAAAAAAGGCAAACTCTTGCACCTGTTATGACTACACTTTCCATGTTGCTTTAATAAAACAACTGAGAGTGTATTTCCACAAATGACAGTACATGGTGAATCGAAATATCTTGTGCTCTCATAATACAGCTATAGTGTTCTTAATATTCTCCCTCAACAAGGTTTGAGCAACAGATGTTTTAAAATTGGTGGATAGTTTGCAATATATGTTCTCAGCACTAACATGTATGAACATGGTTTTGCATATTTCAGCAAAATATGCACATTTTCAATTTCCAGCGTATGGATGCATCAAGCTTTCTTGTAGCTCAATCATTGGTGTTTACAACACCAAGGTCATGGGTTTGATCCCAGGGAAAGCAAGAACTGATTCAATGTGTATCTTGAATGCAATGTAAGTTGCTTTGGAGAAAAGCGTCTGCCAGATGCATAAATGTAAATGAAAGGATACATGCTTTTTCAGTAAGATCACCTCAACTACACACTTAATAATAAAGGTTCTTTATTGGCAAACTTGGCATTGATGGTTCCATGAAGAACCTTTAATTTCAAACTTTCCATTGCACAAATGGTTCTTCAAAGTGGAAAGGGGTTATTTAGTTTATAAAATGGGTAACACGTTATTTCGATGGTCCACTTTAGACATTCTAAGCAACTTTCCAACTACGCATATTAGAGTATTAGTTGAATGTCTGTTTAATATCTGCTAACACTTTATTTTGATGTTCCCCAACAGACATTCAAATAGCTTTAAGTAACTTTGCAAGTGCATGTCTTTGTGCAACTTATTCTACAAACCCGAACTTAACTGTATACTACAGCCTAATACTTTAACAAGAGTTAGTTGACATCTAGTTGCAAAGTTAGTAGAACGTAAAAAATTGGTTATTTTAAAAACTGTTCACTGAAATATTTTTGGGGAAACCAAAGTGGTTTTTCTACTGCATCGCTGTGAAAACCACCTTTTGGAACCTTTATTTTTAAGAGTGTCTGAGCTAAACAAAACAGTGTTTGTGATTTAATGAAGAAACGGTTTTAGACATTGCCACAAGCTGTAATAAATTTCTATAAAAAAATATTGATATGATGAAAGATTGTCACCATGCCTCCTATCCACCTGTCTGACGACTGAGTGCGCATTATAACAGGGCATTCTGGGAATGCAAATCAGACCCTCTTCATACCCATTAAGTCGAGCAACAGCTTCAAACGGCGATTTGTTCTGCAAATAGCCTATTCAGCCTGGGCCCAAAAAGCTGCAACACCTTTCTCTCCCCCTGCGGTAATTGAATCTTCAAAGGGGCATTTCCACCCCCCCGTCCTTATCCGCTACAAGGACCGTGGAATAGCATGTTCATATGAAAAGAGGAGAAAGTATACATGTTTATCCATGTTCAATTAGCCGTCGCATCATCTGCATTCGTAATTATGGCATAAGGACATGGACAGACAATTTAGGGATGGATAATTGACACATTGACAGAGGTTCACAGAAAAAAAGTATCATTTTGCTAATTTGCACCGTTCTCAAGACAAACTCGGCAAGATGAATTACTGTTATCACACAAATCCTTTGGTCTCCTGATGGAAAATTGGATGTAGAGAGTGTTCTTTAAAGAACACTTCTGAAAAGAACACCTGTGAGAGATTTAGGACTAACCCAAATATAAATACATGGTGCTTAAAACACAAAGTAGTCCACACATACCTCATTGAGCATAAAAACAAACTTTTCACTTCAGCTGCCAGACAAATTTCATATTAAGAATATTTGACGGAGAAATGCAGTGAAAGATTTAAATAGGATTAAAAATGTTTTTAATCTCATTTTTTATTAATTAAATACACCATATTGGAGCAAATGTCTCTGAAAATATCACAAATAGATTTCTCTCTCATTCTGGATTTATAGGTTAACAGCTTTGAGCTTCATTTTTTGTTTGTTGCGGGATTTGGGGTTGGAGGGAAAGGGAACGGGGTTAGCTGCTGTGTCGTATGTACGGTAGCCACAATGGGACAAAAAACATTTACATGCATACATACTGTACATGGTAGTTTTACAAATACACCAAGAGTGTTCATGATTTGATTTCCACAAAAAAGCCACGAATACTTCTCTGAACCCAATTTTCAGGATTTTTATATCATCCGAAATGAAACACATTCCCTTTACAACATCTAAAATATAGAAAGAGAAGATACCATGTTGTGAAGAAAAGGAGAATAGACACGGTAGGACAAAAATATAAAGGAAAAAAGAAAGTCAGTATTCCCCCACTAAATTTTCAAACAAGTGTTATGAAAGCAGATTTTAAAAAACGCTGCAGTGGATCAGCTTCATTTGTCATTTTAATTTCACCCTTCTGTCTCTTTTTACCCAAAAACAACATCCTCCAACTTGTCTCTTCTCTGTGTCAGTCTTTGAGTCCCTCAGGATCAGAGGTCTCGCCTGGGTCAGTTCATGGAGTCCTCAGTATTCCACCGCATGGGTACTTTCAGGAGTTTGGAGTAAAGGGCTGTGAAAGGGGAGACTGGTGAAGCTCAAGCCTGAGTTTGGCGCTCTGGTTCGGAAGTAGCGGAGCTTTGAGGAAAGGAGTGGGATGGGGTGTGATCCAAAAGGTCTTCTGTGACAATGAGCGAGGGGCTGAAATGAAGGCACACATCCTGCTTTGAGCAACACCTACGTCCTAACACACCTAAAGGATAGAGAGAGAGAGAGAGAGAGAGAGAGAGAGACCTGTTAGCCACACTCAAACAGAGAATAAAAATTACAACCAGTAAATGGCACATTTTGTCAACATTTTCAAAAAGGATTTACATTTATTGACAATTTTATGAAACGTCATGTGAAACGTCAACTATCAAATAAAAACTGATAACGTTTTCCTTACACTTTGAATATATTTGTGTCTAATACAGTGGAATCCACTTATCTCGACCTTGGTTAACTCACCAATCCTATTATATCGACGTTTTTGAAGTGGAAACGCCAAACTCCCTATTTGTCTTAGCATTTTCTTATGGGTTATGTCGATTCTTTTTTGTCGCCGAACCCTGATATCTCAAGCACAAATTTGCCACTTCACATGGTTATCTCGTGACTCATGATCGTACCTAGTTCACTGCGCATGCGCTGAGTTTGTGTTGCACGTGCATCGTGGTCGTGCAGCCGTAGAAGAACTCGCGGAAGTGGCGAAAAAAAAAAAAATCAAGCCTTGCAGATGCTATCTTGGAAGAGGAGGCGCAGGAGTTAGCATTACTGTCCAGGAATTCCCAGATTACATTGACATCGACAAATACGTCGTTATTGATAGAAGCATTTGTTTTCAAGCAGACCGTTAAAGGCAAAAAGCAACAAAGCATTTTAGAGTTTGTTAAGAAACCATAGTAACCGCGTGTACAATACTATTCAGAACTGCGTCAGAGCAAAATTACTGTGTTTTGAGCGAATGCGTTTATGTGTGTTGTGACTGTGTTTACTCCATGAGCGATCATTGTGTTTTAAATGTTGGAGAATATAATTAAAGGTTTGTATGGAGAATCAAAGGTGTTTTTTATTGTATACTGGTAAATCTCTGCTGTTAGTTGGAGCACATATGCCTTTTGTTGTTAGCAAACATATATGCATGCATGTACAATCGCTTCATCAAATAAATCGCCAAATTCGCTGTTGGTTATCTCGATCATCGGTTATCTTCAGTAGAAACAAACTCCACATACTGATATTGCACTGCACTTTGTTCTTGTTGTTACTATGTAACTACTCGTTATAATGCTGTTTGCACATTATACTCCTGTACTTCTGTTAAACACGTATTTATTTTTATAGTCTACAGTTTATCTCACTTATTTTATTCCACTTCTCTTTTTTCTTACTTGATTTATTCATAATTCTACATATGTATATATATAGCACCTTTATTCTATTTCTATTTTAATTTCTTGTGTTTTTTGTAACTGTTATTGTCACTGTCCATGGAGCAGACCTTTTCACATTTCACTGCCGGTTGTATACTCTGTATATAACTGTGTATGTGACAAATAAAACTCTTGAATTGAATCTTGAATCACAGACCGTAGGGTGCTAAGTTGCCAGCGTTCTGCTTTCACAGACAAGTCATGGCAAACTTTTCCCACCCTAACATTCTCATTCCTTTTGTTTTTTAAACATTCTACGGTGGGAGGGTGACAATTTGCTTTTCCTGTCTTACCTCAAGTTACTAAGGGGTTTCAGACTACTGTTATAGTAATTGCAAGCCCCCCACGCCACCCCACATTGGAGAGCTAATTAAAGAGACAGAGGCTGTGAAGGTTTGGATCCCCTGGGTTCAGGCTCAGCATGAGAAATGTAATTTGTCTGTCCTGAACAAAGAGATTAGGGAGAAGCCGGAGAGCTACTTAATAAATGAGCATCAAATGTCCTCAGCCGTGGACACGGACAGCACCAATTATGTCACCATGAAATTGCACATAATAAAAACAATGGCTGCAGAACGAGGCCTCCTATCTGTCTAGGGACACGTTCATTCGCTTCTCTCTCTACTGGCTTGTTTCGGTTCCCAACTTATTTCTATAGGTTTGGAGAAGCAGGACAATTGCAGAAACTGCTAAATTTGAGCAGAGAAAACAAAGCAATATCATAAATTACACTGCTATCTTCACTGCAGTGAGTAGCTGAGCTAAGTTTCTTAATAATGATTCGGATCTCTCTGTACCAAGCAAAAACATGACTGTTTAAGTATCTCCTGAGGGCACGTGGACCTTCTCTATTCCTGAGAGGGGCATCTGGGTGTATTTAAGAACTCTCTCTACGCTATAATTAAAGCAGCGAGGCCAATATTCAGATTGCATTTTAGTATTAATAATTCAGCTGTTTTCACTACAATTGATGTCGGCACATAAATAAACAATGAGGCCTCATATTTACACAGTGGCAGCCGCCGAGCGAGAGCAGGGAAGAGGAAGGAGAAGGAATGGAAGGATGGGGGCTTAAACAGACATTTAAAATTAAGCTTGATAATGCAAAGGCTTTCAATTTGAAACGCAACACGCTCTTGAAGCTAATTTGTTAAAGTGACGATACCTTAAAAGGCCTCTAACGGAGCACTGAGCTTAATGGACCTCTTTCCCAGCTCACTACATCTCTCCACAAAATATCTTTCTCCTGTTGAAGGTGAAATAAATGTTCACTAGGAGACACGAAAACTGTCCGATCTCTGCCGTACAAGCTCCCACATCCCTGCTGTCTCCATATCAATACTGATTATGTGTCACTGAGCCGTTATTTTCAGTGCTGCCGAGTGATACAATCGGCTGGTGGCTGACTACACAATGAAGTCTTATTGCAGACGGTCCCAAAGGCGAGAAGAGGAATTAGGTAAATAATTTGCCTGTTTGGCGTCTGGTTTTGTTTATTTAAAGCTTGCTGTGCAGCGTCGGAGGAGCAAATAGTCAGATAGAACTGTGGAGATGAAAACACGGACGAAAATGGGAAAGAATGCTTCATGCCAACTAGCTTTTGTCTTTCTTCAAGTCTTCTTGTAAAACCAAGCTACATTAAGAAAACACACCTTATGTGGTTTCTTTAAGGAGTAAATGAAAATGTGTGTCAACAGAATTTTACATGATTTATATCTTGTGGAACACTGCAAATTAATTATACATACTCAGTATTGCATATGCATGTATCAAGGTTAGAGAGGAGGGAATCATTTTCACCTTACCTGTCCTGTAACTAAAAAGCTTGAATTTGCTGGGATCTCATTTCAGCAAGTTATCAATAATTGTGAAAAATTAGCTTTCAGCCAGGATGATTTACGCTTGTCTTACAAACCTGACTCTAGGTTAAGAGGCTCAGCATTATATATACTAATGGTGTTATTGGACATGAGGATATACACTGAACCTATATCAGAGAAATCTAAGTGGGAAGCTGTGATAGCAAATAGATAGCGGCTCTCACTTTCTGGTCAGGCAGTAGAGGGTTAGTCTGCAGTGAACTCAAATGGCCATTGATGAGTGCTGTGGGTCTGTCGTGTTCGCAGAACAAGCTGCCGTTGATGTAGTGAAACCGGTCACCAGGGACCAGCCGGTTCCGGCAGGTAGAACATGTGAAACACTGCAGGAGACAATAAAAAGGACTCTATTATCCACAACCCTCAGCTCATTACCTGCATCAGATCTCTGATCAATCTCTGAAAAGGTTAAATCATTATCTACTTAACTAAATTAATTTCTCATGATTTCTTCTGAAAATTCTATATGGGCATTTAATACTAAAAATACTCGCAAAAATTCACATATAATATTTTGGATTTGGTATCAGTCATAGGCTAATATACATGCATGTATAGAACAACATGAAAAAATCATTGAAAACAGACTATGGAGTGTAAAAGGATTCTGTAGTGCAATGGAGCATTTAATATTAGAGCAGCAGTGGACACTTACTTTGAGATGGTACACGTTTCCCTGTGCCCTCATAACCAGTTCACTTGCCGGGATGGACTGACCACACGCGCTGCACGCCCCACTGTTCCCAAATAACCTGTGAAAATAAACAGAGACGTGTTAGCATTGTCAAAACAAGAGATAAAGTGTGAGACTGAATCAATCTTAGACAAAGCACTATAAATGTTAGAGCATAAAAATTAGCATCAGAGAAAAGTGAAAAAAAATATATCAGGAAGAAAAGTATAAAAGGAATAACTAGGAACAAAGTTATTCATTAAGATAGTACACATGAGAAAAAAAAGGTAACTATGGGGGAAGACAAACTTTACTACCACATTTCATACTATTATCTCATTCTTTGACATGACGTACTTTCGTTTATCTATTTTGCATAAAATTTTAAAAAAAAACATCTGCATTAAAGACTAAAGTCCCAACTGTATGGATGACATTTTAAAAACAAACTTAAAAAGTTTTGTTGTCTTTCATGCTTCAGCAATCATGGATTTTTTTTTCAATCAAAAATAATATTACAAAAGTTGAATTGTGAATATTCAGCAGCCATTACTCAAGTCTCCAGTGTTATATGGGCCTGCAGAAATAATTTCTAATATGGTGATTTGACACTCAAAAAAACTGAAATAGAAGTTTGGTAACACTTAACAATAAGGTTTAATTTGTTAACATAAGTTAAAGAATATTTATATTAGTTGATACGAACGAACAATGAACAATAAATCTACAGCATTTATTTATTATTAACATTTACCAATACATTTTTAAAATGTCAAGTTGTATTTGTATAAGTGTTTTTATGTTTGTTTTTTTGTGGTTTTTCTCAACCTTTGTTAAATGAAAGTACTTTTTTTTTAAATACAGTCCTCAAACTTTTGAATTGTAGTCTATATAGCGTGTGAGTAATGTGGATGATTTTTTATAATGCTTTAGTTTTTTTTTTGTCTTGATTAACAGCTGTAGTCACCACCCATTTTCATTGTTGGGAAGAGAGCAACATTAACATTTTTCAAAACTTCTCTTTTTTGAAAATCATACGAGTCATATCATATTAGAGCAACTAAATAAGATAACAATAAAATTATTGGTAACTGATGTTAGAAATAAAACATGATGTTCTGTATTAACACCGACACTAATGAATACTTCTGTGTGTATCAAAGAGGTTTGTAAACCTGTTTGGCCTTGTTTTACTGTAACAATGAAATCCTTGCAAGGAGAGGTTAAATCATTTGTTCATTTTGTACCCAGGCCGCTTTTTCTCCCTCCCTCTCTCTCTCTCAAACACGCACGCAGAACAAATTACATCTTCAATATTCTGATGCAGGAAAAATAAAATCATAGTAATATCAGCAAACCAAATGAAAAAATCCTGCATCCTGTCCTCCAAAAGCCTCTGCCACTGGGACTAAGTATTACCTTTGGTGTTCATTTTTTGCAACCTAATAATAACCTAGAACATAAGCAATCAGGGCCTAAGAATATTTGATTGTACATCTAGGCGGAGACACAGCGCATTTGCCATTAGGACTCAAGCGTGTGCTCAGTCACCGCCGCCTTTCCATTAGAAACCCTCGACTACCCGGGTTGATATATAATGTGCATGGGTTAACCTTTTCAATCATGGTGTCAACACTTTAGATTTGCTTCTGCTCATCTCTTTCGTCTCTAACCTTCCCTCTCTCTCTCTCTCTCTCTCTCTCTCTCTCTCCCTCTCTCTCTCAGTCTCTTGATAATGAAATGCTTGCTCCTGCTTCCTTTCTATCTGCCTTCTGAGTCCACAATTTAGATTACTTCATCTTGCCGAGCAACAAACTGAATGAAATTTCGATTTGAGCAGAAAGTAATTTACTGGGATCTGGACCCATTTGTCATCATATCTCACTGGCTGTTTGCTCTATCACTGCACTTTTCCTATGCAATCAAATAAGACCACAGCATCTGACAAGCTCCAGAGAGAGAGAGAGGAGAGGGGGGGGGGGGGGGGATATGAGGAAGGAAGCAAGAAAGAAAGAGACTGTTATAAGGAGAGAGGGAAAGGAATGTGGAAAGGCCAAAAAAACGATAGAGAGGAAAGGGATGAAGGAAATGTTATGATCGTGTTGCACGTGTACAAGGTTACAGATTCAAGGATGATTTCATCCCGCAAAATACTTTCGATTCAGAAACCGATAACGTGTATTGTGTGGACGACGACATGGCATGAGAACATATGCGTTCCATCATCGGAACAGCTTTCATCTATGACGTTTTGCATATGCATGCGGCGTTTACTGAGAGCGCTACACGACAAGTGAGTGAAGCTTTAAGAGTTTCTCTTCAGCGATGGCTGTGGAGTGAGGGGGTGGGGAGGGGAAAACAAATTTGGCTGTGGCATCGATTGGAGCAGCTCAATCAAAACTCAATTTCAAACGTAATTAGCTGTAGGCTTGTGACAACAGCATGGCTTCAATGGCGTCGATGGGCCAGTCATGCTAGGCAAATGTCAGGGGGGGAAGGTCTTTAAACGCTGTGGTTTGATTCACCTGTAAAATGACATCTTCCCCCGGCCTTGAGAAAGCAATCTGCCAAGCAAAGACGTGTGCTTGATTCGACAATCCCAGAGCGCTCGCACCTAAATTCGCTTACAAGTACACATTATTTGGGATCCGGGCTCAGAGTGTGCTCCCCTTTTAATTGCCCTATTGTCTTTCAGAGAAAAACCGTAGAATCTCCAGGCAACCTTTTTATTTTCTTGCCGCTCTATACACAGCGAAGCAGGTTAATTATTTGAGCAGGGGATGGCTGCTGATAGCATTTGATTTAAAGGCCTGAAGGCTTTAGGTGCTCAATTAAGTTGCTATCAGTCTGCTCCTCACCTCTAATGGTCTCTTTCACCATTGAACTCTGGTGCTGACGAGGGAAACGTAAAGGAGCAATATCACGGGTCACCATAATTAAAGCCAAGGGACTCTTTAATTGCAGTGACACCACCAGTTTTGGCTTCCTTCTTCTCAAATCAGCCTCTCTGCTTTGTAGTTTCCTCACTTTCTAGGTACTCAGCCCTTTGATCAATCAGAGGAGGTGGATTTTGTCAGCGAAACATCGCGGAATGCTGATTTATTGACATGCTCCAGCTCGGGAAACTGGCAGAATAAAGAGGGCCTACAATCTACAACTGTCTTTCATTACGGTAGCAAGACAAGAAATTTGTCTGCGCTCCATAGGCGATGTCTAGTGGATTTAATTTGGGTACCGACTGTGAGGTAAAATACAACCTAGCAGGGCTGTTCTGGGCCATCTGGCAGAAGCGCTGCCTCTTAAGCGGAACCTTTTGAGTGGAGTGATGTAAGTTGGTACAACAATGATTTCTGTAACACAGTCCATTATAAAAATGCCTCTCAACATTAGCAGCCAAAGCACCTTAAAAGCACCGGGCCATATTGATACTTAAGCAGGGCTTTGCATAATGGCAATGTTACATTAGGGAGAGAGAGAGAGATGGAGATAGAGAGAGAGTGGGGTGGGGTGGGGTGGGTGGAAGGGAAGGGTAGGAGGAGATTTCACGGCAAAGAGAGCGGGCGGCACAGGCGGAGGGGGCTGAAAGCAGCCAAATGACACTCGGTTAATTCAGAGTAACAGATCTAGTCCCAAGTGGATTGAAGGCCTTGAATTAATTCTGTTATGACAAATCAAGATAAACGTTTCCCCTAAATTGCATGCGATTTAATTAATTTCTGAGATCCAAGTATTTCCTGGCTTAATAGTTTACATGCTCACATGCTGTCATAGTACTTGAGTGGGCAGACTTCAAAGTGATATTAAATAACCAACTATTAGATTTACCTAGCACGTTTTATTGGAAAAGTGCCATTTAATTACCTGGCTCTATTCAATTAAAAGGACAGTGTTTCCCCCCCAACCTTACGGTCACATGATTGCTCACTCCCCAAATTAATTCTCTCTCTCTCTGTACTCTCCAGCTCACGCAAATATCAGCTATGGCTTAAGGACAACATGATTTTGCATGAGTCCCTCCTGCTTCTCTGAGGCTCAAACTGCTGAAATCTACAACTCACGCCAGTTGCCCTTGTGCTTGGCACTGGTGGCCTCAAGCTGAGTGGTATCAGAAGCCTATCATCCCGTGTTGTTGTCCCCCCCACCCCATCTGCCATTAGGGAAAATGGGATGCATTTTCACTCGCGCCATACCAATCAATCGCTAAGCCTTTTTGCATCAGTGGTATTAATATAATTCTGGATATGTAACTTCATTATTTACACAGCAAGGGCAATTTAATAATCCATTACAAAAATAAGGGAGGCCCCTTTAAAATCCCCTAAAGGGACCGGCCTTCGCAATAATCCCCTCCTCTCTCTCTCTCTCTCTCTCTCTCTCTCTCAAAAGCCAATTTGGTTAATTAAATGTTTTGTTTGCAATGTGGCTCTCATTCATTTCGGACACGTCATTGGAAGCGGATAGGAGCCAGGCACTAGATCTCATTAGATAAAACCCATCAGGACTAAAGGAAAATGGAGGGGGACTCTAATTAAAGCTTTTAATTGTGTGGACTCACTGTCAGATGTTATTTTCCCCCTCTTATCTCTCCTCAGATCACAGGCTCGCGCGAGATGCGTTTTAGCTCCGTTCTCCCGCCCGACGCGCTCTCATTACGAGGAGAAAGGTGTAGCTACTTTTCCCTCCCAGCTTGTTTTAATTAGGCTCACAGGCCCGACTCTAGCAGCGAGTCTTGTAGACTTGATCCCTTCCGATCAGGTGGAGTGGAAAGAGTGAAGGCACTCTTCACATTTGGACTGGTCGTCTCAGGTTTGCTCTGGTTGACACCTGTTGTTCCAGCCTGCCGGCAGCAGTGTCAGTGCAAAGCTTCGCTGAATTATCCAGGGTGAAGCGCATGCCAAGATAAATACTCACTAATGACTGTACTTCTGCCAAAAAACACTCTTTCTGGCGGGAAGAGCGGAATATATCATGGATACTTCATTTTAAGAATTAACTTTTAAATTGGCCTTCCTGTTTTAATAAGAAAAATATAGGCATTCCATTAAGTCACTCGCACTGTTTTTCCATTCTTCAAAACTAAAGAAATTATCCAAGGAGGCTTCAAACTTTGAAACGAGAAGATCTGGAGGGACTCTCAGAGTTTTCCCTTTGCCCATGCAGAGGTCACAGTGTTGAAGGATCAGCCTGTCAAATCAGGCCATCCACATCAGCTGAGTGAGACAGCCAAGCCGTCACCCAGCCACCGCTCTGGGTGTCAGACTTACTTGCATAAATATTTAAAAAGGGTCTTTTTGCTAATTAAATGGTCTCTTTGCGATAAACAAAACATGGTGGAGAGGATGTGAAAACTCTTTTAAATTCCTCCAGAGTCGAAGGTCAGCTCTGCCTTCCCAATCGAGTTTCCTAGCATCTCGTAAAGCAAATACACACACCGTCCTAGTAGCGCGGCTCCTTTTGCTTAAGGATGAAATATGGCGAGAGCCACAGACTTGCAGATGTTCTGGAGAAAGAATCTCCTCCGTCTTCTGCTCTGTCAACATGTCAGTGGTTTGACCTCTTTTTTAAGAGTGTCCCGTTGAGGGTTTAACCAGCGCGCTTTAACGAGGACCGCTGACGGCACAATCTGAGGCACATGTTCTCAATGGAAAATACGTGAGAAGCCTGATGGCTTGTAACTTTTTCCCTAGTATCTTTTTTTTTTTTCTTGACAACCATCACTTCATCTAATCATTACATGCCTAATGTCATTTCATGTGGTCGCTGGACTGTCATAATGTCCAGATGTACGAACTATCTGAAGTTTGGCTTCAAAGACCATGAAAAAGCAGCCGAGCAAAACTAAGCTATCCTCAAAAGATCAGAACACATTACTGAAGACCCCATTTAAAATTCATTCACAAGCACATCGGAAACCTGAAGAAACTTGAGAGAATGAGCTTTGTACGAACACAAAAAGCGCGGACACGTTCTTCAAACACATGAATGTGGTTGTGATTGTGACTTGCGCAAATTAAAATCAATAATGTGTCTGACCTGATGTAGTCGTTTCTACATAGGATCATGCCACTCTTGGTGTAGCAGGACGTGCCGATCTCTCCAAGCTGTGCCTGGCAGCAGGAGCATTTCAGACAGCGGCTGTGCCAATAACTGTCCATGGCATACAGGAGAAAGCGATCGGCAATCTTTCCTCCACAGCCCGCGCAACGCTTCCACGACAGAGATCCCGCTCCAACAGGTGGGGGCTGGGCACTTCCTCCAGGGTTCACCATTGTGTCTGCAGAAACATAAAGAGACAGAAGAGAGATACGGTTAGAGCAGAGCAGTCAGTCAAGAGATACAAAGTTTTTCAAATAATATGTGTGGCTATAGGATATAATGAAAACAATAAAGAAAGTTTGCTGCTTCTTTTTTTCCCTCAAAGCTTTTCTGCACAAATTACTTTGCTCCAAAACCTTTAACTATTTAACTATAAACAATATACAAAAGGATCGAGACCCTAAAAGTATTAAAATACCATCAGAATTACTTAAATCCATATTTCTTGCTAAGTCAGTCATGACTGTCAGAAGTTTTATCATTGCAATATCTAAAACACCTGGAGCCTGAACAGTGACCCAAAACACTAAATGTTTTCAGAGGCACGCTTCCTAAAAGCTCTTTTGAAATAATTGAAATGCATATAATGCCTGCAAGCAAGTCTGAGAATTGTTTTAAGTGGCAGGCTGTCCTTGATCTTTATCTAAGTGCTGAAGTCAGCTCCTTTGGTCCATTTGTGATGAATGTCTGTTCGCTGATAACATTAAAGTCGCTGGAACAATTGTCGCTGGCTTTTGTTAGGTTGTCTGCATTGCTTTTAAATTACATTTACCTGAATCTTTGAGTGTGTGTGTGTGAGGGAGAGAGAGAGAAAGAGAGAGACCCAAGTGCTACTGCAGCTAGAACTCAAGCAGTTAATTGGGGAACCCTTGAAGTTGTATGATCCATACAGAGGTCGACATATTCCACTCGCTTTCACTAAGGTTATCAGATGACGGATTTCCAGCCAACATCACGAAGAACATTCAGCAGCGTTCGCTTTGGGGACTGGTCACTGCCGCGTGAAATTACCCCCGATGTGTTGGATCATTCAGCATATGCAAGAATCAGTTAATGCTGGCCTACAGAAATATCTGCCTCTGACAGAAATCACATTAACCACAAACCCTCATTTATGATTGCAGTTCTGTACCTTGGTCTGTTGATCCATCAGTACCGCATGCGTGCACTTCTGCTCCATCCTTCCACTAATACATCTGAAATTTTAATCTTTCCCAGGTTTCATAAGGAGGACCGCTGGACCGAAGTGGGAAAGATTAAAATTTAAGACATATTCGTGGAAGGCTGTAAGCCAAATCTTTGCTGAAAGGTAATTAGAGGAGTAGAGGGGGGGAGAAAACATTGCACTGAGAGAGGGAGAGAGGCATTCAGTAACCCCATTAGTGGAGGCTCTTAGGGACAAGCAATACCTTAGTGCTGATTAAATCTAAAGGGAGATGAATCAGAGACCGAAAGTGACTCCCCCAGATAAATAAGATCGGACCATAGTCAAGTTTCATTCCCTGTAAGAGGGAAGAGAGGGGAGATTTGAAGAGAGGGAGGGGGTGGCTTTTAAGTCAAATGGGCAAACTCAAGTAATTACACGGACAGGCAATTTAAGAGAGGGGATGTGCAGAAATATAAAACAGATCAGCAGCCCACAGCCAGTAATACAGATCCCAGTCCTGGAGCCTAAATACAGCTGCTCCTATTACAATGCACGAGGCACAGCAAAACAAGCAGAATTGCACTTATGTTATGGATTGTTGATCATCTGTACAGCACGCGCGCACTTCAGATGCACTGCTATAATATTACAAACTCAAAATGCATGACATTTCCATCGAGCTTATATCTAAATGTCTGGTCTTCATATGAGTAAACACTGAAGAGCAAACGCTCATGTCCACTACACTACATTACAATCTCTAGTTATTACGTTATTTGTTACGTGCATGACACGCAGCACAAATTGCACACAGTAAAAATAATAATAATAATAAATTCTAAATAAAAACTGACGTTTTTAATGCTTACAAGTGTTGAGGTTTTAATACTAATCTGCAACATTGTCTCGCTCCATAACAAATGTGTCTCCCTCTCGCGACACCACGAAATTACTATTATTCAAAAAACCAAAACGTGAATTGGTGTAGAGAGAATGTGCTTACCTCTTTGAAATGTAATGGTTGAATGGTTGGTGAGAAATGTACAGCAGTCTGTTTTCTCTGTAGACAATACAGATAACGCGCACAGTCCAAAAAACTCAGACACGGAGCGCGCGCATGAATACTTCTCACTGCTGTGAAAGAGTCAAGGAAATGGAGTTTTCAGATTGTATTTCCACTGTTGCCGTCACCTTTTTCAAATGTTGTGGTTATCGCTGGAAAGATCTGCGGCGGTTTTGTTAAACGAGCGTTCGGGAATGTCTTCCGTAATTTCCATAGATGAAGCGAGCGCCTCTCTTCGCAACTGTCCTCTCGCGCCGATGTCTCGTCGATGCTTGTCGCTTGTGCTCTACATGTGTCAGTGACAGAAAAAAGCCTAGAGTAAACCTCATCTCACAGGATGACGTCAATCAGGCTGCAGCCAATCACATTGCAATCCATTCAAGCGGAAAGACAAATCTAGCCAATCAGGAGAAGTCAAGATTGACTAAAACACACATTGTTGAAAGCAGGATAGATTGCAGTTGAGTGGACTCTGTCTGCTTTTTGTGGTGTTCGACAGGACAGTGGTTCTCAACTGGGAAGGTCGGACCCACTAAGGGGCCTAAGTAAAGTTTCAAAACACTGTACAATTATTAAAAAGAAATAATTTCACAATGAAATCGCAAAATCTGCTAGAAATATAGGTGCATCATATGTCTATCTTTGGAGCAAACGAAGGAACTTGTCATTGCTATAACCAGCGTTGTAAAAAAATGTAGACCAGTTCTTAAATATTAAATTGTTAACATAACTAAAATGTTTGCATTAGTAAATGGAAAAATGTTTCACATCATATTGTATTTAATCTAAACAGTTATTGGTTATTTACAGAGTAATTTAAGTTATGAAGAATTTCCTCAAGAACAAATTCTGCATCTGGAGATCTGCAGTAATCACAAAACAGATTTCTGTACATATATTATATGTATTTTTTGTCTCATCTTTAAAAAGGAAATCTTGAGCTTAGTTATTTGTAATGGACTGACAGCCCATGTTTTTGATGTTTAAAAAGTTTGAAACAAGCTTTTGTTTTAGTTATAACAGCAGAAGTAGAACGAATAATCATATATGTTGTGAAGGGGAGGTATTCAAAAACTGACTTTGACAGTGGGGGACCTTAGAATGAAAACCACTGATAGGTCTTGCCTACGTTCCTTATTACAGTGGCGCCATCCACTGGTGCAAAGAAGAACTATAATAATACATTTTGTTATTAATATTGTTTCCCCCTTTACTGAGACTAGTCATAAAGGCGTGATGCGCATAACCTGAATAAAATCTGAAAATAATCTACTAAATCAATAATTTAACTGTCTGATTATCTTGAATGTCACAAAATTACAGAACCAACATCTTAGAATTTAGAAACAACATCTATGATTATTTTAAAGTAAGGTATTTGAGAGAAATGGCTGTTTGTATGCTTCCATAGGCTCTATACCCAGAGATTAATTCTTTGCTATGGCAATTGCGCATGCAGGGTTGTCTATCGCTCGCATTCCAGCAAAGAAGTGATTCAATGTTTGTCATTTCACAATTAAAGAACTTGTAACCAGCAAACAGCTTTTTTCTGCAAAAGGCCTATTCGTCTTAGTGAGACTGAATTTATTTAACTTTTTTTTCGTTTACAAGCACAGAGTAACTTGCCGTGTATGAAAGTTATGTCAAATGCGTTACTGAAGACATGAACACATTCAATTAATGAAAAATGACCGCTCTGCAGTGTGCTCCCCTGCCCCTTTTTTGTGATATCTTTATAATAGTTTTCAATTGATTTTCATTTGTTACTCTGAGAACTGTCTTTATTAAATATCCCAGCCTGAAGAAGCAAGAAGTGAAACGTCCTGTGATGTTATACAGAGTTTCACTGAGCAGCTAATCTTTATGAGACAAAACTGTGTAATTATGAGTTGCCTCTGGATTCATTAGTAAGATGTACATTGTGTATAGCGTCTCCTATACTAGATACTAATGGTTTAATTGTCGTTGGTCTTGCCTGATTGCAGTGAGCAGTTTGATTTCCCTGCAGAAAAGGCAACTCTATTTCTCACAGGATTGGGCTCAATTCTCTCCAACAAGAACAATGAGCCAAAGATGGCAAAGAATGTATTTTCCACGAAGGAATAATTAATTTATCTCAACTATTAAAACTAGTGGGAAATTATGGGATGACTCTGAATGGGGGCCTCAGAGGAAAAGCTTTGTTTGTTCTTGGGCTGTTTTAATGAGCTTTTCACAAATGGCCAAGAAAAAAATACTTCTTTCTCTTCTGCTTTTGCAATATGATAGTCATACACAATAATGAGGAAGGGGTACTTAGGGGATCCCGTGGAAAAAGAGCAACACCAAGCCTCTGTTTCTGATCTCCTGATGTCCTATAGCGTATCCTCAGCATCTATGCTGTGATTACAAACAGCGCAAATGGAAAATAAATGCATAGGCATAGAACAGCGGCACTATTTACACAGCAGAGAGAGAGAGAGAAAAGAGAGAGAGATGTGTAAAGTATCGATACCACCACAGAGGGAGAGAAA
Organism: Rhodeus uyekii; assembly: GCA_037043235.1. Lineage (NCBI taxonomy): Eukaryota > Metazoa > Chordata > Actinopteri > Cypriniformes > Acheilognathidae > Rhodeus > Rhodeus uyekii. Next base: position 1,634,843 of record JAWRVZ010000040.1, on the reverse strand, counting down.
GAGCTCATAATGAAGTTTGTGTCCTCTGGGGGAAACCAATTGAAGAGATATAGAGTATTCACCGTGATGCTTCATTTCAAATAAGAAATTTACTCCTCATGGTATTGCATTATTATGCTGTTAAACTGAATAGGTCTCCATCATGCAGCAATGGAAAAAAGGCTGCAAAGGCCTTTAAGACATTTTAGATCCATAAAATCACAACATGATATGATTCAGGTATGATACAAGAACTGGAATAGGACAAAACACTGTGTTATCCCCATTCTGAGACTACATTCTCACATATATGGCAGTTAAAATGAAGCTGTGCCTTTGCCAATGCCTTGTATTAATACGGAGATAATGCATTATTGATTTGTAACTACAAATGCCTTTTATAAATTGTTGCAGGGCAGTGGTTGAAAATTGATACTATTCAGTGAATTTAGCATTTCAGCGTGGAGTTCCCAATCTGCAAACTGCCCTTCATTGAAGGCTGATCTATGGCCAAGTGAAATGAAAAGTCAACTGGCTACAAATGGTTTTTCAAATATGAATTCAGTGGTGCCTGAGGTCTTTGGTCTCATATCATCTATGTGAGGATATGTTGCTAACCCTTCTCCGTTTTCCATTACGAACCTACCGAGTGTACTTTACCCAGGTGGAACATGCCTGCAGCACCTAGATGGGTGGCGTGACACTGAGAAATATCGAATTGCATATTTCAAGATAGATTGTTTGTTCTATACACTCATAAAGATGGAGAAAAAAATCTCAAAGTCATTTCTTTAATATGCTGTTATTGACTGCTTTGATCAATCTTGTGTCAGCAGCGAGCAAGTAAGTGAGCTTAATTAAATACAAATCGATAATTCCTTAACAAATAACGCATGGACTTGAGAAACAGACGCAGCAGAATTAATTGGGCAGCCTTTGTGTAGCTAAACGTTTGGGAAACTTCATCAAGAATTCAGCTCTCCATCTTTGGTGAACATTTATACATTATGCATGTCATTTAAATGCAATTAGAGGTCCTAATATGTTAATCTCATTCATTTATTTGGCAAAGCTTTTTTGTAATTACATTGTTGTAAACAATGATAAAACTGTGTCGTCATGCATGCAATTGGATAATTGGCTACTCACAACACATTTAGTAGATTAGACTAAAACTATTATACAATCATATCTGGGAAACTGGCTGCAAGATGCCCACTGTGTCTTAATTTCCAGTCATGGGTAGGTGATCTAATGGAGAAACACATACTTATGGGTGATTTGTAATGTAGTGTGTGTTTAACTGTAATCTCTTTTTATTTGCACAGACAGGGAGTCTGGACTCAAATCTAAATCTCCCAGATAAGCACAACAGCTCAACAAGTGTTGCTAACTACCAGGCCACACCTCCAACATGTTTTCCTTGTTTTACATGGTATAAATCAAAGCTATATACTCTTTTTTTGCTAGGATTGTCAGGGAGCATCAGACTCAGAGACAGATGTTAGTTTCAAACCACAGCAGTACAGGAAATACAATCAGGTGAGAAAAATTGCAGGTTCTGGATTGTTGATAGTATGATAAAGGAGTCATTGTTGTATTGCATGAAGAGAAGCTCATGAAGACATATCAGAGGATGAATGGAGCATACACCCTGTAAATGGTAGAACTTGAACAGTAAGGTGAGCGGATGGAAAACATGACTTGCAGGAACACGTAGAGATCACAAAACAATTGCTGAAAGAATCACAAGAAATATGTTGAAGCAGAATCTTAGGCTTAATAAAGGGGTAAGTAGTCCATTGCCCATATATGCCCAGACAATGACTGTGTGCAAGGTGTGTGCTTTTATGCAGGGCTGACTGGAGTGCTGATTGGCGTGTTGATAGGGAACAGGTGCATTTGACCAGCATTCGGGTGAGATTGAGGTTTGGGTGAGTTAGACGGGGAAACCTGGTGAAACTGTGACAAGGATGGTATATACAGTATATACATAAGGGGCCATTTATATCACACCGCTTTCAACTAAAAACTGAAATCTTTCTGCTTTGGCCATTCATTTACACAACAACATCATTTTGGGGGCGGGAAAAAAGTCTGTGTTGACTCTGTGTAAGTTACAATAATGCAAATTTATGAAAACTTCATGCACATAAACATCATGAACATAAATGAAACTAAATGTACATTATCCTCAAATCAAGCTATAACATTGTAACACTTGTTCGTGTCTGTCTGGGTCTTCTTTGTCACTTCCTGTCAGTCTTGTTATTGTTTCACTTCCTGTTGGTGAGGTCTTGGAAACACTTCCTGACAGTCGTGTCATCTGTCCACTTCCTGTCTGTAAGGTCATTGTTTCACTCCTTGCACCTGTTGTGTAATCACTTAATTAGTCTACCCAGATGTTTGTCATTCCCTTGTGTATAAATCACTCTTGCATTTCCCTTGTGTTGGCTGGTTGGTTGTTGAAGTTAGTTGTTACTGTTGTGTGTGGATGCTATAGTGTTTAACTATCTGTTCTCCTGAGTTGCATTCATTATTAAAGTAAGTTTGTATTCTGGAAACCTGCCTTACCTGCGTCCTGTCCTAGCATCGCACATGCCCTGTCTACGCTTCGCAACAAATATCTTACCACTGTGAATATCCTGTTAAATTTACACCGAGAAGTCTACTGTGGTTGACAGCCATTCACTGTAAAAAAGATACTGTAATGTTTCTGGTTGTCACACTCAGAAAGTTCCAAAGTTTTAAGAAATAAAGGAGGGGGAAAGGGGCAGACAGACAGACAGATGAAGACCAGGGAGGAGCATATGGTTGTAGCAGCCATGGTGGAGATGACGGGAGATGGGGCCAGGTGAAGAGCCCATGGCAGAGTTGCAGGAGGGAGGAGTCACGATGTAAACTTGGCTGACAACCTATGTGGGATGACCGATGGAGATGAAGCAAATGTCAGAGATCCCAAGGCACCTATTGAGAGCCGATGGACTTGAGCAACACCACTAGCACTGTATACCAAGGTGCAGCGGCAGTGACAAGCGTCCAAGATGGAATCGAGGGGCAAGATGTCACTGGAGCGGAGACTTCTGGATCCGAAAGAGTGGAGAGATGGAGCATTGACTTGTAACTCCTTGGCACAGGCAGGGTGATGACTGACCAAGGTGGAGCCAAAGGAGTCTGGTGGAAGGCCGAGGGTCTCTGGTAGAGCAGAGAGTGGGAGGGAGCCAAGTTAGCACGACAGGTATCAGCAGCTGGAGGCTGATTCAAAGGATCCTTTTGTGTAGGCGCAGCTATTAAGTGCACAGTTTAAGGCTTCACCACAGCACAAGCCATCACGGGGAAAAAGAAAGACTGCAGCCATCCATCTGAGGCGGGACTGGGGGACTGGTTGAGCTCTGAGGTGAGAGAGGGAATCTGGATGGGATCAAAGTCCACATGGTTTGACGACACAGATTTAAAGCTGAACTGAACCAGCGGTGATGATGAAGAAACAGATTATTCAGGGTGGGAGGCAGTACTCTTTGTCTAAGTCCACCAGTATTACCTCTGCCACAGATGTCACTGGCTTACATCCATGGTCAGACTCACATTAGGGGTTTGCTCCGGGGCGATGGTCGGAGCAGTCCTCAATTGGTTGAGCTCTGGCTCACTCATTGCAGCAGGTGCATGCTCTCTTATGTAAAATCCCTTCAGTGGTGGTGGGCTTGGCACTGGGTCTGGCTGTAGTCTGGATCACGGTTAGATGCTCTCCAGACACCTGATGATGACCTCCCTCAAGTCAAGTCCTTGGGTGTCTGGAAGGTCTACTGGATGATGGAAATTTGCCCTTATTCAAAAATTTGAGATTTGAAGATCTCATGGCCGAAAGGAATGCTGACAGTGAGACAGCAAAACTCCACTCCATCAGCTCAAGGCCTCTACGGGCCAGTGCTGTATTTATCTCTATAGTCCATTTTTCTGGTCGGTTGCTCTCTCATTCTATGAACGTTCCAAAGAGTTGAAGAAAGTTGAAGAAGAGTTCAAAGTTCCAGACACAAAGTAATTTATTGATGAGCATAGAATAATAAATCGTGCGCAACAGTGTGATCGTCAGAAAAATAAATCATGTGCACAATGAATTGAAAAACCAAAGGAATTTGGTAGAGGCACAAACAAGGTTAAACAATGATTCACAGCTGAACTAAAATAAACAATCATCAGTAACCGTGGTAACTAAAGAATGGTGGAAAAATTAAACAAAAGGAACACATAAGACTGATCAAACTAAAAGTCAATGATATTGAAATAGACAGAATATATATATATATATATATATATATATGTGACACCAAGGGGGTATTCCAGAAAGCAAGGTTATCTGACCATCAAACATACCCTGAACTATTGCTTGATTAACCCAAACCTTGCTTTCTCGAGGTATGTTGGTTCCAAAAATGCATCTGGGAGTAAGTTCATCCAACCCAGGGTATGTTCACAATTAACACACAAGACAATATTAACAGAGCGATGAATCCATAAGTCACCATGGAAACGGATGCTAAAAAAGTGTGCCATACTACATTTTTCTTTTTTTCTTTAATGCCAATTTACATTCTTGGAGAATACCTGTTTGGTGGTTTTGTAATATATATTTTTTTAATCTTTTAATCACTGTGAATAAGAACGTCTCAGGTTACGTATGTAACCATAGTTCCCTGAGAGGGAACGAGACGCTGCGTCATCGCTATGGGAAAGCCCCCGCGTCATCAACTCTTGAAGCACAATAGAAAACACCTGTGAGAATGACGCGGATGACGTCATGAGCCAGGAAACAAAAGGCACGCCGAAACCGGCACCGACAGCTTGCGAACGTCTGAAACAAGCGCGGCATGCGGGAGAGCTAGGGCTAAAGCTGATGACGCAGCATCTCGTTCCCTCTAAGGGAACTATGGTTACATACGTAACCTGAGACGTTCCCTTTCAAGGGAACTCGAGCTGCGTCATCGCTATGGGAACGCTATACCAACGCCACCCTAGCGGAAAGCATGCCCCAAGTGCTCTAGTGGAGATGTTCTGGTACCCTCAGGAAGACCAGTCTCCCACGGCCAGATAGCCTCAGCTAGAACCTGCCCTACTGAGTGATCTGCATGGCTCGTCGGGCCTCGCAAATGCTCGCCAATGCTCGCACTGGGCTGCAGACCTCCTGACCCATGACGAGAGGGAAAAACCCCCGCAGAAAGAGGAACCGCAAAGCGGCCCTTGCGCTCTCCTAGCCTCAGCCAGGGAGAGTAACCTTAAAACCTGCGGGAGACCCCCTCAGAGAGGAGACCAGAATCACGACCTCAGTTGTGAACCGGAACTCCGCGGCTGCGGTAGCGGCTCTCGGCCCAGTAGCGAACCTGGGGAGTGTCTACCACAACATGACCCCAAGACGCCCAAGGTGGCGGCCCTCAGAGAGGGCCACCGACAAAATGCGCATCGCAGTGCCAGCCGAGGAGCAGCCACCCAACCATAAGACCGCCTAAAACCCGAAGGTAACAAGGCGTAGGCGAGGTGAACCCGAAATACATATGGGGACTTAAGCACTGTTGTACTGCCCGGCCCAGATCCGCAAGTAGAAAGAGTTAAACCTGACTTGAGGCACTTCTCGAAATGGTCTGGTTTGAGGCACTTGCCCAGGGGTCACCTTATCGCCAAGGAGGTCCATCATGTACCGGGCTACAACAACCGTCAGGCCTAGGCCAGAGCACGGTTGGAGCTACTACTACGCACCGGGAAGTGGCTCCTAGTAGAAGACCGACCACAACCCAGTGACGCGTAGAACCTTCCTCAGAAGGTAGGTACGCCCAGCAACAGGGACACGAGTCACAACTCGGTGGTTATCAGGACCATATGCCGGGAGGAGAGCTTGGAGAAAAGCGGCTGACCGCCCAAGCTCAACTGCTGATGCCACGGTGCCAAAGGCTTCGGCCGTGGCAGGACAGCGTACTCCCAGGAACTTACTACGCGGCACAATCGTGGCTCCCCCCCTCAGGGAAGCTGGGAGCTCACACCATGCGTAGGAGTTAACCATAAACTGTGAAACCGCCAAGACCCGAAGGCACGAGGCGTAGGCGAGGTGAACCGAAATCCAACGGGAACTTAAGCACTACAGTGCTGCCCGGTAACAGATCCGTACGTTCTATAGTCGCCTCCCTGCAAAGGGACTCCTGAAACGGTCTGGTTTAAGGCACCTGCCTAAGGGGTCCATCACGCATCAAGCTACAACAACCGCGAAGCCTAGGCCAGAGCACGGCTGGAGCTACTACTACGCACCGGGAAGTGGCTCCCGAGGAGACAGACCACAACCCAGTGACGCGTAGAACCTTCCTCAGAAGGCGAGTATACCCAGCAATGGGGAAAAAAGGCGCGACCCGACCCTGGAGACGCCTAGGGAGATGGTTCCCCGGAGGGATCCATAGCACCCCAAAACGCGTCAAAACGTGCTGGCCACCAGGACCGCATACAGGGAGCAGAGCTTGAAGAAGGGCAACTGACCGCCCAAGCTCGGTTGCTGATGCCACGGGGCCAAAGGCTTCAGCCGTGGCAGGACAGCTTTTTTTTTTTTTTTTTTTTACACGGAAGAAACGGTGTCCCCCCCCCGCAGGGGAACTGGAGAACACACAGCGTGCATAGGCCCTACACCGAAAAAGGAGGTAGCCATAGGGGAAAATCAAAGCGCCCGCAGGCGACTGAATGAGACGGCTAAATGCCCAGGCTCACACTGTTAATGCCACGGGGCCGAAGGCTTCGGCCATGGTAAACAGCGAACTCCCAACCTCACTATGCGGCACTAAACGGTGGTTCCCCCTCAGGGGAGCTGGAAGTCATACCGTCTTTATTCCTCTTTCGCGAGCCTGAACAGTCTCCTCAAAGACTGTCAGACAGGATTGGCAACCTACACAGACAATGCCCTCGAGCGCGGACCACGTAAGATTAGCCCTGCCCCGCACCTTCCAGTGAGCGAGAACAACACCTCAATGCCGAACTGCTAACTGCCATGACTGAGCCACCGTAGATGAGGCTCAGAACATGGATATCTGCAGGCGCAGTGCCCAAGCATTAGAGAAGGTGCAGTAGGTAAGTTTGCCATATCCGCGCCGGTCTCCGGCCACAAAAATCTCTCACCGAAAGAGAGGGAATGGCCGCAAATGAGGGAGTATATAAAAAATGCCCAGGACGCTCATTATTCGTTTGATTATTATTATTTTTTCCCTCTTTTTCTTTTTTTCTTTTTTTATTTTCTTTTCCTTTTTGGAAGGTAGTGCGGAAAACTGAACCAACCGTGCTGACCACACACACCCCTCTACCACACTGCGTGGGCAGGCTGAGAGAAGTCTGGCACTTTTGTGAATACAATGCCCAACTCCTCAGAGCTGGGTGGTAGTTATTCAAGTCGGAAGAAACCGCACAGGGCGTGCTTCCGGAATCTGAGAAGTCCCCGCGATAGCGATCGCCACTGAGCCTCAGCTGTAGCAGGACCTAAACCGCGAGTCTGAACAATCTCCTCGAAGACTGTCAGACAGGAATGGCAACCTACACAGTCGACGCCCTCGAGCGCAGACCATGTAAGATTAGCCCTCCCCCGCACCTTCCAGTGAGCGAGAACGACACCTCGATGCCGAACTGCCATGATGAGGTTCAGAATTAGGCGCAGTGCCCAAGATTAGTGAAGGTGCAGTTAGTAAATTTGCCATATCTGCGCACTTTTCTCAACCACACGTGACATCCCTTTTCTTTTAAACTAGACTCGGGGCACGCGAACAGCAAATCCATACACATCTTCGTTTGCTCTCTCAGTCAGACGCTAACACAAAATACAGCTCCTCAGAGCTGGAAAAGTGCATCAGACTGGGTTTCGAACCCGGGTCTATTGCGTGAAAAGCAAACGCAGTATCCACTGTACCACAGTAGACACATACTACCTCAGATGCGAATTTGTTATAACAAAGCTTCTCGGAGATGGACCGTGAACCCAGCGTCAGCAATCGTCGCTGAGCCTCAGCAGCAGCGAGATCGAAACTGAGCTCACAATATCCGCAGCCAGCGCCCTCGAGCGATACGACTACAGTAGAGAGTTCTCATCCCCCGAGTCTACGGAGCTCATCCTCGGACGAGCTCCAGAAGCCCGGGGGAAGGGGGATGTACCCGGGAGACACATGTGATCCCCATGACCGGGACCGCCGCAACGCCTCAGCGGCAGCGGGACCCATGCCACGAGGACCACGCGCTCTAGCAGCCTCCCCGAAGGCTGCTAGGCGAGAGCAGAGAGTCAGCGGCGGAAACCGCTCACAATCCGCACAGGCAACGCCCTTGAGCGCTGCCAGTGCATGCTCTACCCCCATGCATGACACTCGTAAAGTGTGCATATCCCCGCCAGAAATAAATTGAGAGCAGGGAAATACGCAGCGTAAAAACTTTCTGCCATACTGAAAACTCTTGCCGAGACATCCTACACAGAGCTTCCTAGTGCTTGTTGAAGACGAAAAAGCTGTCGGTGCCGGTTTCGGCGTGCCTTTTGTTTCCTGGCTCATGACGTCATCCGCGTCATTCTCACAGGTGTTTTCTATTGTGCTTCAAGAGTTGATGACGCGGGGGCGTTCCCATAGCGATGACGCAGCTCGAGTTCCCTTGAAAGGGAACTATGTTGTTTATTTGATGCCAGATATATAATAAAGAGAAAGACTTGAACTAATTAACAGTTTGTGCTTGCCAAGATAACATGGCTGTAAACGTTTATTTTTGTTTAATAATTTTGCTTCCACATTGCTCGAAAGGTAAGATATATTATCTGAACGGGTTTGAATTAAATTAACCCTCAAATTGAACAGGTTATGTTCAGAGAGTAAGTCCCTAATGGTTACTTACATAGCCTGAAATTTACCTCCATTTTTGGAACCAAAAGTTGAGTTATCCGCTTACTTACGCTTAAACATACCCGGGTATGTCACATAACCTGCTTTCTTGAAAACCCCATAATATTATTATATTGAATAGTGTTCAATATTACTGAATAGTATTACAACTATTAACTGTGTATGTCCTTCAGTAATATAACGTTAATATTGATTTTACCGTGTACAAAAAGTTACTGCTCAACTAATCAGATTTGTGGGGCAAGTTTAAAATTTATGTTTAGGTTTACAACCAGGGTTTGTCAGTATTTAAAAGGTCCAAATATGAAGATGAGTTAAGAAATTCTAAAACAAATTAATTTAATAATAAAATTAACTCAGACAATCCAAGTACACAGACAGCATGTCTCAGCGCAAGCATTAACACAACCAATAACTGACAGTGAACTTAAATCTGCACAGATAATGAGCTAAAAGACAAATAGGTGTAATGGTCAAATGAATATCCATTGTTACAAAAAAATAGTAGACTGAAAGTAGAGGAAAATGAAACTAACACAAGATAACTGAAAAAGTTTGACTGGGTTAGGTGTTTGTACATCAGTGTTATTCATCTATCATTTCCGTCAGATTTTAGGGATAATTTATGGTAGGTGATGTTTAGGACTAGGGATAGGGTTAGGACAACATTTGCAGACAGGAATGTTTTTGTCACAATCTCGTTATGTTGCACTTCCGGGTCCTGTCTGTGTATCCTTCCGTGCCCTTGTTTCACCTGTCTTGTTAATCACTTACCTTGTCAAGTCCTGTCAGGTGTTCCTAATATGTGTGTTTGATATATATATACCCTCCTGTTTTCCCATGTCTTTGTCAATCGTTAACGTTGTTCTATGTGTGTGGATGGTTTCTTCCGTGTTCGTGGTCATCTCCATGATATATCGTAGTCTGCACAAGAAGGGCCGTTTTTGATTTCGGTTTATTTTTAAAGTGTTGTTTGTTTGTTTTTTGGCTGGGAATAAAGGCTGAGTTCTGTAGTTCTGTTTCAGAGTTCTCGCTCCACATCTTACCCAGTAGATGACAGTTTTTCCACAATCAACAAAATATGTGAAAATCATGACAAAAAAAAATCAACAAAATCATGGTGAACGTTAATATACCAAGCTACCTGATCATGAAAATTATCCTAATTTTATCCTAAAATGTTACTGATAAAAACAACAATACAGGCAGTATAATAATAATAAAACTGAAATTAGAGTTTGTAAATTGTCTGTTCCTAAAACTAAAATTTTCGTCAATTTGCACTCATGGCATGCAGGGTCAAAGACACAAAGACTCAATTTGGGTAACACACGACACTAAAATAACATAACATTAACTAAATATTAAAGAAAATATAATGATGTGATCTGTCATACAGGGGCTACAGTGAATGTCCTTTTACCTTTTTTTAGTTGTGAATTATAGTAATCCATAACTTATAAGAACCATACATTGATACTAAATACTGTAAAAGTACATAGTATTTTATGTTAAAGCATTTCAATTTGTTCAGCTTATGTGGTAAAGTAACTCCAAAGGTTTGTACCTTAGTATTATTTAATTAAATGTTATTATTGTTGTTGTTGTTATTATTATTATTATCGTCATTTTACAGTAAAGCTAATACAAGAGGTAGTCACAACTAGTGATAACCAAGGGGATCAGAAAAAAAAAATTGATAATGGGTGGCGAGATTTTAACAGAATTGTTTTTTCTTATGAAAATATATAAAGCGCTGTATAGGTGCATTATTTTCATGTCCTCTTGACCACACACACAAAGACACATTGCCTGCACGTCCCTCCCTCTGTAGGCTCCATAATTATGCTGATCAGAACAGCCATGGCCCTCGAACAACATCACTCTAATGAAAGCTCGCTAATCCTTAATGAGTCGCTATGTCTTGTGATAAATTTCATAATTATTCAACCCAGCGCGACGGGAGACAAAAATTCATCAGTCAAAGCAAATTAGCCCGGCTCCATTATAGTGCAGCGTCTTGTAGAGACGTTCACTTTATTAGGCCTCTACAGCCATCGTAGTAATTGGGAGCATATTTCACTTGGCTGTAGCCCCACTTCATTCAAGGACTGCTTTTATCCTTTTATTTACACAAACTCTCTTTCTAAAATGTCTTGCAGCTCATACCTGCAAGAATATTTCACAGCTTTTTAGAAGAAGGAGAAGAAGAAAAAAACTAAAGCTTGTAGATCAGCAGGGTTTGAAACCTTGGTTTGAAACTTTACTTGGATATCACAATTTGGTTATGCTCCCATGGTATTTAATTATAAACTGGTGCAGAAATAACTCAGTTTAATGAATGAATTAATGAATAAATGTTTCATTTCATTCATTTCTTTCATTTTTTTATCCAAAATTAAAAATCTAATAATAAAATTCTAATGAAATACAATATCAATGTAAAAAAAAGAATGAAATTTAAATTATTTTTCCTTATGTTCTGTTGGGGATTGAATACTCCAAATACATTTAAAATTAAATAAGTAAATAAATAAATATTATTTAATGTAGTATGTTACTGCATGACTTTTCATAATTTTATTAAATTTTTCATATTGATAGGATTTTCTGGTTACACTATGTACTCTAGTAAGTTCTTTTCTATATTGTAGTTTTTTACACTACACGTTTTGGGGTCAAACTGAAAAATAATTACAACAAATGAAAAATTAATTAAAATTATATTAAATTAATTTTAATAGTATCTACTATATAATTAATTTCTGACATGCATTAATGAGGTCTCTGGGACTAAAAATAAAACTAAGATAGTTCAATCTCAACAGTCAAAGTCAATCTCGACAGAACATTGGGGTTTAAAAATCATCGAAAACAAGCTCAAAGTATCAAGTCACAAGTATTATCCATGGCTATTCTCTTGCTTTTCATGTAAGACATCTTCAACAGGCCTCACCTCTCATCTACTCTAATTACCATTCTTTCTGTCATTAGGAGCTTCTACCTCAGGAAAAGATGAGAAAATGTGATTTCCCCAGTTCTCTAATGCTGATTAAAATGAGGACAGTATGAAAGAGGGTATTGTCTCATTGTGTGTGTGTGGGGTGAGGGGGTTTAGCTGCAAGCGTATGTGTCTGTAGATCAGTGGCTGCAACAGGAGGGATAATTTCTCTAGGATGATGGACATTAGGGCGCCCCTTACACACACCAGCCTTGTTTGTTCCTTGACTGCCTAAGGGCGTGTGCTTGGCAGGATTCCTTTCCTGCTCATGGACACAACCTGCAGAAATGTCAACTAAACAGAACCGGACTTGCTGAGTCAATCACACATTAGTGCATTAATATACTATCAGTACTAACATATTGCTCAGGTGCACACAGTCATTTAAAAATTCTAAGCCTTAAAAAAGCTGTTTTATTGTACATGGAGAGGGTCATGTTCATCACTTATCAGCCTATTGCGATGCAATCGATAGATTTACTTCTAGCATTAACAGTACTATGTTTATTTTAATTCTGTTGTAAGTGCTTGAAAAATGCTGAGTGGTTAAAGTTTTTTTATGTTTTTGAAATAAGTTTAATTCCATTGATGTTGTGGCTGTAATATATTGTGATCAGACAGATTTTTTTTTAAAATAAATTAATACTATTCAGTAAGGAGGGATTAAATTGATTAAAACTGCAAGTAAAAAGGAGGAAAAAAGGAGGAAGCTCTTGAACTTAGGGTTAGGCATAAATGGACAATCATTTTGCTGATGATGATAATAATACGAAATGTTTGAGCAAAAAAGTCAGCATATAAAGACAATGAAGACTGTAATGGGTTCTGAATATTCAGCCTTTCCATCACAAGAATAGATTATTGCATTATTACAGTATACACTGCATTTTTTATCCAAAATATGCGGATTTGGAGATCAAAAAATGAACCAAAAGTGATAGCATGAATAAAGAATGTAAGTAATAGAAAAATATAAACACAAATTTTGTTAGAATTAAATCCAAGAATACCCATGTATCTAGTATGCGACAGAGGGAAAAAAATTAAAAGAAACAAAACAAAAATAAATAAATTCAATCTATAACCATTATACTGTGAAGTGTAAACATACTTCATACATCCATGCCAGTAGGTATCAGTCAGCATTAAGTTCAAAACAACTGGCTTGAAGAAAAGATGCATCTGAAATCGTATAAGCCCTTTCCCAATTAATACACTTCAAATGCACTTTCGGTCTTTTGGACTTACAATGGCTGACGTATACACATGCCTGTTAAGTCCATGAGACTTTAGAGTATCATTTGTCATTTTAGGTTAATTGACTGCAGTCAATATGTGCCCTTGTGTACATGCTTTTGCAAAGCCTACACTGAAGCAAACTCCAGAGCAGACTTTTCCCGACAGTCAAAGCATCATTACATCAAAAAAGTGTGGATTCGTGACAAGACTGCAAGTTATTTTGAATAAGTACTTACTTTGTGACTGCTAAAAAAATATATGTTCTACATAATATGACTGTAATCCGGACATATTCACCATGCTGTCATTATTATTTGACCTACCAGCGTCAGTTCTGTCATTCGTACATTCTCTACCATGGCTTCATGGTATAGTAAAATGTCCATCCTAAACACACTTCAGAATCTTGCTGGTAGAAGTAGGTCAGCTGGGTACTTTTTGCCTACCAGTACTTCTTTATGAGTAATGTGAATTCGGACGTAGTACTCTTACTCTTACTGCACTTACTTACTCTGACTGCAATTTCAGATTCAGCCAGCAACAAACGCTAAGGCCTACTGAGTGCACTTTTTAATTGAGAAATGTTTATTTCATATTTTGTCTATACTAAAAAAGTTTTGGAATACATTGCCACAGTACTTCACATCAGAGAAAGAGAGATTTGATGAAAGACAGATTTGATGAATGGTTTGGACACATGAATTCATGAGACACAATGCAGTCAGAGCACAAAAGATTCAAGTTACAAGGTAGATAAGTCAAGGCCAGGCTAGGGAAGAATCCATTAAAAACTGATACCGCTGTCTGCCTATAGTAAAGGCAATGGCTTGTAACGACACAATGATAAGCAACACGACACAACTGTTCAAATTCATTTTCATGTGACTTTATTTTTTCAATACGTCTTTAGAAAAAGTCAAATTAAAATAAAATTCAACCCTCTCATTTTTGCCGTCCTCAACAACATATTTTGAAATGTTATATTCTCTCAAATCCCACAGTTTGTTTTCGATGCCAAAAGGAAATATGGTTAATATGGCTAAATTTTAGTTAGAAGAGTTTCAGTGGATGTGGTGTGCGTGTTTGTGTGTGTGTGAAATCCCTTTAGTCAGACCGTATCATTTGACCAGGCTAATCTCCTCTTCTTACAGCTCATTACAACTATGTTTGTCCAAAACAATGGCCCAAAGTAATGAAAAAAGCCACTGAGAGGCTGAGCTGATTGGAAGGTAATAAAAAGTGAAAAAGGACAAAGTGAAAAGGCAATGCACACACTCGCTCTCACAAACACTGACTGAAAATAGCATCCTTATCATCCCTGTTTCATTTAGATTTGATTACTGTCGGATTATAATGCAATCACAACACTGTTTGAGAGGTAGCTATGGGAACCATGTATCTCACTGCAGATCTTAATTTAGGTTTGAACACTCCAGATCACTTAGATACAAGAGACGAGAGGGGGATGGACAGAAAAGAACAAGGGCGCGAGAGGAGGTGAGAGGTATACTGGGAATGAGGCATGAGGGGGAGACAGGACGTGGAGACAGGCACTTTCTTGTTCTTTCTGTTGTATTTCATATGCAATTCAATTTGTCTTTCAGGAGGAAAATCAATTTCTGATGACAATCCTGTGTGCTGCACTGAAAGGCAGAGAGTTCCTGAGTCCTGGGAAAGTTGCTGTTGGAGACGGAGGCTAATCTCGGCAGAATGAATCATTCACACTCTTATTTGGACATCTGTGTTAACATTTTCCCCCCGATTCCTTCCCTCCCTCATAAACTCTCCCCGACTTCATTAGAAGTTTTTGCAGGTGGTTGCAAGTTTGGTGGGACAGGAATATGATGTCGCCAAATGGACTGAATTTCCTCCTGCAGTGTCAACAGATGCACCCAACTTTATGTTTATCTATAATATTATTTTTTAAATATTGGATAATACAATTTATATACACATATTAGGATCATAGGATAAATGCCAGTTTTGAACTTGTGAATGCAATCATGTTCATATAAGTGCTGTAACCATGGCAATGCTGAACTTGACCATGGCAAAGGAAAGACACTGCAAACAGTGTGCACAAAAACAATGACTTGAAAGCACAGAATGTCAGATCAATGGAAAGTTAATTAATGAAGTGAGCAGAACTGCCAGATGCTCTTGATTCCTATGGAGCACATGTTCTTCATACTGCTGCAAGACACAAAGACAGGCTTCTTTTCATGATTCTCAATGACTTGCGGCCCATTTAATCTCATATTTTCAGTCATTGCAAATAAAATAATCTTGACCAGTTAGCAAAGGTGTCAGAGCTATAAAAAAGGATGAAATATGTAGTCTTAAAGTGATGGTTCACTCAAAAAATGTCTTTCCAAACATTAAGACTATAAACTAAGACTTTAGTTTATCTTCGAATCACAAATAAAGATATTTTTCATGAAAGCTGAGACATTTCCAACTGAGGCTCATTGAACAAAAAAGTGCTTGTAGCAACAACTCTGTAGACAAAATAACACTAATGTTGCTTTTTGCATATTTTTTTAAACTTTCAAAGCTGAAATGCCCAGTGAGTGGCACTTAAAGCTTGCTTGGTTTTATCAGAAACAGAACAATATTCTCTATTGCATTTAAAATTAAAGTTTTACCTACAGTAAACCGTACTCTCAAACTAACCGATAGTTTTAACAAAAGCAAATTTGAGGTAAAAATGCATTTGCTGTAGCAACCATGCCAATTTAGTCTTTGAGCTATTTATCATGACTTGTGTATTGGGACTCATCCCCAAACACTCCATGTGCAATGCTGTACCAGGTGATTTTCCAAGCAAGTTTACAAGAAAAGCTAAAACTGGACTGAACTAAAACTGTTTTTGGGTCATAATATAGTATACTTCAAGGAACTGCTCAAAATTGATTTGCATAAAAATGTCCTCTTCACACCAAAGCTGAAAATTAAAATTCTGTATTAACTGATAATGTGCCCCTGTAATCATAAATTGTTTCCATAGGGTGGAAACTGTTAGGGTTTGATTCAGCTTGTCTATGTTTACACTCTGATTATGTCCATTCAGTTTCCACATATGCTCCTTTTTTGTTATCCAAGTCACCTGTTGTTATCAATCACCTCATTAGTTATGTCAGCTGTGTCTCACTTTTTTTATTAGTCCCCATGTATTTATAGCCTGTGTTCTCTTTCATTCTTTGTCCATTCTCGTCTATGGAATGATGTGTCTGAGATGAGATGAGATGAGATGAGATGAGATGAGATGAGATGAGATGAGATGAGATGAGATGAGATGAGATGAGATGAGATGAGATGAGATGAGATGAGATGAGATGAGATGAGATGAGATGAGATGAGATGAGATGAGATGAGATGAGATGAGATGAGATGAGATGATCCTAATCGCCTGAATGTGTGATTAAAAGACTGTTAACTTAAATGTTAAAGTTAACTATACTATTGACACTTTATACTAGGACTTTATCTAGTCCTTTTGTCTTCGTACTGTTACTATATGCGCACACATAACAATTTATGGACTTGCGGTAAAAGAACAGACATTTCTCAGGTTTCATTCTTTCAGAGATGTCCATAAATGCATGAGAAGAGATGAGAATTTTCAGAATATTTGCAATCTCAGTGAAGTATTTGGCAATGTTACATGTGAAATGTGAAGAGGGTTTTAAATCAAACCTAAACCAAAGGAAAAGGACACATTAGAGAATCATCCTGCAATTTTCAAATAGTCCTTTTACTAAGAATTAACTGAAGTTAAGATGATTAAATGGCATTGTATTTCTTGTGTAAAAAAGTCCCAGGGTCATTTTCATTAATTTTATATTTTCTCAGCAAAAAAAATAAATAAAAATACATTATATATATATAATGTAACAATGTTTGATAAAACACTATCCCAAATTTGACCATTGTTGGTCAGCGTTTTTGAAGGTTGAAAAATGACTAATGACACAAAAATGTCAGATGTTAAAGGCAAGCGTCTGTATTTTCCATGGCTACCTGATTTTAAAAGAAGTGAACCGGCTTGATTAGACATTGAAGTAATAGATTTGAAGTATCAGCTGGACTCGTGATTAATAAAAGCGTATTGTACGAGGCAGTGACCCTGGCAGCTAAAATCCTTTCTATGTTCTTCCAGGCAGAAAAGGGTTTAGACCTCATAATAGTTTTTTTTAAAGGGCATGTAATTAACGAGGTCTAATGCCATTGTCATACTGTTAAGGCTCAAAAGTTTGCACAGCAAGGAAGTTGGGTTTTAAAATAGACCGCTCAGTGAACATGGGCTCTGATTACAATTATGCGCTACACTTTGCTGATTTGAAATCAATGAGGCCAAATTTCACAGGGGCCCTGTCAAATGGTAGCAACGAGCATCCCAGATCCATTCCCCAATCAAAAGTTTTTGCTCTGTATAATTTCACGCAATCAGATTTCTCCACAGTCATCCAGTGCAATCAGGTAATCAGTGGGGCCCATTAACAAGACAAATGGGGTTTAAAAAGTGGGTGCACTCTGTTTGCAGGAACTTCCTGTGGAGAAGGCCCCCCTGCCTCTGCCATCTTTGATACACTGCAGAATGGCTCTGTACTCTCTGCAATTTGGGTTTAGAAAAGGAACTCAGCATTTCATGAGATTTCGATCATTTAACATGGTATCAGCTAATGAAGTGATAGTTAACTGGTAAAGGAATGTTTCAATTGGCTGGATATCAGATAAAAGGCTTTTCTTTGTACAGTTTGAATTGTTTCATTTATGCAATGCATGTTCGCCATCACGCACATTAGGAAAAGGTTCTCTCCGTAGGATTTCTCCTTTAATTGCTTTCGCCATCAATCTAAAAAAGGGGGAAAAATAAGAAAAGGTGTCTTTCATTTGCCCTTTTTAAACTAAGAGGATGATATTTTGGCCTAAACTGCCACTTCTCTCAGTGGACACAAACTGTCATTACCACAAATTTAAATGCCTATAGAAATAATGAACCAAGACAATGTGCACATAACAAAGACAACAACAAAAAAATGGAAAGGAAAAGGCTCTAATTTTGTGCCTTAGGGAAATGTGGAGCGATTCTAATTAAGCTCATCCTGAAATGAAACACTCAGGTCATGCCGGTCTCTCATCTCGGTCCCTTAACTGGCCGCTTTTGTTTGAGGCGTACAGTTAATAACAATGTCCACCCTCAGAGAGCAGAAGTCATGCTCACAAAGACCCAGGGGCCATTAGGAACCTCACATGCCATATAGATATTTGATTAGATGCAGTTTTAACTGCCAGACAGCAGTCAAAGATGGCTGAATTGCACAAGTTGTCCCTCAAGTAGTCCTGATTAAACACGTGAATCAGCAAGGAGCTGTGCTGATTCTACCCAAGGTGATTTGAAGAGCTTAATTAAACATAGAATATACCAAGATAGCTCAATCTAAGAGCTGTCAAGTCTTAAACCAGGATGAATATCGCACACCTCATGCATCATATTTGCAGATAGATCTATCTCGACTGATAATATCTGATCCACTCGCTCTTATCTACACTTTGCCAGACCTCAGATTGTTGAGATATCTTTCATGTGGTTCATTGTGTGAGGGTTGGTAATTGACCTCAGATAAGCGCTCTCCCTCCCTCTTAGTCCAATCCCTAGCATTCCTAAAGCAATCTTCTTGGACATGGGTTCTATCGTGGGTTCTACCGTTTGGCTGACCAGGGACGTCTAAAGCTTTTGGATGCCTGGCTTCAGATGAGTCCACTCTGCTCTGGCCAGCCACTCCCAGCCAGATGCCCCAATCTTTCAATCAACCAACCCATTTAGTTCTGCAAAGCACCACTGCCCAGCATCGCTTACTGACAGCAATGGCTTGACTATCTTCTACTGCTGAAAATATCCTGCATTGGGCCTAATAACTCACTATTTCCTGGAAAAAGGAGCGCATTAGGGTTAAAGAAATACAGTGGAGTTTGGTTATGTCGACGGCCTTGGGGGTTGCAAAAAGCATCGAGATAACCGTTTATCGAGATAACCCATATAACATATATTACTGATTTTCCCGCAGATAATCCGCACACTCATATAGCCCGCGGGTTTTGGGTTTTGTGTAAAAAAAAAATTGGCATTACCTGCACACATATATTGATGAACTTTTTTGTGTAAGATCAGATTCAAATTTCAAATGTTGCTCGCATGACGTCAATTATCCATAACTGTTCAGGCTCGGTACAAAGTAATCGGCATTCATCTAAAAAAATGTACATACACTGTACTGTGTATATGTTTGCTAACAACAAAAGGCATATGTAAAACCACCACAATAAAAACCACCTTCGATTCTTGATACAAACCTTTAATTATATTCTCCAACAATACAAACACAAAGATTGCTTACAAAATCACAAAAAAACGTGCGGGATGCTACAGCATGTTATCCCTCAGACGAGATCAACGTCAGGGAGTAAACCGTCAATGGAGTGAGCGGACCGCGATCCATGTGCAAAGTAAACTCAGCGCATGCGCAGTGAACTAGGTATGCAAATTAGTCACGAAATAACCATGTGAAGTGGCGACTTTGTCCCTTTTTTGTGCTTGAGATATTAGATTTTGGCAATGTCACGCGCTGGGTGCTGTGTGCGTTGCAGAGACAGATGAGGAGACACTGGAGATACTGCTGACGGATTTATTAACACAAAACACTTTAAACTACAAACAGAAAACGCACGCGATGGTGCAAACTCAGAAACTCGGGAGATACATCAACACACTCTAACGGCACTAAGAACACTGAAAATCATCCACCCCGACACAGGGAACATGAGGGAGATTTAAACACGAGGGCAAATGGGAAACAGCTGACATAATTAACGGGGTAATGACTAACAAGACAGGCGTGGGAAGGAATGGGGAGACACGGGGAAACCCGGAAGTGCTAGACGTGACATGACCGTGACAGCACGCCCCCTCCCACAAGGCGTGACCTCACGCCGTAAGAGACACACCTTGGGGAGGGAAGGGAGGGGGACCCGGAGGAGGACAAAACAAACAAGACAACCATTCATCCTAACCAGGGTGGGAGGGTGGGCACCCTGGAGACCAGGATACACAGAGTCATGGAGGTCTCCAGGGTGGTGCTGGGGCTATAGGGAACCAGGGTGGTGCAGGCGGGACCAGGGGCCAGGCACCGGGAAGTGTCCAAGGAGGTGCTGGGGGAACTAGGGGCCAGTCCAGGGAGAGAGTCCAGGGAGGTACCGGGGGAACTAGGGGCCAGGCTTGAGTGAGTGTCCAGGGTGGTGCTGAGGAGACAGGGTGCTGGGCCGTGTGGAAAGTCCAGGGCGGAGCCGGGGTCCTGACTTTCCCCGGAGGCTCGCCTCCTTTTCCCCACCCACCCTCAAAATCACACTATCACCCCCCCCCCCAAAAAAATTCTTGAGAGGCCTCCCCGGGAAGCCGTCGGAAGGCCTAGATGGTACTAGGGGGAGGCGGAGGCGCTCGGGAGGCGCCGGCAGGGCGAGGCGCTCGGGAGGCGCCGGCAGGGCGAGGCGCTCGGGAGGCGCCGGCAGGGCGAGGCGCTCGGGAGGCGCCGGCAGGGCGAGGGGTTCTTGGAGGTCTGGACGAGCTTGGAGGTCTGGGAGCGGGTCTGGACGAGCTTGGAGGTCTGGGAGCGGGTCTGGACGAGCTTGGAGGTCTGGGAGCGGGTCTGGACGAGCTTGGAGGTCTGGGAGCGGGTCTGGACGAGCTTGGAGGTCTGGGAGCGGGTCTGGACGAGCTTGGAGGTCTGGGAGCGGGTCTGGACGAGCTTGGAGGTCTGGGAGCGGGTCTGGACGAGCTTGGAGGTCTGGGAGCGGGTCTGGACGAGCTTGGAGGTCTGGGAGCGGGTCTGGACGGACCGGCGGAGGTGGTTCTGGCCACGGGAGGTCCTCCTCGACCGGCGGAGGTGGTTCTGGCCACGGGAGGTCCTCCTCGACCGGCGGCGGTGAGTCAGGCCACGGGAGGTCCATGGCGGCCGCGGGACGCAGACTCAATTTATTCATGAGACCCGGTTCACTCAGTTCGGTCTCGGGACTCGGTTCACTCAGTTCGGTCTCGGGACTCGGTTCACTCAGTTCAGACTCGGGACTCGGTTCACTGAGTTCAGACTCGGGACTCGGGACTCGGTTCACTCAGTTCAGACTCGGGACTCGGTTCACTCAGTTCAGACTCGGGACTCGGTTCACTCAGTTCAGACTCGGGACTCGGTTCACTCAGTTCAGACTCGGGACTCGGTTCACACAGTTCAGTCTCGGGACTCGGTTCACTCAGTTCAGTCTCGGGGCGATGGCCGCTCCTCTTACCCCGTTTACGACGGCGGCAGCGGCTCGGGGGCGTGGCACCGGTCGTGGAGCTCGGGAGCGATGGCTCGGATACGGCGATCGAGAACGATGGTTCGGACGCCTCCTCGACCTTGAAGTCGGATCCATTGAGCCATAATATGAGGTTGATGTTGTCACTCAATGAGAATCTTGTTCCTTCAAGGCTCCGGAGGGTCATGGTGTCTAGCCCTCGTTCGAATAGGGAATTCAAAAACACATCGTCCCATTTCACCAGGTGCGTGAGATCAATAAATTCCCGCACATAGTCCTCAAGGCGGCGGCCACTTTGCCGGGAAGCCAGCAGTTGAAGCTCAGCTTCTCTCTGACGAAAATAATCCATTTCGCCGGTGAAGTCCTTTGGGGGTGACAAACCCGGTGGATGATTCTGTCACGCGCTGGGTGCTGTGTGCGTTGCAGAGACAGACGAGGAGACACTGGAGATACTGCTGACGGATTTATTAACACAAAACACTTTAAACTACAAACAGAAAACGCACGCGATGGTGCAAACTCAGAAACTCGGGAGATACATCAACACACTCTAACGGCACTAAGAACACTGAAAATCATCCACCCCGACACAGGGAACATGAGGGAGATATAAAAACACGAGGGCAAATGGGAAACAGCTGACATAATTAACGGGGTAATGACTAACAAGACAGGCGTGGGAAGGAATGGGGAGACACGGGGAAACCCGGAAGTGCTAGACGTGACATGACCGTGACAGGCAACATAACAGAATTGACATAACCCAAAAGAAAATGCTAAGGCAAATGGCGGTTCCACTTCAAAAAAGTCGACATAATAGTATTGGCGAGTTAACCGTGACTCGAGATAAGTGAACTCCACTGTAGTTCACCAAAACATTTTTATTCTGTAATCATTTGCTCACCCGTATGTTTTTCAAAGCCTGTATGTGAGTTTCTTTCTTTTGAACACAGAAGAAAGAATCTCATACAGGTTTGGAACAACATAAGGGTGAGTAAATGATGACAAATTAAAATTTTGGGGTAAACTATTCCTTTAAGCATAATTATGCATACATTCAGATTGAAAGGATTGTGGATAGGGATCTAGGCTAAATCCAATCCATTAAACAGTTTTCTAAAAATTAAATATTTTTGCATATATGTCTTTTTTTCCTGGTTGTTATATTAACGTACTTAACCAATCAGAGCAAGAGAATCAAGATTTCCATGGCAACACTAGTTAGGAATAAAAGTGGGGAGTAATTGTCAATCATTTGTCACCACCAGTCTAAATTGTTTTGATATTAGGTTGATATCTAATTTGCATTTTTAATTTCTCTGCAGATGATACGCTCCCTGGTTAATGAACAAATAATTGGTGACAAATTCAAATTAATATCAAATATGGAAAATGCCATGGCCTGACAGTGAACAAACAAAACATTTTCTGCTTCCTTCCTTCACAGAATTTAAAAGCTAAAACTCAATTTCAGAGGTCGACATAGAGCAGTTGCACTGACATAAGCTTTTACTTTCCAAAACAAAGGCAGCAAGTGCAAACATCATTGTGCTGCTCAATTGGACAACTTGACGTTAAGTCACTCAAAGGTGAAAAAACCTGTTGAAGAATTTTTAAGACGTACACATAGCAAATGAGCAGGTTCTTTGGCTTTTGGCGCCTTCAGAACACTTCATTTCAGTTGCATAATCACATGGCGGAATGAACAGACTGAAATTGTAACAATTACATTTCAATCATGTGCCATGAATTCAAACTTTTTAAAAGCCTCTCAGTCATACAGTTCTTTCTTTTTGTCCCCTTTTAAAATGTCTCCTAATTTCCATGAGTTCCTTTTCCTGAGTTCAATTGGATAATGGATGTAAATAGGCCTTATACATCTAATATGACTAGGGACTGAAAAAACAGAGTAAGTGCCTTTTTATAAAGGCTTGTATTGAGAGAGAGCTTTTGATTGCAGGAAATGGAGATATTATCTCTCATTTGCCTGGCAAACGCCTGCAGACTGTAATCTGGATTATTTAAGTAAAAAGCCTATATGTTCCCTTTTAGACAAAAACGGATTAATCTTTGCGTTTATGTGAAGTATTTCCATTATACATATTCAGACTCTCACAGGCATGTTTTGGCTTGATACTGCTAGAGACTGTTCATGTAGATAATGTAATACAATCACTTACTCATTTCACATGCTTTTTATCTATCTATCTATCTATCTATCTATCTATCTATCTATCTATCTATCTATCTATCTATCTATCTATCTATCTATCTATCTATCTATCTATCTATCTATCTCGATCCCAAAATCTCAATTAATACAATTTTTATAGATCTAACTTCCACATAAAGGTTTATTTTATTTTATTTATAGTCCTCTAGTTGCTTTCTAACCCATTAATATCTATACACATCCCAAAGAAAGAAAATACAATCTTTAACAATGTTTCTCCTAAAATGAATTATTTTAACATGGAATGGAAACTGGAGATACTGGAGCTCTCACATTTGGCTCAATTAGCACAACATCCATCTGTTTTGACCATACTATTAACACAGTTCTTGAGCTTTCCCATAATATACAGTCAATTAACACGTCTTAAATGCTTACATTTTCTTTTCACACAAGCTCACCCAATACAAAAATCATGGATCTTTCTGGTCTTATTTGCAAGACAGACAGAAATTAAGACATAATGTTTCATACTTTAAATATAGTATAAAGCGTCTAATTCTGCAACAACACAAGCTCAAAAGTACTGAAAAAATAGAATACAATTTTGAAACAACTGATAAGCATTTTTAGGTAACAGATCACTGAAATATTGAGAAATAGTTGGATAATCTCAGTCAGAGGCATAGCCAGTTGTTGAAGTTGGGGAAAAAAGGAACTCTTCGAATTGGTTTTGTTTAATGTGAATGCTAAGAGAGAGAGAGAGAGAGAGAGAGAGAGAGAGAGAGAGAGAGAGAGAGAGAGAGAGGTATTGCTATAGTCTAAGCAGTTCTGCATGGGAGACAAATTTGACTAGTGGTTTCCCTGAGCAATTCTGTTACTTCCTCATTATTTTTCAACTGTACATTATATAAATCAATATTAATATTTTGATAGTCATTGCACAATGATTAACTATTTGCTCATGTTTGATAGAAAACTAATGCTGGTCTTTTGACAGATTGATTCAATTTTGAATCAGTTTTGCCTTGTTTTGATAGATTTGTATATTTATAAAAAAGTTTTTTAGCTTTTTGAAATGTACAGTTTGTATGTATTTGACAAAATATGGTTTGGGGCATAAAATTAACTCTTTGGCTAACTGTGTGTTAGGTGTTTGCCATGGTAACGGTTTAGAAAAAGTGCTTTAAAAAACACTTTTTAGCGATTGTAAAAAAAAAGAAAAAGAAAGAATAAACTGTTTTATATACATATTGACATATTAACTGTAATACATATCGACACACAAATGCATCTCAGACAGCACGAGTTTGAGTAACAGCTAAAGGTACTTTCCTGCGCCTGTTCCCTTCTCATTCCTCACATTGTTTCCTGTTTCTCCCCTACTGTCCTGCCCATTAAATCTGAAAACCCCCAATGGCATACTATAATAATAATATTAATAATAACCTATGCAGGACAATAAACAGATCTCACATGTTTCTCACAGCCCATCCAAACAGATCTCCCATGTTTCTCACAGTCCATCCTCATGTTGGACTCCTTTCTCTCAGAACTTTCTTAAAAAATTGCTGATCCTTAAATTAGAAATATTTCAGAATCTCAAATCGGTCTTGTGAGTTTACGAAAAGCAACTACTGAGCAATACACTTTTCCTCTGGGCAGTTTCATAACAGTGCTAGATTGCTAATGAACTCTTTCACTCATTGGCAAAGCTTGAACCTGTGAAGTGACAAAAACGCTGCACAAACATGGTCATTCTCCCTCTTTTTTGACCTCTCAGGTTATTGGCTACATGGAATACACCCATGTGATCTGCAATGTCTGTTTGGTGTGTTACAGCTGTAGGAAAATGAAACGCTTTAATTCACATGTAGTTTTATTTGTTACTTCTGACTGTGGTGAGAAGAGAGTTCTTAGAGCAAGTGAAAATCTTGTAAATGTCATGGTTTTAGCAATGCAAAACTAAAACAAATAGTTTAGGCCTTTCTAATGCTAACCCCCTCTCTTGCTTCTGCTTCAGGGCACGTTTCCCCCTCACAGAGTCATCCTCTGATCACTCCTCTTGTGTCAACTCGCTGTTCAGAAGACAAAGAAGTCTTGTGCTGCATTTCATACTGACATCCTTGCTTGCTTCATTTTGAATCGGCTTTGAATTCAGTGACCTTTTCATTTTGGGCTGTTTTTGTGCACATCCATCTCTTGGGATTATCTCTATACGGATTGTTTGTGCGCGCGTGTTTGTATGTACGTGTTGGGAGGGAGGTGGGATAGGAGAATTATTTTAGGCTGTTATCATTCTAATGGTATTGGGGGGAAGTGCCTTAGTTCAAAACAAGATCAATGTGAATTAACTTCCCCTTGGAGATCTGAGGACAACAACAGCACAAAAATCATTTTGTCCTTTTCACATGTTTTCACTCAGAGGGAATGAAAAATGTTCTCCTTTCGTACATGGAAATGAAACACGAGACAGTAGATAATCTCATAAATATGTGTTGCATTTCATGCCCAATTCTCAGGCTTATAGAGAGCGAGTGAGAGAGAGAGAGAAGGAGCAGAAAATGAGTTCGAGAGAGAAGGTCTTTGTTTCAGGCTTGGCTGACAGGAAGTGGTGGCAGAGGGACAGTCAGGGACACTCATCTCCGGGAATAAGGAATGCTGGAAGACACGGTATCCCTTTTTGATCAGACTTTGTTGATGGATCGGTTGGAGAAAGGCAAATAGGGATAAGACAGACCCTTGATGACAGCAGACCAATTTTGATGTCCTTTAAACTCTCATTGCGGTGTGTCTTGTTTGAGCTGACGTTTTTGAGCTGCATGAGAAAATGGCCTTTAACCTGAGTGCAGAATTAGAGAAACCATGAAATAGACAGCGAAAAGGGTGGAGAGCCTTTCACTATATAGAATATTCACACAAGTTGTTCAAGACATTACAGATTTCAGGGGCAAAGAGGTGCCGATCGACTCTCAGAGGCTGGTTTTGCTGGTGGTTTAACAAGATAAAGCTTTCATTAAGACAGCAGAACAGGGCAGAGGCGACTGTGCTGTTACCGTGGTCGAAAAGTGAATTTCCTTGTTTGTCTGCAGTAACAGCTGTGATTAATGCTCCTGCTGTCCATTTAAGCAGGACCTTCAAGAAAAACACTGAGAGAAACAGAGAGGGAAAAAGAGAGAGAAAAGGAAGAATTTATGTGACTGTCAAATTTCCTTCGTACTCCTATTTCTGAAAACAGCAAATTTATGAAATGAGACGACAACGTTCTTTCTGTTTTGTGCAAAAGGACAGCAGAATTTCAGTGGAAAATGATTCATTTTAAAATGCAGAACCATGTGCAAAGTGTTACATTAGTGAAGCATCCGGTTCCATATTGAATGTAACCCTAAACTCAAAGGCCCTGATCCGTCCTCTATGTTTATAATGCATTAGTGGAACAAACTCTTCACTGTACTCTATTTACAAATCCCAGCAGGTTACGGATTAGTTGCAGATGTGGCTATGAAATGGCCCTGACCAAATTCATACCGCAGTAATAAATGTTATGTTGGTGTAAGGTCTTTTTTTAATCTTTTTGTTTGAACTGATTTTGATGGGGTGGAGGGAATGAAAGAATACGGCTCACTGTTTGGAACATGAGGTGTGGTACAACATTTATATTCCTACGATTAATTCTGCACTATTCGAACTGTAAAACAAAGGTTATTAACTTACTAGGCTAAAAGCTTTAACCAACATTTATTTATCTTGGGTGAGCAGATTTAGTCATTTGTCTTTGAACGCGGCAATTATTGCTTTTTACTTTGGCTCACACCAACACACACTCGCAGTCTCTCTTCATTTAACTGATTTGAATGAGCACTCAAGAACTCTTAGACTGAGCAACCTGAATTGATTTTCTCAACTAACACCTTGTAGTGAGGGAGAAAACAACAAACAAATGTACTGCTCTTGTCAGAGACGCATCCTTGCAAAAGCATCTTCATTTGCTATGATGTGAGAACAACAGCCCTCCTTACAAATGTAAGAATAATGGAAGAGGAATACCCAAACAAGAGCAAAGTCTGGCATTATGTATACACGACTTGAACACTGGTGTGTTTTATTGTCATTCTGTCCCCTCCAACCTCTTACACTTGATCAGAGAGACAAGTGGCCTGCCGTTGGCAGGTTAATGGACAAAGGAGACTGTGTCTGGGGTGCAGGAAGACCTTCTGCCGGAGCTATAAGCCAGCCCATTGTCGGGCTCTCAGGTGCATTAGGATCATCGTAGCCCTCACTTTGTGTGAGAGGAGAGAACAGTAAATGCATTTAACTTCCAACAGAACACTGGACATGTCAGTCAAGCACCCCGCCCCCCCCCATAAACACCACTTAGTTCTTTCCCAGACAAATAAATAAACTATGGCTGTGCCTGAAAAATGGAAAATACTGCTTTCTCAGGTGGTACACGGGGGGCACTAAGGGACATCCATTTACACAACATTCATGTTGAATCCTGTCTCCTAAGGTGTATATATGTGTTTTTTTACTAGATACACACCATACACTCCACAGAGGTTACCACAGACTTCCAAATATTAAGGCATAAAATACAAATGCAGCTATATATTTTTATGCATAAATTTCTATTTATATAGTGAAAACAAATAGTTAAATATTCTCTACAAAATATTTATTCTTTGACATTATTTATTTATTGAACAGCAGCCTTAAAATAATTAATACAATTGATGAATATTCAGTGTTAAGTTTCCCCAGTGTGACATGGCTTAGAGATGGGGATCATGTTTGTAACAGGTTAATATTATAGGCCTGAGGTGTAAAGTTGTCTGTGCATATAAGCCACATTGTAGTTTTTCTAGTATTTATACAACAGCCAGACTGAGTATTTCAACATTGCAATAGCAGAAGTCCAAGACGTCCAAGTAAACCTGAGAGGGAAGTTTGGCTGGAAGTGTGTTGCACCCCTAATCCTACCCCGACCCAACCTCTACCTCCTCTTCCCTGTTCCTCCAGGGACCCAAACTGAGACCTGCATTCCTCTCTCTAATGCTCTACTTAATCAGTCAGTGTGCAAAATATGAAGCGTACGTTATACACTGGACTCGACCCAGCACTGATGAGAACGTAAGTCATGCTCTGTCTGACCCACGCTTGAGGCAGAGGTTTACACTTTTGAGTGATTTACAATGACTTCACTGTCCAGTTTCAGATAGTAGGCAAGTATGATCCTCAGAGAGAGCTCAGGGGAAATGTCAGCCCACAATACTAAAAACAAAGTCGCATTTGAGTGTGGCCAGTTGATGGCCCCTTGTGGTTTGTATCCACATCCTGAAGTGGAGACAGTGATTTACACAGTGTGTCTATCAGTCGTTTGGGAGCGGTGGTTAGTCGGCGGTTTGCTGATGACGGGCATGTTGTGTGCAGCATTACGTTATAAATAGATCTTAAAGCGAAGTGGCCATGCTGTCGCTTTGTTACGGCCACAAAATGACCTGCCACCAAAATGAAAATACGCTCCAGTTCACAAATCGGTAAGGTCAGCTTATATCCTTGTTTTCTAAAATCTGTAAGTGATTTTGAGGTCTGCTACAGATTGCCAGCTACTCTCTTCCAGCCATTATGCATTATGTTTCCAAGTACCTTACATTTGTAGGTGATTTATCTTTACGGATTTGGCCATTTGCCTCAGCATCAAATTCCTGCTGTCAAAGAGAGCAGGAGAATGCTGGGAAATAAAATGCTCTGGCATAAATAAGGCTCCAAATTTATATCCTCTGCTTCTAATAAACAGTCAGGGATCCTAGTAAGATCAGGACACAAGTGCAGAAATCTCCTTCAACTCTCGTCTTCACAAACTTTTCTTTACTCTGTTTGCAAGAAAAATCACCCAACTAACTGGTCAGATTTCACAGTGCTTTTTTCTGAAGCTATTCTGAGCATGCAGTCCTCAGAAAGAAAGCAGCTTTGATTTGAGACACCTGTCTGTGCTCCAAGCTGCTCTGATTTGGTCGCTTTTCAGATTGTAGTCAATGATACGCATAGGTTTTGATGTCTCCTCCCCATCCTAATTGTTCCTGCTGCTAGCATCAGTTATATTATCTTACTGGTCAAGGCTGTTTGCAGCTACAAAATACAGGGGTTAGTTCACAGTCTGAACCTGACACCCAGAACCTTTGTCACTCAGGTAAGTCACACCTCTTTATTCAAAGGAAAAGATGGGGAAACACTGAAAGCATCTCAGCTTACTCCAGCTGGAGGATCACTGCAGGCTCTGGAGATGTAAGCAAAATGACACCAGAGATTGAATCATTGGCTCGTAATGCTGTTGTATGAGTGAATGATCACCTGAGTGTTCACATCTGCCTGAGAGCAAAGGGTCATATCGAGGGTCACTGTTAATCACAACCAAAAGCATCAAGCCCAAAATCTGACAGGTGGATTTTCAATGCAACTTCCTTTTTTCTCTTTTTACGTAATTAATCATTATTGTTTTATCAATTGTAATTACACTGGCAGAAATCACTAATTCACATGCATAAATCTGGTCACTTGGACTTTTTTTTCATGTGACTCAGATTATTTGCACATCATTTACTCATCCCCATGTTATTCAAAATGTACAAGTGCTCCGTGTTTCCTGTTTCCTAACGAAAATACACTATGTTCACTGGCTGTCAAGTTGAGTTGCATTTTTTCTCAGTTTATTTGAACAAAACTAACACATTTAACATATTAATAAACATATTGCAAATGGTTTTAAACTGAAGAATTTTTTTTTAAAGTGTCAAAATTAACATCTTATATTCAGTAAATGTGTTTAATAAAGTTTTTACACATTGATTTAGAATGATATTTAATTATTTATTTCACTTATTTGAAAAATGTATATCCTCATTTCATTGCAAGTATAACATGGCAAATATGTAGCTAAATGTATTCAGATAATATTTAAATAATTTGCTTTGGCTATTTTCTGTCACGCCCCCCTAGGAAGAGGTAAACATTTCGCCCCCAACACCTCCCCCCCCCCCCCCCCCCCCCCCCCATTTTGGAACTTGCGCCTTATTGTTTCCATGGCGATGCCTCATGCTTGTCACTTGATATACCGCAGTCACAAAAAGCGCTGTATGATAGATGTATCACATTTATTTAGTTTTTTCTTTTTTATTCAAAATAGTCTCTGGCTCTGTTATCAACTACCTGATATTCAGATTCTCAGATATGTGGAAGAGAATGTGTTTTGTCGCTTAATTTTTTATAATGATCATGTTTGTTGATCTGTGAAGCGCGACCAGCGCCGCTGTGTTCGTTTGCGGAGAAGATAATCTGATCTGTCTGATTTACAACACGTCAATTCAGTCACTTCTTCTGAAGTATAAGTGGCCAGTGAAGTGGGAGAAGAATAGAGTGAAGTTTATAGTTACCAATAAAATGTGTATCTGATGTGAATAAAAAACCTTGTCAGCTTGTAATTTAATGGATTGCTATTTCCTCTTTTTATAGACATCCGTGTGTATTTTTCAAAGTATAAATGTATTCTTTTGCCAGTACTTATGACTATTTAAATGTTTGAAACCTAAAAGAAACCTTATGTGGTTGAAAACACGGAAGTGTTATGATAAATGACAAGCTCTGAGCGTCTTTTTCTGGATCAGTGCCAGATATCACGTGGAAACACGTGTGAATTTAGCGGTTGATCACGTGACACATATGAACACAAGTGTGATTCTACACGTCAAAGGGTGAAGGGATTGTTATCTCAACTTCATATCTGCTGCTCTTGTTCAGTGCAAATAAACCTCCCAGGCAAAAAAAAAGCATGTTCCCCAGGATCATGCGTGCCCCCCCCCCCCCCCCCCCTCCATGCCCCCCCATTTGAGAACCACTGCTTTAATGCAATCACAATATAAATGGTATATACCACCATATACCCCTGGGTTTAAAATACAATACTTCAAGATGCATACCAGTACTGTTTTTATCTAAAGCATGTTTATAAAAGATATGAACCAAGGCCTAATCCTGGCTTAATCTAAGCCTTTTCTGTGAAACCAGGCCATACTATTATTATTTTACTAATTTATGCGGTGTGAATTTTGCCCATATATTTGGGGAAACCAAGCATAAATAAAACTTGAAATAGGGAACTGTGAGCTAGGACTGTCAAAAAAGAATCTAGACACCCCTATTGTGACAGTCTTAGTTTTTTATTTCCTCTCGGTGCTATTTCATATTTTGGGTATTTCTAATGAGCAACTAGTGTGGAAAAGATGGCAAGCATCTGGATATTCCAAGCTAAACTTTCATTGCGAGGCTCATGTATGCTCAGCAGTCTTGTTTTACATATTTGACTTTTCTGACAGAGGTCAAGACTTTGAAAAGAGAGAAACTAAAGTGGGTTAATTTAACTTGGCAACAGGTTAAATCAAGCTATTCAATAACAGCCAACTTCACGTTGGTGAGCAGGGCAAGCCAGCAGTGTCATGGAATGTTTTTAAGTGGCCAGCTTTGATGTCTGGTGTGCGTGAGACTGCGCCCTCTATGTGCCCTAACATTTGTGCTTCTAACTCCTTTCGCTCTGAGGCCTCTGTTATAGTCAACGTATGAAAGGGAGAGCGATAAATACAAAGGGAAAGGAATAGAGAGCGAGAAGGAAAGAGAAAGGACTGTAGAGCATTGTAATTAGTTGCACCTGTTTCCTTTAACGCGGCTCCGGTTTCTCTGTACAAACGCATGTAGATTAGGCATCAAAGTGCCTCTCTTCAATGCCCCCTTTGTTGGCAGTTGTCAGGGAAGCAGCCTCCAGAAATGTGTGACCCGAGCAAAGCTCTGGAACTCAAGCACAGAGAACCCGCAGCCATGTGTCCTCTCCACAGCAGGAGAGCAAGCTTCTGCTGGGTCACCGTTAGACTTCGCTCAGTTCTGTAGACATGTGGATACAGTCCTGCTTTGTTGTGTATCCGAGAGAGCGAAATCTTAATAAGTTGTCCTGCATGGCCTGAACTTACTGAAATTTATTAAATATATTGGTGTGGCCTAGCAGCCAATGATTTATCACTATTTGCCTCACATGACATATTTATACCACACAGGGCATTTTCCAGCATTTGCACAATTTATACATGTATATATGTTCATATATTTTTTCTCTTTAATTGCTCTATTTACGACTGAGTTCTTACAGAAAGAATATTTAATTGCCAGCAATTACTGTTGCATACTGTATTGCTGTTGATACATAATGTGTCCCAATTCATAAACTATCCATCTTCAGTTCTTCAAGATTATAATTGGTGGGTATCTAATTATAGTATTGAAAATAGTAAGCCAAAGGTGTCCAAATGGCATACCATTTTCATTTTCATAATTCATAATGGTATACTATTTTCATGTAACACACACATACACACACACACACACACACACACACACACACACACACACACACACACACACACACACAGTGCAGTACAGCGAGGATTAAACATTCATAAAGTATCACCCTTTTATTTTCATCTTTACCTTTCAATGTTCCATGAACTTTGGAGCCCTGAAAAGTCTGGGGGCTAAAAAATAATTGTCATTTAAAGTCGTTGCTAGATGTATGTCTATTTTTTTGATAATGATTAGACCTTTCAGTGCCCTCGGAAGTCAACTTTAGTTTAGTTTTACACACAGGGATCGTGTAAGAGCGAGAGAGAGTCTGGTGCTCAGACACACAGTACTGTAGCCATATACATTATTTCATGAATAGTGCATATATAGATTTTTATTAATCTCTTAACTTTTACATTTACATTTTACATTTATTCATTTAGCAGACGCTATTATCCAAAGCGACTCACAATTTGAGCTCCTATAACTCATGTAAATTTAAACATTTAAAGAAAATCACATTTTTTAATCATTATGTCAGGTTAGCTGCAGTAGCACCCCCCACCATGCTTCTGGAATTGTTTGTATATATATTTTTTTTACATTTCGACTTCTGACTGTACCCTCAACAAGCAAATATGACGTTTCGCTGTAGAAAACCCCCACATTTAACAAGGAAGCAGTGACACCTAGCGGCTCATGAAAGTAAGTACTAGAGCAGCCAATAATTAACTTTCCAATTGTTTAATCTTTCAAGAGGAAGTGAATGAGGAAATAGTTTCAGGCCTTATCTTAATGGTTTCAGTCAAATTTGGAAAAACTTGGCTATGTCTGTGGAAGTTTCATCAAAAGTCTGATTAGGTCTAATTTCTGATAATTTGTGGTGGTCTTGGTTTAGTTGATTGCTGATTTTGTTCTCCCATGCGCAGTGCAAACAAATCAGCCCATAGTTCTTCAGAAACGAAGAAACTTCAGTGTGCTCATTGTAAGAACACTCTTAGTTTGTAATACTCGTAATTTAGTAATTCTTGCCACATTATACCATTTGACACATTTCAATTAACTTTGTTGTCTATTGTCTTGTGAAGGTCATCATCACATTGTAGAATGAAGTTGCAAAGGCAGAAAATATTTTGAGGCCGGCAGGGATCTGATATTTTCCCTTGTTCAGCATGGGGTTTTTGTGGAACAGAATAGTAACAAAGAGGCATGATGTGAGTGATTCAAAGCAGCTAAATAAAGTGATGCAAAGAGCGGCTCAGGGCTACTGAAACCAATTTGCATGGAGGTTATTTACATCCAACCGAGGCAGAACGGAGGGAAAAAAGCACTGTGTCCAGCAAAAGTTGTAATAGCTGAAGGCGAATAAAATTGTGAGTGTTTGTCTGTGTTTTAAGTTCCTGTTTCCTGTTGTGCAGATTGTAGTTTGAAAACGCATTACTATTTGGTGCGAATGCTTTCGCCAACTAATTAAAACTCCTAATATATCACTATTACTCATATAATATTATATGTCAATAAATGAATCTTGGAGCTTTAACCTTTTATTTTGATAAGATTATCCTCCACCAAATAGCGTGCTTGCTCCAAAATGTATCATGCCGTCACTAACTTGTCACAAAGAGACAAACTAGCCTACATTCATGATTTTGTAGCACCCCAGTGGAAAAAAACAACAAATCTAACTAAATATATCTACAAAGTTTTAATGATGGTCTTATGAGAATAGTGAAGAATAGGAATGTTTTTTTCCAAAGCCATTGGAAAGCAAACCTGCAACCTTAGCCGGAAAGAAATTTAAAGGCTAAAGCTACTGCTGATATAGACTATACACTTTTTATGTCAATGGATGAGAGACTTAATTAAGCTGTATAAAACACTTTTGTGATGAACTGGCTTATCATTTAATGAATCGACTGCCAGTCTGCTAATCTTCAACATGTTCTATATTGAACAATACTTTTGTTGGGAACTTGTATATTTTACCTTGATAACAAATTTAGTTTTTAAGAGAAAGCAGATTAGGGAACATTGCGACAGGTAGGACCACCAACAAATCTGTTGCAGTATTTAATAATAGGCGTTTATAATATTGTGTAATATTGAGTAATATAGATTATTGTCTAAAGAAAATAAACATTATCAATGTTTTATTGCTTTCAGGTTTTATCAATTATAAAACATGAATAATAAACACAACATTAAAAGGTTACCACAGTAAAAGTAGAAATAAGTACCTGTGGCGAGCAGGGCGGGGTCGAGGGACCGTGGGAGCGTCACGAGAGCCGGTGGCGTGATTGGGAATGAGCGCCACCTGTGAGCCACCGGTCTCGAGTCTCACGGAGGAGCGGAGAGATAAAAGGAGGAGCGACGACAGTGAAAGACGAGAGAGGACCAGGCCTGGACTTTATGTTCTGTGTTGTGTGTGTGTGTGTGTGTTTGCGGCAGTCGTCCATGAGGGACTGCCACCATTATGTTTATTTTGGATTTATGTTTTATTTTGCACATTAAGTTGTAAAGCGTCAGCCGGTTCCCGCCTCCTTCCTCCCTGAACAAAGACTGCGTTGCAGGACCATAATAAAACCCTGAATTATTGAGTTAATACTGTACATATAAACACAAACAAACAAAAGGTTATTCCATTTCTTTGGGAATTTAAATCCCAACACTAGATACTGCGCAATGTTGTATAATCAGAGTGGTGTATGTAAATTTGTTGGCCAAAATGCAAAAATTAGTTCGCATTTTAGCATTTCCGATTCCATTATCCTGAAGTCAATGGGATTTTTTACTTGGTTTCTGGTTAAATGGCTGAAATAAGGTATGTGGTGAACAAAGGTCACAGTCTCTTCGTTTCACTTCTGGGTCCTGTCTGCCCTTCTTACACCTGTCTTGTTTATCACTTACCTTGTTACTTCTTGTCAGGTGTTCCTCATGTGTACTCATCATAAATACTCTCCTTTGTTTACATGTCTGTCAGTTGTTGTCGTTATTTTGAGGATATCTTGTTGTGTGTGGATGCCGATTCCTTGATCTTGTTCCCGAGTTTTGCACTAGTGAGAGTGCCGTTTTGTTTCATATTTAAAGTTTTTTGTTTTTCGTTTGGTTAATAAAGATTGATTGCAGCATTCCTGGCTCTCCGTGTCTTTGTTGATCACAGAGCTTGTTTTTACAATAGTCATAAAGCCTATGGAAAGGTAATCAGTATGAGGGTAAGTGCCAGTTGGCCTACAAAATGACATAATTTGATTCCAATGGTGGGCGTGCCGACATGGCTGGTCAAATGTGGCATCTGTATATATGCATATCTATGGCTGGTCACACTACACTTTTCTTTCCATTGCCTTCCATTCATACTCATGCAAATGTGTCAGACCGCAAACACAAGCTCATGTAAAGTTTCTCATTTTGCTGCGTTCCAAAATTCAAGTTTGGTGATCTCTGAGCTGCAAATTGACATCACACGAAGAAGTGTGTCATAGAGACAGCCACACCCTCAGGATCAGACCTCTACACTGCAACCACTCGTTCCAAGTCACCAGAGTACTAATCACTTAAACCTGTAGCCATTCAGCATTCATTGACTGTGCAGTCACACATCGTCTGGTCTTAGCGTTCATGTCTGAACACTCACCTGACTCATCTACTCTAACTAGTCTAACCAGAGACTTCCAAACCTTCTACTTTATCTGCCTGCTTCCTGTCATCCAAATGGAACCTTCCAATCTGCACTCGCCGGGCAGTGACATACTCAGGTGAGGCGGAGGAATGCAGCTTATTTATGCTTCAGTGTTTTCTCTTCTTTAAAATGCAGCCACAGCTGTTCTCCATTGACCGAGCCAAGATTGCCTACATCATCTCATTGTTGACTGGTTTTTCGCTAGAGTGGACCACATCCATCTGGGAGGCTGATGTTCCAGTCACCCACTCACAGACGATGTATGTGACTTATTTCGAAGAAGTCTTCGTTTAAATTTCCAGTGTCTTCTCAGTAAACAATCAACTTCACTGGTTTCGTCAAGGGAGATCCACCATCAACAATTATGTTCTGTAGTTGCACACATTGGTGGCCTCCAGTGGGTGGAACGAGACAGCACTACTGATGGTTTACCAACTGGGTCTTAATACCAAAGTTTGCCTGCACAACGATGCCATTGGAATGGAAATCTTCATTTTCATCTTGACATCTTGATTCTCTTGACATCCTCATCTACTCCCAATCTGTCCGACAATCACTACTATGTAACGTAGGTCCTACAAAAGCTACTTCAATTCCATCTGTACCTCAAGCTAAAAAAGTAAAAATGCTATCATAACTCAGTCCATTTCCTCAAATACATCATTGATCAGCATGGCATCCAGAGGAAGGTACAATCAGTAGAGAGCAGCTCATCCTCAATAAAGGAACAGCAATACTACCAAGGCTTTGCCAACTTCTACTGCCATTTCATCAAGAACTTCAGCAAGATCAGCACGCCTCTCACCTCCCTGCTTCACCATGGCCCAAGTCTCTGTCCTGGAACCTGGTGACACTGGCCAGAGGGAACCCAACACCCCATTAAAGTCACTACTGACCACCGTAACCTGGATTACCTGTGGAATGCCAAATGCATTCAAATCTGCAGGCCCAGTGGGCCCTTCTCTTCACAAGGTTCCACTTCACGGTCACCTACTGAGCAGGAGAAAATAATCTAAAGATGGACGCTCTCTCCCAGTTGCACAGCCCCGTCAGCAACGCTTCTCTGTTTGAACCGATTCTACCTCCAGGCATCATCATAAGCCTGATACAGTGGACTCTCGATGACGGCATCGCCGAAGCCTCCAGATCCAAACCTGCTCCACCGTGAGGTCCTGAGGTACGGACATATATACCAGCATATCTCCATGTTTTCCTCATGGGCTCAACCTAAACCTTTCTTATGATCGTTCCAGTGTCCAAAGAAATTCCGCATGCTCAAAGTCTAGTGTGACCATCTCCCTAAACCCTTCCTTTCCACGAGAATACTCTGCTCTGATTGGTCAGGTGGCCCAGTCTGTTGTGATTGGTCTATTGCAGTGCGTGTCAGAAACAAAACCATATAGCCCATCTGAATTTCAGCTCCGAAGGCTTCTTCACTTGTACAGTACACTGTGATATGAGCAGTAATGATGACCGTATGAATGAGTAATGATGATCAGATTTGCCATATTAATTTGAACCAGAGCATTATGGATTTTGCAGTTCATAATACAGCATCTTCTTGCCTTCATTTTATTTTTTTAACAATACATTGTCAATGAAAATCTAAAAAGTTATATGTGGAAAATAAAAACAAAATGCTAACTTAAATCAAAATGTGATATATTTTTTTGTAGCAGCAGGGAGGGAGGGCGAAGTGCAGCAGGGAGAAGTCAGAAATGCAAAGGTGAAAAAAAGACAAACATGCACTCTTATGATGACATAAATACATACATATTGGATTTAAAACAGTTTAAATTAACAACTTATACACTGCTCACATGAGCGTGCGCTGCTCAAAAAAATGAAGGGAACACTGTTCATCATCACTGTTTAACATGGAGTCAGTTACACTTCAGAAATGTCAATCATTCCATTTAGGAAACATAAGTGATTGTGAATCAGTTTCAACAGCTTTAGTGCAAATGGAAGTAACAACAGGTGCACTGGATAGGCAACACCAAGACAACCTCCAAAATGGGAATGATTTTGCAGGTGATGGCCATAGACAATTATTCTCTCCTTATTCTTCCTGACTGATTTGTCTTTAGCTTTGTGCTTTGTTATCTCACAGACCTCCATGTGCTATCCATGGTTCCCTTACTGTTGTTATGTACCAGCATGAAATCCTCAGAGCTATTGTTTGACCTTATGCTGGTGCAATAGTCCCTGGGTTTCTCTTGATGCGTGATGTACCCGGCCTCATGTGGCAAGTGCATAGGCAGTTTTTAGATAATGAAGACATTGATTGGCCCTCATATTCCCCAGACCTAATCCAATCGAGAACCTCTGGGACATTATGTGTTGTAGCATCGGAAGTCACTAAGTAGCACCACAGACTGTCCAGGAGCTCACTGATGCCCTGATCCAGGTCTGGAAGGAGATCCCCCTGGACACCATCTGCTAAGACATTGTTGTGAGTGCATTTTTGTGGAGGCCATATACTATACTATTGACTTAAATTATGAGTTGCTTTGATGAACTTCATGCAAGTAGGATCAGATTGTAATTTCAGTTTTTTACAATGATGTTTAGCATTACCGGTATTTTGAATCCAACCCTCAGTGGGTTGATGAATTGCCACATAATTTTCTTCTAAACAAATTATGAAATATGGAATCCAATGTGTGATTTAAGAGTTCCCTTAATTTTTTTGAGCAGTTGAGCAATGCCATTCATTATAATCCTAATGGCATCTGTTTTGTAGAATGGCCCCACAGAGAAGATAAGGAGAAGGAGAAGATAACAATCCCAAAAACCATTGGAAAGAGACTTTTTGAGCAAGATATGATGCAAGCCTTTAACCTGTGACCATACAGCTCTGCACTGATAACAATAAGGAGTCAGAAAAGAAAAGAGAGCATAGAGGTAAATAATTTACTCCATTATCTGCACTGCAAAGCTCATCAGTAAGCCTGAACAATAGGAAAGATTGAAATGCTGATTGCATCTCTCTTTGCCTGCTAGGTTCTTTACCTCCCTGAATTCTGCATTAAAGCAAAAGAGGGACACTGGTAAAAGACTAGAATCCTTTTCAATATCAAATGGCCATAATATACGAATTTAATTTAATTAAGAGTCAAAGGTCACATTCAGTGTTAGAACTCAGGCTGTTTCTACAGTAATGGAAGCAGATGGTTATGGACAGTTTTTCTCAAGGAATATATGATTGCCTTCTCTGTTTTTATAGAAATGACCTAAAATCTAAAGAGAAATTAGATCAAAACAAATGGGTTAGACCAAAGCCATAATCATCCAATCATCATGATGTTTATATTGAAATGTTTTCATGTGGGGTGTTTTCTATTTCTTTCCAAGTGAGCGATCAGATTTTTCCAGAACCTGTGTCATTCGCCTTACATAGAAAAGTCAAACCACGTCGTACATTTTTAGCTTTTCCTAATTATCTTTCCACATCATGGGAACAACTTCCTTAATTACTATTTTTAGCTTGCAGAGTCAAGGAAGCCTATACCCCCAGATCAAAAATAATGTGCTAGTTTCCTTGGCTCTCTATTGACTTTGAACTTGCTTTTATATCCCCCACCTTCTGATTTAGATCACCATGTTTCCTTCAGAGTTTTCATAGCAAGCATAAGAATTCCCTTCAGCCAAATGCCCAGAGGTCCTGCCTTCTGTCCTGAAGGGTAGGGGGTCAGTGTCTTATGTCCTCTTTGCTCTGTTTGTTTTATGGAGCACTGATTTCAAAACACCGCAGCCAGTTTTACTATCCTCTGATCTACCAAGAAAAGAAAAAAACACTTTTTGTCAAAGGTCCAGAGGGTAATGCTTGTCGAACCCAGCCAACCTTCATTAGTTGAATAAGGTCATTATTTTGACTCTGATTTAGAGGTTATTTCAGCATAGAGACTCACAGTAAGCCTACTAGTCTAATGGTGGTGAGCTTTACTTTTCAACCTTAAATAGACCTGATCATATCCTTCAAACATGAAGAAAGCAGAGTCATTCAGCTTATTATTAAAAATATGGTCAATCATGTCACACGCATCTCCCTGTAATTTCACAAACAGGGAAGTTAAATATGCCAGTTAGTCTTTTTGGACCTGTAAATCTCTCATTTTGGTAAAAGCTTCTTGAAGACATTATGACCTAAAAGTCTTCCCAGAAATGCTTAACTTTTCTCTGGAAAGGCACATCACCAGTCCACCATCTGCACACAGTGACTTAAACTGTAGTGCGTCATTTATGCAAGTGAACAGAGTGAGAGGGGCACAAATTGCGGGGGCTAAAGTAAAGAGCTTTTTAGCTGCCACCAAAGCTAAAAGCCGGTGCAGCTCTAATAGAGCAATCTGTATTCTTAATGGTAATGCCCTGTTCGTTTTGTCCATTTGGCTCAGTACAGGTGCATTAATGGGGCTTGTTGAACAGTTCCAGCTGAGCTGATTTGAGGAGAAGGATCAGTGAGCACAATCTTCCCTCTTGTGGAGGAAGGAAGAATTGCCAGAATGACTGATGGATGACATTTAATAATTAAAAGTCTAATTTGTATTTAAAAGAAAGAAAAAAACATACAGAAAGAAAGAAAATTAATATCAATATCACACATATCCTGATAATTATATAACATGGGTATCTCCAGTTTGATATGGGACAATATGGTGATGTAATTATGGTTGAAATAATTAAGATTTCACATATTATATCAAATAATATGTTGGTAAAAGGGTTAGTAACATGAGTAAATCTTTACAGTCAAAAATAAAATATTTTTATATTTGTTGTCAGATATAAAAATTAAGACAATGTTTCAATATACTCTTTTTCTTTGTATTGTTTTATACATTTTATTTGCAAACACAGCAAAAGTCTGGGAGCAAATCAAAAATCCTCATTAAGTAAGAAAAATGTTAAAATGATTTAAATGCATGCTAAAAAAATATGTTTTGTTTTGTTCTTAATGGAAGTGACAAATGCAAACCCAGATACTTAGAATGACCCAACTAGTCACATCTGAACAATAGTTTTAGGCTGCCAAAATTGTATAGCCCTGCGTTTGATCATTTACCCATCGCAATCCTCCAAGAGATCCGGTCATTGAACTTAAATTCCAAACAAACAATAACTCAGATAAAAATCATGTTTCATGCTAGGAAACTCAATGACATGGAAACAAACAAATGATTGCAACTCTGCATCAACAGAACACTAATTAACCTTCTTCTGGCAAATCAATACATGGTACAGGCTCTTTTTAATTGAGGAGTAATTATCAGCCTGTATTCATCTGCCTAATGAAACAATGCTTTGTTTCGCCTGGAGCAAAAGAAAAAAAAAGTTAATTGAGTTCTCTTTTGTGAAGCAGACGTTCTGCCCTTGTTGTCTTGTCTGTCTGTTTGTGTGGAGATGAAGGCTGTTGTTCGTTGTGCACTGATCACATTGGACACACTAACTCTCCTCCCACTTTTCATCCCTACCACTTCAGAATTAGAGGTTATTTTTAATACTCACCATGACAGCCTGCCCTTGTTTAATGGTAAAACTGAGATTAAACAGCAAATAATAAAAAATGTCTATTACTTATGTACTAAAGTTTAGCTACTATTACACTTCTATGATTGTCAATAACGTCAGTTAGCCAACTGTCATATTTGTAAAGGTAATGTGCAATGAAAATAAAATGTAGGATGGGACTTGAAAATTGAAAGTGGGCATTTGTGCACATCATTAATTATATGAAAAAATATTATTTCTCTTCAGCACGGTTTCATTAATTTGACCACAAGTGACAGGCAAGACATTTCAATTGTTAAACAAATGCTGTTCTTTTGAACTTTTCTATTTATCAAAGAATCCCAAAAAACTAAATCATGTTAAAACTGTGACAATTAATCATGTGTGTTATGGGGTTGTTTGTCTCATTGTTCACATCCGGGTCCCTTTATGTATCTTCCAGGTCCTTCAAGATCCTATCCGTGTATAATCACTTCCTAAGTCCCGTCAGCTGTTCCCCATCTTCCCGTGTTGTTATATATATATACCCTCCTTTGTTCCCTTGTCTTTGTCGATTGTTGTAACTGTTTGTCGTTGTCTTTCCTCGTCTTCGCCTAGTTCCAAGTTCCTATGTTTCTGCAAAAGAGTGTTCCATTTTGTTTTGCGTTTGTGAGTAATAAAGTGTTTCAGTTTGTATTTCCGAGTCTCCTCGCGTTCTCTCCGCATCGCACACCGCACTCCTAACTAACATCAATATATTTTATACGTCAGTAAGTACAACTTTAAAAACTTTAAATTGTGTCTTTTAAAAACATTGAAAACCTTTGTAAGAGAAACTGAGCATCCTGAAAACAACATGGACTCACAGACAGTAAAGTTTATTTGAAATGCTTTGAGAACCAAAATGCAAGGGAAGAACCCAAATATAAAAGAAATGCTGGTAGCTTTAAAAGTTTAAAATACAGACATTGTTTAAATGATCCAAACAACTGCTGAAACTAGGGTGGGATAAATGATTCATGAAGGCACTATTGAGTGTACAACTAATGTTGGTTTAAACTTTTCTTCTTCTGTTAGAGACACTATACAATTGAGAACTTCTGAGTTTGTTGAGATAACGTTATCTCTTAAACCAATACTGCACTACAAGATGATACCTGTAGATACGACTCAAGGAATCAGTTCGAGACTAATCAGGCCTCATACAGTAGCAGGTAGAAACAGGATCATGGAAGTCATGGTCTTCAATTCAAAACAGTCTCTGTACTTGAAAGTCTTAGAGGTCAGTGAAATTTCTATTTCATCATTTTGAAGTCTTCAGGAGTTGTGATGGGAAAAAAAGATGAATAGAAAAGAAAGCAAGCACCAGTGGGATTCTCAAAAGAAGACTATTTTCTAAATAACTAATTTTAAACTCTACAGCTTTGAATTTCAACCTTACAACCATTTGGTCCAATTACATAAAATATACATGTAAATACAATTTGTACAGATATGAAATCTGTTTTACCACTTTCTAACCTCTGTCTAACGATACCTTTACTAAAGTCTGTAAACACTGTTCATGGCATTCTATTAAAAATCAATATACACAATGCAAGAAGTGTCAAGAAGAATTCACAAAACCACAGTTAGTATTAAAATAAGGAGGTGCTCTTAATGTACCAAATGTCTGGTACAAAAGGTACCCTTTTGACCCTGTTCAAAATTCATATTTCACAACAATGACTGATGGCCAAAATGCTTCTGTCATTTTCTTTTGGAAGGCATGATGAATTATGAGAAAATTTTATGTTTATGTCACAAGTGTTTTCACTACTGTTAAATTCCGTACAAAGACACAGGACTCAAAGTGGCTTGATGCTGAGCATCATGGTCAGCGCTGTGTAAAGTCCCTCTTAAAAAAAGTTTGTTGTGTTCACA
Source organism: Rhodeus uyekii (assembly GCA_037043235.1). Lineage (NCBI taxonomy): Eukaryota > Metazoa > Chordata > Actinopteri > Cypriniformes > Acheilognathidae > Rhodeus > Rhodeus uyekii. Next base: position 1,590,741 of record JAWRVZ010000040.1, on the reverse strand, counting down.
TTGTAGATGTCTTCTTCTCATCCCAGTGAAAGTGACAGAACAGTTCAGTACATGAACAGGCCAGACAACACTTGGACCATGCTAATGTATACTCTAATTTACTTTTGGATAGATTTTCTCATAAAAGAAGTTCTGAGCCAGCAGGTAAAGCTCTCCATCTTTTTCCCTGACGCTGTGAGCACGCACAAACTGAAACTGTTCCAGTGCAAACTCATAGAACTCATTCTCCATCTTCCATATGTTGGACTGCTGCAGCTTTGAGATGGACTCTTTAGTTGGAGGTTTCTTCTCGCTCGTTTTCCTCAAGTGAGACTTCTTACCTGCAGTTGCAGTCAAAGACATAATTAAAAGCAGGTCACTCAGATGGTTTAACTGGTAAGTATCATAAAAAAACAAAAATCATTCAATGTTGAATACCTGAGTGAGACCGAAACACATGAGGGGCCTTTTAATAGCTAATGCAGTGATCCCTTGTTTATCGCGGTTAATGTGGACCGCAACCCCCCGCGATAGGTGAAAATCCCCAAAGTAGGATTGGCCCCCCTAGGAATTTCCATATATGTGTGTGTGTAGGTACCAGAATGTTTAAAATATGTATATTTATACAATAATACATCTTGATACGAGCATAATCCATTCCAGGGCAGCGCTCGTAACTTGAACATAGCTTACATATTTTTTTACTTTTCTATATTATTGTTTAGATTTTTTTCGATTTGTATTCTTTACTTTTGATCACTTTAATTTTCTTGAATAGTAGGAACTAAACATAACTGAACTCAGCTTTCGTATCTTTTAAAATACTTTTCTATTTTATATTATTGTTTAGATTTTTTTCAATTTATATTCTTTACTTTTGATCACTTTTTTTACCTTTTTCGCCTAACAACCCTCACTTTCACTTGGTGAAGACCTTTTAACGAAATATCTATCAAGGGACATCTGCTTCTTTATCCACGACAACAGAAGCCTCTCCATCTCATCATTTATATTAGAACATAAATTCGATATAATCGCCACACCCTTGGAAGGATTTACATTCTTGATAACAACCTTCTGCTTTAGTATGGTACATATCGTGGATGTACTGCGATCATAAGTGCGTGCTAGATAACTCACGCGGCACCGAGCTCATATTTATCCACAATTTCATGCTTCATTTCCATGGTCATCATGCGTTTCTTCTTCTCACTACCATCCTTACCACTCACTTTCTTAGAAATCATCGCTATTATGAAGAATAATGCACAAAATCGAGAGAAAATCAGCTACTCGCAGGCGACGTGTACAGAAGTCAGCGAACACGTGAAGTGAACGAGCGTCGGCATCGGTGTCAGTACAAGTGCTCGTATCACGAATATTTACTCGTATCTAGAAGCAAAAATCTGCCCGAAGGCTTGCTCGTATCTTGGAATACTTGTACGTAGGGATGCTCGTATCTTGAGGTAAATCTATTTCATTATAAAACCTTAATATTATACATTTACTCTCTCTCATACGATATGTATTATGGTGCTGTACACTCATCAATGACAGTGGTATCTTGAGACGTCATTCCAGTAATGACGACAATGACAGACCTGTGCGGTTTGATGAATGTGATGATGTTGTTGTTGTTACTGCACTGGTATAATGAGGCCTTTAAATCAGTTCGGGATCGTCAACATTTGCTTCTGAGAGAGGCGAAGAGGCTACTACTCCCCTCGTGCTCCCATTCGCGCCGGGAAACAATCACATGCCTTGTCTGAGTGCCTGTGGGTGTGTACAAAGCCTCTGAGAGAGTTTCTCTCTTTGTCTGGCATCCTGGGAAACCGTTTCTCTCGCATCACGATGAAGCAACGCTGCTTTCCGCAATACGGCTGCCGGTATTTTTGAATTTTTATTTTTCTATGAATATTTTTGAAAAATCTGCAAAACTTGAACCGCAAAGTGGCGAGGGATTACTGCATATTGAATTCTCTGTCTCATTCATTTTTAGGGTACGTCTTTGACGAACTTTCGTAAAACACTTCTGTTCCTCTCACATGGTATTCATAAAAGAAATAAAGTCAGGTTTGGAAGGAAAACATTGAGAAGAGATGGTAGCAGAGGAGAGAGCAGAATTGTTATTTTTGGTTGGCCTATTCCTGTAATCCTTAGATGAGGACCAAGTACCTGTGCGGTAGAGCTCAGTTGCTCCTCTGAAAAAACGTGGCAGCGCTGCCTCGAGCATCATGATAAAATCCTCCAGCTCCTCAGTCACTCCCACAAGCAGATACTCATTAACCAAATTATACTTGGCCTGCTCGAGAGCCCACCTACTGCCAACATTCCTGCACACACACAGACACGCAAGATCATTTCCAGCTCCTACATAGTTTCGAGAACAAATCAGTAAAGGGTGACTCAATCAATTTATCTAATGAGAAAGAACATTAAACGAAAAGCAGAGTAACAAGCTCCAGACTGCTCATATTACCCACCAGCACTCCGAGTAATGGCCACAGAAGAACGGGATCTGTAACCAAAGCTTCTCAGGAGTGCAATCAGAACCTCCTGATGACACACACTCATCAAACGTCTGAAACAGTCACACAGCATTCATATGGTAAGAACATAAAATGTTACTTTTCAAAATGGAGGCGTTATCAAATATTGAAAGACAAAAACCTTCAAATACAATACCTTTTTGTCGCCCTGCTTTCTCCGCCTGAGACCTGGCCGATAATCATCTCCAAATCGGAGAAAATAGTAGTAAGACACCAACCTCTCGATGGGGTCCCGTACGATGTTGATATAGACTGGCTTCCCCTTGATCCCAAACCTATTTGGGAAAAATTATTATATTATTATAATTTCTTTAAGTGAAAAGTTGAATTTCGTAAATATTTTAAATGCGTTTCCTTTACTTTCGTGACACCGCCATAGAAACGTGCTCAATAAAATAAAATATAAATAACGATAACAAAATAATGAGCAAAATATGTGTGCAAAACTAAATAAATCTAAAGGTAGATTCAAATCTATGAAGGTAGAACAAACACATGTGTTTCGTGAAAGGTGGTCACATGGTCAACAGTGAAAAGTAAAAAAAAAAATGTTTATAAGATTTTTGAAATTAACACAAACCACACATGTGCAAAAAAAAACAATATCTACTAAAATATTCAGAGTTCAAATCCATAGACAAGCATGTTCCAAAATAAACGCTTGTTCCATTTTTAACCACCAGAGTGCAGAAGCACCTAAATGTATCTTCTCACATCAGTCAATTATCAGTCTCTTTTTCAGGAACAGACAACAATGAATTTTTCATTTGATAAGGCAACTGCTTACAGTGATTGTTGTGATGGTTTTATATCAATACATCAAAAACTCACTTTGTGAAGTCCAAGTAGGCAACATGGCCATGGTAGAAACCCGGTTTCATTTCTCGCCAGGACGTCACGTTCCTTACAAACCTCATCTGTAAGCACAAGATAACAGTTCAATTTGTCCCTGTCCACAGTTTATAAACCACTAAATTTATTTTAATGCATGTGTGATGTGCCTCCATCATTCAAGCATCAATGATATCCAAATCTCAAATAACAATCTCGCACTGACGCACTGCATCTGTCACAGGCTGCTGAACAAACCAGCCAAGTGACTACTTAATACAAACCTGACACAAACACATTTCAGCGATATTTTCTCCAAACATCCTCCCCATAGTCCCACAGCTGTACTCCCCTGGGAGGGGAAAGGTTGTACCACCTGCACCATCGACAGACTTTGTTGAAAGCTAGACTGGATATTACCTTGGCAGAATTGCACACAAATAACACCTTCCCTCCCTATGCTCAAAGCCATTTTATTTTGCGGATGGCAATGACGTGAATACAAATGCAAACGTACGCTCGCAGTCCGAAAAAGCCACACGCTGAGTTGAATAATGTTGACACGTGTGAGGTCAAAATGATGTGGGAAAGCTTTTTGATGATGACTACACCTTCAACTCTGCAAATAAAACAGCTGCATTTGTCAAAACACGAGATTGATTTCCATTAGCTGACAACACGTTCCTCAATGTAACAATACACATGATGGATAGAGAACTGTATTTCTTTGCTGCTGTCAACAAAATCTACACTTCATTCCCCCCACACCCCTGTTCTTCTTTTTATCTCTGGGTTCAGCTTGTTCAACGCCGCTTGTCACACAAAGGCACAGCAGCAGTGTGCATATTGACAGTAGGCTATGAATAATGAAGGTGGAGGCAGAGATGAGATGGCTTGTTAGAGGCAGTGTGCGACAGAAACACAGGGACATCACCTGGCTTGCCCGAGTTAGATTTGAGCAAAAGACCAACACATTATCATTAGTACAAAAGGTCTACACCTCTACACTCAGTCCAAACTTCTTGTATCAGTAACGTACCTAAGAGCTGACATATTCACAGATTATTTAACAAATATTTGTAGGAAAAAAATGGGTCGTCTTGTAGAGCTCTGTGAATTCAAGCATGGTACTGTGTTAGAATGTTACCTTAGTCAGTTCATGAAATTTCATCCCTGCAAGACATTTCATGGCCAACTTTAAATGGTATTAGTGGAAGCATAGAGGAACAGAAGCAACTCAGCCATGAAGTGAAAGACAACTTAAAGTCATAGAGCAGGGTCACCGAGTGCCGAGTCGCATGGTGCATAAAAATGAATGGCATGTTTTAAAGCTCTGGGGTCTCATTTATAAAACTGTGCGTAGGATCACAACTAAAAGTTTACGTGCGCCCAAAAGCCAAAAATGCCATACGGCAAAAACTATTCAGATTTATAAAACCGTGTGTACGCACACCTGTCAGGAACATTCCCTTTATATATCGCAGATGTCACGGGTCAAAGTTTGCTTAAATGTGCACACATTCTCCCGTCAAGTTGTTTTTTATAGATCACAACCTTTGCGTGGAAACTGGCGTACGTACGTTTCCAGTCCCGTTTTGTGCGTACGCACGCTTTATAAATGAGACCCCTGATCATCTGTGAATATACTTAAAATATATTGCTTTTTAAATGTATTCAAAACTATTAAATAACTTGCTTTTTATTAACCGACTAAATTTTAAATTAAATACTAAAACTAAATTCATTGTTGCAAAAACAATATAAATATGCTGCTCTTCTTGACTTTCTAATCATCAAAGAATCCTGAAAGAAATATCACAATTTCCACAAATATTTTAGATTTTTGACACTAATAACGCGGAATGTTACTTGAGCACAAATTCAGTATATTACAATAATTTCTGAAGAATTATGTAACACTTAAGACTGGAGTAATAATGCTATAATTGGCATCACATGAATTAAATAACTATTATATTTAAATTATATTAAAATAGAAAACAGTTATTTTAAATTGTAATCATATTTCACAATGCTACTTTTTACTGTATTTATCAACGTATCCCACAAGGAAATCTAAAGCATCTATTTCCAGATAAATGAACTGCAATATATCAATGACAGTTAGGGTGGTCTCACATATGTGGTCTCCCAGTTATAGACTTAAACTCAACTGAAACACAAAAAGGACATTGGCTACTTTTAGAGGGCTCTGAGGTCTTAATTTACAATTCTAAGCTATATGGACAAAACTATTGAGACACCTTTTAATAATTGAATTCAGGTATTTCAATCAGAACCATTGCCCCAAGTTTATCAAATCAAGCTCCTAGCCACACAGTCTGCATTTAAAAATATTTGTAGTGAGGGGAAGGGTGACCCTGAAGAGCTCTGTGAATTCAAGCATGGCATTGTATTAGAAGGCCACCTTCACAATAAGTCAGTTCATGAATTTCATCCCTGCTAGATACTCCACGGTCAACTTTAAATGGTATTACTGGAAAGTGGAAGCGTTTAAGATCAGCAGCAACTCAGCCATGAAGTGGAAGACAACTTAAAGTCACAGAGCGGGGTCACCAAGTGCTGAGTCACATGGTGCATAAAAGGAGAGATAATGGCATGGGTCTGTATTTCAGGGGACGGGCAAGGACCCTTACTTCCAGAGAAAGAGAAATCTTAACGCTTCAAGACATTTGTGACAATGCTGTTTCCAACATTATGGAGAAGGTCCTTTACTATTCCATCATGACTATCCCCCAGTGCTCAAAGCAAGGTCTATCAAGGCATTGACCTCAAACATGCTCTAATGAATGAATGGGCAAAAATTCCTACAGAAACGGTTATATGGGTTAAGAAAGCTGTTATAGCTTCAACGAGTGGACCAGCTCCGTATTAATGTCTACTTATTTAGAATGTGATATTACGGTCCCGGCTGGTGTAGTTGTTGAGTGCCTCAATACTTTTGTACATACAGTGTCTATCGGGACTGTTTAGAGTGCTCACATTGAATTTTGCACACATAATTGGATTAAAATGTTAAATAACCTCAGTATTTACAGGAACGGCACTCATTTGTAATGCATGCTGATGTTACCTGGTCCTGTAGGGACATGACTGGATTGTTCTTGGTGGTGTTGATGTGGAGAACATGGAAGCGGTTCTTTCCGCACAGGTCATATGCGATGTTGGTGAAGGACGTGCTGGCAGTCTTGGGCACACGGTTATAGATGATGATCAGATCCTCAATCTCAGGCAATGTTGAAGAGTCCCGCAGGCTGTCCCGCGTCTGTCTCTGCTCCACTTCTCGCACCTCATGTCTGGCCATGGTGCGCTCTGCCGGAGAAAGAAGGATTTTACCTTTTTTTTGTTGTTGTATCGATCAACATCTAAACATCTAAACATATGAATATGCTACACCAGAATTCCTACAGCCACATTACATTAGGGTAGACAAAACCACAGCACTGTTCAGGTCATCCTTGTACACATTTCATTATGCCATGTTATGCCTGACATTTCTAAATAAATTGAGTTCATCTGACCTTAGATTGTAATAAACATGGCATTAAAGACTGTGTATATTTTCCATTTTAAAATTGATATTTCATTTATGGAGAACTCTCTAAAATTCCAAAGTACTGGTAATTCCTAAGGACAACAAGTAAATAACAGATTATTTAATCCAAATGCAGGTAGTTGGACAACCTGGTAGTGAAAAAGAAAGAAAGATACTACATCCTATAAATCTAGGGCAGTTAAAGATCTGTAAAGGTTTCCAATAGGACCTTAAGCCACCTGTTGATTTAGGTGACAGAAAATAGCATCAGAATGAAAAGCCTGAATAATGCAGAGGGAAGAGAAAACAAAGCAAGCAGTTTCAGCAGCAGAGCACGTTCTGCTTTATGTACACACAACACACACACTCAAGCACAATAATGGCAATGTCGGTATTAACACGTCAGGAGAATTCTGCACCAGTAAATCCCTTTACTGGCATGACAAATAATTGTACATTTTAAGTATAAATAAAATCTCATTTATAAATAGCAGTAGACAACATGTATAGTATAACGTAACAATTGTATAAATGTTTTAATTACCTTACCTTTATTATAATTATAGTATATTTTGAATAATATCAGAGAAAACCCCCTTTGAGAACCACTTGTCTACACCTTTAGAACTATGTTTTCATATGTGCTTTTTCATATTTCATAGTTTTTCAATAAAATTCTGGGAGCTGCAGAAATTGATGCAGAAGACAGTGATGACAGAGACTACACAAGACGATCCCAGCAACATTTACACAACTGAAGGACAGAGGGCCACCAATGAGATTCAAGGTTCTACATTTTAGCATATTTAGTTAACTACTATTAATTAACCCTAAACCAAACCCTGATGATAACTCTATAGTGAGCACCGTATTTTCCCGCATATAACACGTAGACGCAGATAATCCGCACGCGCATATAGCCCGTGGATTTTGTGTAAAGAAATTGGTGGCATAACCCGCACCTTTATATAACCCGCACCCATAGATGTATGAACTTTTTCGAATGTTGCTTGCATGATGACAGCTGTCAGAGTGATAGTACAAGCGCCAGAGACAACAACCCTCACAAGAAAGAAAAACAGAAAGAAAATGCAGCAAAAAAAAAAAACCCTATGTCCTCAGGGACGTGACGGATATATTGAAATATTATTACGTGTAAAAAATGTGTGGTATAGCCCGCACCCTTATATAACCAGCACCGGGGTTTGTAAAATCTGGTATAACTCATGGGTTATATGCGGGAGAATACGGTATATGTAATTAATTCACTTTAAAGTGTAACCATATCTTCTTTTAAGTTAGCTCTTGCGTATATATCTTAAGAGTGAGTACATTAATACATTTTCATTTTTTGGTTGGACTATTAAAATATTTTCATTTTAAAAGATAAAGACTGAAATTGCATATCTTCTGAAGTGTAAATAAAGTAAACAGAGAGGAATTTTACACTCCATGAACTAATAATGGAAATCCTGCAAAACAAAAGCCAAGCAAAAAATAATGAAATCTTTCCCCAGTCATCATACTGTATCAAACTCTAATTTTCTACACAGCAATTATGCAAAGCTCAGTTTGCTAATAGACTCATCAGTCTTCAACAGCGCATGTCTACCAGTGCATAAAATAAGCCACTTAAAATATTGATCAAGTCTTAACAAGCCTCTATGCATCAGCAGTACACTGCTCTAAAGCATCCTCCACCGCTGAGGACCCTAACATCCCATGTACACGACCAAACTAGGACACTCCGTTCAAATCAACAGAGCTGTCTACACTGTGATCGACACAAGACACCAACATTATAATGCTCCCCTAACACATCGTCACCAGTACAATTCTGAATAGCAGATTGCAGTGCCTTAACACTGAAATCAGATAATAATACAATTGTTAAATAATACAATAAAAATGGTTTATTCATATTCTTGTATATGCACACTAATGTTCAAAATTGGGTAGGATTTAAAATTAAAAATAAATATTTTTTTATGCAGTACATTTACATTTTACAAAAGGTTTACATTAAAAATAAATGCTGTTCTTTCTATTCATCAAATAATCTTGAAAAAAAATTCTAGACACTGAAGGCTGGAGCAATGACAACTAAACATAAGTATTTTTACAAATGGAGCTTTGATGAGCAAGACTTTCAACATAAAAAAAAAATATCTTACCAACTTAACTATATAATTATGTATGACTTGTGTCACAAGATGAAGAGGTTAAAAAAGGTATTCTATAAACAGAAAGTAATCCACAACGATGACAACAAAGCAAAAGCATCCAAGAAACAACAGACAACAACTGAAGAATGAACTTGAAGAACTTGAAGCACATGGTGATGAACAGAAATGACAATAAGCTGAGATGGTGATTGACTCACGTGTTCCTCTGTTTGAAACACAATCACAATTATGAGATGGCGAAGTGATAGAGAAAGGGGCAGGTGCAAGTTCGAGGGTCTCTAGTGGAGCCAAGGATTGGAGGAACCAAGGCAAAACCGACGGGTTGATGGCTTGAGGTGGAGCGAAGGGATCTGAGGTCAAAGGCGGAGTGAACAAGATGATGGCAAGATGGCAAAAGTGCTCTGTGAAGATTGCGCAGCGTACTCCATATTAGCTGCATTAGCTTCACACACAAACAACAACAACAACCGACAACTGAAGAGTGAACATGAAGAACTTAAAAACACATGGTGATGAACATTGGTGTCCATGGTGACTCTATGTCACTGTCACCATTGTTGAAAAACAAACAAAAAAACACATGTGACTGAAAAAAGCAAATTAAAAGTCCATGAAGTGTGAGGGTGTGACAATTGTGTACAACTGTTTAAAATAAATATACATTAAACATGAAATAAAAAAATAGACTGTTTGTGGAAGTTTGGATATGATCAACCCACAAGATAAATGTCAATGATCACTGTCATCAAAGAAGATAAGAAATAATTAAAAAAATATATTGTTGTGGGTGTGATACAGCACTTGTTTTATGCATATGAATATTATGATATGCACATTAAATAGTTAAGCACACTAAACAAAAAATAAAGAAGAAAGAAAAACACTTCACTATAGAAGTTTGAGTTGGGTGTCAAACTTCCATGATTTTAAAATAATTATTTGATAACATTTTCCATGACAGTGACTTTCCCTTTTTATGGTGAAATTATACAAGTACAGCGTAATATTAATTAACAACAGGTACCTACTATAAGGTAAGGATTACGGATTAAGGTTTGGGGTAACACTTTATATTACAGTCTCTTTGTTACACGTTACATGTAGTTACTATTGCAATAACTTTAAATTGTGCATAATTACATGCAACTATCCACAAGCCAAACGTAATCTTAACCCTAGCCCTATAGTAAATAGATGTAGTATTACTCAGTACTTAATTTATTGTTGTTGATTAATAATTTGTTGTTATTATTATTATTATTATTATTATAGTAAGTGCATGTAAAGTGGAATTAAAATAAAGTGTTAACCAAAAAACAATATCATTATTTATTAATATTTTGTACTGTTCACGATAATACAAAAAGTATGGATAGTATGGAAGCCCGTTTCCGCCACAGTTGAGAAAAAAAAAGAAGATTATTTAAGTCGAAATAATGACTTAGTATCTTAATATCGACTTACTAAGTCATTATTTCGACTTAATCTTTTTTTTCTCAACTGTGGCGGAAATGGGCTTCCATACAATAGCATCTACTGCATAAAAGAAACAAAACTTTATACTCACTATTAAAGCATATATAATATGATTATAATGGCAACATTTAGTTTTGTCATGCTGTTTGTTCTCAGCATATAACTCAGCTGTAAAGCAGTGAAAAAGGCAAAATAGATAAAAGGATGTGGGTGTAATAGGCAAAAAGTGACTAAGCCTGAAACTCGAGCTGTCTGTTTGTCCTCTGCAGCACTAACAGAAGGCTGAATCTGCTCATAACTGAGAGGGATAGAGATGGCTCATTCGTGTCATTGCAAAAAGCTCCACAGCAATCCAACTCTCTATAACTTTTTTACATAATCACAGAAGGAATGCATTTCTCTCACTCATGCATCTTACAGTTTTCATCAATCTGATGGAGAGGAAAAGCTCAGCTCTTCTCCCAGCACAAGTACAGAGCCTACATAAATTATAGCAAGGTTATTGGGACAGTTGCATTGCTCATCTTAATTAGTAAAACAACCTGCTCTTTCCTGACACACAAACACCTTTACAGGTGATTAAGCCTTTGATGGTGTTAAGAGGAGGATGCATGATTACAAGTGAAAGTGTTGAACTGTTTTTGCTTTTGTAAATCAACCACGGTCTGATGGAAGCTCATTAAAGTCTACAATCATCTCTCACTAGTTCTGGTTTTCGTTCTGCACAGTAGAGGGCAGCATCCTGCTACTAGGCAGCCATGTAATTGGTAGGGGTTCTGGGAGGGCTTTCCCTCATGGGGAGGCTCAGCAGGTTTCCGGGAGGCATTTAATCTACTATTTACTGAACAAACTGTTCAACTGTTGTCCCCATCTCTGTTTTGAAACCCGATTTTTTTCTTTATTTTTCATTGGGATTTGGATTGCATAAAAAAAGAAAAAAAAATGTGCATGGTTTGTTCATCAAGGCAATCTTGTGAAGCCTAAATACTATCAGCAGAAGTAAAAAGCTAAATATAGGCTATAAAGAACCACACCATGGCCACCTGACTTCAACTTGACCATCACTAAGATTCAGATTATTTATGGTATTTAAACATTTTTACATGAAATTGAGCAATAATTGTTTGCAAGAGCTTGATTAATAAACACAATATATTCAAAAGTGAAGTGTAAACCACTGCTCACACAGAAGTCACTTCAAAATAAGCGTTTTCCGTTGGTCAACATGGTGAATATGTGCGACCTGTTACACACTGGGTGCTGTGTTCGATGCGGAGTAAGGAGGAGACAATAGGATCCACTGCTGATTGACTTTATTAAGAAAACGCAAAACAAAAGACAAAATACAAACTGAAATGGTACTCAGTGCAAACTTGAATGATACACAAAACGAGTATGGCATCCACACACAAAGACACAACCATGTACCATCGACAATAACCGACAAGGACAAGGGAAACACAGGAGGGTTTTATACATGAGGAGATGGGGAACACCTGACGACACTAATGAGGTAAGTGATGAACATGACAGGTGCAGGAAGGGGCATGGAAGATACACAAAAGGGACCTGGAAGTGAAACAAAATAATGAGACTGTGACAAGACCAACTGTCATAATTTACTCACACTCAAGTCATTAAAAAACAGAACACAAAAGATGGTATGTGACCAGTGCCAGCAAAATTCTTTCAAAACTCAAAGTTATTCTTACATTCTCCATTCAAAAACCTACAAAAGTCTGTATGATTTGTTGAAGTTAAAAGAGTCAGCAAAGTCAAAGAGAAAAATCTGGTTAGATTTCTGAAGGTTCCAAAACAAAACTACCCAGCAACAATACACTAAAATCCCTGCTAATAACACCAAATTTGGCACACAGCAAGCCAAAATCTATATCTATAGGGAAATATATACAGTAATACCTCGGTTTACGAGTTTAATTCGTTCCAAGAGCGAGCTCGTATCCCAAAATGCTCGTACACCAAAACAATTTCCCCCATAAGAAAACATTAAAAATCAATTAATTCGTTACACACGACCATAAATGCCCATTTTAAATATTTAGTTTTTATTTTACCCTATTTAATTACAGTTAAAATTATAACCATTAAGATCTCATATAAATACTCTTTAAACAGACAATTAAACTCTAAAAATACTTGACAATTTACTGTAACTCACTTTGAGCAGCGTCTGCTGGCATGAAGGAGATGAGAGACAGACGAGGGAGGGGGGAAACACAAAACCTGGATTCAAGTGCAAATGAGTGAATTTATTATAATAGTGCAGAAAACAAACAAAGTGATAATCCAGAGTGAAAGTCGTGGAACGGGAGACGCGTGCGCGGCACCAACGCGAGCGCCGGGGTGGAGAGAAGTGAGGAGACAATGAATTCATGAACCACATATATATTTCACTACGTGAACAATAGCGATCACAATTAATTAATGTTATCACTTCTAAAAGTATCTCTGTGGTGAATGATGCAGCCAAACAGAGCGGCTGAGAGAATGAATGCTTTAAGGGGTGATAAAGGGGTTGGGACTGCGTGACTGTGTTTTGAGAGGCTGTCATTGGGATATTTCCAGTAAAAATGCCCGTGAACATGCAGAGCGTTAGGACAAAAATGCGCGTGGGTGAGGGAAAAATTTGCTCGCAGTCCGATACAAAGCTTGTACACCGATTCAACCCTCCATGCTCGTACACCGATTTTCTCGTATACCAAGTCGCTCGTAAACCGAGGTACCACTGTATTTTCAACTTCATTTAACTGATTCAGCAGTCAGTTTGACAAGTGTGCCACTGGTTAACGGCTACCTGTGTAACAAAATATCAATAACAATTAATACATTTCCCATTCTTCATAAAGTTCATTAAAAAAAGACAAAATTCTGTCAAAATTTTGTTTTTTAAAAATCATTTTTAATCATTAGCTTTGTGATGGTGACGTGTGATAGCCTACCTTTAGCTTATGACGTCTGCCAACACTTTGAAATTCATAAACATGATGTTCAATAGTGAAGATTATCATGACCAACAAATTGTGTAAGAATCATAAGCTTCATAATCCAAAACTCAATGTAAACATCCTATTAGGGTTTTGTTAAGCACACCACTGCCAACTTCTGGTTTGACCTACAAAAATAAGCCATCACTGCAGAGCACTTAAGTATGGACTCTCAATCTTGGGTGAACTGTCTAAGGCCTTAAATAAAAGTGGCAAGAAAATCATTTTGATCTTCTATTTGACTTAACTAAATTTCTTGAAAAACTTTTGCACTTGTTATAAAGTTCAGACTGCACTTTTTCGTACAAGTTTCATATAATTATCCATGTCAAGCTTGAATGGGGTGATATGCTAATTAGATATGCCAAACTGTTTTCAGTAAAAATGGCTTAAATTTTAGTTTGTTTTTCCATACAAAACTCACATACAACTCATTGATTCATTACTTGTATTATATGGAAAAGAGCAGCTTGAACATATTCAAAATGTCTTTGTGCTCAAAGAACAAAGATGAATGGATTTGTTTGGGGTTAAGTAAATAATAACAGAATTTCACATTTTTAATGACTAAATAAGCATATATGGGACTAAATCTAAACTATTTGGGGGGCTTTACAAAGGGGCACTTGAGCATTATTTTCCAATAATACAAAGAAAATGTCTACCAACCCTGCCTGAAAATGTACCTTTATTCATTTAGCAGACACTTTTATCCAAAGCAACTTACAACTGAAGAGTACAACAAGTGAGCTGTGAAGAGCCAGATGTACACAGGAAGTGCTCACAATACAAAGTTTTTGGAAAGTTCTTGAAGTAGTGAAATCTAAAAAAAAGGGGGAGATTAAAGGAAAGTGAAAGCATGGAATTTGTATCCACTTATCCATAAAACACATATTGTGTAAAGTTCATGATCTCCAGCAAGTATTTGGAATTAACTGCCAGTCAGAGCATAAATGTTGTGTGGGTATTTTTAGGTAAACCTAAAAGTGTTCAAACAGAGCAGATATCACTACAGCAACTAATCTTCAAACAATCTTTGCATCTAATCTTAAGAGTTAAGAAAGGGGTCGGAACAGTCATGCTTGGCGGAGGATATGAAGAGAGCTTAATATTTTGATATATCTATACTTTTTCCAAATAAGAGTACAGTGATCCCTCGTTTATCGCGGTTAATGTGTACCGAAACCCCCCGCGATAGATAAAAATCTGCGAAGTAGGGTTGGCCCCCTAGGAATTTCCGTATATATGTGTGTGTAGGTACCAGAATGTTTAAAATATGTATATTTATACTTTAAATATATTTTAATTAAATCTAGTTACTCATAAAACATTAATATTATACATTTACTCTCTCTTATACGATACGTATCATGGTGCTCTACACTCATCAATGACAGTAGTACAGTAGAACCCCGACTTACGAAACGCTCTACGTACGAAAAGTTCAACGTACGATAAAAGATTTCTGGGTTTTTTTTCGCCCGAGTGACGACAAAATGATCGAGATGCGAAAAATGAAATCTCGGCCGAGGCGACGATTTTCGAGTTTTGTTTTGAAATTCGCGCGCCACTGACCCAGAAACTCACACCAATCGTCCCGCTCTCCCATTCGCTGTCTCCCGGCCATTGTTGCCAGATTGGACTGAAGATTTCCAACTACAGCTTAAAACCTGCCAGGAACCCGCCCAATCTGGCAACACTGCTCCTGGCTCTGACGCTAGCTTTCGCTGCAGCATCCTGCTCTCCTATTGGTCAGCATCACTCCCATCAGTCTCTGTGTAGCGGCGTCCCTCTCCTATTTTGTCTGTGCTACGCTAACCCTACAGTTCGTCCGTGCTTTCGCATTCAAGTTTTGTTTTCATCGTGCTGCATCGCCATTATTTTGTGCCCAGTTAACAAACTTTTTTTCTAATCACTAGCCATGGATGTGAAGATTGTTGCTGAGAGCTGAGAGCTTTGCAACAATCTTCACATCCATGGCTAGTGATTAGAAAATAGTTTATGTTAACTGGGCACAAAATAATGGCGATGCAGCATGATGAAAGTGAAAGTGAAGAAGCAGATGCTCTCAATGGAGACGAAAAGGGAAATAATTGAGAAGTAGGAAGCAGGGATGTGCTTGTCCACCATAGCGAAATAATATGGCCGTAACCCTTCAACCATAGGGACAATACTGAACAAGCATAGCTTTATTATAGCTTTAGCATAGCGGGGTTCTACTGTATCTCAAGACTTGACTCCAGTAATGACGACGATGACAGACCTGTGCAGCTCGATGAATGTGATGATGAATGATGATGATGGTGTTACTGCACTGGTAAATGAGACCTTTAAATCAGTTCGGGAAGTGCCTCACCATCAGATATCCCAGGTGCTGGATCGTCAACATTTGCTTCTGAGAGAGGCGAAGAGACTCCCACTCCACTTGTGCTCTCATTTGTCGATCTTGCGCTGGGAACCACTCACGTGCCTTGTCTGAGTGCCCGTGGGTGTGTACAAAGCATCACGATGAAACAACGCTGCTTTCCACAAAACGGCTGCCGATTTGGTGGTATTTTGTACGTTTTATTTTTGGATTAATATTTTTGAAAAATCTGCGATACACTGAGGCCGCGAAACTTGAAAGATTACGAGGTGGCGAGGGATTACTGTACACCCTTTTACTTTAAGGGTGAATTTTAGTGACTGGATTTATTTTCAGCTATGCCCTATTCCTTACCTTTATTATTATCCTAATCCAGTGCTTTTCCTCAGAAAAAAAAGCTCAAGAGGAGTCACTGGTTTATATGTCGCTACGGTTGAAAAGCTGCAGCTATCAGGCGTTTATCTGCTGGAATTCTAGCCTTTGTTGTTATTCTCATGAGGCTGAACTGAAATACAGCACTGAAGTTCATCGCAATTGCAGGAGCAGCAGGAAGAACAAACATGTGTGCTTGGAATAAGAGGTAAGTGATCAGTACAGAGCAGATCTCTCATCTCTGAGCGATGACAGTAGTCTTTAAACGTGTAGACATATGAGGACAGTTTCCTCTATGAGGTTTGAAGCTCATTCAAACATGACCAAAGACGGTTTGAAACTGGAAAACTAACCTACCATAACTCATTTATTGTGACTAAATCAGCTCTTTTCTGATTGTCTCAATATAAATATGCAGGATTTCATTTGGAGTGCTGTATAAATAAAATAAATAAAAACATGTAAATAACCACATAGACACATTTAACAGTACATTTATTTTGTGTGATTTTGTGAAAATCGAACTGGCAAATGAATAAGAAATTTGTAAATTATTATATAAAATAATGCATTTATTATAAATACCTACAACTAATAACTAACTACCTATAACTACTACTACTAATTATTTTTGTATTAACTAATAATTTAAGGCTTCATTTTATTTTCAGGTAGCACTCACTGACTTCCATAAGGAGACAAATGAAAAGTTTAAACAGTGTGTTCAATAAAGGCCATATTTGCCTACTATGGTTCATTAAATATCCGAATAAATTTGACCAAATTATGCAGAAATGTCATACATATTTTTTCCCTGCAAACTTTGTTACACACTCAACTGTTTAGAGAAAAATAATAATAGTAATTTGCAGGAAATCAGAGAGTCAAAAAAAGCTGCATGATACTAAAGTTTTACAGGAAACGTGTCACAGTGCAACCAATGACAGGCTCTTTTTTAACCTTTTAAACCAACAAAAAACAGGGTGCCAGGTGGCAGCATCACAGCTGTAATCAAGTAGATGCAATTCACGGCAGGAAGAAGCGTCGACATTATCGGGACATAAAACAAAGCTGAGATTAATGGCTGATAGGTCTACAGGAGTGGGCAAGTGGGGAGGGGCAGGTGAGATGGATTGATCCCAATAACCTCTACTGATTTAATTAGATACAAGCATATTTATCACCCATCTGTCATAGAGGAAGAGCATGGAGGACGGGAGCTGGGAGGCAGTACATTATCTCAGCGCACCTGGCTCTGTAAACACCCGCCAGTTAAGCCAATATCATTGACAGGTGACTCACCCTCTCCTGATTACACCTTTAAATTTATTGTACGACAGTTCAACGTCTCAGCTCTAACACACAGTCCTCATTTCTTTCTCTCTCGCTTTCTTTGCATTTTTTCTGGTCTACCACTAACAGCATTTTAGTGCATTTTGAAAAAATACGGACAAATGTGCCAATTAGTGGGTTTTTATTTAAGCTGTCAGCATTCTGCAGCAGGACTGAAAAAAGAAACAAAGTGATATGAGAAAACTAAAGAGAATATGTGTGTTACTGATCTCCAATTTAAAAACAGTCTGTCTGCTGTAATAGTATTGGAATTTTTTTTTCTTAAAAAGGAGTTGTTTTATAAAAGTTAATAACTGTTGCAGAACAAAGAGAAGATATATTGTGCATGCGCAACACAGAGTATTACATCTGTCCAACAGTTTACTGAGCCTTTTTCATCATTCCAGTTATTGGTGAATGAGTTTTACTCAGGTCTCGCTTCAGTGCTCTCATCCGACAGAGAGCAGAAAACCTACAGCAAAGTAGTAATTTTAAATGAAATCCCAAACGTTCATGTTTAGATTATGCAAAACAATGGGAACATCTCTGAGAAAGTTATACCGTGTGAACTGTCTGTGAACTCTACTGTCTATTCCTCAACTAAATCCAACTTTATTGATTAAAAACATAACATTTTGACCATTGTCAAGGCCTTCATTGGTCTTGAGAATGGATAAAATTTCACGTATGCAAAACTCTATAGTGAATTGTAGGGATGAGCGAGTACAGCATTATCTCTATCTGTAAACCATATTAATTATCTGTATCTATACTCGGACTGGGCGGGGCCTAACCCGGAAGTGGTCGGGTTGTCTTGAAACCGGCTTTAACTGGTATGTTATCTTTAATCATGCAATTGATATAGGTTGATCAGAAATTGTTATATTTATTGCTGATTAGAAAACTATTTACATGAAAGCATCAGCATTGAGTTTCAGATCAATGGTTTTGATCACGATAACAAACTATATACAGAAGTTTTGCAACAATGAATACAACACATGCAGTGGCAATTATGAAGGAAAATGTAATGAACAAGAGTTTTCATCTAAACATTACTTTTATTAACTTTAAATTTTTTTTATGATCAGTGTGATTTTTTTTCTTCACGCCAGGTATGTGTGAGTGTGGCTAATTAATTTGTTATAGTTTTTATACCACTACTTTATTTTTTTGCGTGGAGTCAAAAAACTGGTTAGAGCAAAAAGACAGTAAAAAAAAACAAAAAAAAATTCTTATCTCCGACAGGCAGGCTAGTTGCATTCTACCAAGCACCACGTCTGAACAAACCCCACGTTTACCAGAACTCTACTGGTTAAGAAGTACTACAAACAAACCGAAAACCCTAAATGTTAACGGAAAAAACCCGCGGACTTGAGTGACTGAGGGAGAGACAGAGAGAGAAAGAGAGCTGTTCTCTTCTCAGTGTTCCATGCGTAAATGAGCAGAGTGGGAAACAGCAAATCTGCATGTGTAGGGGAGGGGCGCTGTGACTAGCCCATCGCAGACACAATCCGAGAGTCTTTATTCAATACGAGCACAGATATTGACTCATATTACTCGTATAATACTCATACGCTGCAAAAGTGCTTTATTCGTACCGGATACTCGTTTCAGACGAGTATCAAGTATCACAATCAAACAATTTAAATGACCTGAAAATAGTTTTAAAGTATCACAATCAAACAATTTAAATGACCTGAACATTTTTTGCTTAAACTCTTGTCTTTGTCCTCTAGATTTTGGCCTATAATCTTGAATACACCACTCTCCCCTTCTCTTGTCCAAGGTGAGGTTTAACTTCCATCCTTCACGATCCTATCTGCAACTGTTACTGCAGCAGAGTTTGATAGCATCATTTAATCCCGGGTCTCACTTCCAATCAAGATGTGATTGAAAACCATGACAAAATTCTTTAAAATGCCCATTAAACAAGAAACTGCTGTTCACAAGCACTCACCAATCCCTCACTTTCATTGCAGTCCAATGCCTTTAAAACGATTCTCTAAGTACAGATGATAAACATTGCAGATGACACCCATAATGACGACCACTGCCCACACAGAACACTTTACGTCCACCGCAGATGACATAAAGAGAGAAGCAAGGCAGTTATCTGAGGGATAAGAGTGTCTGGGAAGGTCAGAGTCAGTTGAACAGTGTTAAACTGACTGGAGACTAGTTTTGACATCATGACAGCTCAGCTTAGATGGGAAAAAGCAAAAAAACAAGGTGCCTGTGGACCCTTAACCATACAACCTTTGATTCCTTTTGGAGCACTAGGGGAAAATGTTGCATTTTTGCCACTGACTGAGCAAATAAAAATAGAACTGTGACCTTAAGCTTCACACAAGTACGTGGAACTGCAGCGATCAATATGTGTTTGCTATAAGGCAATTAGGGCTGCAACAACTATATGATCATATGAATAAATAATAAAATTGATTAATCGCATCTGCGCCTTGTACATAGAAAATATCCATCAGTCATGTCACTTTACAACTGTGAATTACCTTTACAAAATAAATATAAAATTTAATTTATAAAACATGTCATTTCAATTTTACAAACCTTAGGTAAGTGAATTCAGGTGGACTTGGGACACTTTTTGACGATCAATGGCAAAAAGTGTTCCATTCAACCTTAATACACCCCCTACATTTTGTTTTCGACTAGTGCAAAGTTTTTCAGTCTTTTTAAATTATTCCTTAAAAGAACTAGCTTGTAAAAGACATTTTCTCATGAATAAGACCACACTGATTTTGCAGTTTGTCCATTCCAAAAGGAAAACTCGATAGGCACATGTGTTTACTTGCCATTATTTTTGGCTTGCTCACAATTTGGGAAAAACAGAACACTTTTCCCCATACTACCATATTCAGCAGCACTGAGTGGCAGGAAACAAAGTCGCTTATTAATGACCCAGAACAAAACACTTAGTGTAGCACAGAGTTTTGAGTTTTGTAGCACTTAGGTTTTGCACGGAAAAGGACAAAATCATATTATTTAAATTCTAGTTTAAAATTACATTTAGTTTAAGCTTCCCTATGAATAACTAAAAACAGGCAAAGCTTTGTTTGGGGAGTCGTGGGAGGTGTAATGAGGTTGCATCCTCATTTCATCATTCAGTCAACAGAAGAGGATTTAACAAATGAAAAAAGGACATAGAGAGAAGACATATGCCCCAAGACAGCACAAAAAGGAAAAACCTGAAGCTTTTAATAAATGAACTGCTGTTGAACCCATTTAATGTTAAGGCAATACTATTTCTATGTGTTTACACCTACTGTTTACTTATTATGCTTATTTATGATGGAACACAAGAAAAGTTTGACCCAAAACTGAACTGAAAAGCTTTTTTCATTTCTGAGTGTTTCCTGGCGTTCAGCCGACAAACATCACAAAAGAAGCAAAACTTGATTCTCTGTGTAATTCTGCTGCCTTTTGAAAATTTAAAGCTTCTGTCTTTCATTTTGCTTCTGGAAACAGAGTGAGGCTAACAGAAATAATACTAAGAGCAGTGACTATTCACATAACGCATGTAAAAGAAAATTATTTAGCTAAACCAACATAACTCCAGTTAAAGGTTTTATCAAAACCCCTATTCCCAGTTAAAAATGCATTCAAATCTAAATATTTTTGATGTTAGATATGAGGAACTAAGTTTTGGATCAATAAGACTATGGTGTGACAGCACAGAAATAGAAACTAAGGGATCTGTAAAATGTCCCACCACAGCAGTCAAGATATAATTTGTAGGTCACTGTGATTTTGCCAAGACAGACATATTCCTGGATCCCATATTTAGCTGATCCTGGAACGACATTCCTGTCTAAAACTTTAGTCCAAACCCTGTCCCTATCCTTAAACCTAAGCCTACCCATAAGTTGGAAGGAACTGATGTGGAAGCACCAACCCCTGGTTGTAAGACTAAAACTTCACGAAAACTGACTGACTGAAATGTTGATCCAAGAACATGAAATCACGTTTGTAAGGGGTAGAGCTGTACGACTCTGGATCAATTGAGAATCACAATGTTTTGATCGTTTCAAATAGAGATGACAGTGTTAACAGACACACAAGTTATCTGCTGCAGTGTACTTCTAATAGTTACTTATATACTTCACTTGTTTCATTACTGAATGAATCTGCCTGACAAACTGAATGATTCAATGACAAATACATAATTTAAAAAATCCCGTCATCACGTGGTAGCAAAACAATGTAATCGATATAATTGTTATTTGAAGCACCATGTTACTTTCAAAAGGTGATCGCTTCCATGGTCATCGGTGTTTATATTCAAACTATGAACTTTCATCTTAGTTCTTCTGGGATAAAATATGAATATTTGTAGCAGAAATTAGGATACGACAACAAATCATTACGAACATACCTTAAAAAGTTTGATAAAATAGTTTCTTTAAGTTTTAAGATTTCTGTTTAGAGCAGCCTAATGTGCCGAGAATAACTGACATTAACCCACAGGCATGCCTTAAAGCTGTTATTAGCAATCTCTTCCAATATCCGACTCATCTTGCTAGAAGCTGGCTTCAATAAATCCTCTTGTCCCAATTAAAACACACTCAGTGCTTTGATGCCACATGATCTCACTGCTTCCTTAACCCCAGGGATTTTCAGCACTAGGGGGCGATCACTGTCTCTCCCCTTTCAAATCAGTAGACAAGACAAGCTTTGGCTAATGCTTGTTCCCAATTAGCAAGTGTTGCACTTCCCAATGTAAGCTGAGGGCTCACAGCTTAATGAAATTACAGCAGTCAGATGACACTCTGCAGAGAGTAGAGTGAGACAGTGAGGCAGAGTGGCCAAATCCTCAACCCATTGTGCAGTGGCCTAGATTTAGATACCTCCCTCGAACCATCTTTCAAACCCCCAACCATGAAACCATTCTGATTCCAGCAAATGAATTGCACTATGGTGTTATCTGCCACTAACCATACTGCTTATACAGCAATCAAACCTCTGCAGTAAAACAGCCGAGAATTATTCTGGCCAAAAACCACCCATTTTGACAGTAAGTCTAATAGACATGCAAAGTCACCAACTTCAGTTTTGTGTGTGTGTGTGTTTAAAAAATAAATAAAATAAAAATAGTTTAAGGGCAGGTCTAAATTAAATTTGCTAGATAATGTAAAGTCATATACAGTGGAGTTCACTTATCTCGACCTCGGTTAACTCGCCAACCCTATTATGTCGACGTTTTTGAAGTGGAACTGCCAAACTCCCTATTTGTCTTTGCATTTTCTAATGGGTTATGTCGATTATTTTATGTCGCCGAACCCTGATATCTCGAGCACAAAAGAGGGACAAATTCGCCATTTCACATGGTTATCTCATGACTAATGATCGTACCTAGTTCACTGCGCATGCGTTGAGTTTGCGCTGCACGTGGATCGCGGTCCATATGGTCGCTCTGTCAGTGACGCTTTACTTACAGTTCTGCAGCCGTAGAAGAAAAATCAAGCCTTGCAAAATGACTATGTTTTGAGCGAATGTTTTGTGTGGTTGTGACTGTTTACGCTGTGAGTGAAATTGTGTTTGCAATGTTGGAGATTATAAATAAAGGTTTGTATCGAGAATCGAAGGTGTTTTTTATTGTACTGGTAAATCTCTGCTGTTATTTGGTGCACATATGCCTTTTGTTGTTAGCAAACATATAAAGTGTATGTACAAGTGTATGCTCAGAAATAGAGTAAAAGATGCATACAAATAATTTCTATTTTAGTACAATTTAGTACTTAAAATAAACATACATTTATAAACCCATATCAGTCTACCATATACTGGCCGATATTGCACAGTCATTTCCAACATTTAACATATTACCCTTCAGCAATATTACTTTTTCGTACTGTACATCATAAAATTGATGCCAAATTTCATTTAAATAGCCTTTAAAACAATTGTATTCCATCTTTAGAGTTTTATTCCTAGATTAAAAAAATATATATAAAGCACTTGTATCAACCAAATAGCGGCCAATCACTTTAAAGCTTGCCAAATCAAGAAAATACTGTCCAGTTTCGAGTGCAATATGCATTAGATGGTAGTGAATGGACTGTAGGCGTATGTCTGAGGCCGAGACTACCAAAATGTCAACTTGACCTTAACTAAGCAACAGTGTTGCAGCTCTAGAAGCTCCTTTCCTTTGAGCACACATCAGGAGTGCTGCAGGGGTTTGTGCTTGGCTCAGTTTGCTTCACTCTGTGTCACTTTCTGCTGTCAGCTCTGGCTGTGGGCGTGTGGCTATCTCAGGAGAGGACAAAAAGTGCAGTGCCTCCATCAGCTGCCCGTTCAGTGACACTCAGTTGCTGACAGCTACTTCAGCCATGTGGACGGGTGAGCAGGAAGGGCGCTTTTCTCAATCTCATTGAGCACAGAGATGGCTGGAGCTTCAGAGGAAAAAGTGATACAAAAGGAGAGAACTATGTGGTAGAAGTGGAATATAAAAGTGTCTTATAATAATAATAAAGTCATTATGCTAATAACATTTTATGATATCTGACGGCATTAACTTTGATACCGTTTTAAAAGTTCAAAAATCAAAATGTTATTGCTGCAACACAAGTAAAAATATAAATTAAAAATCCATTTTAACAATGGATTTTTTGTGTAAAAAAATAAATAAATAATATTTATTAATATATTCATAAGTTCCATAACGTCCGACACAAAATAAATGTTTTTGTTTATTTAAAAGATAAATCAATTACAATTAAGAATGAACTAGCCAAGCTATTCATGCCATTCAGTGATACGGCTGTACTCAAATGATCTATGGTTGGAAATTGAATTTTAATCTTCAAATACTATACACTATTTTTATACATAATGCACTCCACTATTTTCTCATTAAATACTATTAAACGCCATCATTCAGCTTCATTAGCACAAGCTAATTAACTGACAAGAAAAATCAGTTCTAATGGCTGAAATAGTCACAGAACAAAGCCATAATGAAACAGACTAGATCTAAATTATTTTGACATTTAAAAAAACATCATAGATGGCTTTGATCTGTTACTGTTATCTGCAATCAGAGTAAACATGACATTACACTGACAGCTGGGGTTTTAACTGTTCTCAGTATTCAAATAGTTACAATCAATATTGTTTGCATGTTTACGAAATAAAAAATTGAGAAATGTACATGTTACACAATATAAATCACCTTCTAATCATAAAAAATATATAGATATTAATTATATTTATATATTTATAAACATGAGACAAGTCAAAATAAGTTGTCTACAAATGCAGTTGATAGAGTAACTTGTATTAAACAGAATATTCCCTGGACTCTGTGGTGCAAAGACACTAAGATGAAAACACAAAATAAAAGGCTATTAAATGCTTTCTGCATAGCAGTCGACTAAATTTTCAGGCTAAGACGGAGTGGCTGCACCTCTGGCCGGGCTTACACTGCTGACTTAGGGAACCAGAGTGTCTCTATGGGTCTCCAAACTGCTGACAGCACACTGGCCTAATTCTCAGTCTCACAGAATCAGTGTGTGTGTGTGTGTGTGAGGGCATGAAGTATTACCCTCTTCAGAGATTATTCATTCCTTTCATGAACGTGAGGTGGGTGAAGATTATACCGCAACTTTTGTAGCAACAAAAAACAACACTTAAATAATTGGAGCAGAGGTTTTCATTATCGTATAGATTTCAGTTCTTTCCTGACATATTCTAACTTTGATAGATTCATTTTTGCTAAAACTGTGGTGTTGAATTAACATTAACAGAGAGCAGCAGGTATTTATAGACTGCTGTCACTTTAAGACATCCAATATGAAACATCTAATTTCTTTCTCAACTGTTTTCACTTCAGATTTAACCAAGTGCATTTAAGAGAACACTTGACAAGATGGGTATTTTGAGCATTTTGTATGTACGTGTCTGTTCAAACGCAAAGAGATGCGAAAGAGGAATCAATTTGGTGTTTGTGTGCTATCTGAAACACAGCTCAGTTGTGTAATGGCATGCAAGTACTGAATTGATTCTCTTTTTCCTGGAATGGTTTAAAACAAGGTTCTGCAACCTATGGCACACAGTAGTGCTAATTGCTGGCACGTGAGCAAAAGCGTGAGACGTGTATTTAATTCAGATAAAGTACCTTCTTTCAGATCTATATTTTTTATAAAGCTGCTTTGAAACTATATGTATTGTGAAAAGCACTACACAAATAAATGTGAATTTAACTGAATTTTGAGGTAATAAAACAAGCTGTTATAAAACTATTGAAGTCTGTGAATAAGGGTTCACACCTTGAAGTGTTCACAACTGGCATGTTTGGTTCGATTAAAACAAACCCTGGTGTGATTGCTGTTAGTGTACCGGTAGTTCATTTGAATAGGTGTGAATAATGCCAAAAGATGGGAAGAACTCCAAAAAACTCTGGTGCAGTTTGAATGAAATATGAATGCAAAACGAACCAAAGACATTTAAATGAACCAGAAATGGAAGATATCCTGAAAAAAGACAGAATGCTCATGCATTTTTTTTTACTCCTTTACACATTTTAAAAGCTCTTCACGAGTTCTCAGATCATATTTAGGTTACGCACAACAAGTGCATTTAGCCCAGCACTGAAAGTTCAGCATCACATCCTGAATCTCAACACATAGTCATCATCTTCATTAAAAGTAGTGACACTTTATCTTTCCAGTGCAGATGCTGCTCTCTCCAGTTGCTGTCTTTGATCTTGAAATTAGCTGATGAGAAGCAAAATGAAGCTCATATCTTGCTTTCATTGACATGAACGCCATTGAATTTGCATATAGCGCAGGAATTTAAGATTAGATTTAAGATTAGATTTTTCAAAGGCACAGTAATGTTGCTAGGTGTGGAACAGTAACATAGCTATCCGATCAGTAAAACCAGTGGTTCTCAAATAGTAATGCAATAGCGTTATAATAGCGATGCAGTGTGACCCTAGGGAACATGCTTTTTTTTTTGCCCGGGAGTAGGTTTTCTTGCACCGAACAAGAGCATAGAGCAGCAGATATGAAGTTCAAATAACAAACCCTTCACCCTTTGACGTGTACGATCACACTTGTGTTCATATGAGTCACGTGACCGCTAAATTCACACTTGTTTTGACACGATAGCTGGCACTGATCCAGAGAAAGACGCGCTTAGAGCTTGTCATTCAGTGTTTTCAAACACATAAGGTTTCTTTTAGGTTTCAAACATTTAAATACTCATAAGTACTGGCAAAACAATACACATTTATACTAACAATATACATTTTATATTAACAATATAACATTTATACTTTGAAAAATACACACCGATGTCTATGAAAGAGGAAATGGCAATCAATTCAATTATAAACTGACAAGGTGTTTTATTCATATCAGATACACATTGTATTGGTAACTATAAACTTCACTCTGTTCTTCTTCCAGGAACAAAAGAACATAGACCATCTACATGTAACAGCAAACAACAACTGACAAAAGGAACACAGGAAAAAAAACAGCTATTTATACACAAACTGACAGGGGATAAGAAGGGACAGGTGAAAGATTAGTTGCTATGAAAATAAATAAGGATAACTATATAAACTCATAAGGCTGGCAATGAAACAGGAACTAAACACACTGAGGCCGCGAAACTTGAACCGTGAAGTGGCGAGGAATTACTGTACATTTAATAATTAAAACTGTTTTATTGTCTTAAACAATTTTATTATAATTGCATTAAATAACTGGTGTCATGCTGCCACGACTACCTTTCCAGACTTAATACCCTAAGACTGGACTTAGACTTGGACTTGGACTTGGAGTACCCTTCCAACCTCTGATTCCAGCCTGATTCAGAGGTTGAGGATGGCCCTTTTTTGTGTTGGGTTGTCAACTGTAGTCCATTAGTTTGCTACACTTAGCACCTAAGAGTCAGTCTTTTTTTTTCTTTTTTTTCACACCTGGCTTGTTTGGAGCGTTTAGCCATATAAAAACACTGCAATCATGCTTGGATCCACACCAAAACAGAAAAGCAACACCAATATTGCCTGAACAAAGTGGTTCAGTTAAGATGAGAAAGCAATCTGAACCCAACAGACCAGTGAACCAAGCAGTATCAATTCATAACACGAAATATGTTATATAAAAAGCAGCCATGTCCGATTCTGTGAGTGAGCACATCATCACAGTTGAAAACCAGAGCGCATTTTCATCTTAAAATGTTACGCAATTACTTTTTTATGTGTATTGCAAGAACACATCGAAGTCCCAACGAAGCCTTGATTCCTGCTCTAATTGCAAGGTACATTTGATATAAATTTTGGCTATTTGAAAAAAGTTCCAAACAAAGCCACAAAGGGGGGGGGGGGGGGGGGGGGGGGGGGGCTAAGGAAGGCTCAGTCACCTGAATAAATCTCCAGAGATGTCCTTTTAATTATCAGATAGAAGCCCAATCAATGAGAATTAATTACTTGATCCATTGTGATAAATTGTGAAGTACAATTTCTCAAATATAAATAACAATAACCATATTATCATCATCATAATCATTTTCATATCATTTTAGCACAAAGAGAAAACTTAAATACAACTAATCAAAAAGCTTTAAGTTAAAATCCATCCAATACATTTAGATGTAAATAAGACATTTACAATTTTGTGGCATTCAATGCCGTCAGCTGAAGCGTGGCCTTTATATGCCCTTGAAACTAACAATCTTAAAGAGCCTCCCACATTTTGATAAGATTTAGAGAACACTCAAGTGTCACTTATTGTCAGCTCATTATAGAGAATGCAGAAATGCTTCAAACACTCCATTAGTCTACTGAATGAGGATGAGCACTGGGTCATGAAATAAAACAGGTCAGTGTGAGGGTGCTATGCGCTATATAACAGGGCTAAAGAGGGCCATCTCTCAGATGCTTCTCATCCCATACTGGCCCTGACACACATGATTGAGAGATCAATGAATGATGAAGGTGAAGTGATACTGTCGATGGTACAGATGGAGAGATGCACCTCTTTAGGCCAGCAGGCAGTGAGGACCCCTGGGACTAATTAGGAAGGAGGCATTTAGCTCCTGTGACCGAAGCAAACCTGACTTCCTCCCAGATTATCGAGCCAATCCCTTGTTCTTTTTGTCTCAGTTCCTCACATCTTACCACAGCAGTTAAAAAATATGAAAAGAGCAGCACCACAGTGCATATTGCTCACACTGAAACCGTTACACTCTTCCAGTGGCAATTTACTAAAATCCTAGAATCTGCATCTCAAAGCCCTGATAGCTAATTGCTTTGAAACTACCTCATTAAAATTTGTTTTTACAAGGCTTTCAAATAAAAAAAAAATCCAAAAACCGCTAACTCGATATCCCAGGGCTATTGTATCTTCCAGTTGGCTACCAAAATGAATCACTGCCCTGTCACTGCCACAGGCTAGTTTAAACAGTGAAATAAAACCATTTCCTTGATTTGCGTTGTTCACTCGCTTGACTTGTTATCTGAAGAAAAAAACACTGATGTTTTGATCATGTTGATTTGTCTGCAGTGCAGTTTAGCCGATGCTAACATACTTGCCATGTGGATGAGAGATACATTTGTTGATTTTGTTAAAGACAAAATTAATTTCAAGAAAAAAAAAATTAACGAACGTGCATCATTCTTTTACTTTCGTTTTCAAAAACATCGAATACCTATTCAGGAATCAAGGATAACATGCCTTGAACACCTAGTGAAAAGAAGAAAAAAAAACCTACAGAAAAAAACTACATGCTTAACTAAAATAATAACTAAAAACTTAACAGAAATTCTTGTGATCTGAATTTTCCAACATAACGACTGGAAACAAACGAGTTTCGTTCGTTCAAGTTTGCAGAATTTACAGTATTACAGAATTTAAAAAAAGGACTGTAAAGAACCGTATGAAAGAGTTTTAGTGAAGTTTTGTGAAGAGTGTCGGGTATGTGATGTGTAACAGCTGTGAAGCACTATGTTTGTGACAATAAATTAATAAAACCTATATCCAGCCTTTGCTTGGGTTAAACGCATTTCATTTCTTGTGTTTGTGTGCGGGGAGGTGCAGTGATGAAAAGTGCAAAAGTCTGTTTTTAGGCTATTAAGGAAATGCTAATGTTAATTTAAAAGCAGCCTACTTCAGAGAAACATGTTACTCTATAATCATGATTCACACTCAGATTTTGAATAATTGTAATGTAACGATCGAGTGCACAGTGGAGAAAACTGTAAACGACTGAATGCTTGAAACTCTTCGCTTACAGACCTCCACTGAGGTAACCAAACTCTTACCCTGATTGATAAACAGGCACACAATAACATAAACCTTAGGTTCTGCCTATTTTGCAATCTTCTTTCTGAAGATCTGAACATTTTCTGAAGAAAATGCTGGTGGTTGAAAATGGATCTGGGTAAAATGGATCTGGGTACTTGAAAGGGTGCTCTGGTGTTTTAGTTAGGCTGCTTCTAGTTGGTTACTTACTGGCCATGTCTAGGCCATGCGCCTAGGCCATGTCTTCATTATATTCTCAGACATTGGAGATCCCCCTTTAATGGGAATTTGCGCACATTTGCTTTCTTTATTTTTGGCCCACCAAATGAAAACCACATGTCTGATAGCATAAAAAAGTGACTGCAAACCTTTCCTCAATAAACCGCAGAATTTCACTTATCATTTGCATCTATAACCCAAATGTCATCAAATGGGCTTTGAGCTAAAATTAAATACTTGGGTTTAAGATATACAGAAATTAACTCAGACTATAAGTTAGTTATTTAAGATACATCTAAGATATTTTAGAGAAAAAACAATAATCATTGATTACACAGAAAACATGTAGGTGGGTTGACGTGTGGGTTAATGACACGATGACACTTTTTGAAGGAGCTGCTAAAATATAAATTGAAAAAAAGAAAATTATATCATAAGAAGGCTGTTCAAAATCAATAAGTCTCATAGAATATCAGATAGTTTGAGCTTTGCATGACAAAGATGAGGTTAGTTCAGTACTTAACATGTTTGTGAATTATATGTTTAGCAAAAAGTGAAAATTGAAAAACTATTAAGATGTGTCACTATGTGCTATACTTTATTTTTGGTTACACCACAAGAGAACAAAATGTAAAACAATTAACTGTTTTAACTGAAGATAAACCTCTACTTAAAGACTGGATGGATACTATGATTAAGTTTTACAAGAAAGGCCCTTTCAGGACTTGGTTTTATTATGCACTAAGCAACTGGAGATGTTTTACAGCATTTAAAGGCCAGTGTGATTTCTAACCCACCAGCATAGACAATTCTAGACCTCTCAACAAACTAATTAAAATGGCCAGTCTGTTATCAGACTTACATGGGACTCATTGGAGGCAGTAGCAGAAAGAGGACTGGAGTTCATCATTAATAATTCTGCACATCCTTTCCATAATACTCCACCCTGGAGCACATTCAGCCACAGCTTATTCTACCAAATGTCCTAAATGCTGCTTTGCTTTGCATCTTTTCTGCCTGCTACCACCAAACCTTACACCTCCTCTTCCAATCATGTTTCAGATCAGTCTGGTATAACAACACTGCATTTTTTGATGCTGACCAACCAATTGCCAGGCAGCTGTTTGCATTTATACTGTGTATGACATTAGAGATAAGAAAGGGGCTCTTTGTATTAAAGACTGTATCAAAAACCTGTGATTTAAGAAACTTTTTAATGTAATTACTCTTAATATGTCATGTGGTGTAACCTTAAAGTTAAATGTAAATAAAAGAAGAAAATTAGACTAGAATTAGGTTTAGATTAGAATTAGGCTGTAGACTCGGAGGAACCAACTCTGGCAACGAGTTGGATCGAGACTACCAGCGAAAAGTAGAAATCCAAGGTAAAGTGATTACAGGCATTTGATGGTACCATCAGGCTGGACAACTCCTTCTCCCTCAGTGTTCTCATTGGTTATTTAATGCAGGAAACGGCATTTGAACTCACTGGAGATTCTCAGCGCACAGGGCATGACAAGGATGAATTATGGTCTTGTGAGATCATGGGGTACACTATTATATATAAAAACTAAAAATATAGTTACATATAAAAATAAATAAAGTCTGGTCAATATTTAATGTAGCGGTACATTACACAATTGACTCAAGAGTTTTGCGTTTACATAAATGTTACTATAAAATGTGAGTGATATATGGCTGCACTGATATAGGCAGCATAATATCTCCCACTCTTATCACAGTTGTGGATCCTGGCACAGGCAGCAAGAAAGCAAGCTTTTCATAAGCATAAATCAGCCATATACAGTAGTACCTCAAGATACGAAAGGCTCAACTTACGAAAAATCCAAGTTACGAAAGCAAAGACGAAAATTTTTACTGCTCTACATACGAAAAGTTTTCAAGATACGAAATTTTTCTGAAAGTCAGAGATTCGCCCCATAACAATTTTGAAACTCGCGCCGCACTCCGCCATCTTAGTTATAGTAGACTCGCCACCATCCTCCTGCTCTCCCATTGGTTCCTGATGCTAGCCAAGCCATGAGATCCTTCTCTCTAATTGGACAGCATCCCTCCCATCATGCATCTTCTATACGTACGTGCTGGCGTGCTTTAGCTCAGCCACTCCGCATCCGAAACTTTAAATTTTTTATGTGTTTTCGTAAAGTTAAATGTACGTACTTACGTTATCTGCCGTTTGTCCTCCTCCTCCTCTGCCGTCACTTTCGGAGATAGCCTCACTCGAAAGGTAAGCTTCGACATTTTACGTTATTTTATTGTTTATAGGTCAATTTAGCTTTATTATGAAATTTAATGGGGTGTTTTTGGAGGGCTTGGAACGGATTAGCCATTTTACATGTAAAATGTGTTCCAAGATACGAAAAACTCATTATATGAAGGCCGCCTCGGAACGGATTAATTTCGTATCTCGAGGTACCACTGTACATATTAACAGGAACAATGTTCACGCCACAAGATTTGAAGTTTGACAGTAATTCTCTTAAAGTTGTTGATGGCAGTGCATGTGCTGCACAAATGCTTAAGAGGGTGAATTTAGAGATGCAACATCTCAGTGAGTTTACCGTGCTGACAAAACACTAAAGTACAGCCAAATTCTTTTCTGAGAATGGTCTCAGAATTCATCTAACTTCATGATATATATATAGCTGTACTCCTGATTTATGACCTCAACAGCTTGCCTCATCACCAGCTCATCTTACTTCTGTTTCTGTCTGCTAATGAAAAGCTAGCGGTGCCAAAAGTGTTGGAGGGATGGGCTTTATGTTAATATCATTGCACCATATAGGTCAAATTAATTAAATCAGAGAAATCAGCTAAATAAATAAAATAAATTACTAGTTAGTAATCCAAAAGGCATAAGTGTGAAACAACATTCACTAAAAAGAGAACAAGGAGGAACTGAAATAAATAGAGATAAACTAAATGACAAGCAGCTGTTAGGATAATCTGTGTCAATAGAAATGATTAGCAGGAAACTAAGACAATGGAGAATGTGACAAAAAAACAAAACAAAATAAAAGTCCATGAAAATTAAACAAACTGACCAAAACAGAGACATTGCTCCCCGTCGCGGTAGGTGTGACCTTGCGCTGTAACAGATGAGATGAGGGAGGGTTGTAGGGTTGGAGCTTTGGAGGTAGATGAGGAGCCAATGAAGGGCTGGTGAGAAGAGATAAATGTTTGGAGAAAGCAAGTAGAACAGACCAAGGAAGCACTAAAGGAAGAAGCTATGGAGGAGAGGGTGGTTAAGTGGTACTGACCCAGAGTGCAGCAGGAACAACAGAGGCAGGGAGGAGCCATGATGTAGATTTGGCTAACGACATCTGGAGGATGACCAATGGAGATGGAGCTGAGGTCAGAGGATCCCAAGGCATAGACAGAAAGACAATGGACTTGTGAGACACCACTTGCACTGGAGACCAAGGCAAAGCCCCGGCAAAGAGCCAGATTGCTCAAGGTGGAGCCAATGTGACCAAAGACTAAGGCAGAGCCAGAAGGAGGAATGTGCTTGAAGTCATAAGGGTGGAAACTCCACACAGGAAGACCTGTAAGTCCAAGGTGTATAGCTTGATGACTGACCAAGCTAAAGCCAGTGGGACAAGGGAACTCTGTGGAGCCATATGGCTGAGGGTCTCTAGTGGAGCTGAGGGTGGGTAGAACCAAGGAGACATCAAAAGCTTGATGGGCCTGAATGGTCTTGGAATTATCCTCATTAATTCCATCAGCCTCCCTCAATTAACTCGTCCTGCCCTGCCTCAGCTGGATTTCTGCAGCCTTCCCCTGTGATACCTTGCAGCATGGCTAAGCCTCAGGCCATGCACTCACTAGCTTCTTCCAAGCGAGATGATCCCTTGGATACACCTACGGGCTATGAACCAGCTGCATCATTACTACGTTTTTTTATTTTATTAAACACAATATATTATTCAGGCATAATATTATAATCCAGGATGTAATTTATAATGTTTAAAAAGATTGTTGAGTGTTTACTAATACCTTCTTAAATAAAGTGCTCCCTGATGGTCTATCAACTTGAATGCGGATTTTCAAACCAAACCGCAACCCTCTTTTTTTCCAACATTACTTAGCCATATGCCTCTTTTTTAGGCTACTTTAATCAATCCTAATTCATGTCAGACCACATAGCTCAAATCAAAATTACCCAGAACATCAACAGATTGGAAACTAGATCAATGTGCTTCTGTCTTGACAGCAGTCACCAAATCAATCCAACTGTAAATGGCCCAAATCACAACACCATCACCTCAGCATTAACCCCAAGTGAAACACAAACGGTGCTCCAAACCCAGACAACCTGGCAAAGATCCAATCTGAATCTGTGGAGCACATCCCCCCTATCTGACTACGGTAGCACTGGCTAATTGGCCTATTGATTTCTTGACAGGTGATGAGTTTCCTGCCACTGTTGCCAGCTCATCCAACGTGAACAAATAAAAATACATGAAGGGACACTACACCAGGAATCTTCAACCCAACTCAATAGAAAATATATTCCTAGCTAGTTTTTATTCTTCCATGAAATACAATTATTATTTTTTTAAAGAATTGGCTAGACAGGTTCGCTGTTTTGTTTTTTGAAAATTAAAATGAATGGGGACTGGAGAGCGTCACAACATCATGTGGATCATCTCGCCATGCACTTACAAACACAAACATACACCAGTCAAGAGCTCAGTGTATTCTCCATCTCTGCCGACTTAAAATCAGAATTAAAATCAATCAGATTAAAAAGCAGATGCATTTTATAACTCTACAAAGCCTAAAGTATCATATTCGATGCATGTATTTCCGAGGTCTCTAAATGGTCAATGACGAAAACATTGTTGAAAAACCTGTTGCACAATCTACTAAATGCCGACGGCCTCGGGGGTTGCAAAAAAGCGTTGAGATAACCGAGGCTCGAGATAACCAAAAGCCAATATGGTGTGCTGTAAAAATGTACATACACTGTATATGTTTGCTAACAACAAAAGGCATATGTGCACCAACTAACAGCAGAGATTATAACGGTTACTTTGTTTATGTTGGGAATATACCTTTAAGACGGCAAATGCTGTTGTGTGCACACTGTTCTGGTGTGAGCGCGCGTGGGGAGGAGAGTGTTTTTGAGTGAGGAGAGAGGTGGCCGCTCTACCGCTGACTGTTATATAGCAGTTTACTGTTACTATTTTCCTTCTTTTATTTGTGATGTTCGTCAGAGTGTTTTCTTTTTCCTGGTTTATACTTTTTTTCCCCTGGTTTTACTCTTTACATGTTTGAGAAGAGTGTGAAACCCATCTATACAGTTTGTAATTTGGGCAGTCGTCAACCACTCTGACAGCAAGTGCAAGATTTACCAGTATAAGATAAAAAACAATTTTCATTCTCGATACAAACCTTTAATTATATTCTCCAACATTGTTTATGCTGTGAGTGAAATTGTGTTTGCAGAGTCACTACACACATAACATACACACTACAAACAGTTCTGAAAAGTATTGCACATGCGGTTATTATGGTTTTGCTAGATAACTGATGTAAAGTGGGGACTTTGTCCCTCTTTTGTGCTCGAGATATCAGGGTTCGGCAACATAATCGACATTACCGATAAGAAAATGGTAAGAAAAATAGGGAGTTTGGCGGTTCCACTTCAAAATCATCGACATATCCGGGTTGACGAGATAACCGATAAGAATCGAGATAAGTGGGTTCCACTGTAAAAAATAAATAAATACAATTTCATAATCCTTTGCCTGTAAATGTCGGAATTACATGGATAATGTTTTCAAAACAAATACTTTTGCAATAGCGAGGGAGAATTTATATGCATTCCTATGCAATGATGATAGCCATTCACAACAGTGGCAGTTTACTGAATTAACGGAACCGCGCCTTAAAAATGGATCACTCAGGTCAGAGAGTTGAAAATAATAACTTGTGTACCGCAAGTAAATTACATTACTATGAGTGAAGCTCAAATGAGCATGTTAAAATAATCAATTGCATGATCTCTTTAAAGTGGAAGAGAGAAGAGGTGAGGAAAAAGCAGACCATAGATGGAGCGCAATGTAAATGTTTAAAGAACTTGAGCCTCAGAAGAGTGAGAATTCACACTGGGTGAAATGGATCTCTCAATCTGACTGTAACAGTAGTGTTGACAGGCCCTGTGAAGCACTCTCACCCCTCAGAGTCACTGCGAACTCCTGCATATAAAACACATGAAAGGTCCGGCCGAAGCACTAAATTTACATAAAGAAAACTGCAACGACTTCATGAATTTTTTAATCCACGGCATATGACACAAACCTCCCTCAACAAAGATTATTACATCAACCTTGCATAATTATGTTCAGCTCCAATAAAACACATTTCAGTGTCTGCAGTCAATTTTACTTTTCCTCATAAATCATGCATGAGGGTCGATTTTAATGTGCTACACATCATCCAACTCTATTTCCGTGGAAACTGCAGTTCCAAGCATCAAAAGTTTCAGCACTTCATTGTGGGCTCTTGCGTGTAATAAATGATAAATATTGAGGAAAATCCAACTGACAACTAAGATTAATCTCACCATGACGGGAGAGAAAATGTATGTGCCTCTGCCATTTCTTTCCGACTGTCCATCATGCACCATTCCCAACACACCCGGCCACTCACTCTCTCACTTCTCCATCTCTTTCCCTTCCCTTAAGGAATTCTGTGAGCCAATCATTCTTTTCCTTTTTCATTCGAACTGTTTTATTGTGACCAACATGCAGCTTTGAGAATAAAAAAAAAAAAAAAAAAATCGAAAGCTATGGTTGTTAAAAGGAAGTTACTTCTTGGTTCTCTGCTTTGTCTTATTTCAGTATCTATTACTGATTGCAGAAGGAAGTCTGACATATTTGTCTTTAACATTTGTCATTATGACCTACAAATATAAAGCATGAGTGTAACAAATCAGTTCTGGCGTGTGAAGAATCGCAGCGTTAGATGGATGCTCTACAGAGACATCAGTGCATCACAGGCTATTTTCAGCTCTCTGTCGGTCTAACTTCCTCTATTCACCTTGTCACTTCCTGCCTTGAGATGCCACATTAGAGATACCACAGACAGTACAAACTCAGTCATATATTAACACATTTGGAAATACAAAAGGTAGATCTACACTGCTCAAAAGAATTAAGGGAACACTTAATCAAGGTAAAGTTAATGAAGTTAATTAAACTTCAGAGAAATCAATCTGTCCAATTAGGAAGCATAAGTGATTGTGAATCCATTTCACCTGCTTTGGTGAAACTGAAAGTGGCAACAGGTGCACTGGAGAGGCAACAGCAAGCCAACCCCCCAAAACTGAATGATTTTGCAGGTGGCGGCAACAAACAGTTGTTCTCTCCTTATTTTTTCCTGACTGCTTTGTTAGGATTCATCACTGTCTGCAGCATGAGGCAGTACAGTAACACCTCGGTTTACGAGTTTAATTCGTTCCAAGAGCGTGCTCGTAACGCAATTCTCGTACACCAAAACAATTTTCCCATAAGAAAATCAATTGATTCGTTCCACATGACCATATTAAATATTTTTTTGGTTTTACCCTATTAATTACAGTTAAAATTATAACCATTAAGATCTCATATAAATACAAATTAATAATTGACAATTAAACTCTAAAAATACTTGACAATTTACTGTAACGCGCACTTTACCTTTGAGTAGCGTCGCTGCTGGCGTGATGGAGACGAGAGGAGGGTTTTACTGCTTAGAGGGAGAATTTCGTACCTTCTTTCTTACTCCTTGAGGGCCATTGTCTATATGCTGTACTGTATATGTCACGGTTCTGTCTCTGTTTCCAGTGTTATTAGTGTTCTAGTGGACAGAACTGTGGCACTGCTCTCTCTGGTTCTGTTTCCTGATTATGTGTTATTGTTTCTTTGGTTAGTCTTTTCCCCCTCGTGGGTGTTTCAGTTGTTATGTCGAGTTTATTGTTTATAATAAATCACCCTTTTCCCGCACTTGAGTCCGTCCCGTTGCCACTCCGTGACAGTATGAATATATTTCACTACGTCAACAATAGCAATCACAATTAATGTAAAAAAAACGAGGTAAAACCGCTGTAAATCACTTATAAAAGAATGCACTGTGGTGAATGAAGCAACTAAACCGAGCGATGCTGAGAGAATGAACGAGTAAAGGGGTGATAGGCTTTTTGTGAGAGGCTGTCGTTAGGATATTTCTAGTAAAAATGCGCTCAAAGATGCTGAGCGTTAGGACTTTTCCACACAAAAATGCAAGTGGGCGAAGGAATATTTTTCTCGCACACCAATACAATGCTCATACACTGATTGACTTTGACTTTCCATGCTCATACACCGATTTGCTCGTATACTAAGTCACTCGTAAACCAAGGTATTACTGTAGCTGCAACCCAATCAGGTTGCACAGGCAGTCCTGTTCCTCCAGGAACATCACATCTTCATGCTCTAGACTGACTAGGAACCTGTGCTCACAGCTCAACACTGTGTAGACCTTATGCTGGTGCAATGGGCCCTGGCACAGCAAGACTGTAGATAATAAACTTACATAATTATTGTTTTTTCACCAACATCTAGATGATCAGGTGCATTCTGGTTAAAGTATGCATGTTCAGCGTGTTTCTATGTGAGTGAGCATCCTAGTTTCATCTATTACACATACTCAGGTATACGTGACGGTTGTGGTATTTTCAGTGTCTTGAATATCTGAGTGGTTCTGAACTGTTTCAGTTGAGAAAATCTATGGTTAATTGTGACTGGTTATCTGTTTGTTTTGATGGTGTCATGAAGACCTTTTAGTTGTATTAGATATGACAAAATATATTCCTACTGTATAGTAAAACGTACATCTAAAAGTAATAATAATAATGTTATTATTATTATTGTTAGAATATTATACAAAAAAGTACATTTGTCATCCATGTTTTAATTTTATATATACAATGTCTGCTGTACAGCACCCTATTTGACAAAAACAAACATTGGAAATGTATTTTTTACACATCACCCACTCATAGTGTACCAACATGACTGCGAGAAAATAATGAAAATTTCTCTTTTTAGATGAACTAACCCTTTAGGCGTTTGTGTACAACATGAATACAGAATAACGTACTAAAATAGGACAAGTATCCCTAGGATTCACATTATATGAATCAGGCACCACACACCATTAGAGTAAAAGGGTCTTTAGGACAGCTTCTATTACACAAACACAAACACACTGAAAGCCTGCTGGCTTTCTTTTTTTTTAAACTCAGAGTATCCTTCAAAGCATTAGTATATAGACAATCTAAATAATACATACATAGAGGACTATAGCAAGCAACATCTGTATAACTTTTCAATACCCAGTGACAATTCAACAAAAAATACTCTGGTTCAGTTTCAGAGTAATTCATGACTAATGAACATCCCAAGAATACATTCCAAGAGCCACCAATGACATTTGAAAGGTCTTTTTTATTCTACCCCTGTGAGAAAAACAATGTCCACTGAAGCACATAAGATAGGATAAATATTTTTCTGCAAGAGAAATTCATTTATGTTATTCAAAGGTGCTGTAGGCGACATTAAAAGGAAACAAATTAGGAAAATACCCCTATTCCTCGACAGATCTGACTGAATTAGGTGTCCTGGAAAATCACACCTGCATTAGGCAGTAAGTGTATCGCATTATTTTTATCAACTTAAATAATTTTACTATATCTATGTGAACGCTCAGTTTTTTTTCTGTCGTTTGGCCAAAATCTCATGTTATTGAAGACAAAGTGCTACACACAGGCTATTTAAGACTGGCTATGACTCAACGACAGATGCTAGTCTAAGACATTCTTCTAAACGAAGACGCAGTTAATGATAGATAAAACATCCATTTCTTTCTACCCTGGCATTACAAACAAGCAGAGACTGTCAAAATGTGGCAATTCATTCACGATAGAGGAGTTATGAGTTTTGACCAACAGGTCAAAAAGTTTAGTCACAAGCTGTTATGCCAAAGTTGTAAATGACAAAATGAGATACAAGCATTCTGTCCATATGTTAAAGGGATTGTCCACCCAAAAATGAGTACAAGATAACAAAAAGAAGATATTTTGAAAGAATGTTGAAAAGCAAACAACATTGAATCCCACTTCTACTATATGGGCAAAAAAACAAAAACAAACCTTTAGGTTACTTACGTAACCCTGGTTCTCTGATAACATGAGTGGGGTATCTCATTTTGGAAAATGTCTCGGGAGTGACCGATACTGTAAGCACCGATTACTCCATGTCTATCAGTTGACAGACCAATCATGACAGTGGTGACGGAGTCCCGCCGCCCTCATAATCACTGCAATCGGTCCCCACTTCATTCTCAGCATATCGTTTCTCCATGCCACTGCACTGAAATAACTCACTCATATTATCAGAGAACCAGGATTCAAAACGCATCCAAAACTAATCTCCAAATAGAACAGGAATAATAAAAAAAAATATATATAAATTTTTTTACACTTAGAATGGAATGAGCCAGTGATGGCTCAGTGACATCCAGTCTATACTAATCAGACAAATGTGTGATGCAAAGCCCAACTTCTTGCAGCACATATATCTTGAACTGAAACATCCTTAAACGGTGACCATGAGGTAGCCATACCTCTGAGCCCTTAGCCCTTCCAGAGGACAGATACCATTGCTATTATATCCTAATATAATAGCGTCCACTACCCAATGGGACAGGCGCAGACATGAAATGGGTTTATCCTTATGAGAATCGGCCTATGAAACAAATAACCGATTACTCTTCCTTGATGCAAAAGCAATGAATCAGCTCATCCTATCTTGACCAGGACACTCCTTTAAAAGAGCTTTTTAATCTCAGTGAGGACCTCTCCTGGTTAAGTAAAGGTTAAAAGGTATTGACCTATAGTGTTTCTGTCAAGCCCCACATGACATGCAAAAATTGCGGCAAGAAAAACCTTAACAGTTGAAAAGGCTCTACCCTTATCCAAAAGGTCCTGCAGAAAACATAACATCCGCTAAAGAACAAAGAAAATGGATGACGGGTATGAGTGCACAACATCACTCAAAAACACTCCATTTCAGATCATATACATACATTGAAGTTGCTCTCGGATGCTGAATAGCCTCAATCACCCTCACAGCTAACCCCATAACAGTAAAGTTTAACCTCTCACGTGCCAAGCCCAAAGAACCACTTAATCCGGGTCCGGGAGAAGAAGCAAAAAAAAAAAAAAAAAAAAATCTCTCAGCGTGCTTGAGTGGAATTATTTCTGTCAGCCACAATTTAGTTTGCTAGTTTTTGGTGATTAGTATGACGAGTGACCGCATTCCCTTACCGGGACATGTGTTGCCCATAGTGAATGAAAATGCTTCACGCCCGACAAGATCAGTTTCCATGCCAGACTGTGAAGCTAAGGGGAGCGTGTGCTTCCATGGCGATTTATGTATGCCACCGCCGCGGTTTTATCCGATTTGATCAAAAAGTGGTGGTTCCTTAGGAACTGTACAAAATGTAACAGTTCTAGCAAGTTTATGTGTGCATTCTGTAGCGAGATGGGCCTGGATGGCAGTGTGCTATTCTGCTCTCGCACACCGCACTCCAACCTGTGAGTAACACATCTGTTGTAACCACTTTTCTCAGAGAAAGTGCCCCAAGCAGAGTCCCTGACTTGAGAAAAAGAGTGATCTCTCCACTGACAGAGAGCACGCATGTGGAGTGACATCACTATCACTTTGTGGTTGAGGTGGCATTTTGTACACACGTGCTCCATGGCTGCCCGGTGCTGAAACTCCTGTGCTAGATGTAAAAAGTCTGAATAGAACTCAGTTTTGTTTCTGAAAAAGGGATAGACAGCTGTGAATCGTCCTGATTTACTCCTCTGACAAAAATGCTTGATTACAGGTATGAGTTTAGTCTGAGACCAAGGTATATTATTTCTTGTGTTGGCACAAAGCAGATTTTTGTCTCATTTATCTTGAAGCCTAAGCTTTCTAAATGAGATGCAAGCATTTTTGTCTCCCTCTCTCTGCCTGCTTCTGTGACAGAGCTCACAGCAGTAGATCGTCCAAATATGCTGACACTCTTAGACCCATTATTCTCAGTGATGTGAGCGCTGCTTCGACACACTTGATGAAAACCCTTGGAGCTAGTGACAGCCCAAACGGAACTGTCAAAAACTCATAGGCTGTGTCCCAAAAGGCAAACCTGAGGAAAGTCATGTGAAATGATGCTACCTTCAGATGAACTGACATAAGCCAGTCTTTGGGACGAATAAATTGTGATAACATCTTTTAAGTCAACATTTTGAAGTTGTATTTTCTGAAGTGTTTGTTGAGGTTCCATAAATCCAGAATAGGAAGGAGACCCTCTCTCCCTCTTTTGGGAATGACAAAGTACCAGGAGTACAATCCGTGATGCTGACCTCCGCAATTGTTCACCTGCAACAATGCCAGGCCTGGAAAAGAGATTAGAAGGGAGAATGGAATCCTCTTAATCTTCTTCCAAATCTTCTTCCAAGAGACAAGCAATAATCTCATCATCTTCCTCCTCCTCATTAGCCCCCACCAAGCAGTCTGATTCAAACAGAGAGTGGAAGTTTTAACCAAGAAGTTGATCCTCCTTATTCGTGTCCGTGACTCTGTTCTAATAGCCTTAATGGGAAAAGAGCAGTACAGGGAGCACTCGGCATTGGCGAACATAACCTTCACGTCTAACTCTCAGACACAGAGGATGAGAGTCTTTGGACGAAATCATGGACCCGCATGCGCATGGGCGATCTGCGCTGCTGGGTGGGTTTACAGTAACCATAACACATGGGTGAA
This sequence comes from Rhodeus uyekii, assembly GCA_037043235.1. Classification (NCBI taxonomy): domain Eukaryota; kingdom Metazoa; phylum Chordata; class Actinopteri; order Cypriniformes; family Acheilognathidae; genus Rhodeus; species Rhodeus uyekii. The sequence goes on along the minus strand of JAWRVZ010000040.1, from coordinate 1,547,739 downwards.
AGTTGGCAAAACTGAAAATACTGAAACTTAAAGCTGGGGGCCGCCAGGGCCCCCGGTAGGTCCAGGGCAACGCCCTGGCCAGGGGTCCAGGGGCCCCCAGGAAGCTCCTGCATTCCTTGCAAATTATTGTGTAGAAACGACCTCTCCTGGCAACTTGCAGCTACTATAAAAAGGGTGTGAAATAAGTATTTCAAGTTAGCAGTTGAGAAAATATTCACCAATTTTGGGAGTTCTAAATTATTACTAGAATCCTTCAGAAGTATTGTATTCTATAACTCTGTCATTGGTTTTGCTTCTGCATCTGTTGTTCTATAACTAACATTTATATTTAATTTTGGTTTGTTACTTAATTCACTTTCTCTAATCACCACAATCCATTACATCATCATCAAAAAAGACACAAATACAGGTGTTTGTTAACAGTGCATTTTAGTATTGTATTTTCATTGGTAGCACATGAGTTTTACATGTGAAGTGTAATATGAATTGAAATATTGAATATGCACTATGAACACAAAATTGCACACCAAGCCAACAGTCCCGACAACATGCAATTACAGAAACAAGTATACCCATAAAATAAACAAGCACAACTGTAATACTGTGATTTGAAAACAAAAGGTCTTCATACTTTCTCGGAGTGCTACTCATGTCAGTGAAAACCTAGTAAACTAACACTGCGAGTGTAAATTGAAAAATACGATTGGACGCCGGAGTCTCACTGACCAATCAGAATCGCCGACACAACTGCACTCCGCGCGGTTCGTCTGTCGCCCGCCCGGAACTTCTCGGGTAATTCTCTACGTAATCACATTACCTCCGAAGATCGCCGAGTAGGTACGATTGGTCTGTTGGTCTGTCGCCATGGACATTGGTCTGTTGGTCTGTCGCCCTGTACCCCCCCCCCCCCCCCGAACTGAAATCTCAACGGATTTACGCGATTTGGAAAAACGGTTCCTGGCGAGGTTCAAAATACGGAATTCCGTCATAATACGGAAAACTTTCATCCATGATAACAGAGATGCAAAAATTTAGCTGTAACGGCTCGAGATATGAATGAGAACTCATTTCGACCCACTAGTTCCCACTAGAAAAGACTGCAGAGAAAAACATTAACTTTGGCAGTGAATATTCCCTTAGAAGTATAAGGAAAAAATAATAACCTTGTTCAGAGACATACTTAAAACCAGTGGCTTGTGAAGTGAACAATTTAACAGCCACTCCCTGCGAGGACCTGCTGAAGTGGGGACCGCTTGTCCCCATATATATGATTGGTCAGATGTGGAGTAATTGGTGCTTTCAGGATTGTTCACGTCCAAGGCGTTTCCCATAGTGAGATAAAGAGCAAATGTTTGAAAGATAACTATGTTATACAGAGGAAAGAAAGTAATAAGGGATTGCAACAAAATGAAAATAAGTAAATTAGTACATTTTTGGATGAACTATCCCTGTAGCAGGGTCTTTACAGTTGAACATATAAAGAAGAACTAAGGTAAATAAGAGGAAGGAAAACGGGAAGAAAGAGAATGAGGTCAAGACAAGAATTAAAGTGCATAGTCATGAAGCCTGGTAAAGTGACTCGGATTGTAGATTATGAAAAGTATATTACATTTTCAATTAAAATATTCACTAATTGTTTTTTCTGTAATACAATTTTTTTTGAAGAATGTTGGTGTTCAGACAATAAGGGACCCCATTGTATTTGATTGTATGGCCACAGACATGTTATTCAAAATAACAACTTTTATGTTTCACAGAAGAATACAATTGCTTTAAATAGGTTTACAATGACATGAGGGTGAGTAATGATGAAACTATCCTTTTTATATGCTGTTGTGTGGAGACATCATCATCACAAGAAAAGGGTCAGACACAGACAATAAAATATTTGAATCAGAAATCACTGAGACACATGATAATCTTGTGGGCATAGATGCCAAATAAAGAGGTTCACATACAACTCAAGTCCTGTATCACTAACAGTAGACCATTCAGTCAGAATCATGAGCATAGTTCATAAAGGCTGTTCATCATCATGCAAGAATCCACTCCTGGACCAAAGCAAATTAGTTCAGAATCCAGAAAGAGTACAGAAAAGACAAAGCCATACTTGACTTTTTAAAACTTTTATAACGATTCAATAAAGCACAAAAAAGGACATTTTAGAGGGTCCTGTGTTACTTCAACATGATTACTGAACAAACATATACATAACCCATGTAATTGAATTTACATGCATGCAGTTTCAGACTACAAAACAATGAAATTAAACTATTGACAATCAGATGACAGATGTTCAGAACATGTACTACAACTACAAATCGTATTTACACTGGCACTACATCCTCACTTCCACAAAATATTTTGAATGACCTAGCGGCATCTCAAGAACTCTAGAATTTGGTCTTGAAAAATGAAAGTTACTCATTAACTTCTTTATGGAACCGCAATTTACACAGTCGCAATCGTCCTGTAGCTTTGAACATCAGTATGACTTCGATCACTTTTTTCTTAAATGTTCAATATTCTATAATTTTTATATTTACATTTATTTAATTATATAACGTTGTTGCTATTGTCATTTCTGCATAAATAGTAAAAACAACCTTTCCTCTCTGTTTGCAGTACACATTTTTCAGAAGTTCAGGCAAGTACGTTTTATATTTTTATACAACAAATAATTTTTTTCATCAAGGATGTGTTAATTGATCAAAAGTGACAGTCAAGACATTTAAAAAAAAAAGATTTAAAAGACATTAAATAACTTTGGTTCCTTTCTTTCTGTGCTTTTCTTTTGAATTTAATCTTCAAAGGATCTTGGAAAAACAACAACAATAATAATTCTTATAATAAAGAAGAAATCTTTTAGCAGCAAATCAGCACATTAAGAATGATTTTACTCCATCAGAACAGATGGAGTAACAGCTGCTGAAAATCCAGCTTTGCCATCAAATAATTACATTTTAAAGTTTATATTAAAATAGAATTTTTTTTGTGTATAATAGATAGTTATAATATGTAATACTATTTCACAAAGTTAAAGTTTTAAATAATATTTTTGATCAAATAACTTAAGCCTTGGTGAGCGCAAGACACTTTGCTGACTTTGTTGCAGAGTAAGACAGCGTAAAGGTCCTTTCAGACTGAATATGACTCGATAAAGCAAAGTGCTGACGAACAGAGCTTTCATAGCACACACAAAATCGCCCCGAGTTAATTCATGCCAGCACAATAGGTGGCAATGACTGAGAATTTTTTATTTTTTTCTCATGCAAGGATCTCACACCACATACAAAAGTATTTTAAGATAAATGAAGTTTGGTGCTACACCAGAGGCACAAACCATTTATAATGCTTGTGAGATCTTCTGAAAATACATCATAAAATCTCACAGCTGAGTAACGGCTCACAACTAATTTTTTCATAAGAAAAAAATCTTCAGATCGCATTGTGGAAAATGAATAGAAATTATATTGTGTAAAGACTGTGTGAGAACAAGTCTGTTCTCAGATGCCAATGAATTAAAGACAAAATTAATAATACATTCTCTTCTCTCTTCAGGAATTCTTTCCTTCAGTTTTGACAGACTTTCAAACAGCGCCACCATTCTCACACTTTTGTGCAACTGAAGTGGCTCGGGTAAAGCTCAGATCTAATGGGATGGCGAGGCAACGGGGAAGAAAAGACACTGGTCAAAAAAAGAAAAAAACTTGTTTGACTAAGTCTCTAGTGAATAGCTCCATAGGGAACTATTGTTTCGATTCAATGGCGTCATAGCTTCCTACAGTGTGAAAGCCCCTTAAGAGGCAAATTTTTCCATTACACTAACCACATCCTGTTGACATTTTTTTTTATCTTATATCACTCATCGCTCAAGGAGCAGCACTGGAGAATGTGTCCTGATGAATGTCATCAACAACGTAAAACTAAAGCTACCAGCAGCTTTCATGTGGTAGAATGGACTACTGGCACACGGGAGACTGCAGCAATGAGAGCAGGCTTCAAAAGAACAGTACGTACATGTGCTAGGTCCCACTGATCCTGCAAAGCCCAGCTATCTGGATCAAAGTCAGGCGAAAAGACAATCTATTCCACAGTAGAAAATATTTTTTTTGAATTTCATATTTCTTTAAAACCCATTTAAAAAAAAATCATCAAAACAAACAGTAATTGCAAGGTAATCACCCAGCAACCGTGGCAAGGGTGTCCGTTTCACTTCCTACCCAAAGAGGAAAGCAATGAAAGAAAATAAGTTTTAGGTAATTATTTATGCCTGAAGCAAAAGGTACTCTCTTGAGACAGGCCCAGTGAAACTGTAGAGGCATAATAAATCCCACCAGCTATGCAGATTTTCCAGTTCATGTCTGTTCTTGCTGTGAAAGACTCTAACTGCACTCTTGCTCTAAGGTACCTGAGAATTATTGCCACTCCACGCTAAATTTTGATTACGGTACTCTCATTTATATTACTGTATATTACTGTCATTTAAGAGTAAAATGGCAATAGACAATTGTATTATGGCCATTTCCCCATTAATATGAGAATAACAGTAGTATTTGATCGTAAAGAATTTTGTAAAACAATGCAGCAAAACCAAAAAGAAAAAAGGTAATATTTGGTTATACCTAACTGATAGAAATGTATCTATTAATAGTCAAATGTGTGTAGTATAACAAATACCAATTGATGAGCAACAAAGTAAATTCATTAATGTTCATTAATTATTCTTAGTTTTTATTTTTTTAGTTTTCCATTTATTAAACTGTGATATGACCAAAATGAAACAATATAAAAATGTATTAAATTAGCAGTATATATCAATTTGAATATGAACGAACATACATATTTTATAAACTATATATTACTCCACAACACAATTCCCTAAGCTATTTTGTTACATCAACATGAGGTTTTTTTCTTCTGTGTTCTTTTTTTTTTTTTATAAATATATAATACATTTCGGTTTCTATTTTTGAGAGACACTGTTCTAAAGACGAATCTAGGCAATGGAGACAAACCTATTACCCTGTATCACATTCATGCCAAAATCAATAATACAACAAATGATTCGTCCTAATTACAAATGATGCCAGTTGAGAAACAGAGGTGCCATAACAACACTTCAGCACTTCTAAGTAAACGTGCGTTAGAAGAAATTGTGTGGAGATGCATGTAACACTTATTTGATATGGATATGGGTTTCATTATTCAATTTGAAATGTAATATGCAAAATGGCAATGCATTTCTGTATTTAAATTTAAATTTTCCATATGTAAAACGTTTGGAGCAAAACAACAACTGAAATTAATATAAATAAATATTTGCTATTTCCTAGTTTTAACATATAATTGAAAAATATTTTAACATTTTAAAAGATGCAATATTAAAATTAAACTGTGTTAGATATACTATAAGATATGGTTAACATGTTCAAGCAAAAATTGTAGCAAGATTAGCATTTAAACTTTGTTTTTGTTAATTGAATTTACACTCACAGTCAAGACACTTCAATTTTTTAATGTTCACACAGTATTAGCAGTTAAGCTGGGCAGGTGGGAAGACACAGAGGTCAAAAAAGCTTTTCAGAACCCATACATCAAGCATCCATCACAATATACAGTTCTGAGTCACAAGAGCCTCCTTCCTACACATGCCTGCTCTAAAGGTCCTAGCTAGGTCTCCAAATCTACCTACCCTACACAGCACTGAAGTCTCTCAATAAGCTTTCAAAAGGCTAAAATCTATGGACTCAGCTCAGGTCAAGCATTGGCTAAACCTCTATTTCAGAACACTTAAACTAAAGTCTGTTGGCATGGAAACCACTTAAAGTTCATCTTATTTGGTGCAACAACTCGGCTCTTGAAGGTCAGCAAAATAGCAGTTCTTAGCAATTTTTCCTGCTTCCAAACTTAAAAAAACAACATGTTTCTTGTTTCAAGGCACCACTTTTTATATCCCTCCTTCTGTTATTTTTTGTCCCTAAACTCCTAAAGGGAACATTCACAGTCTTTGAAACGCAAATGTCCCTCCATTCGACTAAACTTTTAACACTTTAAAGCTCAAAAAGAAAAAGAATAAAATAAATCCACATGGAGCAGCTTAATCCAAATATTTTAAGAACAAAATGTAATTTATGCTCTTAACCTCATAAATGTGCTTGCTTGACAAGTGAGAACCAATGCAGTTTGTTCTAGTCTATTATACATATGTGGTTGAAACTGCTACAGCGGTTTAAGTACAGCAGTTTAAGATGACAGATTTTTCATTTTTGTGTGAACTAAGTATTAGAGTTGTGAGGCCGTTTGCACCTGCTGGACGCAAAAAAGTTGTGTAAGCACTACGCCGGGCTTAAGTACCACCTTCTGACCTCTTGCACCAACTAAAACTAGGACCAGGCAAAACGCCTAACACATTGCATCCTTGCTGACACATAACAGCAGTTATATTTAAAACGTTACAAACTTTGCTAATAACAAATAACTGATTGCTCAATGACATCATAACTGTAACAGTTATGCCGTGTCTCATCACTTCCTGTTTCGTCATCTGTGATCCTTTGTGCTTCCGTCTCGTTTGCCACTCCCATTGTTAGTCATGTCAGGTGTTTCCCATTATCCCTGTATGTACCGTATTTATTCGAGTATAACGCGCAAAATTTTGTACCAAAAAAATAACTCAAAGTTAGGGATGCGCGTTATGCACGAGGGCTGGACTGGGGAGGGGTGGGGTTTGTTTTGACGGCCGGTCCTTTGAGGGTGCTGGCGAATTGTGAGTTCGCGCTGCGCATTTTACAGGCTGTTTAAGTAGCAATATATGCATAAAATAAAAGGCAGACTCGTGAGTGCAATTCAGCAACTGTATTCAAACATAAACCGCGGCAACAACCGCAACATAGCCCAAAGCAATCGATTGCCGAGATAACAATAACACTGTACGTGAGGGCGAAGAAAAAAAAAACGTCCCCTCGCCGCTTCATTTCCTCACCCACGGAGGAGAAGACAGGCATCAGCAATAAAATGGACGGCACAGAAGACGACCTGCTGTGGAATTCAGACGCAGAAGAAAGCGAAGAAAGCGGAGAAATAGATGTTCCTGCCAACTGGGACACTGATGAAAAATTAACTCCAGGAGAATGGGAGCAACTCTTTAGTGTCTCTGATGAGGAATCTGACGTCGAAGGATTTTAAATAAATATTTTTACCGGTAATTCTCTTTCAGTATTGTGTTCATTAGTTTATGTTGTCAATAAACATATGTTATATATATGTTATATAAGTATATGTTATACAATAAATAAATGTTTTTTTATCATGGCTGCACGTTCAACAACGTTTTTTGTCAATGCTTGGTGTGAAACAAAATTTTATACCGATTTTTAATCGAAAATTAGGGGTGCGCGTTATACACGTGTGCGCGATATACTCGAATAAATACGGTATATAAACCCTCATGTTCTCCATGTTTTTGTCGATTGTTAATGTTCCCATGTCGTTGTGCGTTTCTCGCTCTCTGTGTTTCCGAGTTATTCTGAGTTTTCGTTTGTGCACAAGTGCCGTTATCTGGTCACAGTTAAAGTGTTTTCGTTTTTTGTTTTTATAAAAGAGTTTTACATTGATCCCATTCCATGCCTTCATCATTAACAACTCAGCTCTCCGTGTTACAATAACAAGTAAAGCCACCACATCTTGATGTGCAAACGTTTACTAAGGAGTCAATGTTTTTATATTTGAACTCCCTGTACATTTTTACAATGTAAAATAAAATAAAAATATTCAGGAATTGTCTATGCTTATAAAAAGCGTGAGGAAGCTACATATAAGCCCTCAGCAAATGTCAATGTTCTCATTCTGAAATCTGAATACAGATTTATACATTCTTTTAAAGATATGTGCAGTGTCTTACCTCACCATGTTGTTTAGGTATTTACCTTGGTTATGCAATTATGCTATGCGTTTGATAGCTAGTTATATAATGTCCTCATTATTAAAATTAATAAAAGCTTTAAACCCACACGCTCTCAAAATGAAACAGTATTCATAGTTACAGATAATTCACAAAATGGCTGAATATGACATTTGAACTTTATTGAAAAAGAGTGAGAAATAGGACAAGAAATGATGAGGAGGACAGTCGGGGAGCAAAATCAAGAAATGTCACAAGCACGAGGAACTGTTGAAGCTCTGGCATGTCATATGTTTCGTTTCAAGTTATTAAAATAATAACACTTTTAAGCATCAACAAGACACTAGAGCAAAAGTATAAGGGTCCTTCAGCCACCAAGTGGCTGAAGGACCCTCATACTAATGCTTGATTCTCTTTAAAAACAGAAACTTGTAGATAGGAAAGAACAATACAAACAAATGAAGCAGTGGATTATTTGAGGAACAGCATGACCTGAACTGGTTATTATTTGTGACTGTTACCAGACTGTGACACAGACGTGTGAGTGAGAATACCATGCTAATGGATGCTATGCAGTGTGACACCTTGGCAGTGTTGCAGACCTCATAGGGACTGTGTGAAGAACTAATTGCACAGTCTCTCAAGCAGAAAGATTGCAGGGTTTATATTTTGCAGGAACACTTTCCAGTCCAACACCAGAGAGAGCATCTGCACAGGGACATGAAGTAAAACATGTTGCAGAAAACGTGTTACCAATCCAAACTAATGGAAATGTCTTCATAATAAGACCGGACAATCAGGACAATATTGGCACAATTATTTTCAATTAACCGAGAGAAGCAAAAATCATGATTAAAATATTAATCGCGCAGCACTACTGGAAATTTTAATTTGAAAAATGTAATGCCCCAAAATGTAGAAATTATGCCTTGATATAATAAATAAGAAATATAAAATGACTAAGAGAATCAGAGTTTTCGTGTAAAAAAATAATATGGCATTTAACTACACACAAACAAAATACGCCACCAATGATCCACTGAAACTACCTCATTATATTAATGTCTTTTCATATCTCTCCTTTTTTTTGTTGGTGAGAGCAAGTTTACTCTAAAACTGTTACAAAACCAATTACAGTGGAATCCGGTTATGTCGATGGCTTCGGGGGTTGCAAAAAAGCGTTGAGATATCCGAGGATCGAGATAACCAACAGCCAATATGGCGATTTATTTGATGAAGCGATCGGCATGCTATAAAATATACATACACTGTATATGTTTGCTAACAACAAAAAGCATATGTGCACCAACTAACAGCAGAGATTTACAAATTTACCTTTGATTTACAGATTTACCTTTAATTATATTCTCCAACATTGCAAACACAATGATTGCTCACAGCGTAAACACAGTCATAACACACGTGTAAACACATGCGCTCAAAACACAGTCATTTCGCTCTGACACAGTTCTGGAAAGTATTGCACACGCGGTTAATATGGTTTCTTTACAAACTCTAAAATGCTTTGTTGCTTTTTGCCTTTAACGGTCTGCTTGAAAACAAATGCTTACAGACGCACTCGACTCACTGAACACACACTCACTGCAGACGAGCTCGACTCACTGAACACACACTCACTGCAGACGAGCTCGACTCACTGAACACACACTCACTGCAGACGAGCTCGACTCACTGAACACACACTCACTGCAGATGCACTCGACTCAACTCCTGCGCCTCCTCTTCCAAGTTAGCATCTAGAAGGCTTTAGACTTCTGCAAGTCTTAGACACCCGCCACTTCCGCGAGTTCTTCTTCGAACGCGAACTCAGCGCATGCGCAGTGAACTAGGTACGATCATTAGTCATGAGATAACCATCTGAAGTGGCGAATTTGTCCCTCTTTTGTACTCGGGATATTAGGGTTCGGCGACATAAAAGAATTGACATAACCGATAAGAAAATGCAAAGACAAATAGGGAGTTTGGCGGTTCCACTTCAAAAACGTAGACATAATAGGATTGGCGAGTTAACCAAGGTCGAGATAAGTGGACTCGAGATAAGTGAAAAAAAAAATGTAACTACATTCTAGACACAACAGAAATATAATGCAGTTCATGCATTTTAAATGTATTTCATGAAACGGACATAAATGTAGCTCAATCAATGGTTTTATTCTGGAACTGGGTGGCCTAGCAGCCAATCCTGGTTGACAAAAGTCACCTTGAACCAATATGTGGCCTCAACTTATGCATAACGCTTTTAATCCATATTTTCACTTTTCTGCTTAAGGCAGATTTAAGATCAAGATCATGCAGCTCTAACTTTGATCTCAGCAGGTAGATGAAGCCGTCCAAGCTAGAGGAGTCGAAAGTCACATCAAAGTCACAAGATGTTAGATCAGGTTTCTCCAACGCAATCCTTCAGAATGTGAGCCTTTCACAGCTACTATTGACAGATCAAAAAAAAGAGCTGTCAAAAAGCCATCAATAGTTTTACTTGAATTACACAAACATTTGAGAAGTGTGAAGATAGTGGCCATGCCTTCTCTTTCTGTGCCAAGGCGGCAGTCAGGTGTGAGAGTCTGATGAATAATTTAAGATGATCCTTCTGTTGTAATGATTCAGCACAACAACTTTCACCTTCTTGCTGTGCGTAGATTGGAAGCTACAGCGAGATGCGCCAGCCAAAGTAAGAAATTCCTCACAAACTGGCTCTGGGAAAGAGTTTGTTATCTATAGGATCTCCGTTCAGTCTTTATCTTTGAGACCATCTCTCTCAACACTAGATCAATACCTTCACTGCATGCACAACACCTCTCATAACTGACTGTTGTTATACAGAGGCTGTCATAGTGGCTTTTCTGTGAGATTTTGAATATGATATGTGTGAGCATGAAAATGGGTGAACTTTAGAGCTGTCACGATTCCCCAATTAAAATCAAGTACTCGATTGCAATAGTATTCGACCGTTTTCTAAGGCTGCATTATAACCATTTTTTTTCTAGATTTTGGTTGTGAATTCGCAATGGCTATGAATAAATATATGCCCTGCAGGATTAATATATATGAGCTTTAATTATTTACAGTGTAGGTTAGGTGTGGCTCAGAGCGGCTCCAATCACAGTAAGTGCTCCTCCACATGAACTATTATCATTTACATGCGTGGAGCGGGTCTCAAATTCCACCTCTGCATATGCTGCGAGTCTGGATTGCTTATAACATTCATCTGGGAATGCAATGTGCCCCATTTCATCAGATTTGTAAGGTAAATCATTTATAAACATACACCAAAGGAGAATACATCACTAGGTTTTAAAATATCCAAACTGTCCATCACGATTTCAAAACTAAATTTTAAACTTTCCCGTTTGCATGTTTTGATGACTGCATAATCTAGTTCAAGAAATTACAGTTGCTGTAGCTTTTCTATCATAAATAAGCGGTTGAATATTAAATATCAAGTAAAAATCTTATTTAAATGTTGTTTGGTCAAAATTAAACAAGGATTTTATCTGTTGTAAAGTGTAACGACAGGCCATTGCCTCCCTCTGCAGCAATTTTTTATAATACATGACGTACGCAAGATGATTGTTTATATTATATAACACAATATGGTTACTTGCTTTTTTGAACCCAATACTATTGCCTCATTGTTACATGTATTTCAAGTCATGTTAAAGGCTTAGCACGTTGCTTAGGTCTATTTTTATAACCACAAAAAAATATCTGATCACTCCATTACAAAAACAATCGTTCTTGACAGCCGTAGTGAACTTAAAGTCTTGTCAGTGTTTAAAATGGTAAGTCTGAATAGGGTGCCAATGTATCATCTCAAATAGGCTTCTTTCAGCATTGACATTGATAAAGCTCTAGATTTGAAAAAACTCCAGCCAAGCTTTTTGAGATGCATGCAAAATAAAAATTAAACACTTTCAAGCAAGCCAGTTTTCGATTTTTCCTTCTCCCAGTAGCTTAGCAACATTAGTTTGTGAGACCCACCCAAATGTAACAGAAGATACTCTGGGCACGTGACCAAAATTGCAAATCGTATTGGTTGATCGGTTTTCTTTACAGTACATATTTTCACAAATTAGACAAAAACTGCACACATCCAGCAGGTAAGCTCAATGAGTGTGATCTAACGCACACACATATATGAAAAACAATTTGGCCCACACCACAGCCCCCATCTCCATAAATAAAAAAGAAATTTAATTCATGCTAATTTCGAGACATATGGCTCTTCATAGACCCTTATATAAAGGGTCTCCAAGTAGACCCTTATATACATTAAAGTTTACATCACGAAAGACCACATGACTACAACACAAAAATGTGAGAAATGTGATGTAATCCTCTGATGTATATTTGTGCCTTGTAAATGGTTTATTTTTTTGATCAACTGCCATATGGCTCAAAACATTCCTTTGGTGCGAACATGCAATAAATATTTTTTCCATTTATTAGAATGTGGTGTGCCAACTTTTTTTTTTTTTTGTAGCTGGTGTCCTTAAAACATTTACAAAGTACATTCAAGTTTAATTTACATGAAAAATCAGATTGTCTAAAAAAAAACAACTCGCAAATAAATGCCCATTTGTTAGAAGAAACAAAATCATCACTCCTTAGAAAATGGTCTCAGAATGTAAATTGAAGGTGTAGCCAATGGCAAAGCAACTGTGGCTCTTTTAATAATGTATTAAATTACTTGTGATTTAGAGCATGCAAACAAAACGCTCTGATGGACTTAATTTTTGGAAGCAATTGCCAGATGATCCGAGTTTTAAAACAGCCAATCATCTGAGCTAATTATTCAGTCACATGACCTGAAAAATAAACAAATCTAAAAATAATTTAACAGTAAAAAAATATATATATATATAATCTACAGAAGCTTCTGAACAGTCTCTGAGAAGGTCTTCACCAAAAAGTGTCTTTCTAGAAACTCGATTCATAGTAAATTATTTATCGTTTACTCCACAAGAAATGTAGAAATCAAAATTGGTAATTTTTGGTAAAATTGTCTCCAACGCCAAATCTGGCTCCTGAAAGAAAACCAGTTTCAATGCAGTTACTAAAATCCTCCAAGTGTCCATTATTACCAGTGTGTATGACAACATTACTATGATCATTGGAGCATGTGTGAGGCTGCAGACGTGACGGAGCGGCTGGAGCGGAGGCTGGGGTGATGTGTGGGTAGTGATAGAGAAGTGAATGTTTGCAAGAACATACTAGCACATTAGAATAGCCTCTAGCATAGGGCTCCAGGACGACTGAGCGAGATGAGAATGGAAATTAATGATCTTAGACGAGCGCTATTCTTAGGTCAGCACTAGCGCTATTAATATTCAGCTATTCTCATTTAGCGATATTAAGTATAATTAATTTCAGCCCTCAAAGAGACTCAGCAGTCAGAATTTCCTTATGGGAGCAACTGATAAGTGGACTGCAGCTGTGAAAAGGTTTTAAAGATTATATTAATTAAATTGTGTGTAGTGTGCGAAACAACCGTGCAAGTATATGAAATTCTTTAGGTTGCAGGTGAAACCCCTGGTGTTGTGAAATGGTCTGGTGAGGTGTGATTCAACATTCAGGCAAGCTAGATCATTTGTCACTTTATTAATTTAAAAGCAAGATTTCGAGGAAAAGATTAATAAAGAAACACAGAGGGAGGGATAATTAAATACAGGCTTGCAAAGACACAAAAGGTAGTGAATACTTTCAGTTCGACATTAGGAAAACAATATTTAATTTCACAAATAAAAATACAAAATTTGGCCTGATTAATTTTATTCATTTATAATTTTCCTAACACTTATTTTTTGTAAACCATTAGTAATCTTCAGTAAATATTGACTGTTGACCTCAAAACTTGCAAATGCAATGTTTAAAAAGCCTTTATAACACCTATTAACCCTTGAATCCACAAAAAAAAAAAAAAAAAATGTATAAAGCGGATCAAAATAGCCTGTATTTGAATTCCTGTATTGGAATAAAAAAAAATAAGGACCCCATCAAAAGTAATGTTAGTCAGGATAGTTGTATCAATCCTACTGTAATATTAAATCATTAAAAAATATATTATTATTATTTTTTATTCTGTGGGATAGTATGGTATGGAATGTGTAAAAGGTATAAACTATAATGGCCCAGACAAGTTTTTCCTGAGAGCTGCTTTCTTTGTGATAAGGCTAAGGGGAAGTCTCTGAAGAACAATAGACTAGAGTTCACAGTAATCTGAGAGGCAGCTGTCAATCATCCATTCCCTTTCCCCCCCGCCTCAAAAGCCTCAGTAAACACAGCTTTGCCAAGGAGACCCGCAGGTTGAGCAGGGAATCCACTACAGAACAAGAGACATTCCAATTTTCGGATAAAGGGGAGGAGCACGGCTGGAAGGGAGTTGGGAAATCTATTCAGCTGTTCCCACACTAGACTCTATGGGTTGTCTGCTTTCAGATTTGGTCTCCAAGTGGCTACAACCCACTTCTTTCAAAAGGGATTTCTATTCACAAAGGCAGAGGGAGGGGGTAGGTTCAGCCACATCTTGGGAGACAGCAAAATTAAAAAAAATAAAACTGAAAAAGTGACCTTTTATTTCTACAAGTTCCACCCATGTCAAAATATGCCAAAATGCATATTCATCCTGTGAGATCGAAAAGGCTTCAGATGACAGTTAAGACCTTTTATGGAGTGCCTGTGACCACTGTTTTCCAAACTGAGGATAGTTCACTTAAAAAGGTCATAACCCTAAACACTTTGTATTTTTTATTTTTTTTAGTTGCACAAAAATGAAAACAACAATAGCACTTGTGTTAATTAAATTGTGTAAGGTGGTTATTTTTTTCAGTTTTTCTGGGCCATTTCATTCTTCCAGTAAAAATGTGAGGTATATGTGGCTGGAGACGTCCATGTCATCAGTTGCTCCGTATTACTTATGAGAATAAACTATTTTAATCCAATCACTGCTGTGTTACACATGAGATCGCATTAAAGTGATCTTCTCAAGTGTCAAAAAAGCATGTTTGAGCTTCCATATTTGATGTTTAATGTATGCATGTCTACCAGTTTTCATGTGTGAATTAAAAAATGTTTTTTACACTTTTTGAAGCGTCAAAGTTTCTGTTGTGTTGCCTTTCAATGGAGGAACAGAAATCTCTCAGGTTTCAATAAAATATCTATTTTTTATGATGATGAAAATGATCTAAAGTCTTATGGCCCAACATGTTGGAACAACACGTAGGGATGGCTGACGCAAAAAAGTGACGTTTCGACAGTGTCGAGAGCCCGAAGCGTAGATGTTTCGAAACCCTGCTCCGACCTGTGATTCAAAACACCCGTCACGTGATTACCGGTATAGCTAAACGAAGCTTCTGCGCGTTTCACAAGTTTCGACAGGTAGTGGGTGCTTGCTGAGTCTGCGTTTGATTGAAAGGAATAAACCACACAATCACACATCTGTCTCAACTCCCACAAAGTTTAAAAGAGGAGTTAATGCACCTTCACCTCGTGGGTTTTTGTGAGTGGAGAAAGATTTTGAGATGGAGTTTACAATATAGTGACATGTATAGTGCGATTTAGTTTATATTTAGACTACATTTAAATTAAATGCACAGTATTTACTGATAGACTAGAGACAGTGACAGATAGATATAGTGACATTCATATAGGCTAAGTTAGATACTGACAGATAGTTAGAGAAATTGAATTTCATGAGAGAGAGAGAGATTCATAGATAGATATATTTAAATATAGACACATATATAGATCCCTTCCACAGCAGAGCAATTAATATTTTTTAATCAAAATCTGTAAAAAAAACAAAAATGAGACCATTGTGGATTGACCTGATTTATTAATTTTCATTTTTCATGTCCAAAATAATCTAGTTATTACTATAATTATATTATACAGTAATACCTCGGTTTACGAGCGACTTGGTGTACGAGCATGGAGGGGTCGAATCGGTGTACGAACATTGTATCGGTGTACGAGAAAAAATGTCCCTCACCCACGTGCATTTTTGTGTGGAAAAGTCCACTGGACTATTTACTGGAAATATCCTAAACACAGCCTCTCATAACACAGTCACGCGGTTCCAACCCCTTTATCACCCCTTAACTCATTCATTCTCTCAGCTTCGCTGCATCATTCACCACAGTGCATACTTTTATAAGTTATTTACAGCGGTTTTACCTCCTGTTGTTAACACTAATTAATTGTGAACACTATTGTTCATGTAGTGAAATATACACGTACAGTACCTC
Source organism: Rhodeus uyekii (assembly GCA_037043235.1). Lineage (NCBI taxonomy): Eukaryota > Metazoa > Chordata > Actinopteri > Cypriniformes > Acheilognathidae > Rhodeus > Rhodeus uyekii. The sequence continues at coordinate 1,531,572 of JAWRVZ010000040.1, read as the reverse complement.
TAAGCAGTAACTGTCACGGTTCATGAATTCATTGTCTCCTAGTTCCGCCTGTGTGTGTGTGGTCACTGAGCACTGACACACCTGATTCACATATCATCTGCACATCTCCCCGCTTTCCTTCACGGCTCCCGGCGTTCGTTCGCGCCTGGAGACGGGTGTCGGTATAGTTTCGAAGCCTCAACACAATACGGCACATTTTGCTTCAACTTGTTTCAGTGTTTCATGAAGCCTCGCTCTGACCACCACTAACAACATGACAGTGAGCAATGACAAAACTTTAATAGTTGTCAAAAGACAAAAAAAATTTAAGTCTGGTTCTGATTCAAAATAAAATACTAAAAGGTGCAATTCAAACATTTTAAAATACCTTTGTGTGAAAATGTTCCATTGATATTTCAGGCAAGAAAACCTCCACACAGATTACCTGTAACTAGGGATGTGACTAGTCAACTACACGGTAGAGCTGCAACTACTCGACACAGAAAACCCCACCGCCCAAGATTTTATAGTTCAAATGACGTTTAACACGATCACACCGCTGTGATTAAACGTCACGTGATCAACAGCTAAATACAAATGTGTTTTTGTGCATTGGCTGTCGCTGAACTCGAGACAGAAGCGCTCAGTGCTCGTCCTATCACAGCTATTCACTGTTCACTTTATTCTTTTTCCCACTTCACCGGACACTTGCTGTCATGTATTTCGGGAGAAGTGACTGAATTTACTGGTTGTAAATCAGACCAATCAGAAATACAGAGAATTCAGAGAATTCAGAGAATTGTAGTGCAATTCTCTGAATTGCACTACAATTACACTAACATAGCGGTGCCCGTCACGCATCATAGATCAGCTAACATGATCATTATTAAAAAAATTATCGACAAAACACATTCAACTTCCAAATATTTGAGAATCGGAATATCAGGTAGATGATGAGATAGCCAAGTTAGTGAATATTTGGACAAATTAAGAAAAACTAAAATGCGATACACTTTTCGTCATGTGACAAGTGATAATATTATAAACTAACGTGCGCAAATGTAAAAACAAAAGTTAAAAGAATAACGCATTAACTTAAAACGTTTGGAAAAAATCTGAGCAGAAACTAAATCTTTCCGCATATCTCGCATACGTTTTCTTTCTCTCAGTCGCGGCGGGTTTAAAACAACAACCGAAAGATAAGCGAGATGTGAGAGTATCTTAAAGTAGAAGGAACATATAAACTGTCAAATCAAACTGGCATATAATAATCCCACTGGAGTCGAGCGTAACCATACTAATCACATCATGTTTAGAGAGCCGAAAAAAGCAAATCACCGCGTCATTTACTACAACTGATCCCAATAGGGCTGAAAGAAGAAATCCATGTATACTTTTTTTATTTTATTTACCTGTTTGTTAAACTCAATGTCAGGGATATCACCATGGAAACCAATACATACATAAAACAAGCAGTTTTGAGACTCCAGAAGGAAAAGCACGCCACATAATACTGACCTTATTTCTAGTGGCAATCATTATTATTGAACTTGAGTCATAGATTCAATATTTTAAATGTATAACTGATTAATTTAAATGTATTTTTGACTATCTTTTGAGGTTTTCTTTTAGACTAGTCGACTAATTAGTCGTAGCGCACATCCCTACCTGTAACTGAATGTAACAGTCCTGTTCAAAATTGAAACGATAATTCTAATAGGAAAAAAGAAAAATCACGTCATGTCAAATCATCTTTTTTAAAGCAGCACTGAGCATTTTTATTTGGGTGAAGTGGGTCATTAACCATTACGGTGACTGTAAAGAGAAACTGTATCCTTACTGAGGAATAAATTGAGAAATAGACACTCTCACTGGCAGGATTGGTTTCATAATAAGTGAAATCAGGTTCAGGAAGGCATTAACAGAAACGCAATTGCTTGCGAGCAGGTGAACAAAGTGCAGGTAACTTCTCAACCAATTTAGCAGTTCCCATGCCAATGGAGTGCAAGCGGGTTGCAGGATAATCTCTAGGAAATGGAGTTGACCCCTATATGTACTATATTTCCTAGGAGATGCCTGTAAGCAGTATGTGAAAAGCTGCATATAGCAGATTTCCTGCTTTACAGCACACATAAACCTTACATCAAGATTGGTGTAGAGATCCTGGCTTCATGTGTAATTGGAAATCATGAAAGAAGACAGGGAACCTTCAAGTGCCTAAAGGCCCTTTCACACAAAACACGAAAAAATAAATAAAAATTCTACAACAAATGGTTTACTCACATCAAGAGCAGACTACGGAAAAAGTCTATACAATAGAGACTCAGTTCTACCATTACAAATGTCAGTAAAACAGGAAGGCAAGAGAATTTCCACAATAAAAAAAAACAAAAACCAAAAAAAAAAAAACCATCAGTTGTAAAAATGTAAGAAATCAAGATAAAGAGATTAAACCTAAATGCATTTGTTCATAACATTTAAATATTGCACATTATTTCACCTTTAAATGAAGTTGTTTGTATTCCCCTGTGCAGTTTAATTCATTTCGAGGAATAGTGAATTTTATTAAAGTCTTTTTTTGCAAGGGAGATCAGTAATGCTGGGTTCAGTTTAGTGGTCAAACCGATATATCACCAAGGATGATATTTGGCTTTTTTTCATATGACATTGGCCAATAAGTTTTTCTGTTTGGTTAATGTATTGGAAGCGGAAGACTCAAATTTAACGTTGCTGATAATGTCAGCGCCTAAACACAGCGCCCGTGTTCTCGGGCTTCAATAGTAATGGTTTCTGTTTAACAGTTCTAAAACAGTATTAGATAGAAGTTGAACAGTTAAATAGAGTAAACAATTTTCATAAAAGCATAACAGCGCTTGCTTTTATATTAGTAAAAGAAAAGAAAACACTATAACCCTTTCTCATTTATCTTCAGCACATATGCATCTATATCAATTAAAGAAATCTTTGAATATCTAGTAAACAATTAATCTCACAAACTTTGCAGACTTGGTTGAATCCAGCTGTCAAATAATTTGAAGTGTGCATATGTAGCATGCATGATCGCATGTTATTCTGCACATGACGGTCAGTCCGTGGAAACTGAATGCGGACAAGAGAGTTAGCACCAAACTATGATGTGCCAACATTATTTGCCCAATATATCATATTCACTCTGATGCATGTAAAAGAAGCATTACCTCGAAATAATTGTTTTAATATGCACAAACTTGCTAGATAATTGATTGCCCTGTTGGTTACAGTGTTTATTTTCTTAGTATTCATATTTATTCAAGCAATCTCTATGTGAAAAATCATGCAATATGATTACAGAATTAAAAATCTGCTTATTATTTCTAATAAAATAGGCTTCATATCAGCCACTCTGCTCTCCAAGATATTACTGTCTCAGATTATGTGGCTTTGACACCTAAATACATGTAGTAGACAAGAAACAAGTCAGTCTACATGTTGCTTCCCAATTCGATTGCCATTTTTCACAACATACATGCTGCAAAAACTAAATTAGCAACTGATGTCCAGAAACAAGAGCACAAACAACGGCTACTGAAGTGGCTTCCGCCTTCACCAACATTCATCTCTTAACTCTGTTGTGGTAACCTCTCGAGGAAACATCATAAAAGAGTATTGTTGCCATAGCTCCACAAACCTTTCTTTCATTACAAAATCCCACCTAGCAGCACTGATACAATGTTCCCTCTTTTCTTTGTCATGAAGAGCTGTATCCGGAACATCACAAGGAGTACAGAGAAAAAAATTACACATAATTACACTAGTCTTTCTGTCAGGGAATCCTGAAGCATCTCAGACGGAGCATTGGTTGTAGTCTATTATGACACAATACGGCCTGTATTCCTCCAGGAACTGAGTTTGAGACCCCTGCAATAGGGTGTTCCATTAGTCATTTTAGGTTTCAGAAGGGCGAGCGCAATTGAGACCGGCCGGTCACTGGTCCGGGCCGATTATGTGGAAAATCGTCCAATTCCAGTCCCTGGCCAGTCGATCGGTGGATCTTTACTTTTGGCCAATATTAAGCAAGGATCTGACCATGTTGTAGGTGTAACAACCACACTGTTGGCACCCTCAGTAAGCATTTGTTATAACACATAATGTACATAATATGATCATTTATATTATGCATTTTAAACATAATATAATGTTATAATGTTGTGTTACAAAACTGTATGATTACTTGCTTTTGATACTTAATCATTGGTTCACCCGATTTGTTAAAAACACGGAAATCAGAAAGGAAACTCCACTGTTTTGCTCAAAAACTAACAGCTCTGTTTTGTCTTTATTTTTTTATTGGCAACACTGAGAAAAACAGACAATATTGCTATATAAAATAACACAATATTAACTTCTTATTAACGTGTTGTATGACATCAGTATTGCATTTGCACTCGTGATATTCTGGATAAAAAAAATTTAACTCATGCGAGTTGCACTTGTGAGTTGCACTTGTTACTCGTGTGATATAGTTCAACTCTATCGTGATGTAAATATGAGACAAAAACTCTTAACTGCATTCTATAGGCTCTATCACACAGGGAGTTGTTGACCTGCATTACATTTGTCATCAATCAACTACTGAAATGCAAAATGACCTATGTAAGTTTAGGTCAAGAGTGTTAAATGCATTCATTTTAGCAGGTTTTTTTTTTTTTTTATCTTAATCCAATTAACGCTTTACATCAATAACAGATACAGTAGTACCTCAAGATACGAAAGGCTCAACTTACGAAAAATCCAAGTTACGAAAGACGAAAATTTTTACTGCTCTACATACGAAAAGTTTAAGATACGAAAGGTTTCTGAAAGTCCGAGATTCACCCCATAACAATTTTGAAACTCGCGCCGCACGCCGCCATCTTAGTTATAGTAGACTCGCCACCATCCTCCTGCTCTCCCATTGGTTCCTGATGCTAGCCAAGCCATGAGATCCTTCTCTCTAATTGGACAGCATCCCTCCCATCATGCATCTTCTATACGTACGTGCTGGCGTGCTTTAGCTCAGCCACTCCGCACCCGAATTTTTTTTATGTGTTTTCGTAAAGTTAAGTGTACGTACGTACGTTATCTGCCGTTTGTCCTCCTCCTCCTCTGCCGCCACTTTCGGAGATAGCCTCACTCGTTATTTCATTGTTTATAGGTCAATTTAGCTTTATTATGAAATTTAATGGGGTGTTTTTGGAGGGCTTGGAACGGATTAGCCATTTTACATGTAAAATGTGTTCCAAGATACGAAAAACTCACTATACGAAGGCCACCTCGGAACAGATTAATTTCGTATCTCGAGGTACCACTGTATATGAACACACACACACACACACACACACACACACACACACACACACAGCCAGACAACACAGGGCCCACATTTAATTCTCAGAGCATGACATGAATACAAGTAAAACAGCTGAGAGGTGCTGCCTTGATGACAAACAGAATAAAAATCACTCCATTTAAAAGTCATCAGAGCAAGGCCTCTAATTTAGAGAGCTCTGCTATCAGCCACTCACCCCAGGGCACATGGACAGCAAGTTTGTCCAGAGAGATTTCAGTGGCTGACATGGGAATGAATCACCTGTTAACAAGAACATCCGATCTTTATGGCTGTTAACAGTTAACTAACCATCACTTTTAGTTTTGCGGCTTCAAATGACTGGAATGTGCTATAAAAGTAAACTAAGCATTTAAAAATAAAAACAATTGGGAGCATTTTAATCACAGACAGTGAATGTTTTAATTGAATTAATTGTATGTTTGTAAGTCTTTCAGGATATTTCAACTCTCCTACCAGGCTTTTGTTGTAAAGTGACTTGCCTGGTTATTTATTTTATTTTTATTCCAAATTACACATCATTAGAAATCATTTTAATATGCTGATGTGGTGCTTCAGAAACATTTTCATTATCAATGTTGAAAACCATTTTATAAAGAGTTCAAAAGAACTGCATTCATTTGAAATAGAAATATTTTGTAAGATTTTAAAAAGTCTTTACTCTCTTTTTAATACATAAATACAACATGCCTGCTATTTTACGCCTCCAAATGCATTTCTAACAATCCGGTGAACTACTTGAATAGCATATCTGAGTATTTGTTGCATATCACTGGCATCAAATTGATTTCAGAAATTTAGTCTTTCGGCGCATTCATCTCTTTGCCAATAGGACAACATTATGAGAGTTTTACGATATGCAACGTGGGCTCTTTAAAGCGGAGCTATTCTGGTCACACCGCATGCATACTTCTGCTTATTTCTCATTGTGAGCTGCACAGCTGGTGAAACTGATGTTGTATAATCTATTGCGCAAAAAAAAGAGGCCTGTTGGCAGTGGCTGAACACCCAATTTATAGCTTGACAATGATGTTTGTAACTTAGTGGAGTGGGAGGCAAAGCAAAGGGTTTTCCATCTTCTAATGAACCATGTCATGTGAGACAGCCTAATAAGCATAGTGCAGAGTCTATAAATTCAAACCCTGCACAGGGCAAATCAGATTTCACTCCTCTGTCAGTCCTGGCATCCTAAGCCTCAGCAGACGTCCATCACAGGGTTAGAACGGTAACATTGCTTTCAATTTAATTAACTCTCCACTTTAATATTAATATTTCCTCATCCATATTGCAAAAACTGGACTCAATGCTAAATATGACGGCATCATTTGCACTGGTAACAAACAGTGTCTTATCATTTATTTTAAAGCTGCTGTTAAATTTAAATGCATGTATATTGTGTGTTTTAAGAACAAATTATTAGATCATTCTATAATAAAAGCATGCACATCATTTGAAATATCATTGCATACTGATAGGATTTGTTTTCCACTTTTATTTAGATATTTTTTTCCACATATACATATATATATATATATATATATATATATATATATATATATATATATATATATATATATATATATATATATATATATATATATATATATATATATATATATATATATAAATAATTTTTTATGTATTTTTAGTCTGTCATGCCATTTGTTTTGATGGAATTTATTTTTTTTTTTTTGTAAAGTAAATATCTTCTGTATATTTGACAAACCGTGAGGAACTTTTTCCACTTCAGGAGTTCAAATTATGTTTCCCACTGTTGTAAATGTTCAAGGACTTCCACAGGCATATAACTAAGACCTCTACCCATTCTCTGATAATCTTTTCAGTGCCAGACGAAGCAAATGGATTCATTTCAGCAGTTCTGCTGCACTAATGTGTGGATGCACCCGTGATGCTTTGTCAAGGGTCAATGAAGGACGTATGTGATTAAACATGCCAGCTTCACACCTTTAATAGAAACATCAGCAGTAGGTCCACTCTCAGGCAAGTCCACACGAAGCCGGTGCATTCCCTATTCCCTATTCAAAGCGTCGTCTCAAGGCATATCAGCGTACACACGAAACCACTAAAACCGACTGAAAACGGTGTACTATATATGCCAGACCAGTATGGGGCGCTGTAATTCTGCCACAGATATACACGGAGAAGACTGAGCATGCGCATAACCTTGCCGCTGTATACGAACCAAGAAGACGACGAAGATGGTGAACGCAACAACTTCAAGAGCAAGAGTGGAGTCTTTCGTATGGACTGACGACAAAGTCGAACTACTACTTAGAGTCACACTCGACTACAAGTGCACTAAGCTCCAAGAAAACGTTGAACACGACTCCCAGGCCTCTAAATATTGTGATATAACGGACACGTTATAGGAACAGTATCCGAGGGAGCTAACCGAGAAGGATTGGTCTCAAAAGCCCAAGTCACCGCAAAGTTGAAAAATACACAGCAAATGAATGTTACACAATGTTACACACCTACACCACGTCACCCCACATCCGCAAACATAATTTTTGTACAGACTTGCACTGCTGCAAGATGACACAGAGTGACTGCCCTGTTGCACTATATTATTCTTGATTTTATATTGTTTGCACTGCACTTCAGTTTTGTGCACGGTTGCACTTATACAGTTTGACCCGTTTTGTGTAAATAACACAAAACAGTTGTAGTTGACATGTTGTATATAGTTACTGTGTTTTGTGCACCGTTGCACTTTATACCTGTTCAATATAACCTGTTTTTTTCAGTTCTTTGACCTAAATATTTATTTTCCAATAAAAACAAGTTCTTGAATTGTTGCAGTCATTTATTTTCACTAGACATATTCAATACAACACTTTTTTTTATCCTTATCCAAAATTTGTATCCTCTTATCCAAAATTTTCTCCTGGTAGTCTTCCACGGTGGATCTAAGACCATGTGGCGAATGGTGTTGTCCAATATCGCTTGTTGCTCACCACAAGCAATAAGCAATAGATTTTGCTGTAATAAAGCTACTAGGCTTAGTAGCTTCTGCAGCACGAACACAATCATGTAGTCCGTCTTTACTGTTATTGCCGTTACGTGTGACAGAGCCGACACGTGATGTGATGACATCATCGTTTCACAAAATATACGGATTGGCTGTACACACGAAAGCGCAAGGTTGTCGTTTTCAGATTTATCCACTTTAGGACCCGGTTTCCCAAAACGCTGGATCTGTGTGGATGAAACGCCAATACGATAAAAAAAATTATACGTATACAGTGATGCGCATCTCCGTGTGGACGGGCCCTCACAGGAAAAAAAAAAGAAAAAAGGTACAGATCTGTCACTGTGGCAGAACTAATATGTATCTTTAACAGGGCTCGACAAATCCACTCGCCCGCTCGCATTTGCGAGTGAAAGCTCGGCTCGGGCAAGTAAAAATTTGCCCTGTCGGGCGAGTTAGATTCTTCAGATTCCAATACAGTTTTTCCATCATTTGAAATGGGCTGATTTGCGGGACATCGGTGTTATAATATAGAAAATAAAATCCAGTAAATAACACCTCCGTGGCTGCATCCCATTGTTTGTATATAGTACATTTATTAAATTTATCTCCATAAAAATGATCTTCAGATTCACTATCAGATTAATTATATTGTTTCTGGGTTCTTGTTGCATTCAACCAATAAATATTTGGTTTTGCAGTATATCGTGTTTTTTACTTTAATAACTATTTTTGTCTGTTAAAATGCTGGGCGAGTGCTTTATGTGAAGGGCGAGTAAGTTTTTAGGGTCACTAGTCCTGCAGGGCGAGTGACCCTGGAATAATTCATCGAGGCCTGTTTAAGAGACCAGTAGGTACTATTAAGGGGTAAATGGGATACAGCTCTGCACCTTTTTGTGCATGTGGCTCAAATATGCATTATTATCACACGATTTAAGATAAAACAGAAAGCTCTTGATATTAAAATGCTCTGACAAAAATAATGTATTCACAAAATCGAGGTATGATAAATATAAATGCGCTTTTATAAACATGTAGGCTACATCAAAGCATACCTTCTAACAGTAAAACCACAAAGATGACAAATGTGGGACATCCCAGGTAAAAAACCAAAGACGCATTTGCTTGACAAACAATGCATATGGTTGAGGGAAGTCTAACTGCATGACCATGAAGCAAAGCATGTTAACTCCATATTGAGCCCTTCAAAAACTTTCAGTCTGTAATTGTATCAAAGAGGCGATGCTTAGGAAGCTATAACATTCCTTAACACAAGACAAGAAAGGGCAAGACAAAGCCTGCTGGAGCATCAATCAGATTCACAGATTTCACTTCGGTTGAAGCATTACATTGAGCACTAACGAGGAGTACGAATGTGTACACCAGTTATAAACAAAGGCCGATTGGCGATTCAAATTGGATCAGAGTTTGATGAAATGTAATACAAAACACACCTTTGCCGAGTTATTTATTTATGTCTTTGTTTAATAGTGTAGTGTGAACACTATAGAGTTATGGTTTACCCAAAAATATAATGTTCGAATATAAAAGGTGCAAACAAGACTCACACTATTTATTCCAAGTTTTCTGGAGTCATATGACAATGATTGTGTGAGGAACAGAACAAAATTTCAATTGTTATTCGCTTGCAATCTTTTTACCCGTCCTCGCTACTCAGCATTCAGGAGAAATAGAGAAGTCCAATTTGTGAACTAACCATTCACCTCAGTCGGATCTTCCCCTTCAATTAAACTTTAGGTTGCCCTAATTCACAACCAAACAAATAACAATCACTAGAGGCTCTTGACTGAATACCTTCTTTAATTTTGATAAGGATTAATTGACTTTATGGCTGACAAAAAAAATAAAATAATAATAGTGGAATAAATAAAACATTTAAATGTATTAAAATAAAAAAGAACATTTTAAAATGTAAGTTCACAATATTAATGGTTTTACTGTCCTTATGTTAAAATGCTAATTTCAAAACCATTTGAAAACTCACCGTTTTCAAACTCATAACAGGTACTATAAAAATACATTTTTTAATTCAATAAATGTTTATTAACCCATTTTTTTTATTGCCACACATACTTATACTTGTTATTTTTTCAATGAAAAAAATAACATTTTATTTAATCTTTTTAGTTTAAGTGATTCACAATGCTTCACATGATTGTTGTTCTTTCCCCTCATAAAACATAATTTAGTACAGTCCATCCAATTTTCTTTTTTCTTTTGATTCAAATCAAAGTTTGCAATGTTTTAATTCACCTCATAGCTACTTGGTTTGGTTCATGGCGTATAACTCTTAAGAAGACTTTAAAAAAAAAATCCTTCCAGAATCAAATACTGAAAAAGTGGGAATGCAACATTACACTCTTATTACTCAATATTATATATGTATTACGATTTATATACTCGTACTTGTTTATTAGTTACTGGAGGCAAAGATAATACAAAGTATAATTCTGTCCATTCCACAAATCTATCATACAGCTTCAAAAAACACGAAGAACAACAAGAAAAGTCTGAGCTACTTCATTGGTGATACTGTATGAGGTTTGACATCTTAACATTGTGTGATTTTGTAAGTGATTCATTGTCACTGCATGGCAATTGCATTCTTCAAAATCTCTAATTTTTAGTGTTTCACAAAATAAACTGAGCAGTCACAAGTCTGGAATTTTCATTTGTGGGGAAACAATTACTTAAAATAAGTTGATAAGCAATGCAAATTCGATTGTCTTAACGCACTCTCTGAAATCATGCCGAAACGTCCTGCAGAGTATGTGTCGTAAAGGAGACACTCAAACCCTAACGAGCTGCATACATGAACCGCATTTCTGGATATCATGTGCGCGTGAACGCTCATATCATCGAACGTGCATATCATGTCCATATCGTGCTGGCTAGATAGGCAGCTCAATAAGGTTTGAGACGAAACCGCAGTCTTACCCAGCTTTGCCCGAGACTCGTCCAGCTTCTGAATCTGGTTCTCAATAAAAAGCATCGCCACTCCAAACGCCATAACAGCCAGAAGCTGAAACTTGGGTGGCATCATGATCCTCAGGAGCCCCATCAAAGTATCGGATGATTATCTACATGTCATGCCGTAAAATGTGAATGAGAAGCGTGGATCAATCCGTTACTGGAGCAGTAATATCGACTCCGGACAGATGATCTCGATTATGCGCAAAGAACACAGTAAAGTTATGGATGTGGTAACCGAATACATTAGTGCAAACAAGTGCATGTCAGACTCTCATCTGTTAGCACAACGTGATATTCTGTTAAAACCCTGGACTCTTGACTCGCGGTTCGGTCTAATTGCACATCAGAGCAGCTCCAATCGTCCACTGCTCTCCTGCGTCACTCAACACTGGGATTTTATTCCTCCTCGGACTGAAATGAAGCGAGTGGAACGGAATGACGCTTACAGCGCCATCTATCGAGTTGGAGATTGACAGCGACAACGCTGGTATTATCCAAAGTCCCTTTCAGTTATGAACGAACGTAGTAAGACAAACGTTATTATTCATGAGCTAAAAACTGGCCCAACGTTTCTGTCTCAATAAACCACTCACTGAAAAATTTGTTTCTTCTTTTAAAAAGTTTAGAATGTAATCACTTGGCCTTTTACACTATGCAAGCAAGTCAAATGTGGGTTTTTTTGTGCACTTTATCGTTATCACTATAGCGCTATTGTGTGATTTTTTTAAATGATTTACAGGTTTTGCCTGCATGGACTCTTCTCGGCCTATTGGCTAGTACAATTATATATTTTTTTAAATAATAATAATGATGTATTAATACAATTAATAATTATAAATAATGATAAATACAGTGGAGTCCACTTGTCTTGACCTCGGTTAACTCGCCATTAACCCTGTTATGTTGACATTTTTCAAGTGGACCCGCCAAACTCCATATTTGTCTTAGCATTTTCTTATGGGTTATGTCGATTCTTTTATGTCGCCAAACCCTAGTATCTCAAACACAAAATAGGGACAAATTCGCCACTTCACATGGTTATCTCGTGACTGATCGTACCTAGAGCACGTCTGCAGTGAGTGTGTGCTCAGTGAGTCGAGCGTGTTCAGTGAGTCGAGCGCGTCTGCAGTGAGTGTGTGTTCAGTGAGTCGAGCGTGTCTGCAGTGTGTGTGTGTTCAGTGAAGCATCATTGTCCAGGAATTCCCAGATTACATTGACATCAACAAAGACGTTGTTACTGATGGAAGCTTAGAAGCATTTGTTTTCAAGCAGACCGTTAAAGGCAAAAACCAACAAAGCATTTTAGAGTTTGTAAAGAAACCATATTAACCGCGTGTGCAATACTATTCAGAACTGTGTCAGAGCGAAATGTCTGTGTTTTGAGTAAATGTGTTTACACGTGTGTAGTGACTATGTTTACACTGTGAGCGAAATTGTGTTTGCAATGTTGGAGAATATAATTAAAGGTTTGTATGGAGAATCAAAGGTGTTTTTATTGTATACTGGTAAATCTCTGTTGTTATTTGGTGCACATGTGCCTTTTGTTGTTAGCAAACATTTAAAGTGTATGTACATTTTTATAGCATGCCGATCGCTTCATCAAACAAATCGCCATATTGGCTGTGGGTTATCTCGATCCTAAGTTATCTCTTTTTTGCAACCCCCTAGGCCGTCGACATAACCGGATTCCCCTGTACATTGGCCTACATAAATAAATAATCAATCAAACGAACATACAAAACACTCTAAAAGGAAGCAATCAGAACACAGAAAAGGTAAAAAAAAATGGTTAATACAACGTTGACAAGCCATTTTTATTTGAATTATATCTGTATTTTGTTCTGCATTTTATAAAGACACTCTAAAACTGCCTGTACTGTGAGTAGTCTATTCATACTTAGCATCTCATAAAAGAGTAAGTCTTTCTACAGTTAAATTCAAACAAGAAAAATGAATGAAATAAAATCAAAGTGAGAATGCATTCAAAGTTTTAGTTCACTCACGTTTTGCAAGAACATTAAAAGGAAATATGAAGAATGCAATATTCAACTGCTAAATAAAACCGAGAAACAACTGAAACTGTGATTATAAAACTGCATAACATAGTGAGAAGGCCAATTCTCGCAACCTTTCCAAGTATTTTAAACATCTGACTCATATTACCAAATCTAATTGCAATGTCCACCATGGGAATTATGTGTAGATGCATATAAGCCTAAATATATTTTGTCTGTTGTGCCTAGTGTTGCCAACACACAGCACGACCCTTAGAGGCATGACGTAACCAAATATGCATGAAATTGTCACCGATCAAATCATCAAGATTTGGCTTCTGCTTAAAATAACTGCTCTTACCGTCTGTCACACAGCAGGTGCAGCTCATGCATCATGTATGTATGTATGTAAAGTAAGTATGTAAAGCCAAATGTTTCCTCACAATCAGTCTGCAGTATATGATGCATGTTGGAGAAACAAGTAGCTTACTGCACATTCTTGGCAATTTTGTCATGGGTTTTAGAAAAAAAAAGATTGAGCCACTGCTGATAGCTCATCGGTTCTGTGTATATAATCAAAGACCTTCTCAAAAATTATCTTACAGTTGAACAGAGTTGAGTAAATCTATCAAGTTCATTGGACCATGCCTTTCATAAACTGAAGGCACATTCAGTAAATCATTCAAGTTCTTAGCATCCTTTGTGTCTTAGATCAATGTAAAAAGATAAAAGAGAGCCATTATGTCTCAAATAGACTGACCAAAAAGACACAAAGGAGATGTTTGTCACATTTTCTCTATTGCCAGACATTCCAGTGAAGCAAGCAGTTGATGATTTTTTTTTCCATGCCGCTTCTTTTAGGAGTGAATGGTCAAACTCTGTTGAAAGCAGAACATTTTTGAGCATTACTTATTTATTGCGTGCAACTATGAAAAGCGTGAAGCTATTTAAACCTCTCTTAAACCACAACCACACCCTGCTGTTTCCACACACACACACACAAAAAATCAATTTTGCTTTCTGCAGAGCTCTGTGCTGATGAGAACAGCTTCTGAATAGCTGAAAGTTAGTTCATCAATTTTGGCATTTTAGATTTATTTTAATTTCTACGCAATGAAAGACAATGTATTTTCATATACATACTCACACACACACACACACACACACATATATATATATATATATATATATATATACATATATATATATATATACACGTGGACAAATTGTTGGTACCCTTAAATAACCCAAATTTTTCTCTGAAATAACTTGAAACTGACAAAAGTAACTGGAATCGATCATTGTTTATTCCATATTTCATTAAAAAATTATTTGTTTTAGATCTTTGATTTAACAGAATATTTTAATAATAAAACAAACAATAATTGGATTGTCACAGACTCAACCACACCGTCAGCACTAGACTCCTATGCTCCGCCCACTTGTTCACAAGCCCCAGAATACTGATCACCCGCACCTGTAACCACTAAATGCACTCCCTACTTAAACAGTCACCTAACAAGCACTTGTTAGTCTGGTCTCACAACAGTTACCTGGACTCTTGCTAATGGACAACTTTTGTGGCCTGTTCCAAAGACTCAATTTTCATCATCTTGCTCACCGAAGTAGTACTGTTCATTTCACAAGTTCACACTAACAAATGATTCAGTTGTGGTAAATGGCATGCGTGTTTGGCATCCTGTCCGAGGAGAGGGCTGTGAGCTCGGTATTTAGCCCAAGCCCAGAGCACTCCCCCTGTATTCCTGGCTCTGATAGGAACAATCAAGTGTGAGGAGTTGGGGTGTTCAAGGGAAGCTGGAAATTGTTGAGAGATGTAGGTGAGTTGAATATATCTATATATAGCTTCCTCTCATGCTGATTGGATGAGGTGAAATTGCTGATGACGAGTTGATTGCATTGATCCTTTGAATGTGCTCCTCCGGAACTTTAATAAAACATAATTTCTGTTCACTCTCTGATTCTCCTGCACTGATCTGTTCACTCTTTAATTCTCCTGCACTGATATTCACTGTTCCAGTCAAGTTGACAGCTGTCTGTCTTTATTGTATTTTTTTATAGCAGCCATATCACCCTGTAGCCTAAGACTGGTTGCCCACTGAAGCTAAGCAGGGTTGGAAGAGGTGTTAGTGAGGCTAGCAGGGTCCTAATGCCCCAGTATATTGACGGGGACACTGTACTGCAACAAGCACCGTTGTTTGGATGAGACGTTAAACCGAGGTCCTGACTCTCTGTGGTCATAAATCCATTGGCCTTGGTCCATCATGGCCTCCTTTGTTTAGCCTAAATACTAACTTATAAATAGCAGTGAAAAAAGAAAGAGATCTGAAGTTCATTGTGGCTTTACTAGTAAAAGTATTTTACGAGAGTTTGTGAAAAATATATTAATTCCATAAGTAATGACAATCCCTGTTCCTGGTACACCAGCACTACACATTTTCAAACTTTTCCTAATCAAACATCCCTGGTTCAACGCATCAGCCCCTTAGTAGAAACTACACAACCAGAAATAGATGGGTTAGATAAGGGAGACATGCAAAATGTCTGCTGTTCCAAAGCAGGGAAATGTACTTCTAATCTGAATATACTGGGATGTAATCCTAAAAATTAAAAATCCGTTAATTTTGTACATTTGTGCCTAAAGGATAAAAAAACAATCTAAATTATTATTATTATTATTATTATTATTATTATTATTATTATGGCATTTTAATATCTTTTCAAGAAGCATTTAAAAAATGAATGAATTATCATGAAACAGTTAACTTATATTTATTTACAAACGACACAAAAACAAAACACAGAAGAAAAACAGGAGAACAACACGGATAAAGCAAACCACTGTGATGTAAATGAGAATGGACAAATAACTATTAAGACTGCATACATATATAAAGGTAAACTAAAGGTTAACTCTGCACGTCATGTTTTCAAGGATGCCTAAAGGGCCCATGTCACACCTCTCGTTATCTCTGGCTGCAAGAAAATTGTCTGCTTTTTCCAAACAAAATTAGTGCTCACGTGTTTTTTTGTTGTTGTTGTTGTTATGTTAACTACGGTATTAGCAGGAAAACTTGACACCATCCCAAACGCGTACTAATTTGTGGCGCCATCTTGTGTTCATTTGAGTTGTTGTATGGCAGTTTCTATAATATCGTTTCTAAAAGTTAAATGAAGTAACATTATTTAAGATTATCTTAAAGTAGAAGATAATCTTGATTACTTTTTGATACAAGACTCTTAATAATATAATATAATATAATATAATATAATATAATATACAAGAAGCTAAAATACCAATTTCCTACAACCTTCCTTCTCTGGTTCTCAGTTTTGTCACCTGAGGTCATGAGTCAGGGGTCTCCATGACAACAGGAAGCGCGTCTCTCTAAGCCTCGCCCATCAGCGACAGCTGTTAACTTTTCCTTTCAATATTTAGCTTGAAACAGCCTTAAACGTGTAAACTATTGTTTTCACTTTTTTTTAATAAAGACAAAGGTAAGTGCCTGAAATCTCTGAACATCAGCTATAAAGGTTATTAGTTAATTTTGTGTGCAGTGTTATTGCCGTTGTCAACCGTTGATCGCAAAAAACAGTTTTAATAGGTTACGTTGTATATCTATGTCGATGTATTTATACCGTTGTACTTTTATTAATAATGCTACAGATTGGACTGATCGGTCAATGACAAATAAGGACATCCGAGAATATGAGCAATCTTTTAAGTAAAAATATATAGATAACAAATTGTTTCAAATCTTATAAATGTGTGTCCATGTTGTAGGCTAGTAACCTTAACGATTTAAAGTTTTCTTTTAGATGCAAAGTTTAATGACTGAAAATATGCCAAGTGGTGTGATTAGGTAAAAAGTAAAAACATACTTTGTGAATCTCCTGTTCCACCACATCCTAAAATTACTCTATTGGATTGAGATCTAGTGATTGTGGAGGCCATTTGAGAGTAGTGAACTCTTGTCATATTTAAGAAACCAGTTTGAGATGTTTTGAGCTTTGTGTCATAATAAGCCTTCAGAAGATAGACTGTGGTCATAAAGGGATTGGACACGGTTGGCAACAACACTCTGCTAGGCTGTGGCATTTAAACAATGCTCAATTGCTACTAAGGGGACCAAAGTGTGCCAAAAATATCCCCCAGCATTACGCCAATAACAATAAGGACAATAGCAACAATAACCTGAACCGTTGAATACAAGGCAGGATGGATCCATGCATTCATGTTAAGCCAAATTCTGACCTTACCATCTTAATGTTCCAGTAGAAATTGAGACTCATCATACCAGGTGACATATTTTAAATCGTCCTTTGTTTTGGTGAGCTTGTGTGAATTGTAGCCAGTTTCTTGTTCTTAGCAGACAGAAGTGGCTCGTGGTGTGGTGTTCTGTGCTCTGTGGTTGTGCTGTAGCGTAGCCCATCTGCTTCAGGGTTTGACGTATTGTGCTTCATAGATGCTCATCTACATTCCTCGGGTAGTTGTTTGAGTTACTTTCTTTCAGCTCTAACTACTCTGGCCTTTCCATTCTCACCTCTGGCATCAGCAAGGTGTTTTCACCCACAGAACTGCCACTCACTGTAAATTTTCTCTTGTTTGGACCATTTTCTGTAAAACCTAGAGATGGTTGTGTGTGAAATCCCAATAGATCAAAAGTCTCTCAAATACCCACCAACCAGTTTGAACTTTAGCAGAACATCTTGTCCATACATGCCTAAAAGCATCAAGTTGCTGCCATTATTTGCTGAATAAGTATTTGTGTTAACAGTATTTATATATGGCATTTATCGTGATTATTGAGTAATGAATACCTTGAAGTTTTCTTGGGGTTCTATTTGACTTGAACAAAATTTTCAGAAGTTTAAAATATGTGACACAGTCATGACTCGTGAGTAAGGACTCTTCAATGTTTTTGTTTTTTCCTGCATCTCGGTTGAACAGGAGGCTTTGTGATTTACTAAAATAATATTTTAATTTGAAATTCTCTGAATGTTTTCAGTTAAATCACATTATCACAATTGATTCTATTAACAGAAGAGGATGCCATTTATGGCATGCTTAAATCGTCTGGTCAATCAATCAGTAAGACTGAGAAAACTATATTACTATTGATTACCTGATCCAGGTAATTTGTTTGGTAAGCTGTCGAGATTGTGGAGTCAGTTAAGACAGAGATTTACTGGCGTGGCTGGTTGTCTAGAAACAGGGGAAGTTAAATATTATAAGCCACTGGGCTTATAATCAGAGGGGTTTTGTTTAGAGTTGCAGAGAAACGGTTTATTGTTTATATGTAAACTAAGAGGCATCAGACTCAGTTCAGACACTGACAATGCAAGATGAACCCTTACTAAATTTATATTCAAGGGAACAGATTTGTATGTATGTTTCAGTTTTAAACAAAAACAAATGCTAATGTATATCATATCTACTGCACAGAAAATTAGAAGGGGAACGCATTTCTTTCTGTCTTTTACACACATTTTCTTTTTTGCAATTTGGAAAGCTTTTATTGTAATTACAGTCCTACAAACAATAGTGAAAGAGTGGCCACTGAAAATGGATTTAATGGTTGTCATAGAGATGGATTTTTACAATATGTTGTCTGCCATCTACAAACAAAATTAGTATTTGCTTCACTTAGCTAAAAGAGGGCATGTGTGTTTGTATTATATCTCTTTGATACAATGGCAGACCAGTGATACAAATAGAAAACCTTTTGTCCCTTCCCTTTTAAATTATATACAATAAATTAATTCTAAGTGATAAAACAATATAATAATAAATTATATTTTTTACTGTAAAAAGTAAACTTCATATGTTCTCAAAAATATTGCTTCATAGAAAATACTGCTTTTCAGCAATGCAGTACATTTGTGTGATAAACAGTCGTAGTGTTTTTCCATTTACAATCTTGCCCTCTGCCATTTACATTATACTACTGTCAAAACTCGCGCTGCGTCTAAATGCTAGGGGAATGCTTTAGCATATTGTCCCATGAAGCACTATCGAATTGATCACGTATGAATGCACGTCATGGGCTGGTGCCGTCATGAAACAGGATGATAAAGCTGGGCCGGAAACCGGAAACGGAAGCTTTAAGTGTCTTCAATAAGGAATGAGAGTGTAAAGGGAGAGTGTGTGCACTGGCTGCAAACTGTGAATATATCCTTAGTCTATTTGAAAAGAAAAGGGAATTCCACACTTCTCTATAAAGAAGTAAGAGTATTATGGCGGAGCAAACATTTAGAATGTGTGTCACTCCCTGTCTACGCTACATCACGAGCAGGGATACACACCTTCTGTGCATTGTTTGCTTGGAAGCGGAGCATGCATGGCCAGTGCTCGAGGGCACTGACTGTCCCCACTGTGAGCAGCTCTAGCTGTGAACGCTCCGCTCACTCATGGTTCTCAGGACTCATGGTTAGCCTAGACTCATGGTTCTCAGGGCTTGGGTCCCTCTGCTGCTGAGGCACAGCAGAGATCTATGTCCTGGGTATCACAAATGGATCTGACGGCGGGGATAGAGATGGGCTTACGCCCATTACTTACGCCCGCTAGTCTCCTGTCTCTCTCTCTCCACACAGTTAATGATGCAAATCAGATCTGAGGACCGGTTCATCACCATTAACCTCAAAGACGCATTCTTACATATCTCCATCCTTCTCCAACACAAGAAGTGGCTAATTCTCACCCAGCGACAGCTAGCTATCCTCAACATTCTATAAAGAGGATAGGTGATCTACAAGCTCTGTCTGTAGCCCCTTCATGTCTGGAATTTGCATGTGGTATGGCAAAAGCTTTCCTCCACCCCTGGGCAGGCTATGTGCCTAAAGTCCTTTCAAAATTGGCACGCTCTGTTGTACTGCAGGCTTTCTGTCCTCATCCCTTTGATGATCATGACCAGGAACTCAGAAATAAGATATGTCCAGTGCGAGCACAGATCTGCCCTGTGCTGCAAGACTGGCCAACTGTTTGTCTGCTTCGGGTCCAAGCGCAAGGGGGCCCCGGCATCTAAACCAACTATGAGCATGTGTTTAGTCGAGGCTATCTCACTGGCTTACGAGTTGGCTGGACTACGTTCTCCTATGGTGGTTCATGCCCACTCAACTAGGAGTGTGGCTACCTCTAAGGCCCTTCTTGCAGGATTTTCCCTTGCTGATGTATGTGATGCGGCAGTCTGGTTCCAACAACTAGACCTCAAGTCTGCTCCAGGAACGCGGGTGCTTTCGTAGTGAGCTACGTTACATACGTCAGGCTTTCGTCATTGAGGTGGCATTGGTATATCGTTCCCCTAGTGTTTCGATACAGCACAAGTTCCCTTGAAAGGGAACATTGCATGTTATGTATGTAACAGTTCCCTGAAGAGGGAATGAGACGCTGAGTCTATTGAGTCTGAGTCTCAGCTCCTCGCGTCTTTCGGGCTTATTTCAGACACTTGTTTAAGCTTCTGACTCCAGTTTCTGGCGCACATTTACCCTCCTGGTTCATAACGTCACCATCCACGACATGCATTCACACTCAATCGATTACCAGTATTGTGTACTTCCTTTCGGCCAAGTTCTGTCAACCTGCACTTTCACCAAATGCATGGATGCAGCGCTATCCCTGCTGTGCTCCCAGAGCATTTGTGTAATCAATTATATAGATGACTGACTGCTTCACAAGATGATATGCTCAAGCATTCCCCTAGCATTTTCAATGCAGCGTCTTGTTCCCTCCTCGGGGATGTATTGTTACACACATAACATTTTTTTAATACTGAGATTGTATAATGTTTTTGAAAGAACGTCTCTTTTTAAACGCTTATTTTTATTTATTTCAGTGGAACACAGAAGTAAAAAAGAACTAAACAAACAGCTCACCATGGGTATCATATATAATTTGTATGTCCTTCTTATGCTATCTTTATGTTAGAGGTTACTTTCCCAATAGTCCCGAAAGAAAAAGAGACATATAATAATCTAATATAAAACAAAACAAGGCAGGTTATAGAGAAAGAAGTATCTTATGCTCACCAAGACTGATTTATTTGCTAAATAAATAAAAAAAGAGTAATATGGCTATAGTTTTAGAATTCAGAGTAGTTATATTTCTAGTTTAATGTATTTTAACATGAAATGTAAATGTCCTTTCATTCAGATAAGCTGATCTGGTTGTTCAAATAATATTTGTTTTCTCTGTTTCTCTCCCCATCCAGCCTGTGGTTAGGCATCACCACATCGATTCAACTCTGTATCCCAAACCTTTTGCCATGTTGGGCCAGTTCTCCCCTGCTGAGCCTTACACTGCTGTGTCCCTCACAAAACCCTGGAGCCCAGTACATCAACTTCAGCCCTTCCGCTTCCGCACACGCTCTGAGCCCATAGACTGGAGGCGCCTCTCTGTCCTTGACGTGGACCGTGTTGCACAAGAGATAGATGTCAGCGTGCTTCAGGATTTCATTATGACCATAACGTTCTGTGCCGTGGATGGTGAGCGGTGTCCAAACTGCCGTGGGCCCGCTGACCCTTCTTTGATCAAGTTGCTTCGTATGTCTCAGCTGAGCACTGAGTACCTGCTGCACTGCCAGGATGTTCTTAGCGCTCAGCTGTCAGGACTGGAGGCACGTCTGCAGGCAACGCTTTCTCTGGTCCAGCAAGGAGAAGAACAACGAGCAGAACTTGAAAAAAAATTGCAGGAAGCTAAGCTGGACAATCGACGGAGAAAGAAGTTGATCAGCACTCAACAGCTCCTTCTGCAAGCCAGTGCTAATAATTATCACAAGGTGGTTTTATTAAAAAGTTGTACACATAAAGAAATTAAGTCTTTTTAAAATGGTACTCTCACATGCGGAAGAGTTTTTATGTGTCTATGCTAATCAAGGCTGTATTTATTTGAACAGCAATACAGAAAAAATAATATGTTTTAATGTTATTTTAATGTATTTTTAGAAATTACTTTTCATATACTTGAGTAATTTATTCCTGTGATTATTATCAATGTTAAAAACAGTTACTATTACTACCTATTATTTTATAATTAATCAGAATTCAAATTCCAAAATAACCACATTTATTTGAAATATAAATATGTTGTATCATTGTACCGGTACATGCCTTTATTATCACTTTTGATCAGTCTGATGTTTTTGCTGAATACAATTATTAATTTCCTGAAAATAAAAATGAGCCCACATTTTTTAAATGGTTTGGTATCTGTTGGCTAATAAAAACTCTTATTCTCTCTTTCATGGGAACTCAAGCTGCGTCGAAAACGCTTGGGGAATGCCTTGGCATGTAGTCTTGTGAAGCACTGTGAAATTGATCGCAGAATGATCGTCGCGGGTCGGTGACGTCATGATCCATGATCATAAAAGGGCGCCGGAAAACGGAAGCGGCAGCTTTGAGTGTTTTCAGCAAAGCTCTGTATCAGTTGTGTTTGTGGGAAGCTGGTTTATCTTTGTGTGTGAAGCAAAAGTATATCTTTCCCTAGCTAGTTTAAAAAGACTAGCTATATTAATGGCGAACCAACAAGTTTTAGAGTGTGTGCTTCCCCTGCCCTCACTAGTGCTGGCAGGGCTACACACCTCCTATATTAGACTTGTTTGTAGCAGAACACACACGGTCAGCGCTTGAGGCGATGGCTGTATGCTGCATTGCTCTGCTCCCAAACATTTGGATCTAGCAGCGGGGTTTGAGACAGGCTCTGCCTTATCTCAGCCCTTATCTGGCAGATCTGTTCCCATTCCTGGATCCGGAGGCATGCTTTAGAGCGGTTTCTTCCGACCAGGCAGGGGCACACTGACGCTGCAACGATCCAGCTCTGAGGAGTTGGACGTGTTAGTGTCAAGGCTGGAGAGGATGTTTCGCCATCTCCCTCCCCAATTGGAGCTTGTCGAGGTTGTGAATCGCGAAAAAAAATAATATATATATATATGACCAGGGACGCTAATCCTAATAAATGCATCTGGATGAAAGTCCCCTGTGCGATTCCATCCCAGCATTGGCGCTGCCCATCAAGCCATGCGGGTCAGTTTACTCTAGTGGGCAGAGCATATTCCGCTCCAACCAGCCAGTGGTAGGCTTAGCACCCTACTTCTACTGCAGGCTTTACAGCGGAGTTGCTCAGGGACCTCGATGAGGGCGAGGCCTCTCTCTCCGGGCTGCTTGGGAGTCGGCCTCTTCAAGAAGTTGGCCACTCCAAGATTATGGCAAGATTGTATCACTAGTCGCATACCTACACCAACCAGAGGTCTCCCATTGGGTTCTAAACTACTTTGAGCAGATAGATAGCTGATTTTTTCTATCTGACTTAGGAGTCGGACAGATTTCCTTCTCTGTGAGGGTCCGTGCCCACTCCACTAGGAGAGTGGCTGCCTCTATGACACACCTGTGGCTGGCTTCACTGAGGTGGCGTTGGGATATTGTTCCCCTAGCGTTTTCGACGCAGCTCGAGTTCCCATGAAAGGGAACGTCTCGGGTTATGTATGTAACCTTAGTTCCCTGAGGGTAGACGAGACTACATGCCAAATCATATCCCTGGCGTTTTCGACGCAGCATCTCGTTCCCCCTCAGGGAAATAAGGTTACATAGGTAACCCAAGACGTTTTACATTATATTAAGGCGAAATGCCCGTTTGTGCAAAATCCTTTAGTAATAATAAAACCAGTTCTAATGTTTTGTTCCCGTTTTCTTGTGACAGTGCCAATTGTGTGAAAAATCATTTGTCAACTACTCCTACTTACAAACACACATTCAGCGAAGACATCCTGAGGTCACAGATGCAGGTTGGTGAGAAAATGTGTCCACTCATTTTTTTTTTCAGATAAAGGAACCTAGCACTTTAATTTCACTTGTTTCAACTATGTCATGATATGATAAAAACATCACTTGTGCATGTGTGTATCTCAGAGAGGCAGAAAAAGAGGAAAGTCGAACAGATGGAAGATGGGATAGAAGAACTGAAGGAGAGACTGAGATTGACACAGGTGCAACTACAGGCAGAGAGAGAAATGGACAGATCGAGGCGGCAGCAAGTGAGTTTGTGCTTGAATCAAGATCCAATATAAATGAATATTTCCTTCTATGACTATTTCCACTGTGTTTTATTTTTTTTTTTAAATAATTTTTTGTGGCAGTTTACAGGCGTTATATTTCTCCAAGCCGCTCTTTTCCATACTACGAAAATGTATGAGGACTTTATGGGATTTGAATGGCAATATCTGTTGTTGTCTGTCTTGTTTACAAAAAATGTATTGGGGGAATGCAAATGCTTTGCAAGCAAACCCAAAAGCACTGTAATGGAATTGTTCCTATCAGTGATTCTGAAACAAATGGGAGTTGGAAGAAACATATACATTTTGTGATGCTAAGTTTCTCAGTGAACGCAAAAATTGTGTAAGCATACACAAATGCATTGACATATTTTTCTTTCCATCTCATTCCCCCCTCCCCCTTCACCATGCCCCCCTTAAAATTTCAGTTTAAATACCTTTTCGTTATTTTTTTTTAGAAAATATATAAATGTATTCCTCCAGGAACATGAAGAGCAGAAAAGGAGGGAACAGTCAGAGAAAGAAGCGCTTGAGAGATGGAAAGAAGAAGAGAGGAGAAAATTTCAGCAGGAAATTGGAGAACTGAGACATTTGTTTCTCCAGGAGGCAAAAGACATGGCAAGCAAGAGCTCATCCATAGAGGCTGTGAGTATACACAAGTTTAAAATGAACATTTCAAGTTGTCACCAGTAGATGGAGACAGATCCTCTGCTATGTATTTCTATCAGCCATTCAATAGAGGAGCTATTGGAGATAGCATGATTTTGTATGATGGAAAAGTAGTTTAGTGTTCTTCTATGTTTTTTGTCATTTTTCCATCTATAGAAACTTCTAGTTTTGCAGAACAAAGAGCTTTCTCCATATAACAATGTCAGTTTACAAGAAGAGATTGAAAATGAGAAAGAAATGATCGAAAACAGAGAGAGAGAGCTTAAAGAGATAATGGCCAGGAAGGTAAGCGTTCTTCCCTTTGTCCTCCCTGAGTCCTACACTTTTAAAATGCACTTTTAAAAAAATACTCATGCAATGCACTTTTAAAAATGAATAGACATTATTGTTCATTATTATTATATAAATTGTCAAAGAAGGGGTTATTCTTCCACAAATACTGGACAACTCTTGAGTGTGTATATATGCACATACACATGCACACACACATGCACACACATATATATATGGGGTGGCAGCCCTGTGCAGCCTCCAGGCTTTCAGAGCGGCCAAGACAAAAAAGCAATCTACCACCCTCTTGGCCCTGGCTGGGGTGACAGACTCCTTCTTACCGAATAGTCTTTTGAGGGTGACCTGTTGTTCTGTCATGAAGCACGGGCAGGACATGTGCCATGCAGATATGAACGGAGGCAGAACTGAAGCAGACAAGATCTATCACAGACAGGAAGCATGGCAGGAAACATCCACACACGATACAATGCTCACATACTTCAACAACTGACAAACACAAGGGAAACTGAAGAGTGTTTTATACACAAGGGAATGACGAAACACTTGGGTAGACTAACGATTACGTGATCACTCGACAGGTGCAGGGAATGAAACAATGACCTTATAGACAGGAAGTGCACAGATAAGTGTTTCCAAGATCTCATCAACAGGAAGTGACAAAGAAGACAGGAACAAGTGTTACATTAGACAAGGACTAAACAAAGGAGCTTGGTAACTGGAAATGAGGAGACAGAGGCATCTGGTAGGCAAGAGGAGCACATGGCTGTGTATATTTGTGTTGGCCATGTGCTCACGAACGATACAAACAAGGAAACATTAAACAAACACAAAACAGACAAGACTGTCAGAGCAGAATCCTGACAAAGTTCATGAATCAGTATATTGTGAATTTGGGCACTGGCAAGAACGGTAAGGACCCTGGTTCACTACGCAGCTGGACACGTATGACTCTATTTCCATCAACATGACAACGTCCTCATTGTACAACATCACTACTGATGATTGTATTTGTGAACAGCAGCTATGGAAGAAAATATGCATTCCATTAACTGTGGTTGCATTTTAATGCATTGTATTTTTATAGGGCCTGAATTATTATGGGCTGAAATTCAACATGTTTGTTTATTGAAGCTGTGAATATTTCAAACACATTTTCATTATTAAAAATTCAATAATCCATATTCACCTTTCAGATTTCACTTCCAAAATATTCACTCTATTTAAAAATACAACCTATAATATTCTAAAGGCAATTTTCGGTCCATTTTATTTTGCTTCCACAAATTCAGTGGTTCAAATTCGACAGAAATTTCAACACCAGTGTTGCCAGATTGGGCGGGTTCCCGCCCAATTTGGCTCCTTTTGGTCACGTCCGACCGGAAAAAAATGCATTGGGCTGGTTGATAAAAATTGAAAAAAAACAAAAAACTGGTTTTTGATGAAAAACCCACCCAAATTTCATATATAAATGCATATAAATTCCATTAAAACAAGCTTCCCCCCCGTCAACAAACGTCTCTTCCCCCCCGTCAACAGTCTTGGTCTTGGGCTGTTTTTTTCTTAAATGGGCGGGTTTTATGCTGTAGTTGGGCTGGAAATCGTCAATCCAATCTGGCAACACTGTTCAACACCGCACACTGCAGAAAAAGCAGTAGTATCGAATCTTCATATGCTGTTATTCGCTCACCAGCTGGAGCTGCAATTGGGTGATAACGAACAAGTCATTCATTCACAAAACTGATTTTAACAGGAAGGGAGCAAGCGGTAAGTATATGTGATGATCATCAGGATCAATATATGCTAAATAGCTGACTAAAACACAACTGTGTTTTAGTTTATTTCAATGTCTACATAGTTACTTTCCCTGTGTGCATTTAAAAACTTTCTCTACCTTGAGCGAGATCATTACGATATTGATCTGATGCTGATGTACAGACCAAACATCCGAGGAAGACCTATATTTTTCCTTCGTATTCATGGTTCATTGTGGGACTTTTTAGGGAGTGAATGTTTCAGTGCACAGGAAACATTTTGCAATTGAGTCATCCCTTAAAACTGGCTCCCTGATCAGTGCCTTGACTACTGAACTAGGGAGCTGATTAAGACACACCCCATATCTATATGCCTAAATGCATTGAGTTGCTGCTATGTAATTGGCTGATTAAATATTTGCATCAACGAGCAGTTGAACAGGTGTACCTATTAAAGTATAAATGCTTGCATTTTAAAATATTGTTTATAATTTTCTCAGTAGATTTAATTAATTCCTTTTTTTTCATTTAGAAAAGTGAATGGAAGAAGAAATACCAGGAAGCACAGAACATACACCAGCAGAAGCTAGAGGAGGCAAGTCTTTCTCGTATTGCACTGTCTGGGCAATATTTTGGAATCATCTCATCACGTCTGTGATTTTTATGTGTACATCACAGCTGAAGAGTGAGAATTCCCGGCTTCTGAAGTCCTTGTCCATGGAGAAAATATCTGGCTCCAGTCTGAAGAAACTTCAACAGCAGGTTGTCTCTCTCTCTTCTCAACTGAGCCAAAAGGACAGACTCATCAAATCTCAGGAGAAGAAGGTTGGTCATTTACTTCACAATCAGTGGATGAAAATACTATTTTAAAGGTATTTTAAGTATTTTCACTAAATGGTGCACTTTACCTTTTAACTATAGTAATGCATAATTAGATTATTTAAGTGATTGTAGTTATTGTACAATTATCTGCTGATGTCTTGATTTTTAAACACTAATTATCTTTCTAATTGATGCTTTATCACACAGATTAAAAAACTGTCGGTCATACCAGTCTCAGGTAATGAATTCTATCTATGCAAACTTATTCATTCCTTGATTAAATAAAATATCATTACTTTGAATTACATTTTTCTCTCTCATTTGGTCATTTCAGTGGTTTCTCAGAATGCAAAAGATTCTTCTGAGGAGCCAGAGGAGGAAGGAGAGAGTATGTGGTTCAGTTGTTTTTAACTACAGTATACTGTATGCATGCACCGATCATGTCATGATTTATTTAAAGCAAAATTGTGCATGCAACTGCAGGCCTGGATGAGTCCTTTGAACCCCAGTGGAAGGTTCTAAAGTCAAACAAAGAAAAGCCAGAGCTGACCAAAGAGTCTAGACCCATTCTAGAAGAATCACTGGAAGAAAAACTGGAGTATATGGGACTACGGAAGGTAGAACACATCAGCAGACACAAATTTTAACATTTAACGTTTTAATCACAACAAGACCATTTGGATCTAGTCAGAATATTTAATATACATAAATGTGTGATTACCACTCCCTGTCATCTATATCTATGTGCAAATCATTTCATCATAGAGTGCTGCAGTGAGGACACATATCCGGAAGTTCACTTTACCCTTGAAACAAACCCAATATGATATTTGGATTATTGCAGAAAAAAAGATCTGTGACCAACAAAAGTTTGATTTTTGCTAATATTCACAAATGAACATCACTTTTAAGGTTAAAAAGGTAAAAAATTGTAAATAAAAAGATTTTATTTTAGGAAATACTTTTTGATTTATGTCAAACTGTAAGACTGATAGTCTCACCTTGACTAATAAATTAAAGAAAACATCTGTTGCGACTAACACATCTTCTAACACTCTTTTACTCTGTGAATAATTTAACAATACTCCGCAAATAAATAACAGTATATAATTATAATTAATTATGATTAAATTGTTATTGGAATTATTTTATTATAAATTACATATTTTAGTAAATATAACAAATATTTCAAAACAAATCATATTTATGTTAAAACACATAAAACACATAAATCAGTAAATCTTCTGCTTTCACCTGCTTAGTATCTATTACTTTTACAAAAAGTAAATTTTGAAGTATGGACACATGAATGTATGATATAATTCAAAAACATTGCTCAGTGGTTAAAGTGATGATGTTTTGGCAGGGTACCAAGGGCATCTCAAAGCAAACATTTAAGAGTCTGAGCACTCTTTTGACTGGTCAGCGACTGCAGAGATATAGACAACAGCCAGACCTTCAAAACCATAGAGATAACTTGGTACATGAGGTTACCAGGCGAGTAAAAAGCCTACAGAAGAGCCAGGGGAAATTAACACACAGCACTTTGAAACAGAGTAAGCAAAAGTGTTATTTATCATGCCACCACACTACCCATGTTCATACGTCTTGCTTATCTACTTTCATGTCAGTTCTATTTGATTGCCACTCATCTGAACCAAGATCAGTCAATCTTGTATATTTGTTTTTAGGGAGAAAGAAAAATTCAACCCCAGTAAAGGAAAAAAGGCTCAGATCCATTGAGGGCTCAAAGCTGTCCATTCAGAAACCCAAGAGCCAGCAGCCAAAAACACTTATTCCAACACCCTCCCCACGCTCCAAAGCACCTCCTCAAAGTCAGACTCCAAAAACACAGCAAAAAAAGAACAAGTATGCTTTTTCTTACAATTGGTAAACATTCAGACTACTCAGGGACATGTGAAAATTAAAATATGAAATAGAATTGTGAAAAGGCCAAGCAGCTTTTAGCTATAATTAATATTACCTCAGGCTTATCAGTCTTTAATGAGTATATTTCTCTCTTCAGCACACCACCTTTCAGTTCAGATGAGGATGAGTCAGTTGAGGACAGTGCCTTTATTATCAGCTCACGGGGCAAGCCTTCCCCCTCTGTCCGGCTTGTGCAGTCAGGATCATTGCTGAACCCAATAGCTCAGCCTGATTGGACAGATAGTGAGCTGTCAGAGGCTGCAGAGACACCCAGACCCCACAAAACTCTCAATTCACAAGGTGAGCAAATGCCAATTTATTTTAATCACAACAAGACCATTTGGATCTAGTCAGAATATTTAATATACATAAATGTGTGATTACCACTCCCTGTCATCTATATCTATGTGCAAATCATTTCATCATAGAGTGCTGCAGTGAGGACACATATCCGGAAGTTCACTTTACCCTTGAAACAAACCCAATATGATATTTGGATTATTGCAGAAAAAAAGATCTGTGACCAACAAAAGTTTGATTTTTGCTAATATTCACAAATGAACATCACTTTTATAAATTTTGAAACATAAATACAATCGCCAGATGTAAAAAGCTAAACATAGTCAGTAAACAAACTACACAGTCGTACGACTTCAGCATCACTACCATTAAGCTTCTGACAACTCTTTTAGTATTTATAAAAAAAAAATATATATATATATATATATATATATTTTCCATATAAAAGTTTGAGTTAGATTGGTTAGCAAGAGCAAGACTATTAAAAGCAGACTAGTGAGTAGATGAGTTTATATGTTCTACATGATGACGTTTAATATCCCTCTGTAAATCCATTTCCCTTTCAAGTGAACTCGCGCTGCGTCGGAATGCTATGAGAATGCTTTAGCGTGATTGTCTCGTGAAGCACAATAGATTTGATTGAGTGTGAATGCACATAGAGGCATAAAGAAGTCATGAACCAGGAGGATAAAGGTGCGCTGAAAGCAAGCACTGTGAAAAAAGCAAGTCTTCAACAAGCACTGTGAAACAGTCTACATAAGTTACAAACATAAGTTGTGTAATGTTCCATAATGTGCATGTAAGGTAATGTGCATGTGTTTTAAGATCATCAGCTAGTTTAAAAAGAACAGGGCATCCCATGCCATAGTAGGAGAAGCTACTATGGCAAGTAAACAGCAGTTTAGATCATGTGTTTCTCCCTGCCCGAGATGTAGCAAAGTCGCACACAGTCTTAGTGTTGTTTGTTTGGGAGCAGAGCATGCATTTGAGTATATTTGCTGTATTTACTAAAGAACATATGCTCCACTCCCACCTGGCGGTGATCCTCAGGTTCAGGTCCTGCTGTTGCCAAGGCATAGCTGCGATTGTTCTTCGTGGGGTTTGCAAATAGACCTGTCAGAGGGGTTAAGGCTTGTCACGAGCCTGGCCTTATCTCTGCCCTCTCCTGGCAGTTTTGATTCCTCTCCTGGGATCTGGAAGCATGCACTGCGGTTATTTCCACCTCAGTAGAGGCATGGTGCTGCAGTTATCCAGCTTTGAGGAGCTGTATGTTGTTAGGATCAAGGCTGGAGCTTCGTTCTGTAATCCCCTCTAGCTTGTGTGCATTAGGTTGCAGCGTTGTTACATTGCCGAGTATTTCTCTTTGGGTCCTGTGAGCAGGCTCTGGTAATGGACAAAGAATTAAATCTCTGCTCTGTTAGGGATCATTGAGTACATCTCCCAGCTAAGAGCTCAGGTTTTATTATTGGTACTCCACTGTTCCAATAATAAGTGGAGCATGTACGCTTAAGCGTGCTGGCTGGGCTCACGGATGCTCCACTTCCACTTGGCAGTCTCCAAAGATGCTGCCCCAGTTTACAAATGGACTGATCAGTGGGGCTAGAGACTTACGGTCTGATTTCCTCTTACAGAGCTGTTTTTTCTACTCCAGCAGAGACACTGGTACTATGGCTATTTAGTTCCAAGGAACTGTGCGCCAAATGCATTGATACTGGAGAGGAAGTCTCTCGCAACTAAAACAAAACAAAATTCAATAAAAAGTCAACTAAAACAAAAATCAATAAAAAGTCATTATGTATCTCCATCCTTAGAACAACATAGAAGTTTGTACTTGAGGCCCCTTCGGTAGTGGCTCAAAACCAGAGGATTTTCCCCGAGGTGCAATGCACTTCTCACAATCAAGGTTATGAGTTATGTGCCTAAGCGCCTTAGTTATAAGTAAGAGCCCTGGTTTCTCCACAAGGCAGCAATGGTCAACAATGGTTGAACAATGGTCTGCACCACGGTGGTCAGTTCACGGTGCCCATGTCTCTTTGGTGCCCTTTATGGACCCCTGTGCTACCTCTGGTTTCCCAAGGACCTCCGTCCTCTGTACATCCTGAAGTGGAAACTTTTTACTTCGTAGGGATCTTTTTACACCGT
This sequence comes from Rhodeus uyekii, assembly GCA_037043235.1. Classification (NCBI taxonomy): domain Eukaryota; kingdom Metazoa; phylum Chordata; class Actinopteri; order Cypriniformes; family Acheilognathidae; genus Rhodeus; species Rhodeus uyekii. The sequence goes on along the minus strand of JAWRVZ010000040.1, from coordinate 1,499,284 downwards.
GTTGGAGTTCCCGCAGCTCAGATTCACTGCAGTTATCACCTTCTACCCTGAAGGTCTGTGTGGCTGCCATAGCGACTTATCACATACCTCTAGTTGGTATTTCAATTGGGAGATACCCCTTATTTACACGTTTCCTTCATGGCTGAGGCAAGCAGTACGCAATAAGGTACAATCGGTGATTGTTCTCTGGTGTCTGTTTTCTCTGGAATTTGCTTGGCGGCAAGTAGAAGTTTCCGTTAAATTTCTGACTTTATAGCTCTGTTTCTCCTTGCCCTTACATCCCCATAAGCTTAGGAGATCTTCAGCTCACTAATGTGGCTCTCCATTCTGCAGTACTGCAGGTATTCTGCCCTCCCTTCCTGACCAGGAAAGGATATGCTTTGTGGTGTCCTGTGGATCTATGAATATGAGCAAGGGGTTGGTTGAGGCTATCTCTCTTGTGTATGAATTGGCCGGACTACCTTCCCTACTAGGAGCGTGGCTGCTTCTAAGGCTATTTTAGCAGCAATATCTCTTTTGGACATTTGTAATGCAGCAGGCTGGTCCTCCCCGCATACCTTTAGCAAGTTCTATCAGCTAGACATGAGTTCCTCTCCGGAAACATAGTGTTCTATGTTTCATTTGGCAGACCTAATCGTTTCAATAGCATTCTAACGCTTCCAGAGGTTACAGAGGTTCGCGTAACCTGAGATGTTAACCATTTGTTAACTATCGCCTCTTTCAAGACAAATAAAAAATCATGAGGGGGTATTAATGATGTTTTTCATGTAATAAATATATTATATAATTATATTGAGAATATATTTTGAAAATATATTGACCTGTTTTAACCACAGACCTTATTTCAGGCATTTAACCATAAACTCATTAAAAAAAAAACTATTGACTTCAGAACAATGGAACCGAAAGTGTTTTTTGGGGTTTTTGCCTACAAAATGTGTTATTCTTGCAGCACTCTATAACAAAAGAATAAAAAAAAATGTATAGCCAACTATAGAATTGTATATTTAAGTTATATACACTGCTCAAAAATATTATGGGAACATTTAATCATCTCAGTATAACACAAAGTCAGTTAAACTTCAGGTATATCAGTCTGTCCAAACATAAGTATTTTAGGAAACATCTCTGGTTTTGAATCAGTTTCACCTACTTTGGAAAGAAAAGTGACAACAGGTGCACTGGACAGTAAAACAGGCAAGAACACCTCCAAAAAGGGAATGATTTTGTAGGTGGTGGCCAAAGACAATCGTTTTCTCCTTATTCTTCCAGTCTGATATATCTTTAGCTTTGTGTTTTGGTAGGGTCCTTTACACCGTCTGTAGCATGAGACAGTACCTGCAACCCAATCAGGTTGCACAGGCATCCTGCCCCTCCAGGATGGCACATCCATATGTGCTGTCACAAGGACAACTAGAGGAGTCAATTTGTGACTGGTGTGTCTCCCAGCACAGTTTCAAGAGCATGGAGGAGATGGTGAGGGACAGGCTGTTACAAAAGGAGAGCTGGACAGGGACGGAGAAGTGCAACAACCCAGTACAAGGGTATCTGCTCCTTTCTGCAAGGATAAACACTGCCAGAGTCCCACAAAATGACTTATAGCAGGCTACTGGTGAGCATGTTTCTGACCAAACTATCAAAAACGGACTTCATAAGTGTGGCTTGAAGGCAAAACGTCCTCTAGTGGGACCCGTGCTCACATCTCAGCACCATGCAACATGATTGCCATTTGCCAGAGAACACCAGAATTTAAGTCCAGCATTGGCACCCCGTTTTCCTCACAGATGAGAGCAAGTTCACACTGAGCACATGTGACAGTGACTTGTGACTATTTGGAGATGTCATGGGGAACGTTATGCTGCATGCAACATCCAGCATGACTGGTTTGGCTGTGGGTCGGTAATGATCTGGGGAGGCATATCCTTGAAGGCATGCACAAACCTCCATGTGCTAGCCAATGGTTCCCTTACTGCTGTTAGGTTGAAATCCTCATAGCCATTGTCAGACCTTATCCTGGTGCAGTGTTCCCTGGGTTCCCCCTGGTACATGATAATTCCCGGCCTTATGTGGCTAGAGTGTATAGACAGTTTTCAGATGAAGGCATTAATGCCATTGAGTGATCCTCACATTCTTTAGACTTGAATCCAGTTGAGAACCTCTTGGAAGTTATATATTGGAGCATCCAAAGCCGCCAAGAAGTATCACAGACTGTCAAGGAGCTAACTGATGCCTTGATCCCGGTCTTTGAGCAGATCCCCATGACCCCATCCTCCATCTTATCAAAGCTTGCCCATGTTGTTGTGAGTACACACAGGCACTTGGGGGCCATACACAGTTGTTGTGGTGAACTTATGAGTTATGCAGGTTGGTTGAGCCTGTAACTTAAGATCTCAGTGTGTTAATAATTTTGGTTTCGAAGCACCCATTCCACCACATCCCAAAGATGCTCTATTGGGTTGAGATCTGGTGACTGTGGGGGCCATGTTAGTACAGTGAACTTGTCACGTTCAAGAAATCAATTTGAAATGATTTGAGCTTTTTCACATGGTGCATTATCCTGCTGGAGTGTTACCCGGTGGAGTCTTCTGCTGTTGTAGCCCATCCGCCTCAAGGTTGTGCGTGTTTTGGCTTCACAAATGCTTTGCTGCATTCCTTGGTTGTAACGAGTGGTTATTTCAGTCAAAATTGCTGTTCTCTCAGCTTGAATCAGTCGGCCCATTCTCCTCTGACCTCTAGCATCAACAAGGCATTTTCGTCCACAGGTCTGCCGCATACTGGATCTTTTTCCCTTTTCACGCCATTCTTTGTAAACACTAAAAATGGTTGTGCATGGAAATCCCAGTAACTGAGCAGATTGTGAAATACTCAGATCGGCCCGTCTGGCACCAACAACCATGCCACGCTCAAAATTACTTAAATCACCTTTTCCTCTTCATTCTGACATTCAGTTAAGAGTTCAGGAGATTGTCTTGACTAGGACCACACCCCTAAATGCATTGAAGCAACTGCCATGTGATTGGTTGATTAGATAATTGCATTAATAAGAAATTTATCTGGTGTTCCTAATATTCCTTTAGGTGAGTGTATATAAAGGAAGATTTTCAAATTAAATGATGAGATCCAATGTGTGATTTAAGTGTTCCCTTAATTTTTTGAGCATTGTATTTTATCATATTTAATGAGTTAATATAAACATTTATTTTGGACCAGGGTGAGAGAACACTTGAATCCCCAGAATACTTTACCTGTGTTGATTTGCTTGCAGTAAATTAATTCCCATCATTCCAATTCAACATCTTCTGGAATTTGGACAATTAAGTTTAGTTATAGTTTATTCTAGCATTGCATAATTAGTCAGTTAACTTTAATGGTTTATGATTGCAGGTTCTGTTGTCCAAACACTGACAAGAAGTCTGGAAATACAGCTAAGCACCCCAGTCAAAAAGCATGTTGGCGGAACTAGAGTTCTGCCGCCATCCAGCCCCTCCCCTCGCCCTGCCATTGTAAAACAGAAAGCGGTAAAAAAACAATGCAGAGTAGCACACATGCTTGCATACTGTATAAGCTATTTCCATACCTGATGAAATTTATATGAAAAATTATATGTTTGAAGATTGGGTCTCATTCACTAAGTATGCGTAGTTTCAGTTTCAGCATCAATTTCTTGGTTTCTGATAAACTTTATACATTTTTAACAATTTTATTTTAAGCACACACACACACACACACACACACACACACACACACACACACACACACACACACACACACGTGCATATATATATATGTGTATATTATTAATTTAAATACTAGCCAAATATAACACAAGTAAACACAAAATGCAGTTTTTAAGGTTAAGGTAATCAAGATTGTTATTATTAAGGGAAAACCTGAATGGCCCTTTTTGAAAAGAGTGAACCTATTAACTGGTCTTTTACAGCCATGTGGAGGAATTTTGTCCCACTTATTTTTGCTAAATTGTTGTAATTCAGCCACATTGGAGGGTTTACAAGCATGTACTGCCTTTTTAAGGTCTTGCCACAGCATCTCAAAATAATTTAGGTCAGGAATTTGACAACACCACTTAAAGTCTTCATTTTGTTATTCTTCAGCCATTTAGAGGTGGATTTGCTGGTGTGTTTTGGATCATTGTCCTGCTGCAGAACCCAAGTTCACTTCAGCTTGAGGTCACAAACAGGATATTTTGGTAGACAGCAGATTTCATGGTTCCATTTATCACAGCAAGTCTTCCAGGTCTTGAAGCAGCAAAACAGCCCCAGACCATCACACTACCACCACCATATTTTACTGTTGGTATGATGTTCTTTTTCTGAAATGTGGGTTTACTTTAATGCCAGAGGTAAAGGGACATACACCTTCAAAAAGTTAAACTTTTGCTGCGTCAGTATTTTCCCTAAAATCTTGGGGATCATCAAGATGTTCTCTGGCAAAAATTAGATGAGCCTTAGTGTTCTTTTTAGTCAGCAGTGGTTTTTGTCTTGGAACTCTGCCATGCAGGCCATTTTTGCCCAGTCTCTTTCTTATGCAGGAATCATGAACACAGACCTTAACTGAGGCAAGTGAGGCCTGCAGTTCTTTGGATATTGTTGTTGTGGGGTCTTTTGTGACCTCTTGGTTGAGTAGTTGCTATTGAAAATCTTTTGGTCTACCGTATCTTTTGCCATATATGACGCTCCGGAACATAATACGCACCCAATTTTAAAGGAGGAGAATCTAGAAAAAAAGATTCTGAACCAAATACTGTAGTAAAATATTTTATATCAACTGTATAAAGTTAACAGCACAAAAAACAACAACATCAAAAGGATTTCATGCCAACCATGTAACATATTAACTATCTTTACTCTCATTAACAGTCAGTAAACAGTGAAAGTAACAAAAATAAGGCTGTAATGTTTTTATTCGAACATCAATAATTTGTGTGTAAACCGGGAAGTGGGGTGTTATACCGAAATCTGACTCCCTGGACAAATCTCACTCCCCTCACTAACATCGAGATTTTTCTGCAGCAGAAAAATACACCTGTGAAAATCTCACTCCCCTCACTAACTATGGTTTAAAAGCTCACAGACTCACCATATGATGAGATAATAAGATAAATATGGTGAGTTTTTGTTTGTGCTGTGTAAATCTGACTCCCCCTGGTAAACCCATACTATAATTGTTACAACCAAATGCTTTTGAGCAAAGAATGTCCATACCATAATGAGATAATAAAATAAATATGGTAAGTCTGAGGGGAGTGAGATTTTCACAGGTGTATTTTTCTGCGGTGAAAATCTGATTACCCCTAGTAAACCCATAGGCCTACTATAATTCATTATAACTGTAATATAATTTCATTTTCTGCTTATTTATGTAAGCGTACAAGTCGGTTTGTATGCTCAAGGAAGTGTGTTCACCTCGATGCAACGCGTATTAATGTGCGCGCGTAGGGGAGTGAGATTTGTCCGGGGAGTCAGATTTTCACAACCAAAACATGCACGTTCGGTGCTCACGCTTCACTCACTGTGAGTCACACCTCTTTCTCTCGGTTTCGTTTCTCTCTCGGTTTCGTTTCACTCTTGGTTTCGTTTCCAACCTCCTCTCCAGCATATGAGGAATTGTTAGAGGTTGTGACTCGTGCTGTGGCCACATTAAATATTGAGTGGCCGGCAGAAAGCATGGTCGTTCGTCCAAAAAGAAGCAAGTTGGATGAACGATTTCTGCCAGCGTGGGTCCCTTCCCCCCGCTGGGACCTGCCTTTTTTCCCGGACCTGCACACTGAGGTGTCTAGATCCTGGAAGAGGCCTACCACCTCCAGAGTGTTTACTCCGCAGAATAACACTTATGCCTCTCTGGTTGGTGCGCGTGATCATGCTTACGGCGCAATGCCAAAAGTGGAAGAGGCCACTCAAAAGCAGAGCGTCTCAACCCGCCAAACCTCCCAGAAAACCAGGGGGTTGGGCAGACGTTCCCAGCCTCAGCCTTCTGGTAGGAGGACGGATCTGAGGACCGCCATCCCCACCAAGAAGGCTACCTCGAAGAGGTCCTGACGCCAGATGCATCAGGCCTCTTGGAGGCGTCCTTCCACAGTTGCCGCCCGTTACACCGGTTGCACTGAGAGATCACCCCCTCCAAGGAGGGTCCTAGAGCATTCACTCCAGGTGTTCCCCTGAAATCGCTAATATCAGAGAGAAAATTATAACCATAAATTAAAATGTTTTGACTCGTGGTCTTCATGGTTGACAAAACCGTCTTTTTTTCTTTCTTTTTTTTGCGACTTTGTTGATGTTCATGACGTTTGAATGTCTGCACTCCTCCCGTTCACATAATTTCTGAAACCTTATAGAATAACGCCAGTTGATGCTATGTAGAACTGGCTGACAGACAGTATAAATAGCATAAGTGTGACAATTGTGTCAGAATCATGGCTGAACATGGCGGTTAATGCAATGTCAGAGAACCGATGTTACGACAGTAACCAGAGACGTCTCGTTCCCCCTCTCGAAAGTGAGCATTGCATTGAAATGCATTTGGGAAGAGTATTCAAACCCTGACATAATAGAGGCGCAGATCAGCCTGAAAACACAGGGACTCATATACCAATCACAGCGAAGAGGCACAAAGCCCAACTAATGGCGACGCCGCGTGTTTGCTAGCATAGTTAGCATGTTTCGTGGCAAAATGACGGCTGATGTGATATTCTTTAAAAACCACTACAGTTTCTTGGCATATCAGACATGCAGCCCTTGATCGGACTTCAGCAAAAAAAAAAAAAATTTGCCGTCCACTCTTTATTAAGCACTCGGCACTCACTGTCTACTCAAAGTGCAATGCGAAAAATTGAAGTAGAGAGTAACACTCAAACAAAGGTCAATGTCTTTGGAGTCCACCATCGGTTGGGGAAACACGGACATTACAGGGAAAGCTAAAATGAAGGAGGTTTAATTATAATAAAATTGTAATTTAATAATATTACTTGGACAAGTTCGATGGGCTGATTAGAAAGCCCAACTGGCAGTAGTTTGCCCATGTCTGATCTACAGCACTACATTGTAGTGACTCTGAGAAAAAATTCCAATCATTCATTGCTATAGGAGAGGAGGAATTGTCTTACATCATTTAAATCAACAACATATATGATAGACCCAATACCAGCTAAGCTACAGAAAGAGATGCTTCCAGAGGTTATAGATCCTCTTCTTAATATTGTTAATATCTTTGTCATTTGGATATGTGGCAAAAACCTTTAAGCTGGCTATTGTTAAACCACTTAAAAAAAACAACTTGATCCTACAGAATTAGTCAATTACAGGCCGATCTCAGATCTACCTTTTCTGTCAAAAATACAAGAAAAGGCAATATCCTGACAATTATGTTTCTTTTTAGAAATAAATTTTATCTGTAAGGATTTCCAGTCAGGATTTAGACTGTATCATAGTACTTAGATTACTCTCATTAGCGTTACTAACGATTTTCTCTCTCTGTTAGCAGTTATGTCTCTCTGCTAGTGTTGCTGGATTTTAGGGCTGTATTTCATACTATCGACCACAATTTTTTTTTTAATATACTCGAAAATTATGTTGGTATTAATGGAATTGCATTGGCTTGGTTCAAATCATATTTATCTGACCATTATCAGTTTGTAGCAGGTAAAGAAGAGATGTCATATCGATCTAAGTATGGAGCATCTCAAGGCTCACTGCTAGGACCATTGCTTTTCACCCTGTACATGCAACCCTTGGCAGACATGATTAGGATATATGGCATTATCTTTCACTGTTGCGCTGATGATGCTCAGCTCTATAGCACCCTGATGAAACTTACCAGTTCACAAAATTTACTAAATGCATAACTGTGTCAGTATAACTGTCCCAGCTATATTAAATTAGGCCTATCATAGAAAATGAGGGAGAATCGGTTTTGCAAAATATTGGGTATGGTAATCTGGGTTGGTCCGTACATGAATGAATAAATAAACAAACAACCAAATGGCCACCAAGTCCAACATATATGGTGTTATATTCAACGCATGATTCAATACAAACAAAAATTATCCTTTCATATGATAATTCCAACAAAAATAATAAATGAACAAATAGTGGTGTGGGTGTACGAATATGAAATCTCATTTACAAACCAAAAAAAAACAAAAAAACAAAGCACACAAAAATAAGCAGTTCCCTTTCAGGGAACTCGAGCTGCGTCCAAAGCGCTTGGGGAAATAGCCTTGCGTCAGTCACGTGAAGATCTGTGCAACCATTGAGAGACGAACGCGTGTGAATGCGTCACCGCCGGCACGTGCCGGTGACGTCATGAGGAAGAGCATAAAGCGCGTCCGAAACCCGGGAAGCGCCAGCTCTGAGTGTCTTCAGCGTGCTGTGTCTGTGTGAGAGTGATTTAGAAATGAAATTTAGTTTAAAAATCAGTTTTGCGGCGCTCACAGTCATGGGGATCACAAATGAATCAAGCAAATGGATCTCGCTGAGGCGGCGCTGATGGGTCCTCCCTTATCTCAGCCCTCACGAGATGAGGCGGGTCCCAGTCACGAGCACTCCCTGAGAGACGATCGTGCTGGGGCTCCGGCACTAACCTTATCTAGTTCAGATGACATGGATTTAGCTAGTGCCGACTCGGTGGGGAGGATTCGCCACCCTCCTAACCGGCATTTGAGGAGCTAGTTGAGGTTGTGGCGCGAGCGGTCTCGCGTCTGGATATGGATTTGCCGGCGGAGACCAGGAGTGCTCGTCCTAGAAAGAGTATTTTGGACGAGCGCTACCTGCCTGCTCGCGTCACTCCCCCGCGCCGAGCTATGCCTTTTATTTCCGATCTCCATGCCGAGGTATCTAGATCATGGAGAAGGCTAGCCTCCGAAAGAGTTCATACACCACTAGTGCTATGTATACGAATCTTGTCGGGGCTCAACACTATGTATTAAAGCTCCGGCGCTCCCCACCAAGCCAATGCGCGTCACATCGTCTTTGGTGGGGGAAGCATACTCTGCTTCGAGCCAGGCTGCTGCGTGCCTGCATACTATGGCACTGCTGCAGGCCGATCAGGCAGAGTTGCTTGGGGACCTCAACGAGGGCGGTGGTATCGGTCCGGAGGCAGTGTCATAGCTGCGCCGGACCGTGGATTGTCTCTTCGGGCCGCTAGGGAGACGGCCTACTCTGTCGGCCGCTCCATGGCAGCTCTGGTGGCCACGGAGAGACATTTATGGCTCAATTTATCGGCCATGGAGGATAAAGATAAATTTGTGCTGCTGGATGCCCCTCTGTCCCCTTCGGGCTTGTTTGGCGATGCCGTAAAAAGCGTCGTCGACAAGTTCCAGGAGGCTCACGACAGCAGGCGGTGTTCGGTAAAGTTCTTCCCCGCCGCCCTCCACGTGAGACCGCCGATCATTCGCTGTCTCAAAGCTCCGCACACAGGGCCGCTCAAAAGGAAGTGTCGCTACCCGACTACCTCCGGTAAACCCCGGAAAGTCGGGCCGACAAGTCCAGTTCAGTCTTTGGGTAAAAAGGGTGATTTGAGGGTTTTCCTTAACACTAAGAAGGCTAGAACGAAGCGGTCCTGACGCTAAGCCGCAACAAGGTTGTGTCTCTCATGTGCAGCTCCAGTCAGCCCGCCATGGGAAAACCACCCCCTCTAAGGAGGGTCCTAGAGCATTCCACCCAAGTTCCGGAAGCCCCGGCTCAGTGGTGAATATGTTCACTGTACCAGAGACCAGCCCCGGGAGGCTGGTTCCCTTAGTAGAGTTCCGGGCTGCGTGGTCACGGCTACCCGGTATCTCTCAGTGGGTCCTGCGCACGGTAAAAAAAAGCCCAGCAGGCTCTGGTCATGGAGCAAGAAGTAGACACTCTGCTGGCGAAAGGGGCCATCTAGTATGTACCCCTCGCGAACAGCAAGTCCGGGTTTTACAGCCGGTACTTCATAGTTCCAAGGGAGGATGGAGGGTTGCGGCCCATTCTGGATTTGCGTCTCTTAAATCGCACAGTTATGCGTCTAAAATTCAATATGAATGAGATATGACGCTCAAGCAGATCATAGTACAGATCAGGTCCTATAACTGGTCCGGCATGGTTGACATCAGAGACGTATAATCCCTCGTCTCCATCCTTCCACAGTGGGAAGTTCCTGTGGTTCGCCTTCAGGGGGGAAGGCGTACCAGTATTGGTGCTTCCTTTCGGCCTAGTGCTCTCGCCCCGCACGTTCACCTAGGAGGGGACGCTGCTCTAAGCTCCGCTGCACTTGCAAGGAACTATCGTGTCCTAAACTATGTCGACGGCTATGGCTTATCCTCGCCAAGTCGCCGCAGTTAGCAGCACAACATCAAGATGCTGTGCCCGCACATAAAGGAGCTGGGGTTAAGGCTGAACACCAAGAAGAGTGTACTTTCTCCCACGCAGAGAACCACTTTTTTGGGAGTCATTTGGGACTCAGTGGCCATGTCTGCTCGGCTCTCCCCCGAGGGCATCCAGGTTGTTCATTTAGCCGTTAAGAGCATCAAGCTGGGCCAGCCACTCATGGTGGTGGCTAAAAACCAGGGGTTCTCCCTGAGGGGTAACCCGCTTCGCAATCAAGGTCACGGGGCGATGCCCACGCACCCTGAGCATGCGGAAGAACTCTTGGTTCTCGTCTCACGACGCTTAGGGCTGAACACCAAGAAGAGTGTACTTTCTCCCACTCAGAGAACCCCTTTCTTGGGAGTCATTTGGGACTCAGTATCCGTGTCTGCTCGGCTCCTCCCCGAGCGCACCCAGGCCGTTCATTTAGCCATTAAGCGACGAGTGACATCCTTAGGGCTGAACACCAAGAAGAGTGTACTTTCTCCCATGCAGAGAACCACTTTCTTGGGAGTCACTTGGGACTCAGTGGCCATGTCTGCTCGGCTCTTCCCCGGGCGCATTTAGGCCTTTCGTTCAGCCGTCAAGAGTATCAAGGGGCAGCCACTCACGTGAAGGGTGTTAGGGCTCATGCAGCGGCTCCAGCGTTATTCCACTGGGCCGGCTGGGCACAAGACCCCTGCAGTGGTGGCTGAAAACCAGGGGTTCTCCACGAGGGCTAGAACTCTTGGTCCCCTTCTTATCTGGAGCAGATTTGGGAAAGATACGGAAGGCACAGGTCAACCTGTTTGCTTCAGTAGAGAACACCCATTGCCCTCTGTGGGCTTGGTACATGCGTGGCCGAGGTTACGCCTGTACGCCTTTCCCCCGATCACTCTGCTCCCGGGAGTTCTGGTGAAGCTGTGTGTCTGGCCTCTGAAGGGGTCCAGCTCATAGAATCAGGTCTCTCAGCCGAGGTTGTGGAGACCATCCTTCAGTCCAGACCTCCCTCCATGAGGAAACTCTACGCCTTAAAGTGGAAACTTTTCACGTCTTGGTGTAGTGAAAGGCAGGTGAACCCAGTAACCTGTCGAGTCGGCAAAGTGCAGGAGTTCCTGCAAGAAAGATTTGCGGCAGGGTTGTCCCCCTCCACCTTGAAGGTTTATGTGGCTGCCATATCAGCTTGCCATGTACCTCTGGGTGGGGTGTCCTTGGGCATGGACCCCCTAGTCACTCGTTTCCTCCGTGGCACACTAAGGCTGAGACCTGCGGCACAGACTAGGGTGCCTGCCTGGGACTGGTCTGTGGTACTCCAAGGCCTGTCCCAGGCACCCTTTGAACCTTTGGAGGAGCTCCCTATCAAGCTCCTCTCTCTTAAGACCCTTCTTTGGCTAGCTATTGCCTCGCTTAAGAGGAGCGGGGATCTTCAGACCCTCTCGGTGGCTCCCTCATGCCTCGAGTTCGGCCTGGGATGGAAAAACCTTTCTCCACCCGAGGTCAGGCTATGTCCCCAAGGTTCCCACTAATGTGGCTCGGTCTGTCACGCTGCAGGCCTTCTGCCCTCCCCCCATTTGGCAATCATGAGTAGGAGCAAGAACAAGGTCTGTCCAGTGCGAGCACTGGACGCTTACGTCCCAAGACTGCCACTTGGCATAGGTTAGACCAACTGTTCGTTTGCTTTAGGACCCCTAAGGGGGCTCCAGCTTCTAAGCAAACCCTAAGCAGGTGGATAGTCGAGGCTATCTATCTAGCTTTCGAGTCGGCCGGACATGCTTCTCCGTTGAGGGTACGGGCCCACTCCACTCGGAGCGTGGCGGCATCCAAGGCTCTCCTCTCTGGAGTTTCCTTGTCTGATGTTTGTGCTGCGGCTGTCTGGTCCTCGCCACACACATTCTTGAGGTTTTTACCAATTGGACACCCACACCCGGATGCCGGCGTCGCTGAGGTGGCGTTGGTATAGCGTTCCCTTAGCGCTTTGGACGCAGCTCGAGTTCCCTGAAAGGGAACGTCTCGGGTTACGAATGTAACCATGGTTCCCTGAGGGGAATGAGACGCCGCGTCTTTGCCTCAGCTCCTTGCGCCTCCGGGCCCACTTCAGACACTCTTTTGCTGGCGCTTCCGGGTTTCGCGCGCACTTTATGCTCTTCCTCATGACGTCACCGGCACGTGCCGGCGGTGACGCATTCACACGCGTTCGTCTCTCATTGGTTGCACAGATCTTCACGTGACTGACGCAAGGCTATTTCCCCTAGCGCTTTGAACGCAGCGTCTCGTTCCCCTCAGGGAACCAGGGTTACATTCGTAACCCGAGACGTTTTCCCAGACAATGAGATTCAGAGAAGCATACCCAAAAGTTAAATATTGAATGAAAAACAACAAAAACCAAAGGTTTCTCAAGCCAGGATTAGTAAGACAAGTGAAGTTACCTGATGGATATTCAAACTGAATCCCTTTCATACTCTCTACTCCTCTTTTATTTAAAATGGAGGAGCACTACTGGTGCCCTTTAGGGGCCGAGATTAACATAACGCTAATAAATAAATTGTGACAAACAGTGTAGCAGGCAGTGACTGTTACAACTGATATAAAAAATGGATGGCCAGTAGTTTTCTGCTATTTAATTTTGAAAAACTGAGATTTTAATTATTCTACCAAAAACCTCTGCACTTAATAACCTAGAATATTATCTAACACTTGATAGCTATTCTGAGTCGTTGTTGTCAGTTAGGAACTCAACTGTGCTCTTGGATACCAATATTTCATTTGAGCCATGCTTCTAGCATTAATCTTCTAGCATAAAACTGATTTTTTTCTATCTAAAAATATATATATAAATTACAACATATGCTCTCAAACTCATGTGTTCATGAGCTCAAAGCTAGATCATGCTCTACTGGGTGGTTGCCCTGCATGCTTAATAAACAAACTTCAGCTGGTCCAACATGCAGAAGCTAGAGTTTTTACTAGAACCAGGAAGTATGACCATATTAGCCTGGTTCTATCAAAACTGCATTAGCTCCCTATTTATCATCATGCATTTTAAAATCCTGCTACTTGTCCAGGAGGTCTCGTTAACAAGAACACTAAAGAGCGCAGCCGTTGACACCTGTGGCTAGCACCCCTCTTGAGGCCAGGGGAGTGAGGTTTACACAGACCGCTCTTACTGTTCTATGGCGCTTACATATGCACATGTTGTGAATTAGGCTGAATGTTTTTGTGAGGAGTTCATATGTGTGCATAAATACATTTATTTGGTGTACGTAATTATTTGTAAATGAGACCCATTGTCTTTAGTATTTGATTGAATGTCTTTGTTTTTTTCCTGTCTTCTAGCTGTCTGATGAGGAGAGTGATTTTGAGCTGTCCTCCATAGAAGAGCTCACAGCCAACCGTGCAGGAGAACGCAAAAGTTTAGAGGGCGGCAGAACCTCTGGGACCAGTGCATGGAGTTCTGCTGCCAGTAGACCAGCGGCATGGTGACGTGTGACGTGACCTGTCCAATAAATGCAATGTATAGCATTTATAAGATTGAAGGAGGAGATCATTTACAAAGAAATCATTATCACAAATTAGAGACAGAAATATCAGCCAACAAACAACCAGCTGTAGTATAACCTACAGGTGATTTGTTTTTATAAACTGAGCACTTCATAGTGACAAACATAGTCCAAGATGCATTTCATTTTTAGCAGACTAGCAGGAAGTAGTATAATTTTCAGCTTTTTAAAAACAGTTAATTATTATTGGGTGTCAAAAAATGCGTGTGTGTTTATGATATTTAATTATAATTAAAATGTGAAATAAATATTGAAGACTTTCAAACATTCATGAAAATATCAGAAATTTTAGTATAAGGCCTCAAAATGAAAACAGTACTCATGACCAAATGAAACAACATTTTAACAAAATGTAATTACAAAATCAATATAAAAAGGAAAAGAGAACAAAAAAAAACATTGTAAAATAATTGAATACACTGTACTTTGGTTCAAGTAAGTGTAGTTAGCAAATGTCGACAGAACCAAGGTCAACACCAACCTTGCTTAGGAAGCATAACATGATTGGAGGAAGCAGGTTAATTAATGTCTGAAGGCTCATTTGCACCAAGAATGATAACTATAGTGATAACTAAATTAGCGTCCACACCAACTGACGATACATTATTATTATAATTGTGCTACAATCATGTCGACTGCAGCTTTAAATACTTGTTCTTTTTAAAGTCAGATGGAATATTGTTTATTGTTAATCACCTGGTAAAAAACCTGGTGTTCTGAAAGTGATTCCATATGGTTAGGCTGTAGCACCTATAGTAATTCTTCATTGTTTTTATCATTCTAGCCGTAGTGTGGTGTCACGTAGTCTCATAGAATTAGAATGATTATTAAAACTGTATTGTTTTAGTTAACGCTATGGCTTTCATATTTTAAAGCAATTATTGATCATGATTATAAGTATGCTTATAACTGTAGAAGTAATAATATAAAGTAAAACAGTAGCTACCGTAATTAATGTTTTCCATATGTGATGAACGTGAAACACAATAGTTTGCAACAAGTGAGGTGACTGTAAGTTCTGACCAAAGAAGCGACAATAGCCTGCCTGCATGTTCTTATCTCTCGGGCAAAAGAGTTGGGTTCCTTGCCATTCTTATCAGCACACATTCATCTCAGAATGAGATTAAATGTTGAATCACACCCCTCTCAGTTTCTCACCCGGCAACACACAACCAGCCTTCCTAGCACACTTTCAGCAGTGGCCTGACGATTGTTTGTACTATTTTACACCGTGACCCAGAATGGCTTGCATCCTCATAAAGAGACATAAAGGTTTCTGGCCTTTAAATTCTTTCTGTGCCTCTGAGCTCTGATAGCCTGAGCTGCTGCAATCATTGTGGGCCTTCCATTAGCAACGTCTCAGAGAAAAGAACCCAGGCCATGCAGTGTTGGAGAAGATGAAAGACTCTACAGGGAAAATGGTGACAAATAGGGTGCCATTTACAGCCTTTTACCCATGGTTACCTGGCTTACTTCCTCTGTAACTCTTCTTCACTATCCACTAGATTGATGCCTAATTGCTATTACAGCTCAGCTGTCACTAGAGGGCGCAGAGTGTACAGAATAAGCAGCTTGTATCACAGCAGGAAACAAATTTGCAGAGTACTTGATAAGAGTGTTTCTTTTCATTCTCTTTTCATTCTCCCAAGCCCCAAGCGGAAACAGTTTGTTTGTACTTCTCAACAGGCCTTGAGGATTTCGCACTGAATGTGGGCCAGTCAAGAAGAGGACAATTAGGATTTTTACCCACATTTCACACTTGAAATAAGTGTTGAAACAGTCAATCCATAGTTCCTCGCAATCTTCTGTGTCCTTGTTCTTTATCTTCTGTCCATCCCGAAGCTCCATAATGCCAGCGTTGCCGCTTTCAGCTGACAGACAGAGGATTTCAAATCCTCCAAGATGAACGCCCGAGGGCCCAGCTTCAATGCACAGCATCCACTAATACACAACACCAAGCAGACGATACAACATTCAGCATGGCTCTTGCAGAAAGACCGGGAAATGGCGAATTCAAGTGACATTGAAATTGTTTTTTGTTCTACTACAGAGGAAACACAGATGCTAGAATCTGACATGGTCCCATCGGTGCAGGATACGGCAGGCTTAAGTTCTCAGAAAAGGCGTCAAGATGCTGAAGGAAAATAAAGACCTTTTCTCTATTACTGATAGCCACACTTAATGTGCTGACCCTTCGGGTCAGAGTCTCGCAGATAGTGAGGTCACAAGGTGAATTAATTTAAGCTCTTTGGCTTTTCATCTTCACTATAAGAAACATAAACTCACTCTAGAGATCAGCAACACCATGCTGCTACATTTTTTTTTGTCTAAATAACCTGCAAACACACTCAAGTGCGGTCTAAAGCTGCTTTCCATCACACTTGAATGAAAAATCACTTGACAACACTGAGTTGAGGGTGGAGATTCCTCCAGGATGGCAGAGGTCCACTGCAGTTGAAGAATGGGTACAAACTTTTGCAGATTCCAGAGCAATTAACCAATCAGGTCTGGCAATATGGTGTGACAGAGTGAGCACATCACGGGCCGCTGCGACTCGCATCTGTTATGCATTGAGACTGGCCAGATCTAAATTAGAGAGCCAATTAACTCTGCTAATAGCCCTCTCCAATTTAATCTGGGAGACAATGGGGATTGAAGACGATGCTTTATTAAAGACGGGAGCTCACACAATATCCTCTTTCTACTACGATTCGGAGGGCCTCCACTCACTGCCTTGTTTTTGCTTCAATTAGCCCACCGCCTCCCATGATTAAGTGCCTATAATTATTTTTCAATTAAGGCTTTGATCTGCAGTGTACTGTATACAGCTTCTTGGCACGACAGGAAGAATGAGGCTGAGACAGTGAATTTGTTCCCTTTCTGTTTGCCGTTGATGGGGGTGCGGGAGAGATTATGTTTGCAGCGAGGACCCTCTGGGATGGACACTTCCTCTACGCAAAAGCTGATGAAAGCGCAGCTCGGATTTAGTATGGGCTTTAAAGTTGCCGTTTCCTGAAATTTCCAGGTTTGAGGTTGTTCGGGAATATGAATCATGCTAATAAGAGGATGTAGCTTGGCGTTATAGCGTGCATGCCTTGCAAATTGCAGGTCCTGGTTCAATCCCTGGCATCTCCATGACAATACTCACAACTTCCAGTAAATTGGACTATCCCGATTAGCAACTAATCCTGAATACACAGCACTTGCAAACTGCAGCAGTGAAGGTGATGTAACTAACTGGAAAGGTTGATGTTTTGAACTGTAAATCGCTTGGTATAAAATTTGTTAAATGGCAAGTGACCAATAAGTATGTGAGGATTTTGGACCAATAAAAAATAGCTTCTGGTCTCTGAAAATGTAAAGATACAAATAACTTAAGGAAAATCTTGTGAACATCCAAAGTGATTTCTATGTTCAAATGCAAAAAAATGTATATTATTATATTATGTTGCTTTTACAACATGCTTAATATTATTATATTATGTTGCTCTTACAACATACAGAAATACATTTCAGTGGCTTAGTTTCACATATTTATCTAACTGTTTTTTAATTATTATTTGTTTTTGCTACTTGCCTCAATATTCCTCCATTGAATCCTCTTCAGGTTTGTACATGTTTCTGTGTGTTTCACTAGCCATGAGATTTTAGGGGTGGCAGACTGTGGCATTGAATGAGGTACCTGAGCTTTACTGATGTGGTTTTGGTGCCACATATTTTAAAATGTTGGGGAGCACTGGCCCTTTGGAGTAAATTGGATAATTTTTTTATTTGATTCATTGGATCACAAGTGGTCTAAAATGTTGAGTTGTTTTGTAGTGCAGACACTCCTGTGGTCGAATGCATTCGAGCAGCCACAAAAGACCATTTACTCTCCGTCTACTGACATATTATGTAAACATAATGGGAAGCGCACTAGCTAAATAACTTGTCTTATGGCTGTCAGAGCAGAAATGAAATCTGTTTCTCGTCTTCGTCGCATTTAGATCTAAATTGCATGAGCTAATTTTGTCCATTAAATCGAAAGTTCAGAAGACTTCCATACATTTATACACCCCTAGAAGAAATCAGGATAGAAGTGGTGAAAATGAACAATAGGTGTAAACTATATGTGTCTCCCTCGTCTACTTGTGATCCAGTAGACAAAAATATTTCTTAATACCAGATGTAAATCGGGCCTGAGTTAAAAGTGTTTGTCCTCCATACTAAATCAGCCTTCCTCTGCACATTACCTGTGCTGGAGGTGATCAAAGAGAGGAGGCTGTGCCTGGCTGGATGACAGGACGGGCTAATTATCAGTATAGCTGCAGGGATTAGAAGCGATCAGAGAGGAGGGACGGCATTCAAGGGGCGGTGTGGAAGTGACAGCTTCCTTTGTGTGAGAAGCTTTAACTACTAGGCCTCACCACACCCTCCAGACCCGTTCTGACATTATGATACAGAGTCATGGAGAAGAGCAGAGGGGAAATACTGCATTGACAGGGGGTAGTTTCACCATTGCCAACACATCTGTAAGAGAGTGAACAACTATATATTAAAGTTAGAAAGACAGACAATGGGTGGGACTTAGTTACAGATATGGGAGTTAAGACCTCAGGTAACAGTGAAATAAAGAAAATGAGAGATTTATAAAAGAAACATTCAAAGCCTCTGGTTTTAACAAAGGCAGAAACAGGGTGCGCCAGCATTCCAATACCTACCTTCATTCAGAAAATAATTACTGCTGCCTGCAAAAGTGAACAGGTTTCTGGTTCACACTCAAGTTGATGGTAGCTCATGTTTGTATGGCCTAACACCCCAAATCCTCTTGTCAGTATGCTATTGAGAACATTGTATTTTTAAAGAACTGATTCTTTCCTCAAGGCTTGGCATTGAAACCCAGCGTGGGCGTTTCAGCTAGAGATTTAGTCAAATCCAAATGATCAGACAAAGGTCACCTTCCAGGAACTATGCAATATTTAATTTAAAAGGTTAAATTAAACAATGCTGATTTTGAATACTAGCTCTTCAGGAGAAGCTATTTTCTATATAATAATCATCATTATCATCATCATCATCATAAACCCTGCCAAATACTTTTACCCATTTAATATATAAAAAATATGCCTATATGAATGTTTTTTCACACACACAAGAATGTTTTTTTACTCTGTTATATTGCAGCCATTTGCTGAAATCATTTAAGTTCATTTTTGAACACAGAATTGTTGACATTTTTGCTGATTTGTTTTAAAAAACAAATACAAATGAAATATCGCATGGTCCGAAATATTCAGACCCTTTGCCGTGACACTCATATTTACATTTACATTTATGCATTTGGCAGACGCTTTTATCCAAAGTGACTTACATTGCATTCAAGGAACACATTGAATCAGTTCTTGCTTTCCCTGGGATCGAAGTCGAACCCATGACCTCGGCATTGTAAAAACCAATGCTCTACTGATTGAGCTACAGGGAAGTATATTTAATATATTCATATATTTAACTCAGGTGCTGTCCATTTCTTCATCCTTGAGATGGTTCTACAACTTCATTTGAGTCCTGCTGTGTTTGATTATACTGATTGGACTTGATTAGGAAAGCCAAACACCTGTCTATATAAGACCTTACAGCTCACAGTGCATGTCAGAGCAAATTTGGCACAACCAGAACCCTTCTTAGAGCTGGCCGTCTGGGCAAACTGAGATATCGGGGGAGAAGAGCCTTGGTGAGAGAGGTAAAGAAGAACCCAAAAATCACTGTGGCTGATCTCCAGAGATACAGTCGGGAGATGGGAGAAAGTTTTGGAAAGTCAACCATCACTGCAGCCCTCCACCAGTCAGGGATTTATGGCAGAGTGGCACGACGGAAGCCTCTCCTCAGTGCAAGACACATCGGCATTGCATGGAGTTTGCTAAAAAGGACTGTTTTCAACCTGAAGGACTCCAAGATGGTGAGAAATAAGATTCTCTGGTCTGATGAGGCCAACTTTTTGGCCTTGATTCTAAGCAGTATGTGTGGAGAAAACCAGGCACTGCTCATCACCTGTCCAATACAGTCACAACAGTGAACCATGGTGGTGGCAGCATCATACTGTGGGGGTGTTTTTCAGCTGCAGGGACGACTGGTTGCAATCGAGGGAAAGAATGTGAATGTGACCAAATACAGGGATATCCTGGTGCTCAGGACCTCAGACTGGGCCACAGCTGGAATCAATTGAAGGTGTAGAACCATCTCAAGAATGATCAGAAGAAATGGACAGCACCTGAGTTAAATATATGAGTGTCTTACTTAGGACCATGAGATATTTCAGTTTTTCTTTTTTAATAAATCTGCAAAAGTGTCAACAATTCTGTGTTTTTCTGTCAATATGGGGTACTGTGTGTACATTAATGAGGGGAAAATGAACTTAAATGATTTTAGCAAATAGTTGCAATATAACTGAATACTGAATACTACGGGAACCGCCAAACATTCAACAGACTTTAATATAAAATAAAACATAAATACAAAATAAATGTAATGGCAAGACAAACACCAAAACAACATAAAAATCCAGGCCTGTCTTCTCTCATCCTTCACTATCATCGCTCCTCCTTTTATGCCTCCGTGAGATACGAGACCGGTGGCTCACAGCTGACGCTCATTAACAATCATGCCACCAGCTCTCGTGATGCTCCCACGGTCCCTTGAACCCTGCCCTGCTCGCCACAATGTAATATTGTTTAAAGCAATTAAATGGATAAAACGGTAAATGCATAAAAAATACAATTCATTAAAAAAAAAACATTTTATAATGTTTCAAAATAATTCTTATTTATATGGGGTTGACAAATATAAATCAGATTTATATTTGTTGAGTGAATTTATTGAGTGAAATAGCTTTAGCATCATTTTCATCAAGTGCACTCATTCAAACAGTTATGCATCTAATATGCTACATTATACACATCTGAAGTAGAAGACATCTAAACCAAGAGTACACAGAATGTGATGAAATGTAGTTCAGAAACTATGGAACCCCTATTGAGATGTCCTTTAGAAATGACAGTATAAAGCCTTATTTTTAACCCTTTGTGTAACATCTGGAAAAAAAAAAAAATTGAAGAGAGAATATATCTTTCCAACCACCCTTTTCTATGAAACTGATGAAAAGAAACCACTTATTGACATCAGTTAATTGCCAAACTCAGGTGCCGTTTCAGATGCTTTATTCTAATGAAATAGCATCATCATATAGCCTGTATACGCACTGCAGTTTATTTATATCACATCTGTTCTTATTGTTGACATCAAGTACTTGAAGTGAAGATATTGCAAAGAAAAAGAAGGTACATGTGAGCTAAATGCTGGAAGAGAGAAGCAAACATAAGATGAATCTAAGTAAAGTAAAGTTTGAGGGAGACTGAGAGAGAGAGAGATTTTGAGAGCAATAATGTAATATCAGGCAAAGAAGAGAGTCTCTTTAAGGGAGAAGTAAGGATATTGGCGCCGCTTGTGCTGAGGTGAGGGGAGGGGAACAGGGTTTGGATTGTGTCTGAAACATTTTGTATGACCTCCTCTCTCGGCCATCCATCAGAACGGCTGGCTCATTATTCTAACTAGCCGGCTCTTTTCTTCTGTTGCAGGACGCCATCAGTAGCAATCTGCATGCCAATTATCGGCCAGACCCCCTGATACCCCCGTATGAAAATGATCTGTCAAAAAAAAAAAAGCAGGGGAAAAAGGAAAACGAAAAAGGCTTTTGCTCCATAGCCCCAATCTCTCCCCTCCCCTCATTTTCTACTCTCTCTTTCTCCTTCTCTCTCTCCCTCACCCACCTTGTATGGGCAGTGACAGGGCTTCCTGGAAAATTAATCTATGGAGAGTGAAGAGAGAGAGAGAGAGAGAGGGAGTAAAAAAAATTATAAATGTAGCTATTCTTCGTCTTCAGCCGGCTCAGCTCTTGGACTCCGCGGGGCAGGGGGAAGTGGAGAGGGTGATAATTGCAAGAGAGAGAAGGATGATAACAAAGGGATACTCTTCTCCCCTTGAATGTTAGACTAAGGGCAAGGGCAAGTGGGCCAGCTACAGCCATCTTTAAACGCTTTGTGCCCTTCCAGGTATACTCCTTTCATTCGGCTATCAAATTACAGATGGGAATCCAACATTATGTCACTGTTCTTATTGGGCTTCAGTAAAGCTTCCTCTCAACCTGCATGTGCTGAAATGTGGAGGGCCAAAATGCATAATAAAGATGTCAAAAAATGAGGATCTCTAAATCCGCAATAAAGATCACAAGGGCAAGTTATGGACAATAGAAAGACCAGTGATATCAGGTAATATGATCTGCTTGTGACGTCCACAGCAATGAAATATGGCAATAAAACAAGGCTCAATAAAACAAAGCCAGCCTGGTCCAGCACCACCCTGACCCTTTCCCAGGACTCCAGACCCCCCTGAACCTCCCTGGCTTAACAATCCAGTCCCTCCCTGGACCCTTTAAATGACCTTCTGGGCTGTTCTGCTGTCTCTGGCCTCTCCTCTTTGTCTCTGTGTGTTGTATCTTCCTGTAGTGTTAGGGTTCTGTCACTTCAGTACAGTTTAGGACCTAAGAAGGGACAACTGCGGAGGGTTGGGAGGGACAGAACATGTTCTGACAGAACAGAACATGGAACAAGATGGACATAGAACATGGAACAAGATGGACATAGAACATGGAACAAGAAAGGTCAGAGCGGGTTTCAGGGCAGAGCCTGGAGCTCAGGGTCCTAGGGTGGTGCCGGGAGTTCAGGGGAACGGGGTGGTAGTTCAGGGTGCTCTGGTTCTGAGCTGGGTTCGGAGTGCTCAGGTTTTGGGCTCACGGATTCTGAGATTCACGGAGTGCAGGGTCTGGGCAGAATTCACTAAGCTCAGGTTCTGGGCTCATTCACAGAGCATGGGGTCTGGGCTGAATTCACTATGCTCGGGTTCTGGGCTTTGTTCGCTGAGCCCAGGTTCTGGGCAGAGTTTGCGGAGCTCGTGTTCTGGGCAGAGTTTGCAGAGCTCGAGTTCTGAGCGGAACATGACCAGCAGAGGCACGGAGAATTCAGAGCTGGATGTGACCAGCGGGGACATGGAGACTTCAGAGCTGGACGGAACCAGTGGGGACACTGAGAGTTCAAAGCTGGATGGGACCGGCGGGGGCACGGAGAGTTCAGAGCTCGGATGAGGATGGCTGTAGTCCTTCAACTGTTGTGTGTGCAGCCCACATACACAATAGTGCAGTTGCCAAAACGGCTGATGTCAAGTCAAGTCAAGTCACCTTTATTTATATAGCGCTTTTTACAATGTAGATTGTTTCAAAGCAGCTTTACAGTGGTCACAGAAAAGACAATATAAACAAAATTTGTTTGGCTGAACAGCAGCCCCAAAAGAGCAGGCGAATCAATACAATTGATGAACTTTAAGTGTTAAGTTTCCCCAACTGAGCAAGCCATAGGCGACAGCGGCAAGGAACCAAAACTCCGGCAGGTGACGTAACGAATGAAGAATAGAATGGAGAAAAAACCTTGGGAGAAACCAGGCTCAGTCGGGGGACCAGTTCTCCTCTGGCCAAAGCCAAACAGTACATGATTATTATATTGACAACAATTCAAGTCCAATATGAAGTCCAATTTGGTCCGGTTGGAGATGGGTTCATGATCGTCACAGGGGAGGGTCTAGTAGAGTCACGGTCTCTGCAGACACTTCAGGGTAGTGCTGTGCTCGTGTCCAGGTCCTTCATCTGATCTGGATACGGCCCGGATCCGGCTGACCACGGTAACCTCGGAATAAACAGAGAACAATATCAGCGTAGATGCCATTCTTCTTCTGATGTATCGAGTACATCAGGTGTTATGGGAATGTTCTCGGTTCCGGCTTATCTAAATTATGCAGCCTAACAATCATTTTACATGATTTGGATTAAAATGTATGTATAATGTGTTATGTGTATGCCAGGTTGAAAAGATGTGTTTTTAGTCTAGATTTAAACTGACAGAGTGTGTCTGCTTCCCGAACTGTATTAGGAAGACTGTTCCAGAGTTTAGGAGCTAAATAGGAAAAGGATCGACCGCCAGCAGTTGACTTTGATATTCTAGGTATTATAAGCTGGTCAGTATTTTGGGATCGCAATAGACGTGAAGGACTATAATGTGTTAAGAGATCGCTCAAGTACTGGGGAGCTAAACCATTTAATGCTTTGTAAGTAATTAGCAAGATTTTAAAATGTATTCGGTGATTAATAGGAAGCCAGTGCAGGTTTGACAGAACTGGGCTAAAATGCTCATACTTCCTGGTTCTAGTAAGAACTCGAGCTGCTGCATTTTGGACCAGCTGGAATTTGTTTATTAAGCGTGCAGGGCAACCACCTAGTAGAGCATTACAATAATCTAGCCTTGAACTCATGAACGCATGAACTAACTTTTCCGCATTCGTCTTAGAGAGCATATGTCGCAATTTAGATATATTTTTAAGATGGAAGAATGCCGTTTTACAGATGCTAGAAACATGGCTTTCAAATGAAAGATTGGTATCAAAGAGCACACCCAGGTTTCTAACTGACGACGAAGACTTGACAGAACAGCCATTGAGTGTTAGGCAGTAGTCTAGATTATTACGCGCTGAACTTTTTGGTCTAATAATTAGAATCTCTGTTTTTTCAGAATTAAGCAGTAGAAAGTTATTAGTCATCCAATTTTTTATATCGGTTATGCATTCTGTTAATTTAGTGAATTTGTTTGTTTCATCCGGATGAGAAGAAATATAGAGCTGAGTATCATCAGCGTAACAATGAAAGCTAATGCCATGCTTCCTAATAACTGCACCCAAAGGAAGCATGTACAGGGTGAAAAGCAATGGTCCTAACACTGAACCTTGAGGAACTCCATACTGAACTTGTGACCGATATGACATCTCCTCATTTACTGCTACAAACTGATAACGGTCAGATAAGTATGATTTGAACCAGGCTAATGCAACTCCACTAATGGCAACATAATTTTCAAGTCTATTCAGAAGGATTTTGTGGTCAATTGTATCAAATGCAGCACTAAGGTCCAGTAACACTAACAGAGAGATACAACCACGATCGGATGATAAGAGCAAATCATTAGTAACTCTAATAAGAGCAGTCTCAGTACTATGATATGGTCTAAATCCTGACTGGAAATCCTCGTAGATGCTGTTTCTTTCTAGAAAGGAACATAGTTGTGAAGATATTGCCTTTTCTAGAATCTTTGACAAAAAAGGTAGATTCGATATCGGCCTGTAATTAACTAATTCTGTAGGATCAAGTTGTGGTTTTTTAATAAGCGGTTTAATTACGGCCAGCTTAAAGGTTTTTGGTACGTATCCTAATGACAAAGAAGAATTAATAATATTAAGGAGAGGATCTATGATCTCTGGAAGCAACTCTTTCAGTAGCTTAGTTGGTATTGGGTCTAGCATACATGTTGTTGATTTTGATGATTTAACGAGTTTAGACAATTCTTCCTCCCCAATAGCAATGAAGGAGTGGAATTTTTCTTCGGGGACACTAAAATTTACTATATTTTGTGATATTGTAGTAGACGGTTGCATGGTTATAATTTTCTCTCTAATATTATGAATTTTGCAAGTAAAGAAGTCCATGAAGTCATTACTGCTGTGCTGTTTTAAAGCATCTGGGGTTGAGGCTTTATTTCTTGTTAATTTAGTCACTGTCTCAAATAAATACCTAGGGTTGTATTTGTTTTCTTCTAAGAGGGTGGAAAAGTAAACAGATCTAGCTGATTTTAAGGCTTTTCTGAATGCAATAGAGCTGTCTTTCCATGAAATGCGAAAAACCTCTAGCTTAGTTTTTTTCCAGCTCCGCTCCATTTTTCTGGCTGCTCTCTTGAGGGCCCGGGTGTGCTCGTTGTACCACGGTGTTGGACTATTTTCTTTAATCTTCTTTAAGCGCAACGGAGCAACAGTGTCTAAAGTGCTGGAAAAGAGAGAGTTAATAGTTTCTGTTGCAACATCAAGTTCTTCTAGGCTATCTGGGATGTTAAGTAGATCAAACTGATCAGGAAGATTATTTATAAAGCTATCTTTTGTGTTAGGAGTGATAGTTCTACTATATTTATAACAGGGAGTTAGTTTTTCGACTTTGGCTAAAGGTAGTCTACACGCAACTAAGTAATGATCTGAGATGTCATCGCTCTGCTGCAGAATTTGAACAGTATCAACATTGATCCCATGCGACAATATTAGATCTAAAGTATGATTATGAGAATGAGTGGGTCCTGATACATGTTGTGTAACTCCAATAGAGTTTAAGATGTCTCTAAATGCCAATCCCAATGCGTCTTTTTCATTATCTACATGGATATTAAAATCACCGACAATTATGACTTTATCTGCAGACATTACTAATTCTGAGAGAAAATCAGCAAATTCTTTGATAAAGTCTGTATGGTGCCCTGGTGGCCTGTATAGAATAGCCAGCACAAAAGTTAAACAGGAATTATTACTTGCACTAGATAATTTTACATTAAGGACCATCGCTTCAAAAGAATTATATTTCAAATTAGACCTTTGAGCAGTACTGATCGTGTTACTATAAATTACAGCAACACCTCCTCCTTTACCTTTCAGACGAGGCTCATGTTTATAATAGTAATCTTGAGGGGTGGACTCATTTAAAGTAATATAATCGTCTGGTTTTAGCCAAGTTTCTGTCAAACACAGCACATCTAGTTTATGATCTGTAATTATATCATTTACAATAAGTGCTTTTGAGGAAAGGGATCGTATATTCAGCAACCCAAGCTTTATCATTTGTTCATTTGTGTTATAACCGTTCTTAGTTGTTTGTAAATCAATTAAATTTTTACCCTTAAACGGTTTTGAGAGTTTTTTGTATTTGCTAATTTGTGGAACAGACACAGTCTCTATAGGATATCTAGGAGAAAGAGTTTCTATGTGTTGTAATTTATCTGACCTCTGTGACGTGAGACAGCTAGCAGACGGTCGGTTTAGCCAGTTTGTCTGCTTCCTGACCTGGACCCCAGTTAGTCAAGGTTTAGCTCTAAGACTATATGCCAAATTACTAGAGAGAAGAGTGGCACCATCCCAGGTGGGATGAATACCATCTCTTTTTAACAGGTCAGGTCTGCCCCAAAAACTTTTCCAATTGTCTATGAACCCTATGTTATTCTGCGGGCACCACTTAGACATCCAGCCATTGAGTGAGGATAATCTGCTAAGCATCTCATCACTCCTGCGCATATGGAGTGTCCACCTCTCTGGTGGGTACTCAGACTGTAGCCCCACTACTGTAGGCCACTACTACTACTACTCTGAGTAGAGAGGTCTGGACACTAGCAAGTGCTGGCGAGCGGTGACTTAGACTGGGGTATAGCAACAGATAATTGAGGTGTATATTTCCCCGACACACACTCTGGGTGTGCTGGAGGGCCGCGGAGGGTAGGTAGTGATCGTCATCCAGTCCCTGCCAGAAGCACTAGTTGAGGGCAGCATCCATCCAGTTCACCTGGTTAACCAAAACTCATCTACGTACTCCTCCAGCGGGCATCCATCCTGGCAGAGTGATGAGAGTCTCTGGGATGCTTCCTCCAGTTTTGTCGTGTTAAAGTCCATGCTGCCACTGGAAAATCTTTTAAGGCGACCAACCTGGTCAGTTGTTCTATTATACAAGGAGGATCGAGTGCGATGCAGAGAGACGAGGAGAAGCAGCAGGATTCAATTGAAACTCTCTTTATTAAAAAAAAACAATAAACAAAAGACTTGGAAAAACAAAACGGCACTCTTGTACAAAACCTTGGTATACATAGAGCACGGTGCATGGCATCCACACACTAGAATACACAAACTCAAAAACTGACGAAGACAAAGGAATATGAGGGCTAAATACTTGAGGAGATAAGGGGATTGGAAGCAGCTGACAAGACAAACAAGGTGACTGGTGATGCAACAGGTGAGGAACACATGGGAGAACACGGAAGGGAACAGGAAGTGCCCGACAGACAGGAAATACACGACTGACAGGAAGTTCAAGAAGGACAAGTGTAACGATCGGGTGTGCTGCTGGTGTGCGATGCGGAGAACCAGGACGAGGAGAACAGGATTAAGTCCAAACTCATTTAATGAGAAACAAAATAAAACACTTTAAATATAAACAAAAGAAGCACACTAGTGCAAAACAGAACTCAGCGAAACTTAGGAGACAGGCAGACCATCCAAACACAACTAGCATACACATTACTAAAACATTATCAACAACCGACAAACACAAGGGAAATGCAAGAGTGATTTATACACAGGAGGAATCAACAACACCTGGAAGACTAACGAGCAAGTGATTACAAGACAGGTGCAGGGAGTGAAACAATAACCCAATAGACGGGAAGTGAAACAATGACAAGACTGACAGAACGTGACAATGAAGACCCAGACAGAAACAGGGACACGTGTTACAACAAGACTGACGGGTAACACTTATAAAACCAAACTTTCTGACTTGCAAAGACTTTTGAATTACCATTACCAGGGGGCAATGGCTGTCATCCTTCGGGGGGCTGCAAGATAACTAAATTAATTTGAACAATATATCAATATAATTTTAGAATTTTATATGTTAACGTTACATAAGAAAAAAAATAGAACTACCTTTCTCGTACCTATTCTGTGACTGTTTTGTTGCAGCCCAAGCCATTTGTCTTTGAGCTGGGTGAAATACTGACTGAACGGTGCCTCAAAACACCCAACCACATCATGAATGTAGGATACACTTACAAACTACATCTCTCAGTTGGATATAGAAAACTAGTGTTGCTAGTTTTCTATATCCATATAACATACAGACCACTTGTGAAAGTCACCAAACCAGTCCTGAAGCAGATTCAAGTCTGGCCTGATGGGTCATCAGAGGCTCTTCAAGACTGCTTTGACACCACTGACTGGGACATGTTCAAACAAGCTGCAACTTACAATAACATCACAGACCTCCAGGAGTACTCAGAGACTGTTACTTCTTACATCACCAAGTGCATTGAGGATGTAACAGTCACTAAGTCCATCACCATCTGGCCCAACCAAAAACCATGGCTGACAGGGAATGTCTACAGACTTCTGAAGACGCGTAACGCTGCCTTCAGAGCTGGAGATGAGGTGGGCCTGAGGACAGCAAGGGCCAACCTGTCACATGGCATCATGAAGGCTAAGAGACAGTACTCCAGGAGGATAGCCCATCGTTTCAGTTTACACCTCTTCTAAATGAGCTGAACACTTTCTTCGCTCGCTTTGAAGCACACAACAGCACCACTGCACAGAAGTCACCACCTCCTCCCGATGACCAGATGTTGTCACTGCCCAGGGACAGCGTGAGAAGATCCCTCAGCAGGGTCAACGCACGCAAAGCTCCAGGTCCTGACAACATTCCTGGACGTGTATTGAGGGACTGTGCAGAGGAACTCACCGATGTCTTCACAGACATCTTCAACATCTCACTGAGTCAAGCTGTTGTCCCCACCTGCTTCAAAGCGACCACCATCATTCCAGTCCCAAAGAATTCATCTCCATCCAGCTTCAATGACTACCGCCCAGTCGCACTTACCCCCATCCTTATGAAGTGCTTTGAGCGGCTAGTCATGCACCACATTAAATCTGTCCTCCCCCCCTCCCTGGACCCCTACCAATTTGCATACCGGTCAAAACGCTCGACCGATGATGCCATCACCACTGCCATCCACTCAGCACTCACGCACCTGGACAATAAAGACACTTATGTCAGAATGCTGTTCATAGACTTTAGTTCAGCATTCAATACAATCATCCCCCAACAGCTCACTCACAAACTGTCTCAGCTGGGACTCAGCACTTCACTGTGCAACTGGTTGCTGGACTTCCTGACAGGAAGACCTCAGGCAGTACGGGTCGGCAGCAACACTTCCAGCACCATCATCATGAACACTGGAACCCCTCAGGGTTGTGTGTTGAGCCCACTCCTCTTCACTCTGCTTACACACGACTGCACACCCACACACAACAGCAATTTAATAATCAAATTTGCGGACGACACGACTGTAGTTGGTCTCATTAGCAACGGCGATGAGACAAACTTCAGGAGTGAGGTGAACCGCCTGACCAGGTGGTGCGGCGACAACAATCTCTCTCTGAACGTGAAGAAGACGAAGGAGATTGTTGTTGACTTCAGAAGAATGCACACCCAGCATGCTCCTCTGACTATCAACGGTGCGACCGTGGAAAGGGTGAGGAGTACCAAATTTCTGGGTGTTCATATCACGGAAGACCTCTCCTGGACCACCAACACCACAGCACTGATTAAGAAATCGCAGCAGCGACTATACTTCCTCCGTAAGCTGAGAAGAGCCGGAGCCTCAGCCCCCATCATGCGCACCTTCTACAGAGGCACCATCGAGAGCATTCTGACCAGCTGCATCACTGTGTGGTACGGCGCCTGCAACGCATCCTGCCGCAAGGCACTGCAGCGCATAGTGAGAGCAGCTGAGAAAATCGTTGGTGTCTCTCTCCCACCCCTCCAGGACATCTATAACACCCGCCTCTCCCGAAAAGCCCTTGCTATTGCTAGGGACCCCACCCACCCATCCCACAGCCTCTTCAGTCTGCTGCCATCAGGGAGGAGACTACGCAGTCTCCAGGCACGGACCAACAGACTGAAGGACAGCTTCATACCCCAAGCTGTCAGGGCATTGAACTCTCTCCCGACTCTGCCACCTCTCCCCTCTTCTGCACCAAGGACCTGATCTCTGAATCCCCCCCCACCCCCTACCCACCATCAGTTATTCTCTTATTCATCCACCTCATTATGTTGTCCTTGCATTTCTCTCCTACTACATTTGCACTGCCTTAATTTGTAATTTGCACTATTACTATTTACTATTGTTTGCACTATTTGCCATCGCCACTTTACCTCCATAACTCACTTTATCCATCTAGTTTAATTTTATTGTATTTTATCTTCATCTTCTGTTGTTGTTGTTGTTGTTGTTACTGTTACTGTTAAATTATTGTTGTTGTTAACTGTATTCGCCTTGGGTCTGAGAGTAACGGAATTTCAATTCTCTATATGTATGCACTGTATATATTGCAGAATTGACAATAAAGCTGACTTTGACTTTGACTTTGACTAATACATTTCTAATAAAGGTTAAGACGATTAGAGTGACATACAGGAGTCGTACATTAGGCATGAGTGAGTCTGGTATTATTGATATGCAAACAAACCGTGTATGTGCACCCTCGGTTCACTGATCACTATAACATCATATTTCTGCAGGAACACAGAGCAGTATATTCACATAGTAAGCAATGCAATTAATGTACTGTGAGTGTTTTATTACAGATACTGGCCGAAGAAGCATGTTTTGGAGGATTGTGTTAGGATCAGTGGTATGTATGTACTGGTACATACGGGCATCAGGCCCTCCAAACAAGGACACAATTGCTTGTTCTGACAGAGGTACTATTCAGAGGAACCAGGGGTTGGGAATGGGGATTAAAAAAGTGGTTCATTACCACTGTAATGACATAATATTTGTGTGTTCTGGGGTTCTGCCTTCTTTGACATGGAAGTCTTCGGTTCATTCTTCTGTTCTTTTGTTTTTATTGTGTGTTTATTTTGTTATTGAGAGGAAAGTGCACAGCACATATTGTATTATTCTAAATGTATCCTTGTAGTATGGGTGGTGTATGGATGTTTGCTAACGTTTGTTACCCCTAAGTGAAGAGAGAGAGGGAAAAAGACAACTTTGCTGTAAGTATATTTGGGCCCTAAACTATCCATCTAGGGTGTTATTCTCCCTGAGACACTGGGATAGACTCAAGCATTCCTGCAACTGCGTAGGGCAAGCAATTTGGAGAATGGTTTACATATTTGCTAATTGGGGATCTCTGCATTATGGCAAAAAGGTGTGTGTGTAATTCAAACAGCAGTGTAGCATGCCAAGGTCATGGGTTCAATTCAAAAAAGGAATGCACGAAATTATCAAATGTATACAGTACTTTGAATAGGTCATTTGCTTTGGACAAAAGTGGCTTAGTATTACATAATTTTTACAATGTGATGCACCATACCAAATGTTTAGTATTGTAATACTAAATTGACTATTTATTACGTTTGTAGTAGATTTCCTAATCCATCTACACCCCATTAATAAACCTGCCAAGATCAGACATTTTATACCAGACTGGAATGAACATAGTGAGAGCCTTTCTGTGGTTAAGAGAGTTTTAAAGTGAAAGAGGCCATTGAAATCCTGTGTGTCACCTAATTTTCAGCATAGGGGACAGCCGGTGAAGCTAAGCCAGAGAACAGAAGCCACTGAGCTCCAGCGGAGAATCACTTTTTCTCTGTTTCCCTTTGTGCCTCATGTGTGTGTGCTTTGATTAAAGAAAGAAGAGGCTCTAAGCATGTTAAGGCCATTTTGTCCAATTGTTTTCACACCCCCGTCCATATCCTCCCGCAAAGAAAGCTTGATATAGATGCCACAGTGAAGCAAAAGCAATGTCTCTCTAACCAGGCTGATCTACCCAATCTCACAAAACAGAGCCAACACAAGTCAACACCAGACAAAGCCGGAAAGTGTTTGTAAATAATCTATTTCATCACGGTGTTGCTGTGTTTTGTAAGAGATGAACAAAATGCTGTTGTTGTTGGGTTTTTTTGTGTTCTTTTTTTATGGAGCTTTTGTTCAGTAGGTAGCGCACAGTGGTTGGTTTAAGAGACCAGAGTTTGAATCCGACTTGGCTCATGACCCATTCCCATTTTCTCACTTTCCTCTCTGCCTCTACTCTCCAAAAAGAGGTTGTCCAGACAAGCTAATGGAGTAGGTCAGAGGTTCTTATGCCACATTTATGAAGTAAACTAGAAGTATACATAAAATGTAGATATAGTATATAAATAGTAAACTATAAGTATGATGTTAAGTTCACTTAAAGAAAACTAACAAGTCTACTACTAAACTAGTAGCTTTTTCTGAGATTATACTTGAAAGTGTAATTTCATGAACTAATCAAATGCTACAAGTATTTATAGTAACCTATCAGTAGAAGTTCACTTGTAGTATAGTTGCAGTACAAACAAAAAGCTAGTGTACTCGAAATCTTACACCTAAAATGTACTTAAAAGCATACTTTTATACACTATGCACTGAAATAGTACACTTATAAGTACGGTATACTGCTAGTACATTGATTTTAGTTTACTATTTAAATATACTTAAAATATACTTTAACTTTACTTAAGTAGGCTACTTTTGATGAAAAATGAACTTTTTTGGGGGGGAAATGACCTCTCTGTAAGTGTTTCTTCATGTATTGCTACACTATTTCACCTAAACTTTGTTAACGTGTCCACCTATACAGAGAAGTACTTGTTCACAAATATATATGATCACTTCAGTTTGGGATACTATGAAGCTCCATCTATCACCATCCATCATTCTTCAAATCTGTTGACCTCACAGAACTTGAGCAATTCCACTTGGTGAGGCTAGTGCTACAGATATTACATACTTCAACAGTTCAGGATATCCAATAACATTTTAGGATATACATTTCATGATAATTTGTGAAGCGGATAGTTGAAGTTATGTATGATTCAGGAAGTATTATATTAAATGAGCAGATAATCATATTATATAATTATTATTACATTAGCATGGTTCATTAATCTATCAGCTAGCCTTTGCTCTGACTGGATTGAACTTTGTCATTAGCAGCTAATGTTACAAATACTTGATTCCAAACTAAAAGACCAAGTAGTCATTCTCCATCTGGACAATGTTGCATTGTACTTTCACTCCACATTTCTGAATCTCCTCTTTCTCTTTCACAGTGAGAGGTTTGACACCAGACAGCACAGAGCAGGATGCATTTGAATATGGTAAGTGCAGTAGTCACGGCTGTTTAAGTGCTCTGAGTGGAAGAGCTGAACTCTCCCCCGGTCGCTGTTCCCTGAGGTAATAATTAACAATCCTGTCGCCAAGTCGTCAGCAGTCAATTACACCTCCTGCTCCCGCGATACATACGCAATGACTGCGAGCAAACACCACGGAGTGAGAGAGAGGGAGACAAATGCTGGAAATTGAGATTATTGCAAACGGGGGGGTTTTGTATGGAGCTGAAGAGCCCAGTGTCAGGAGGTGAACGGTGAACATGGGCAACCCGCCATTGCCCAAAACATGGTGCTATTATAGTGGATTACACAGAACAGGGGACTTTTGGTGGGAGCGTTAATTGGAGCTCTGGATGGCGTCAGTTTCCAATTACTTTTAAGCTAGCCTACGGTTAATACAGTGACAATGGGCAATGGGTATGACATTCGAAATAATTGAGGGATGGGGAGAGGGAGGGAAGGAAGTGTGGCTGTTCTCATTGATTTGGGTTTGAGCGGGAGATGACAATGGTGGTTAACGGTGTGGTAACAGGCTGCATCTCATACTTAGACCAAAACGTCAGAAAAAAAAGAGTAAACGAGAACAAAAATACTTTAGGTGAAATAAGATGTGACTGGGTGTAGGCAAGCTCATGTTATTTTCTCTACAGTGTTCTGTTATTACTCTGATACGTATGACATATATAACATATTCATTTCTTGTAACAGACAAAACGGCACAAAGTAAAGTGTAATTAGATGACACAATGTGATTTTCCTGACAAACAACTGATTACATGTACTGATTCATTTCAGTACATCATTAACCTAGCATTATAGGACTAGTGTGTCATTTATTATTTAAATATTATAAACATGTTATTTATTAAATAAATGTTATTCTTTACATATCTTGTAGCTCAAAAAAAGGTAATCTAAAGTATAATGTATTGGTGAAAAAAAATTCCACTTAAAATGTCCACGAACAGTGCATATATATATATATACACACATATATATATATATATATATACACACACATATATATATATATATATATATATATATATATATATATATATATATATATATATATATATGAGAATTCTGTAATTTTTCCAAGTAAAAAAAATTCCCATAATAATTTCAATATAACCACATCATCAAATGATGATGCATAAGTTAATAGCATTCTGTGGTAAAAATTACATTTTAAACATTTTAGGAATTAAGCTTTTGGTCTCTATAACAGTTCGTAGTTTGGAAAGGAGTCGGGAACATTAATAACTTTTTATTTGACATATTTTCTTTTTTCTTCACATATCACATTTCTCATATTTCATCTCTGCCATGCATTTCATTGACTTACGTCATCGGTAAACAAATACACTGACTTTAGAAAAAACAAGTTTTAAGTAAGTATTTGTGGTGAAAATTATGGCAGTGTTGAAAATGGAAATAAACATATGTTTATTTAAATAGTTTATTCATTATTTTTAAATGATTTTAAAAATGATTCATATTGTTAGGAATATGACTGAGTTACATTGAGTGATGATTACATTGAACACAAAACAAAATGTTCTCATAAATTCAGTTTTATTCATACATATAATATACATTTATATATATATATATAATTCATTTGCAGGCAAAAAACAAAAACAAAAATTCAGACCAACTGAGCTGAGGTACAATAAAAACATACTGATTAATAGTTTGCTCTGTCATGTCAGTTTTCAGTTGAACATCCTCTAGTGAACAAAGTTCTTTTAAGCAGAATCTGTAGTTGGTACAATGCCAGATATGGAGTACTGACTGTAGATTATCTTCTCATCTCTGGTTCTCTAATCTAAACAATCCAGTCAAACTGCATGACATGTTTGATTAACCCACTAATTTACTGTGTGACATGAGTTTGCGAAGGACATGACAATGAAACAGAACTCCGCTAAAGAGCTGGAACTGAGAGCCAGGTCTCGCACAGCCTCAGCTCTTCCTCTCCTCCTCTCTCTCATTCTGTTCTCTTTTCCACTTCCTCAGAGCTCCAGCAGCATCAGTCATTGACTCCAGTCATCCCTCATCCCTTATTACCCCACTCTGTATGAAGGGCCTTGCTCAGGTTCTCACTTCAGTTTAAGTAGCTATTAGATTTGAATTATGAGCAGCATTGATGCACTCAAGCATATGGTCCTATCACATCAGCTCATTTGGCCTGTATAAATTACAGCTGTATGTGGGAGATGAATGGCAGCAGGCCAATGCCAGTTAATCCACACTCTGCTAACAGCTAGGTGTACATATGCTAACTTTATCATAGTTTGTGAGTGAGCTCAGGCATGTACAACTTTGGCATGGAAACAAGTGTTGTTGATCACCTAGTATTGTAATTGCAAAGGGGCATTCATCTTAGATGATTTTACCTGAACTTTTAAATTGACCATTTAAAGTGATGACTGAAATGCTGATTAAGATATGATAATTTAATATGTATATTCGGTAACACTTCAGAATTCTGTCATTAATAGTTCTGTCATTACTGAATAACTAAACAGGAACACACGAGTAACGCACTATTAACACTCCAGTAACTAACAAGAAATTCTTATATGGGGTTTATATAAGAGTTATACAGAGTTGGAAACATCTTGAATTTTTTTTATTTTCCCCCCACAAATTGTGCACGTATGCAAATTGTACAATATCCAAGGTATACATTTCTAGTAATTGTGCGGTTAGTTCTCAAATTGTATTTTCAGAAAATGCTGAAATATTTTCATACACCCCAAATTTGTCACTACCAAAACACAACAATATATAAAAAATTAAGCAGGCTTATAATGACCTATTAAGATTCTGTTCACATCAACCATTTAAATATATATTTTCTCTATTTAAAAAAAAAAATGTTTACAGGTTAAATAAATAAAAATGACAAATTTAATAATATTTTAAGTGTCATTTATGAGATTTGTTGTATTTTGAACCCAATCTTTCTTTGTAGAAGGCATAAAGTTTATCATACTGATTTCAAAGTTAAGGATTCATTAGGTTGAATATGCATTAAACTAAACACTATCATAATGTTTTAGTTGATAATTCAATATACTTTATTTTTAACAAAACTTTACATGTTTTGGTAGTGACAGCACATTTTCGGTAGTGACAGTAATGTTTTGGTAGTTACCCCAATACTTAATTTGCCATAGTTGAATCAGACATTCAACATTTTATGTTAATACAAATAACTAGTTATATTGCACATATGCAGTCAGCACGTACAGAACCTAAAGGATTATTAGGAACACCATACTAATACTGTGTTTGACCCCCTTTCACCTTCAGAACTGCCTTAATTCTACGTGGCATTGATTCAACAAGGTGTTGAAAGCATTCTTTTGAATTTTTGGCCCATACTGATAGTTATCAATGCATCTCGCAGTTGATGGAAATTTGTGGGATGCACATCCAGGGCACAAAGTGCCCGTTCCACCACATCCCAAAGATGCTCTATTGGGTTGAGATCTGGTGACTGTGGGACCATTTTAGTGCAGTGAACTCATTGTCATGTTCAAGAAACTAATTTGAAATGATTCGAGCTTTGTGACATGGTGCATTATCCTGCTGGAAGCAGCATCAGAGGATGGGTACATGGTGGTCATAAAGGGATGGACATGGTCAAAAACAATGCTCAGGCAGGTCGTGGCATTTAAACGATGCCCAATTGGCACTAAAGGGCCTAATGTAGTGGTGGGCAAACTACGGCCCGCGGGCCATATCCGGCCCGTTGGGCTTTTTAATCCGGCCCGCCGAACCTTTATTAAACCTCCTTCATTTTACATTTCCCTGTAATGTCACTCTGTCGCGGCTGCAAGCGGCAGTGGCGCTGAAGCTGTGGTGGAGAGTAGGCGTGTGTCGCAAACCCCTCTACACCCCCCTTCATGGCGTTAATTTCGTGATAAAAAGGAACGAGCGCAAAACTGATGTTTGCGCGCGGGCGTAAATTACATCCGCGAGCGGAAAACAGAGCTACATGTAAATACGGGTACCCGTGAGCTCATTTTAATCACTCGCGCGACCATTCGCCCGCTCTCGACTGCTGTTTTTGCTCGCGCGAGCATTTTTATTTTTGTCAGTCGTGGGGCGGGGCTTGCTCTTGTAATAGTAACATCCAACGTCACTGGTTAGTTCCCTTTTTTCCAGAGGTCAGTTGTGATTGGACGCCTGTGATTGTCAATCTAGAGCTGAGGCAAATATTGCAAACATTGCATATTATGGTTTTTCTGTCGATTAAATTGTATTAATATTGTTTTGTTGTAATTTCACATGTCCCAGTCGAGTGATTTAAGACCAAACTATACTTTATACAGGTTTTCTAGGATTTCTTATAAGTAAATGCACAGGTACGCCCTTCACCCCGGCCCCTCTGTCAATTTTAAGAAACCAATGTGGCCCGCGAGACAAATAGTTTGCCCACCCCTGGCCTAAAGTGTGCCAAGAAAACATCCCCCATACCATTACACCAGCATCACCAGCCTGCACAGTGGTAACAAGGCATGATGGATCCATGTTCTCATTCTGTTTACGCCAAATTCTGACTCTACCATCTGAATGTCTCAACAGAAATCGAGACTCATCAGACCAGCAACATGTTTCCAGTCTTCAACTGTCCAATTTTGATGAGCTCATGCAAATTGTAGCCTCTTTTTCCTATTTGTAGTGGAGACTTGTCAATACTACTGGTACCCGGTGGGGTGTTCTGCTGTTGTAGCCCATCCGCCTCAAGGTTGTGCGTGTTGTGGCTTCACAAATGCTTTGCTGCAAACCTCAGTTGTAACGAGTGGTTATTTTAGTCAAAGTTGCTCTTCTATCAGCTTGAATCAGTCGGCCCGTTCTCCTCTGACCTCTAGCATCAACAAGGCATTTTCTCCCACAGGACTGCCGCATACTGGATGTTTTTCCCTTTTCACAGCATTCTTTTTAAACCCTAGAAATGGTTGTGTGTGAAAATCCCAGTAACTGAGCAGATTGTGAAATACTCAGACCGGCCCGTCTGGCACCAACAACCATGCCACGCTCAAAATTGCTTAAATCACCTTTCTTTCCCATTCTGACATTCAGTTTGGAGTTCAGGAGATTGTCTTGACCCCTAAATGCATTGAAGCAACTGCCATGTTGATTAGATTGATTAGAAAATTGCATTAATGAGAAATTGAACAGGTGTTCCTAATAATCCTTTAGGTGAGTGTATAACATATTCATTCAGATAATTATCAAGAACAACATAGAGACACTCTCTGTCTCTCTCTAGGCATTAATATCATAGAAATTAACATTATTGACAACAACCTAACAATCCAACTCTATCATTCTATCTATAATCCCTCCTGTTCGAATCGCCTGCTCCAAGCAGGACTAAAACCCTGGTCCGCTGGTATGAGAGTCAGACTGTTACATATCATTGACTGCACCCTTAATTGTAACCTTATCACATTACATAATTTTAACTTGCATACTAAAACACTACTAAAACAGCATAGTAATGATTTGCATAACTGTAAAAAAAAAAAAAAAAGTTTTCTCAACTTAGGGCCAATAGTTGTACAAACTTTGTTTGAGTTATCTCAACTTTTATTCCTGTTAAATGGTTGATTAAACTTTAAAAGCTGAATTTGTCATACTAAACATAAGTTGGATTTTTTACAGTGTACAAAATTTTTGTTTATTACGGATTAATAAAGCATTATGTGTTCCCTTTTGTCACTACCAAAACAATGATGTCACAACCGAAACTTCAAGACATGTTTCGGTCGTGACTGTTTTGGTAGTGACAATTTTAGATAATTTTGAGCCTAGCTCGAAGATGCAAATCAGCACATGGTTAGCAATCACTGGTCAGAACAGTGGTACACATATAAAAACTATATTTTATGGAATAACATCCCAAAAGATTTTCTGAATAGCAGAAAAAATGTGTTTGGTAGTGACATTCCTTAAAGTTACACACAGATTTTCAGACTTTAGAACACATTTACCTCAAAATGATGGGATCAGTCTACTCACCATATGCCATATGAGAGAGAGGGACGTAGGAATATTTCCTGATCAAAAATTTAGGGCTGTGGTTAAAATCAGTCTCACCCAATGGACTAAAACATTCAGTGTTTTGGTAGTGACATGAAAATATGGGACATGTTTTTTTACATAAAGATTCATGATTTAAAAATAAAATAAAAAATCTAAATTTTTTTCAACTTAATTTTTTTAAAACAAAACAAAAAGATGCGTTTAAAAACAAGAAAGGAAAAAATTGCAAAAAATATTTAAATATCATTTTCACAAGTTGAAATTTACATGTAAGGGTTTGGGACAGCCACCTCCTAATTGAAAGTACCCAATACATGATGATATTATAAATATAAAGCTTTTAAATATTTAAAATATTATTGTGCGTTTCAATAAATAATTTAAGGATCTTAGTAAACATCTAAGATTTGAATATTTAAATGCTTGTCAAATGTGTTTTTTGGATGGGGGTGTTACACAATGGCAGGAAAGCGTGCGATGCGGAGAAACTCGGAGATGAACAGAAAATGCTTTAATCAAAGAAACCAAAGGCACACGATGGTGCAAAACTCGGGAACACAGAGAAGACATCCACACACATAATCTCACATTTAGCAACATCAACGATAGGCAAAGACAATGGGAAACATGACGGTATAAATAGGGCGGAAAATAATAAACAGGTGGTATAAATTATATGGGTGGCTACGGGAACACAGGAGGGACACACAGGAGGAGCATGACATGATTGTTACAGTAGCTCCTCCTCCCGGAAGGCACGACCTCGCGCCTAAACTGGCCATCAGCGGAGGGAGGGGGACCGGGGGGGGGGGGACAAGACAAGGAAACAGTACACAAAAGTCCAAAACATCATAAAGTCCAGGGAGGTGCAGGCGGGATCAGGGGCCAGGCAGAGGGAGGTGTCCAGGGAGGTGCATGCGGGATCAGGGGCCAGGCACCCGAGTCAGTCCAAGGTGGAGCCGACGGGCCGAGGAACCTGAGTGATGCCGCTGGCTCCGGAGGCCGAGGAGGAGCTGGAATGACGAGCCTCCGAAGGACCAGCGGCAGGCCCGAGGACTGACTCGGAGGCGGAGGGACAGAGGACGTAGGAGGAACCGGGGGGAAGGAGGAGCCAGCCGGAGCCGCAGGTGGAGGCCAGGCGACGACCGACCAAGGTGAGGACGGAGGGACGAGGGAGCCCGCAGGAGAGGAAAGGCAGAGGGATGTCGGTGGGACTGAGGGAGTGAGGAGTGAAGGTGAGGCCGATGCGCCGACGGGCCGAGGTGGAATGAGGGGCACCGAGGTCGGAGGTGGAACCTCAATGCCCCGCGATGCCGGTGTGCCGCCGACGCATGGCGGCTCCCAGGTGTTGAGGGGAGCTAGAGTAGGAGTGCAGAACGCAGGTGGAGACGGGGCAGAGTGCAGACTGGGTAGAGGTGGTGGGAGAGGGAGGCTGGGTGGGGATTCTAGACACAGTTCAGCGGCCTGGGGACACAGTTCAGCGGCCTGGGGACACAGTTCAGCGGCCGCGGCACTCGGGAGCCATGTTGATTGCGCGGCGCTCGGGAGCCATGTTGTTTGCGCGGCGCTCGGGAGCCATGTTGTTTGCGCGGCGCTCGGGAGCCATGTTGTTTGCGCGGCGCTCGGGATCCAAGGCGTTGCCGCGGCGCTCGGGAGCCATGATGTTGCGGCCGGCTTCTGCTGTCCGGACCGGGGATAGAGGCAATCCATCCTTGCCGCCAGAAGTCTTTGTAGGCGACTTAGCCTGGCCTATCGTTCTGTTACACAATGGCAGGAAAGCGTGCGATGCGGAGAAACTCGGAGCAAACTCGGAGATGAACAGAAAATACTTTAATCAAAGAAACCAAAGGCACACGATGGTGCAAAACTCGGGAACACAGAGAAGACATCCACACACATAATCTCACATTTAGCAACATCAACGATAGGCAAAGACAATGGGAAACATGACGGTATAAATAGGGCGTAAAATAATAAACAGGTGGTAAAAATTATATGGGTGGCTACGGGAACACAGGAGGGACACACTGGAGGAGCATGACATGATTGTTACAGGGGGACACCAAATGTCACCAATTCTGTAGAATGGCCCAGATAGCACTATTAAATGAGGTATTTCATTATTAGCTCATCAATAACATATTTTTTTCATACCTCCCAGAGAACTACTATAAAGTATATACAGGTTCATGGTTAACATGAATAATGCATAATGTATAATTAATTATGAACATTCTGACTCTCCAGAGTCCAGACTAAACCCTAAACTCTCCAGGTCGGTGAACGCAGATCCGGGAAAGACAACTGGATCTATTGTGGCAAAGTCTTTTGTTATGAGCAGAGACTCAGGTTGATCCAAACGCGTGTCTTTATTCAAACACAGGATAGTCAAACGGGCCAGGTCAAAACAGGAAAAAACAGGAATATAAGAAACAGGCAAGGTCGTGGTTGAGGAACAGGAAAAACAGACAGGACTAGGATAAACGCTCGGAATTGTGCACTGAGGCAAACAAGACTTCGCGCTGACAGTTCGTTTGAGCGAATCATTTACAGTTTGTGTGACAAACACAAGTACAGCTGGTGCAGAAATCAGTCCACTGAACAGCATGTGTGGGAAATGTAGTGTGTGTGCATCAGTATAAGTGTGAGAGTTCCCTCTGGTCGGGGGAGTGAAAGGGTTCATAATCATAACAACAATAAAGAGTAAGATATTAAGCAGACAATACACCAATTCTCTAATGACAGTTAGTTGACGTAGTTACTTAAAGTAAAAAAAAAAAATGTTCAAAAGGGTAATGTTCAAGTGTTGCCTTATTTTGTTTGTTTAGGCTACTTCCTTGATATATTTCCAACTTGAATGTTTAACGTTTAAGTATTGCATTGAAGGCAGCAAAAGTATTGCACAAAAAAAACAAGCAAAGTCTTTCTTTGCTCCTGTAATCATAGATTGTGCGAAAGTTAATACATTTTGTTGATGTTTTACTCCTGTGGGGTTCAGGGTTAATATTTGTTTCAGCATTGTGTACACACTCATCCCTGTAATTGACGTTAAAACCTATATGTTCAGCTGTGGAGTGGGCTTTGCGCTTAATTGGCCTGGGGGGACAAATTACACATTCAGAACTAGACTTTTAATCTAGTTGCAATCAATGTTCTTTTGGGAGAAAGTTTTGAATTCTGAAAGTTACTGTAAGTTTTCATAGTACAATGAACACTTTTATTTCCAAAGATCAAGGAAAATGTTGATTCCTTATAACCAAAAGAAACTAATTTATTGTGAGTTCACTCTCATGTATGATAGTTCAGGATGTACACATAATACACCTCTGAACTTTCTTTATAGCAAATAAATTAAAGAAAGACCATCACCTTTTGACTTTAAAAAATGATATAAGCTTTCATTTAATCCTGATGAAAGAATCCCCCCTCCCCTCATCTGATGAACATCATAAACTCTAGAGACTCACATAGGTGACTAATTTGTTTCTTTTCTTTATTTTAGTAAAACTGTGTAATCATTCAATACTACTCCTTTACAGAGAACAGTAGAATGGAGTCATTTTTGGCAAAGGATTGCAGAGTCTCTCGGTTTCCTAGGTATCACGTCAGCCTGCTTTTTGATCCAGCCTACGCCTATTGAGCACTACAGAGAGAGTAATTACTGCCTCCATTGAGTGTCTCATTTCATCCGCTATAATCTTTTTCTCCATTAATGTATTATTAGTTGGATTTGGTACAAACAGATTAAGCAGGGGGCGAGAAAGGCAGAAGTCATTTGTTAATTGCACAGGCACCTTTTATTTGGCTTCTTTCCCCACTCAAACTAAGTAAGGCGTAAAGAATTTCACCGCTGAGTTTGTACTGTAGATTAGGGCATGGGGTTAGGCGAGAAGAAATGAAAGAGAGAGAGTCTAGCTGAATGGTGGAATATTGCTCCAGTCTACCATGTCTTAGTTTCATTGACATTCAGATTTTTATCAAATAATGAATTAAACCTTGATTTTTCTGTCTACGCAGCAAAGAGGAACCCAGAAGTCTGTGGCATCATTACTTTTGACAATATTTTCAGGTCTATTGGAACATTTCTAAAGGTATTCAAATATATATGCAAGAGTACATGCATGTACCATTTTCCATTACTTATTTATTTATTTATTTTTACGGGCTATAGAATGCAATTGACATCATTCCTTTAATAATTCATTTCCGACCCCTCCTCTTAAGACCATGCGTGTTTAGATGTGGTCTCTGTGGATAACTGGCTATCAAAGCGAGGAAGAGAGAGCTGGAAATAGCAAATTAAACTCCCATCAGCTAATGTGTTGTCAGATAATGAAATAACAATCTGACACCACTCATATTGAAATGCAAAAAAGGTGTCCCACCATTACCCTGGCAATTTATCATAAAATGTGGTGAATTTCTACTTAATATACATGAGGTCTGTGAGTTATTATGGAATTCCACAGTCTAACAAACTTCTCAACGTGTGCACACAAAAGGGTCAAGCATATTATTTTCAGTTGCATCATATGTGGAGGACAAAATGGCTTTTGGAGAACTGAAAATCAAGGCTCACTTTGAACATGCTACAGTCTATTCTTCCTCCGTACAATGCTCTCTCTCCTTCT
The DNA here is from genome assembly GCA_037043235.1 of Rhodeus uyekii. Classification (NCBI taxonomy): domain Eukaryota; kingdom Metazoa; phylum Chordata; class Actinopteri; order Cypriniformes; family Acheilognathidae; genus Rhodeus; species Rhodeus uyekii. Next base: position 1,454,802 of record JAWRVZ010000040.1, on the reverse strand, counting down.
CTGTCTTTTTGTGGATGTTTGGAATGAGAAGCAAGAGAGATAGATGTGCGTATGTGTGTGTGAGTGTGTTAACTGGCGGTATCAGTGGGAAGGTGGAAAAGGCTATTTCCAGTGGTCTAATTCATCTCTGCCAACAAAGTCTCCAGGCTTTGCCTCTCTCAGCTCTCCACCTTTCTCAAATGTGGCTTAGTACTTGTTGTACCCTGTTCACCTTGTTTTTCTGCTCCATTGGGTATTGGGTCATTTCCCTGTGCCACTCTACATTTCTTTCTCTTTTTTTCCCTTTTTTGTGTATACTGCTCTCTGAAGCAGAGGAGAAATGCCCTCAACCATTAATGTCAATTGGATAAGTAGTACTATTAGAGATGTGGGGAGAAAAAAAGTTTCACCATCTATGGACAAAACAACCTTAATAATAACTTTTCACTTTTGGAGTGACACGGGGGAAGAAGAATATGTAGGGTAACATGTTCTATGACACATTTATGTGGCCCTGTAACAATATATAGGACATATAAAAAAAAAAGAAAAAAAAAGTGATAATCTAAAACTTTTCAATTTCCCCCCTGATTTAATAAATGGGTGTCATCAGCTAGCATTTTATGCATCATACACACACAATTAAATAATTTAATGATTTCACATTTTGGATCATTTAAATAATTTATATTATAATAGAATGTCAGTATTTTCTATGTTTGTTATGGAAAATGTATAAGTGTATAAGAGTTTTAATGTGATATTCATTTAAACAACAATAACAAAAATTGTTTTAATGAAAATCAACCACCAGGAAATAAAAAGTGTTTAAATGAAGAATTTCCTGAGCCCATAGGGTACCAAGGACTAAATAAACACAAGTATCCCACATATGGCTAGTGGGAATATCCATGATTCAGACAAAATTAATTTGGGAGGGGGTCATACTCAGAGGTTGAGTGCCTAAAATAAAAATGGTTGACAAAGCAAATGCAACATAATACAGCTTAAGCTGTTCTTAATGTCTTTCTGTGCCCATTGAGGTAGGAGGGTGTTTAGTCCCGCATTGTTTACCATCAAACAACCTCTAATGAAACAGCCCACTTCAGTATCACTGAAAGCCGCTATATGAGGCCTTAAGGGAGGGAGGGGGGAATTTTTCGTTTTCATAGTCCAGGCTGAATTTCACTGTAGACTGAGAGCTGTCATATAAATCTGTGAGGCACAGCGCTCTATGCTAATGTATAATTTATATGACACAATTTTACTGCAGCTGGTCATAATGCCATTATATTATTTGAATGTCTTGGGCTTCCCCCAGGAGACTCCCTATACAAATCAGGCCTGTCTCTCACCCAGCAGGGCCAAAGATTAATGACAAACGTGGCAAGGACAAATGAGAGCGTCTGACAGTATCTTGCAAAGTTTTGCATATGAACTGCCTCAGCAAATATCCTGAAGACCTGAAACAAAGGCACATGTTCTCAAAGAGCTGAGGTTGACCCCTGCTAAAAAATAAATAAATACAATTTCACAAGGATAGCAGTCTTCGAATTTCTTCAAAATTTGAAGATATAACAGAAATTTTGTTTTGTGTATGTCCTTCCTAAATTCTTTCGGAGCTCCTTCGTGGGACTTGAGATTAGTGTGGGGAGAAGGTGATGCTCATTAAACACTCATGTCACCGGCCTTGCTCCGCTCCCACGGCTCTTGGCAGAGGGGATGTTACGTCTTGCTCTGAGACGCAAAAGGTTGAGGCAAAGAGGTCAATACAAATGCTTGTGTGCTTTGTCATGTTCTGTGAGCGTGTGCGGTTTTGAGTTCGCTCGGGCTGTGCACTCTCTTGTCCATGTCAGTTGTTGTGTAGCATGCGGTTCATGTTTGCATTAGCCGCTTGCTTTCATGTCATGTCTTGTCTTGTACTATGTAGCGTCCAGCTATTATTTTTAGTGGCTGTGTGCTTTCATGTTTATTTTTATTAAATAAAGCCCTTCCTCATTGCATTTCCCTTGACCCCCAAACACTGACAATCTGTAGACAATCATGGACGATTTAAATGTAGTCCTTGACGGAATGTCAATAGTCTGTATTGGAGTGCTATCAAAGGCACTCCAGCTAGTGATCATAACAGGTGGGTAGTAACAAAATACATTTAGTTGAGTATTTTTTTGGGGGGGAAATCTGTACTTAAAAAAGTATATTTAAATTGGGGTATTTTACCTTGAGTGCATTTTTAATGAAAAAAAAAACTGTGCTTTCATTTTGTTATGCTCCATGACATTCCTCTCGTTTATTCTAAGCGTGCTCTCACTTTTTTTCTGCAGCGTGAGTGATGCCCCATCCACAAATGAATAACTCTTTTGAGTCAGTTCTGTTCAAAGATTTGAACCAACAAGTTGACTAAATTATTTCACGATTCAATTTGAATTATTTGTTCAGTTTCCTGCTTGCACTGAATCGTCTGAAGAGGTTTCTCATTCTGAGTCACAACAGGAACTTCATGAAAAAGTCATGAGCATTGGACGAAGTGTCAATTGAAAAGCAACTGTGCAAAGGCATCATTTATTTATATATATATATATATATATATATATAAGTAACTATTAAGAATATAATTATTTTAAAGCTAGATGGCAGAAGTGTTCGAACTAATGTATGAAGAGAATAAGTTATTTTGTTTTGTTTGTAATATATTAAACACATTTATGGCATACATTTCCTATGAGATTTAAGAGTAGGAAAAAAATTTGTTTAATTGTAGATACGTTAGGTAAATGTGACCACCTGCAGTATTCAAACGAGAAGACAAGTTCTAAATTTGAGCGCAGAGAAGGAAGAATTTGTGTATAAAGAATTTTAAAAACTATATAATTATTTGTTTAGAATTATATTAACAACAATGCCAATAAATTCCTGTTAGAACAGCCAATGGATAGATGGATGCGTTACCATAGTAATATACCAGGTGAAAAATTATGAAATTTTGTTTTCTTTAATTTCTTCTTTCACCAAGTTCATCCCAAATGGGTACATTATGACACAAGTGTGCTATGCTCCCTCCAAAGTCTCAACATCAAGGGCTTTGCCCTTCGGAGTGAGTAGGGCAGAGGTCACCAACCTTTTGGTTGGGCAAAAGGGCAACTCCTTGGGTACCGATTAATGCAAAGGGCAACCAGTTTGATACAGAATTCTGCAATAACAAATTTGCTAAATTTACCTAATTATGAACAATATTTAAATTTATTTAATTATGTCATAATTAATAATTAATGATATTCATCTATGTGAAGACACTGATCATGTTAATGATTTGACAGATCAATGATGACAGATCAATATCAATATGCTACACTTTATTTCTATACATCTCTGCAAGTATTTACATTGTCAAATGATCACTTCTACAACATTTTCACTAGCCACTAACAATTTTTAGCAAATCATGCACAACGTTGTACCATGTTTGTACAGACGATCAATTATGTAACAGACAAAAATCAACTTTCAGATTTGGCTGAAATTATCACCAAATCTTCAGCATTTTTTGTGCACTGCCAGGTGGGTAGTTAGCATGGTAGCTTGTGCTTGTTGTTCGGAAATGTCTCTCCACATTGTGCTGCTTTGCTGTCGCCACAGTTGCAAGTTTCAGTTTCTTTTTTCTGCCATGTGTTCTGGGTAAATCATCTCCTCACCTTCACTGCACCTGCTAGCTCCATTGTTGTAGAGACCAGTTAGCTCTAATCTAATATGAAACATTTTTTTATTTAATATTGTCATTTTCAAATGCACACCAGTGCAAGTGTGATTTAAAAAAAAGAATAGTGACAAAAAACATAGATGCAGCTCACTCGTAAGTGGCACTATGGTGAGTTATTTTTAGAACAGGTGCGCAGGCGACTCATGTGGTCCTTGCGGCATCATGTTAGTGACCCCTGGAGTAGGGCATAGGGATCTCAATTCCTCACTTCCGATTGGAATTTGCCTTATTTGTCACGATCATTGCCATAGCCGGCGGCCATCTTGGGAACACCCTTGGGTAGATATGTTCAGTAATCAAGCACAACTCCACAAAATCGAAATAAACTGCTTGCCGAACTTACATTTCAATAACATTTTATTGAAAACAAATCTTACATGAATAGTATCCCAGACTTTACTTTCAATTTAAAGTTTGTGCACATGTGTTGTGTATAGCAAAGTCTTCTGCAGTTTCTACATTTTTTGATCTTCTCTCATCAAACAACAAGAACTAGTCAATTAGCATTTGGCTCTTTTTCTTGTAAGGCAGTGCTTCTTTTACCATAGTTATCATTTTGGGCATTATAGTTTCCCTATAGAAATATAGTTTCATAGAAATTCAAGGGCACTGTCTCTGTTACTGCTTGGACTGGTCAACAGTAACAGTTTTAGTGATTGTGGGAAGTGGCATGCGTCCCTTTCAACAACAGAGAAACACGTGGAAGGGGTGCGTTAATGACAGAGAAATGACAAACGAGAGTAATGATACAGCCAGTGGCTTTTAAGATGGATGGCTGTGCCTCTCTGCCGTCGAGAAGCTATTCGCTTCCATTTCCATCCTGCTGAAGAGTCACAGCTGATTAAAATATCCACACTGCTCATTCCCATTAACCATCCACTCATTTTCCACCCAACCTCAGCCTTGCTCCCTCAATTAAAGAGCCCCTGCCTGTATTAATGGACCTGGTAGAACGACCGCACACAAAATTATGAATGCCACCACTTTCCTCCCAGACAGCAAAGAAGCAATTTGTTTCATTTTTGCAGGTCTAGGCGGAGATTTGGCTCCAGCTGCGTTCAGCGACAGCTCGTCACAACAGCTTGCCCTTTGTTTTTCTTTACATTTTTACTCACATATGAACTAAATGGTCAACAGCTGTGTGTATTCACAAATTGTGAACACGAGCTGCTGTCCATGACAGTTTAAACACTGTTAGGTTATGTTATGATACAATTGGCCAAAAGGCACCAAGAAAAGCCAGAAAAGGATAAGCATATGTCGTCCTTTCAAAAACTGCTGTCCTTATGTTATCCATACTGTAAATGTAAAAGCACTTTGCACACATAATAAACTCTTTCCTCTGCAAGAGAATGGCTGTGAACAGAAGGCAGCGGGCCTTTCAGAGAGCCGATGTCCTCTTCTACAGGCTGAGCTCAAGCACATCTGGAGCGAAATTGCTAAACTCTTATGGTGTATTCCATTGTGCTTTAAAAAAGCCTTTTGAAATGCATTAGCATTAGACACTATCTAAAGAAAGACCAAGTACGGATTTGAGACATAGCAATGAAGCACAAAGAAATTATATATTTATTTTTCAAAATATCCAGATCCTCCCAACCCTATTGAAGGCTTTTCTTTATTGTTTGGTAACAATTTGATACCTCAAAGTTCTATCAGTATTTTTTTAGCTTCCAAATCACTTTTTTTCTCTTCTCCTCTCAACCGCGGCAAATTTGTTTTCAGTCTCCATAAAATAGCCTTTTCTTATATCTGAGCAGCGCTGTATACTGTGGAAAATCTTTCACATAATGTATCCTTAAAAGCACATTACTCCGTCTCATACACCGTTACGAGTTAAGAACGTGGTTAATATTTACAGTCGTGAAGACAGTGCAAGCGAGAAGAGAGAAAAAAGGGAAAAAAATGGGGAGAAAAAAAAGAGAGGATTTTGCCGTGGAATAAAATTCCCCCACCCACGTATACACACTCGCTCTCTCTTTGCAGCAGTCAAACAATTGCTATTCACAATCCTACCCTTAATGCCTAAGACCCACATAAAAGCAGAGAGTTTAAGAATATAGGGATAAGCTCTTTCAGCTTTTCTAAGTCTTAAGGCTGGTTTATGCTCTGTGAATACTGAGCATCAGACGCCACTGCTGTTGCCACTCTAAATAGATATTACAATGATTTGGGAACAATGGATTCTTCCAGACACAAAAATACATATATGTGTATATATACTGAATAGGAGGCAAACATTAGCAGCGCTTTGACAATGCGAGCTCATGAGAGATGGAAAAGAAGAGAGAAAGATTACTGTCTGTGAGAGAGAAAAGGCGAGATGGCAGTCGGGGTGTTTGTGAAGAAAGCTGGGGCTGGGAGATGCTTTGAGAAGCTAAATCTCCCCCAGAGCACAATGCTGCTCCGCTGATACAAGCAGCAGACATGGGGTCACCTCCCCTCTAGGAGACAAAAGAGCCGTGCCGCTTGCAAACGGGAGATGAGCTCCGGCACCTCTGCACCACCGGCTCAGCGATGGAAACTTTAGCTTTATTCGCTCGGATTGTTGCGTTTGTTTTGCAATCACTGCTGTTGATAATTGGCTGTTTCTGTGAGCACTTCCAGCCCTCTGGAATTTCGGAAAATAAACTCCCTCTACGTTATTTCATTTGTCACTAACAATGTCATTATTTAACAGTTTTGTTACTTCACATCAAAGTCTTTTATCTCTCTTTTAGTGTTTTAACTTTTCACCATGTTTATTTTTAAACAGATTTTTTTAAATGCTAAAGCTATTTTATGCATCTAAATACAATTAAGCAACATTTTTACAATTTTTGCAAAACATCTGTCACTATATTATATTGTGACTGACTTTAATAAAAATCAAATCTTAGTACAAATATAAAAATTCAGGACTTCTTTGTCTTGTTAAAGCTCATGTCACTGCTTTGATTTTGTTATTTTGCGATCATGTAATTTTATTGTAAATGCATATAATTCTTCTCACTTTTTCATACAAAAGTTGAGCAATTCACAGCTTTGGAAATTATGCACAATGAAAATATCCAGTCACACTTTATATTACGTGTCTTTATATGTATTTGCATAAACAATAAGTGACCTGCAAAGTGCATATTGTGTTCATATTGTTTTGCAAAACACATTTGCTAATATTGAGGTGGGATACTGTTAAGGTTGGTTTAAGTGTAAGTTCAGGTATAAGAGAAGGGTCAACAGATTAATTATAGTTGTAATTACAGAAATTAATTACAGCTGTAATTACATGCAGTTGTTTTTTTAAGTAATGTAAAAACATGTATGTACACAAGAAGTGCATAGTATCAAATTATTAATTTAAATGTTAGCAGTACTTAAAGTACACCTAATTTGAAGTGGGACCAAACATCCTGCTTGCAACTAATACTTACTCAGATATTTATTTTTTCTCACGTCTCTCACAAGTCATATTTCGCCTCAAGCATGTTCTTCTCTTACAGTGTAGTCTAGTTTTGTTCCTTTTGTTTGTGAAAATAAAGTTAAAGCTGCTGCACTTAGATCCTGCAATCATTATTGCCTGAAACTGACTGTCACAGGTTTAAACAACAAGAGATTCACACACACAAGAATTCGCAAAGCACGAGTGAAAACACAGGGCTTAAATAGGCAGGCATTAACAAAATAACTCAAGTCCAGACAGTGGGTTATGGGAAAAAACAGTTCATGATAGGAAAGTAAAGGAGATGGCACATGGTGCAGTCCAACTAAACAGATTTGACAGCACAGGAGATTTCCAGGGCAGAGCAGAAAATCACTATAGCAGAGTTGGTACCACCATGTTACTACTGTTACAGGTGAGGCTCCCTCTCCGCTTCCTCCGGATCACCAGAGGGAGCCCTCACCAGAATATTGGCTCTCATTCGGACTGCACACACCTGCATCTCATCACATACACTATATTAACACACCACACACACACCACCAGTGCAAAGTTTTGATTTGCTATGGTGGTCATCTCTGAGCGTTTATTCCTGGATTGCTATTCTGTTTCTGACCTTGGACTGTTTACCACTACTTTGACCCTTTTGCTGCCTGTCCTGACCTTTCCTGTTTATCTGGATTTGTGTATGTTTGCCGCCTGCCTCGACCCAAGCCTGTCTCTGTTCACGATTCTGTTTTGCCACTTATCTGTAATCTGGTTACCCATTGAAATAAAGATGCAGATGGATCCTCAATCGGCTGATTCCTTGTTACAACTACAATGGGTTAGCCCAGGCTTGAGCAAACTACAGTTCATGATAGGGATTTTCATGGTTGGGCTTTTTAATCCGGCCCGCTGAACTTGTAGAAGTTATATTATTAAATGACATTTTATTAGAATTAAACCTCCTTCATTTCACCTTTCCCTGTAATGTCCGTGTTTCCCCAACAGACGGCGCACTCCGAAGGCATTGACCTTTGTTTGAGCGTGAATGTGTTACTCTCTATTTCACTTTTTCGCTTTGCACTTTGAGCCCTTCAGTAAAAATGAGCGGACCGAAGTAAAGAAAAGTAGACAGTGAGTGCCAAGTGTCTAACCGTTAGCCTCTAGGGCCGTGTCACTATAGGCAGAGAGTTCTGAGAGTTCTGGCCATTAAAGGGTAGGCAGAATATTCAGGAGTGGCAAGGCAAGTAGAGTCTTAAATTGTGGCCTAGTTCATTGCTTATTATTAATGATTAGTTCATTAAGTTTAATAAAACATTTGCAGTGTGTTTGTAAAAGGTGTTTTTATGCATGCTTGGACTTTGTTGCATTTACACTGTTCTGACCATCAGGGTTCACCAGTGTGTAGCATTTTTAACAGAAAGCAGTTGGTTCAGTTAAACTGAAGCTTTGAAATCCCATCACTAAACCAGGGAGCCTTATGATTGCAATGTCACACTTACACTTACACAAAAAATGAGTGAAAAAACAGGGTTTAAACAGGCAAACATTAACAAGGAAATGAGACACAGGTGTACGTAATCAATCAGTGGCAATGGGTTTTGGAAAATGTGGTTCATGATAGGAAAGCAAAGGAAAAAAAATTATATTCATAAATTTAAATCAGTTTTCTTACAACTGGATACAAACTCGCATTCAGACCACAAGTGCAAGTCTGCCGTTCCGCAACAGCAAGTGAACAGGATCAAGAATAAATATAGCCTACTTTTTTTTCCGATAATCCGTTACACTTGGATGTATACAGTACGTCACAATATGGAAGAAGAAAAGATCTGTTGCTACTTCCATTACATTAAAACTTTAATGAGAAAACTCTAATCTCAGCACATATAAATGCCAAATTGAAAAAATAAAAACACCCAGTTGTAGATTATTTTGCCGCTGGCAAAGGTTTGACTGTGGGCAAGTCGGGTGTAGGCAGCCTTATCGTCTCACGGATCATAGCATGTATTTCAACTGTGATGTCTGGTGGCACTGTGGGAAATGTAGCCTTAGGGTCCTTATTCTTCCTTCTCATTCAAAAGGCCTGAGGGGAAGTAGCTCACTCTCTCTCTCTCTCTCCTTGTCTTAATCCAGTGCAATCACCGCTCTCAGACTTTTCCACCTCTCACAATTACAGAAGTCCATAATCCGAGCAGCTTCCATTTTCCTCTGAGGTTTAGGAAGAGCAGAGATCAGGGGGGATCACTGACCACCCACACTCAGCCCTCTCCATAGCTCCCCGTCAACCCTGTCACCACAAATCATATGGCGATGGCTCTGATAGATTCTAATGCTGCCTTCTGCTCATGGTCAGTGCTTTAATACAGTTTAGTGGCTTAGGGAGGATTTGCTTGTATCAGAGGTGCTTGGTGTTTAGGAGAAGCTTTTTCAAGCGTATTCCGCTTGTTCACATGTGTTATGTTGCCAAGATGGCCTTTTGAAGGGGCTCAAGAATTCACCAAGTTTGAAGTGTGGTCAATGAGATACTTGACTTAAAGGCAAAGTCTCTCTTGCTCGCACTGCTCACAGAGCTTAAGCTGTTTTTAAGGGAGACATTCCTAATTCAACTCAAACAGATATGACTACCATGTCCATTTGGATGGTGATCCACTTTTTAACCTCTCATTGGCACCATGTGAGTCACAACCAAGCTTGAAAACACTCCATTCCAAGAAGGATTTCAGATGCTTGTGTGTTTATTTGAACAGATGAATGCATTTAAAAAATAAACTTGGCTCTGTATTAAACTGTGATTAAAGTACAAATTTCCTTGTACACCTATATAAAAAATAAATAAACCATTAATAGTTCATTCAGTAGTTTGATGCTAATAGAGTTCTGAGTGATTAAACATTTTTATAGGCCAATCTTCAAGTTAGCATCACCCTGGTTCCCTCGGCTGAGTTCTACATGTTCATGAATCCTCTCATTATAACAAAGGTGCAAACACAATGAAATAATAGAATCATTGTATAGTGTAGAAAGATTCATTGATTATAACAGAACTGAGTGAGACCACAGTGAAATGAAGTGCATGACAGCTTTTTAGTTATTATAAAAGGAGCGTGCTTTCTAGGCTGTATAATTTGTATACAAGTCTTGTTTTTCATGCTGCTAATAGGACTAACAACCACAAAGTTTTGGGAGTGACATCTGCATATGCAGGATTTGCTGTTATATTTGGAGGGATTGACAGTGTAACCATAGTAACGGACGGGACAAAATATGATGTGTCAAGCTAAGCTATTAAGGTTAGTGCACCTACCATGTGCCTTCCTAACAATTAGACTACGGATCGGGTGGCATGCGATTTTATGGTGTGTAAATTCTTTATTTCTTAAAAAAAAAAGAGTGAAGAAGGCCATGTTCCTTACCATTAAAGTGCATTCCTTCTTTTATTCTTGCGATCCAAGGAGAAAAAAAAAGGAAATATGGCGTTAGAACAACTTTAGAATGACTTTAACCTTTGAAGAAAGAGACTATAATTGTGTTAGTGATGTTTGAATGTATAGCAGGAAGAAAAAAACATTGTGCTATCCACCAAGTGCATCTTTCTGGGTAAGCTTTGTGCAGGATTCACTATTGAGTTGTAAGGAGAGTGCTTCAAAGTCATACTAGAAGGAGAGAGGCAGCGAGACTGAAAGTGAGACGGAACGAGAGAGAGAGTAGCTTCAGCAGAAATACGCATACTGCTTATGGAGACACCAGAAGCAGTTGAATGAATCATCCAGTTGGCTTTAACTAAGCTTGGCTGCCGCTTTCCTCCTAGCATCTTTAATGTGTTTGTTTGCCTGCGGGGTCTATGGTTTTTTCCCGCCCTTCTCTTCTCTCAAATTGGGAAGATACAGATTTATTTCAAAACCTTTCAATGGACTTGAATCGATCAATACCATTTTGTGTGTGTGACGAAAGCATACAGGAGGGGGAAGAGCACCCCAATATAGCAGACGTTACAATTCTGATTTGCCTTTCATTCTTTTTCAAACCTGCACAATAGCATAACGAAAGGAATTTCAAAGGCCGATTTAAATTGATTTAAGTTAGAGCTCTTGTCATAAAAGTGTGTGTTTGCAAGTATCACAAAGATGACGAGAATGAGGAGAGAGACGGCAATAAAACGGAATCTGAGGCATTGTACTAATTTGAAAAAGCCTAAAGAACCATTTTAAAAATATCCAGGCTTAGAATGATTTGCTCCAAAGTCTTTTCAGATTTCTACAGTGCATGAGATAGACATCGAGAAAAATAAACATCTTGGATATGCTGGAGAAAGGATGTGAAAGAAAGGGCCGGGGAAAAAAAACACCCCGCTGACAAGAAAAATTGGAAATGGAAGGCTTTGTTTACTTTTAGTGCAGCAATGTTGAATTTTGCACCTTTCTTAGAAATACAAAGAATAGTGCACAAATAGAAATTAATGCCTAAAGATGATGTTTTCATAAGATAGAATAGACTGGGGCTAGTCGATTTCTATACACACATTTCCCTTTCTGCCTTGACTACACAACAGCTTTTGAACCTTTTATTATTATATTGCCAAAAAAGAAACTTGAATACAAATTTTGTCACACTATTTGGGGTCACCACAATAGGAACCTATTATAGGCTAAAGCAATGCATGATGCATTTCATACATAAAAAAAAATAAAATAAAATAACACACTAAAAAATGTAAGCATTGTTTTGAATAAATACCATTTATGGGAAATGCTTTCATAGTTAATATATGCCAATGTGGTTTTAATTGTGTGGTTCTCTTGTAATCCACATTTGGTACAAAGTTAACCAAAATTATTCTAATCTAACAGAATTGTTAGCTAGTCTGAGATTTAAAATTATCATAATAATAGAAAATATGCTGACAGAGAAACTTTTAACTCAAAACCTTATAATTTCAGATTGTGACTAGAATTTTGATCTTGTGTGACAGTCCATATTCTACCATCTACGCAAATTTGGAGAAAGAAAAAGACCCTGAAAATTTGTATTTGCCATATTTTATCTTAAATAAATAAGACAATAAACTGCTAGGCGTCTTAAGATTTACACTTCAATGACAGTTTTTAATCCAGTTACTGTGCTGTTCTACAATCTGCATCCTGTAAATACTTTCCCATAGCTTGGGTCTTCCTTTAGTTACTTTTGATGAATTTGTGGCATCATCCTAGCAAATGGGTTCAATTAAGACTGGGCAACCATATTGGCAAAGTCCCTAAAAGTGTATATCAGCACTAAATCAAGCTGGTTAGGAGAGACAAATATAATTAAAGAGAGCAACCAGTAAATGATGATGAAGAGGGTGATGAAAAAGCCACAGTCTGTCTAAACTCTCAACAAAATGTGCTACTGGTACTAATGAGCACAATATAGGCCCAGCTAACGAGGGCTTGTTCATCATAGGCAAACACAAGTCACGGCATAATCTTATCACCAGTGCTGTGCTCTCCTCAATAGGAGCAGCAGCCTCATTCCTGGACAAAACCAAGAGAAACCCAGTCATTCACTCACTCACTCAGCCAGATGACAGACAAACACTCACACACATTTGTTGGGGTGAGGTCTTTCCATTAAATTTCTATCCCCTACCTTTTAAATCTAACGCACAGAAAACAGTTTGCATTTTAGGTTTTAATTATGACAATAATATATTTTAGCTCTGCAATGATTTCAAACCTACATGGATACACACTTTACATACCCATATTTTTAATGCAAAGGCCTTTTACTTTTGATAACATTATGATCTGAAGGACAGAAATAATACTAACTTGTTTGGTCTCAGATGGACATCCACCACTAGAGGGCAGTGCAGCCCAGTCCTTGTTCATAGTCAACAGACCATAAGCATGAAAATGCAGCCAAACAACTGATAAAGACAAGTAACCTGATGGCTCAGGCTGATAGAGTGAAGGGAAGGTAGTCCATAGGGTGCACAAATTCCAAAACATTTATTATCTGCTTTGATTAATTCCTGATCAGTGAATATTTTCATCAGCAAATCCTCCCACAGGCCCACAGCCTATTGGCTTCCGCTTCCATAGCCTACTATTTGTTTTTCCTTGTTTCATTTTACTGTTACTGAAAAAGCTGGAGAAGGAATGGAAGAGACCGGAGAGGAAAAGTTTGGAGACGCTAACTAATGTGAATTAGCAATAAGTTTAAAGCAGTTAATAGGCAAACCTTGGTTGATTTAATTTGTTTACATACAGGGTCAGTGGAATCAGTTTCCAGTTGCCTTTTAAATATCTGTATGGACTGTCAAGGTGTACAATATAAAACAGTTAAAGTATGTTCAAACTATATCATTTTTAAGGTAACAATTACTAAGTTGATTTAAATTGTACACGTTTAACATTTAGCATTTTTACATTTCCAAAAAAACATTACTTAGTTCATTCATAAGTTGTTTGCCTTCTGGGGTCTAAATAAATGTCCCAAAATAGACAGGATCTTGGATATTGTTGTCTTTGTGGGGACATTTTGTCCCCATAACTTAGGGTTTACCCGAACCACACATACAAAAATAAATTCAAAAGCTGAGAGTAAATTTGTTTTTGTGCCACATCACAAATCTACCAGAACATTTTAACTATTAAAAGGTGCATATGAACTACTATATGAACTTATAATAACCAGTAGTATACATATAATTAATATTAACCAATATCAAAAAGTGCTATAAAAATATTCTTGACACAATGCAAAACTAATGTTTGGTTTTTAAAACCAAATTGTTACGAAAACTGTAACCTGCAACTTTTGTTTTTAGCTCAAGGAGAAGAGCAATCTGTGATGTTCATATTCAGCACATTTTTCAAAACAAAAATGTTTTAATAATAAAAGAGCGTGAGACATACAGAACGAGGAAGAATGGAAGAGTTCAATAATGAGAATAAAGGGAAGAGTTTAACCCGCTTTATCCTTTGGCTTGTTTTTTTCTTCACAGTGCAAAGCTCTGGCAGTCACAATTGGATGAACAAGTTTTTCTTTCCTATTTACCTGTCTCTCAAAGCTATGACTCATTCCATACCCTGTAATTATATGTCTTTAAAAAAGTAAATCTTCCTATAATGCACTGTAATTGTGTGTGAGTGTGTGAATGTGAAATTAGGTTTGGATGGAAAGTCTGATGGAGTTTAATCCTGATCTGATTGCTTCAAACCTGTTGAGCTAAACATCTTTAAATACGTACAAGAAATCATTTTAAACACATTTACTACAATTTAGATTACAAAAAATGTACATGTCACAATTTATGGCTCAAGTCGATATTCCGCTCTTTCCCCTGCTCTTTCCCCACACCCCAGTCTCAAGTTTACGTGTTTGTAAATATGAATGCTTCCTCTTCTCACAGACCTTTGCTTGGCCTCGAGGCATCAATAAACGACTGTGATGGATCCAACAAATCACACACTGCACTTACTTTACACATAGATATGCCTACCAAAGTACCTTCCTTGGGCAGGGAAAAGAGCCAAGAGCGGCACACAAACAGCACCCTGATGTGTCGATCTGTAATATCAAGTCAATTCTGCTAGTGAAAAAACAACCAAAGAGAAGGAGTTACAGCATTCACCTCAGGGTGATAATAACTGAATGAGATGAGACCACAGAAAAGGATGTTTCTTGTCTTTACTTGCCTTAAATGATCAAAAGGGAGTCGACGAAAGCTTAACAGCCGAAGGTTTAAAAGGCCATGGAGTGCACAAATAGCTCTATGTGTTCTCACTGCAAACCGCAACATTACACAAAAATGATCAACACCATTACTTCTCAGACATGAAAACGTGTTGACAAGTGCCATTATCAGACCGTAATGAATCAAATTAAACTACATTATAATCACATTTTCTCTATCTTTCATGCAATTTCAAGAAAACTGTCTTTAAATTGTGCACACAAGTTATAAAGACTCATTAAGCTTGTATTTGAGTCTCATTTCATGAGTGAAGGATGCTCCTCCAGCTATGGAAGGCTCTTGTGCTAGCATGTGACCCCTGAGGGAGCTCACGAGGAAGAAAAGAGATGAGTGTGAAAGATAAAGCCTGTTTAGAGTATGACATGCTTTCAGGCTTGAAAGAAGACACCCGAGTATATACTTAGGTCTAGACATGTTTGATCAACACCTCTATCAGACAATAATCTTTCTCCATAAAGTGTAGTGAAAGATTACGAGAGCACACAAAGACACACATGGACGGTTTGTGCGATATAGACAAAGACAAATAATGGATCTTAAAGTTGTTGTTGCAAGTGCTACCTCCATAAACTATGACTTTAGCATGATTTTACCTTCATCTCAGAATCAACAAAAAATGAAATATATATATAAAAAAATGAAACAAATATTTTTTTGATACTAAAATAAATAAATAAAATTATATTTATAAAATTAAACTAGCTTCATCTAATTGCCAAATCACCATTCTCATTTTTATCTTAAGCTCATGTTACAAAATAACTAAAAACAACAACAAAACATATAGTGTATGGTCAAAGAAAAACAGAAGAAAAAAAGCAAAATGACAGCACTCAACAAAATTACTTAACTTAAACTGTAAAAAAAAAGGAAAATACCTAAAACATTGTTAGCTATTTAACTGTTAGTTGAACTAAATAAATAAAAAAATACTTATAAAGCATCTAGCAATCTTAGTTAATATTAATTTAAGCAATACTAATACATCATCAAATCAGGTTGTGTCTGTTATTGTCACAGTTCTGTCGTGTCTACACCCTCTTCCTGTTCCCTCGCGTGTTTTTCCCAGTGTCATTCCCTTCACCTGTGGCATCAATCAGTCACCTTGTTAGTCTTGTCACCTGTGTTCCATCATACCTTGTGTGTATATTCCCTCATATTTTCCCTCACATTCCCTAAATTCCCTCATATTTTTTTTGGTTGTGTTGTTCGTGTATTTCTCCCTGCTTGTATCCTATTGGACTCTCTGAATCCCGTTAGAATTTATTATTCCTTTTGGACTTTCTTTTCTGTTTTTGCACAAAGTGCCCTTTTGGTTTTTGAGTTTGTGAATAAAGTGAAGTTTCAGTTACTCCTGTCATCCTCATCATCCTCCTCCTCCCGCACCTCACACCTAACAGTTATTAAACAAACTATCCAGCAGCAGGACCAGTATCTGCTCCTTTGAGCAAAGAAGAACATGACACTGTTAGAGCCCTAAAAAGTAACCTCTAGCAACCTACTGGTTTGCATATTTCTGACCAAACTGTCAGAAACAGATTTGATGAGGCCTGAGGTCCTCTGGTGGGACCTGTCCTCACATCTCAACACTGTGCAGCTCGATTGGCATTTTCCCCAGAGAACACCAGAATTCAAGTCAGCCATTGGTGCCCTGTTCTCTTCATGTAGGAAGTTCTCAGTCATCACGTGTGACAGATGTGAAAGAGTCGTAGAGAGGTTGTGGGGAAAGTTTTGCTGCATGCAACATCATCCAGCATGACCGGTTTGACAGTGGCTCAGTAATGATCTAGGGAGGAATATCCTTTGGATGGTCACACAGACCTCCACGTGCTAGCCAATGGTGCCATTACTGCTGTTAGGGACAGGGATGAAATCCTCAGAGCCATTGTCAGACCTTATGCTGGTGCAGTGGGCTGGGTTCGGGGGTTACTGGGTTCCTCCAGGTGCAGCTAGAGCAGTCGGGATTTTTGATCCGGCCCGCCGAACTTGTAGAAGTTATATTATGAAATTTTACATTTTATCATAATTAAACTTTGGTGGAGAGTAGGTGGAGAGTCCCATTTGTCCATTTATACCCTCCTGTGTTCCCATGTCTTTCTCTCTTGTTGACGCTACTTTGTGGATGTTCTCGTGTGTGTGGATGTCGTCTCCGTTTTTCTGACACTGTTACGTGCCGTTTTCAGTTGGTTATTAGCCTTTTGTTTCTGAGTTGGTGAATAAAGAGTTTCGGTTTGGAACCTGCTTTTCCTCACCTTGTGTCCGCATCGCACACGCACCACAGTTGATAACAATATTACTTAATGTAACTCACATGAGCTAAAATTAACTTACAATGAACAGATCTATTTTTTTTCTGGCATTGAGATTAACTCCTGAAATATATTGCTTCTAACCATTGTTAGTTCCTGCATTAACTAACATTAACTACTTGTACGTTATTGTAAAGTTTTACGGAATATACATTTACAATGTACAGCATCAATAAGTTCACCCCCTCTGAAACTTATACAATTCTTATTATAGTGCTAAAATGCTGTGTGACAAAAATGAGTACGCCCTCCTTAATGTTACTAAATAAAACTTTTTCTGGTCAAAGACACTTTTTAATCAACAGGTAAGTATGTTAAACCAAAACATTTAAAGAGAAGCAAATTTGTGACAATTAAAAGTGTTATATAGCCCACTGAATCATTCTCATAC
The DNA here is from genome assembly GCA_037043235.1 of Rhodeus uyekii. NCBI lineage: Eukaryota > Metazoa > Chordata > Actinopteri > Cypriniformes > Acheilognathidae > Rhodeus > Rhodeus uyekii. Next base: position 1,437,219 of record JAWRVZ010000040.1, on the reverse strand, counting down.
TCAATGCTGACAACAATGGAACCATTTGGAAGAGAACTGTCAGGAGACTTATTTCTCAGCACAAAAGAGGACAGTGGTACAGGAGGATTACCAAATCATTGTTTTAAGTGTGAAAATATAGCAAAAGTAACAAATTAAAAAACAATGGACTTGTGACAACAATCAGGCCTTCATTTTAAGCTTTCATTTAGATATGAGTGATTTTTTGCTAGACAAAGAGCAGGAAAAATACCAAGCGGGTGTCTCAGAGCTAGCAAAAGCTATGAAAAGAATGAGTGTTTATCTCACAAAGTAAGATGCAGCATGCAGAAACGTCGTGCATGGTTGTTGTTCACACTGGAACTGCCTACTCTATAGCTGTCACAGTCTGGTCCAGATCCTTATGTTTGTCCCTCATGTATTGCCGTAGCTGTCTTGTTAGTTTGATTACCAGTTTAGTTTCGCCACCTGTTAGTATTCTCCTAGTGTATTTAAACCCTCATGTGCTCCATTGTGATTGTCGGTCTTTGAATTATGTTTCTGAATGTTAGTTGTAGATGTCCCTTTCAGGTTTTTTGAGTATTGTCCCTTTCGGGTTTTTGCGTATCTCCTTGCGGGTTTAGAGTTTTCTGTTTGCACCCTCGTGTGCCTTTTTGTTTGTAGTTTAATAAAAGTGTTTTTGAGTTAAATGATGTTTTATTAACAAAGTTCGGGAGGAGCACGTTCAAATGATTAACACAATCAACACGTCATCAGCAATTACACCTCATCCTATCAGCTGGAGAGGAAGCATGTATATATAGAGATGTTTGACTCACCTACAGCTCTTTGACATTTTTCGGCATCCCTCCACCACCCCAACTCCTCACACTTAATTGTTCCTATCAAAGTCAGGATACGGGGGAGTGCTCCAGGTTCGGGCTAATACCGAGCTCGGAGCCCTCTCCTCGGACAGCACGCCAAATATGCTTACCATTTATTGCTCCTGAATCATTTGTAAGTGTGAACTCGTGAAACTTGTAATCCCCGAGCTCTGTGTGTCTCTGTGTTTTACGCACTGCCTCCGGTGTGATTACAATAGCCAAAGCACACAAAAACAATTAACATTTTCCAAGGCCCAAATTTACAAAATATAGACTTCTGGGAATCCATACTCTGGACTCAGGAGGCCAAAATAAATCATTTTGGATGCTGTTAGATATAAGGTAGTAAAGCTCTTATTTATGGATGCATAAGTGCGGAAGGTCTGAGGGAGTTGTACTTTATCAATGCTGTCCTGAATTCACACACCACTATGTTATGTAATACACAAACTTGAAACAGAAGATGCTGACCTCTCCTCATTTTTTTTCAACATGAAAATTATGATATGTATTCTCCAAAGTTGAAAATCCTTTTGTGGCTGCTTGCATTTCACCCAATCTTAACACTTTTGATAACATGTGGGGGATTCTGTAGAGCTGAACAACATTCATCATTAAAGCTCTGCGTATTTAAGAAAGTCATCATCCAAGAATTAAACAGTATATGAAAAATTCATGAACTTGTACACTCACTAAGCAATACAGTAGTACCTCAAGATACGAAAGGCTCAACTTACGAAAAATCCAAGTTACGAAAGCAAAGACGAAAATTTTTACTGCTCTACATACGTAAAGTTTTCAAGATACGAAAGTTTTCTGAAAGTCCGAGATTCGCCCCATAACAATTTTGAAACTCGCGCCGCACGCCGCCATCTTAGTTATAGTAGACGCCACCATTCTCCTGCTCTCCCATTGGTTCATGATGCTAGCCAAGCCATGAGATCCTTCTATCTAATTGGACAGCATCCCTCCCATCATGCATCTTCTATACGTACTGTCAGGGTAGGAGAGAGTGAGGACTCAATTGCAGGGAGGACAGGGTTTTATTCAAAAAATAAATCAAAACTCACGGACATAAACACACGGACGAGAGCAGGCGCGGCTCGCGCAAGGCTTGAAACCGCGCCCACTCACATGACATAGAGCTCGCAAGAACGAGTGTAAACACCTGTTCTCATGAGCTCACGACAAGGACGAACACACGAGTTTTGAATGCCCGAATCCCGATCCAAAACCGAAACTGAAACTAGACAAGACCAGTCTCGGGATCAGACATCATAACCCGCACATGAGACGTTACACAGACAAGCGCGCGCGCGGCTCGAATCCTCGAAGCCGTGCGCACACACACATCAAACACGAGACATTACAGTAGTGTCAGAGCTCTGCCACAAAACCAAGAAATGACTAGACCAGAGGTTTTCAAAGTCTGTGACAGTGGGCCTCCCTTTTGACACAACCCACCCAACGCCGCCCCCCCACCCCTGTATCTGTACTCGGACTGGGCAGAGCATAACCCGGAAGTGGGTGGATTTTAACCCGAAGGTGGGCGGGGCTTTAGCCAGTATGTTATTTTTAACCATGCAATTGATACAGGTCGATCAGAAATTGTTATATGTATTGCTGATTAAAAAACTATTTACATGACAACATCAGCATTGAGCTTCAGATCAATGGTTTTGATCACAAACGAACTATATAGAGAACAAGTTTTGCAACAATTAATCGAACTCATGCGGTTGCAATTATGAAGAAAACTGTAATGAACAAGAGTTTTCATTTAAACATAACTCTCTTTTTTTAACTTTTAATTTTTTTATGATCAGTGTAATTTTTTTTACATTTATTTCCACACCAGGTATGCGTGTGTGTGAGTGAGTGAGAGAGAGACAGAGAGGGGGGGGGGGGGGGGGGGGGGACTGTGTGTTCTACGGATCAAATAGTCTGACGCTGTTTTTAAGATCTGCATTCCTTTATTTTGTATGAAAAACAGCAAGAAAGCGTCAGACACTCAGTGCGCGAAGTTAAACAACTGAATAGAGCAGCAGACGGTTAAATAAAAATCTCTGACAGGCAGAGACACAACGCTAGTCGCATTCTATCAAGAACCACGTCTGAACAAAAACCCCACGTTTATCAGAACTATGCTGGTTAATAAGTACTACAAACAAACCGAAATAAAAAACAAACCTGAAGCTGAAGAAACCCTAAACGTTAACGGAAGACACGCGAACCTGAGTGATAGAGAGAGAAAGACACTGTCTAAGTGTTCTGTGCGTGAATGAGCAGGGCGGAGACGAATTCAAGACGAATTCAATCTGCATGTGTAGAGGAGGCGCGCTGTGACTAGCCTATCACAGAACACAGACACAGTCAGCTACCCAATGAGGATTTTTATTCAATCCGAGCACAGATAATGACTCTTATTACTCGTATGATACTCGTAGTCGGCAAAAGTGCTTTATCTGTACCGGATACTCGTTTCAGCCGAGTATCCGGCTCAACTCTAGTTATTAGACTATCATTTTTTACAACTCTCCGTGCCTCCCCTGGCATGCTCTGGCGCCTCCCAGGGGAGACGCGCCCCACACTTTGAAAACCCCTGGACTAGACCAAATGTGGCAGAACCCTGACACGTACATGCTGGCGTGCTTTAGCTCAGCCACTCCGCACCCGAAATTTTAAATTTTTTATGTGTTTTCGTAAAGTTAAGTATACGTACGTTATCTGCCGTTTGTCCTCCTCCTCCTCTGCCGCCACTTTCGGAGATAGCCTCACTCGAAAGGTAAGCTTCGACATTTTACGTTATTTCATTGTTTATAGGTCAATGTAGCTTTATTATGAAATTTAATGGGGTGTTTTTGGAGGGCTTGGAACGGATTAGCCATTTTACATGTAAAATGTGTTCCAAGATACGAAAAACTCATTATACGAAGGCCGCCTCGGAACGGATTAATTTCGTATCTCGAGGTACCACTGTATTCTTAAAATGATGGAGGACATAAGTAGACTGTTATACAAATGTTGAATTAAATCTAGAGTTTACTCATTTCTGCAATCCTTCTTTTAAACAAAATCAGCTAATTTACCGGGTACTTAGTTTTTGGATATTAATGAATTTATTTCATTCATGTTTTTATGAAATACTTCTTTAATACATTTCAATTTTGTCACCTTTTCATGAATTGTATTAATGAGAATAAAAAAAAAACATCTTTTGTATTTGTTCGGAGGGGGTGTACTCATTTATGCTGTGCACTGTATGTGTGTGTGTGTGTGTGTGTGTGGCATAAGTATAATAACATTGCAATAATAATAATATAATACTGTTTCATATGTTAGACCATGGGTGTCAAAATCTGTTCCAGCAGAGTCCTGAGTTCTTCAGGATTACTAGAAACTTCCAGGCACATATTTTGGAGCTAGTTGGAGCTACACTCTGCAGGACAGTGACCATCCAGGAGCAGAGTTTGACACATGTATTAGACTGTAATTTTTCATGTTCTTATATTCAGTATGATGTAGCTCATAATTCAAATAAATTTAACAGTTACTCATCAACCTTGAGATAATATTAATTCTAGCATACAAACCTGAGATAAACACAGAGAAAGACAGAGATAGCACTCTAACATCAACACAGATGCTTTAGTTCTGCCACAAATAAAGAACTATAGAGGCACTTTAACACTGACACTCATGTGGTGTTGAGCAAGGACAGACATTCTAACTTACAGAAAGGGTTTTTTGAATATCCATGTAAAGGTGCAGTACTGTGATAGCACAAAGGTACAGTAGTGGTTTCAGATGTTGATTATTTGAGATTTATCTTTATATATATATATGTAGATATATCTCAAAGTATCACCATCTGATACCACTGAGCTAACTGGTAAGTCATATATATGTATATATGTGTCATATATATGTATATGATCCAGGGTGGGGAACATATATATATATATATATATATATATATATATATATATAGTGCTGACCAATTAGCTCAGTTGTTCCCCACCCTGGTTCTCAAGACACTGCGCATTTTAAATGTTTCCCTAATCAAACACACCTGGGGGTTATTTCAGAAAGGAGGTTATTTGACATACCCAGGTATAATTAAGGGTAAGTAAGCGAATAACTCAACTTTCAGTTCCAAAAAAAGAGGTAACTTTCAGGGTATGAAAGTAGCCATTGCAACTTACTCTCTGAACATAACCTGTCCTGGAGCAGCTGCTGTTTGAGGATTAGTTTAGTTCAGAGGTGTTCTTGCACGCGCGTCACAGGATGGATGGATAGATAGATAGATAGATAGATAGATAGATAGATAGATAAATAGATAGATAGATAGATATTATAAAGAAAGATAGATAGATAGATAGATAGATAGATAGATAGATAGATAGATAGATAGATAGATAGATAGATAGATAGATAGATAGATAGATAGATAGATAGATAGATAGATAGATAGATAGATAGATAGATAGATAGATATTATATCGATCTTATACATTGTTGCATTCAGATGTTTTTGTTTCTTTTTACACCAGGACGTTTTCTATGCTATAATGTATTTCTATAATAGAAAATCATTTACGATATACCTTTCAAGCAGTGTAGAAGCAAAATTACAAAAAAAACTTTTACAGCCATAATTTCTTTGTAACTGTTAATACGTCTTTCTCTTTATTATATAATTAGCATCAAATAAACAATATAGTTGTTATTCACAGTGATTAAAAGATTTTTAAAGAAAAGACTGCTCAATTATTACAAAACCACCAAATAGGTGACGGTATTCACCAAGTATGTAAATCTGTATTAAGTAAAAGAAGAAGAAAAATTTAGTGTGGCACTTTTTCTTTGCATTCCTTTCCACACACTCGTGGATTTGTTGCTCTGTTGAGAATGTCCCGGGTGCATTTTTAAGTAATCAATATACCTTGACCAAACAAGGTTTGGGTTAGTCAACAAAGAGTTCAGTGTGTAACTTTGAGATAATTTTGCTTTCTGGAATACCCCCTTGCTTCAACTTAGGTCATTAGAAGAAACTCCAAGACCTGAAATGTATCTGTCATGAGAAAGACATCCAAAATCTGCAATATTGAGAGTAACAAATTAGCTCAAAAGGGACACATGAATGATTATAATTAATCATAAATAATTTGGATCAGTTAATATAATTAACTCGATGTAGCCAAACTAATATTACAATCAATTCAACAGCTAATCAATTCACTCATTTGCTCAACAAACACTCAGTATTAATTCTCTATCAATTGTACTACTCAGGGCATGAATCTTGTTTTGCAAGTAGTGACCACAGAATTAAAACTCATGTGAATGTGCACAAAAGCTCCCTTTCTAGGGAACTCGCACTGCGTCGAAGACGCTATGGAAACGATCTGCATTATTGAGTCATGAAGCAGTAAGCAAATCGAGTGAAGAGATGTCAGAGGCGGATGATGTCACAAATCAGGAACTATAAAAGGCATGCCAAACCAAATGGTATTAGCTTCAATGTCTTCAGAAGTGCTTTGTGTGATCGTTTGTCTTATTTATTTATCTACCAACGATTCAAAAAGTGAAATGGTGAACATTTCAGCAGCAGTTTAGATTGTGTTCATCCCTGCCCTCACTACATTACAGGTGAGGATACACATTATCTTTGAGTCGCTTGTTTAGGAGAGGAGCATGCATGGTCAGTGCTTGAGGGTGCTGGCTGTATTCATTATTCACAGCTTCCTTTAAGGAACTATTCAGTTCTGAGGAGCTGGAGGTTGTAGGAGGTGAGGATTTGCCACCTCATTCTCCGGCATAAGAGTAGTTGGTGGAGGTTGTAGTTGGTGGAACATTGACTGGCCAGCACAGAGGCGTCCCAAAAGTAAACTAATGTTTCCAATCCTCAAGACTGCAGCCTCCCCATCAAGGTCACCTGTTTTTTTCACACTATTCCTCATTTGTAGGTTTAAAAAAGCACAGTTATGAGAGATGCCTCGAGTTGAGGAGACTCTAGCGAGCTACAGTGATGCCTCATTTATTGCGGTTAATGTGGACCGGAACCCCCTGCAATAGGTGAAAATCCGCGAAGTAGGATCAGCCAATCAGCTCACGGGATACATCCACTCCTGCTCTCATTCATCGATCTCGCGCCGGGAACCAGTGTTGCCAGATTGGGCTGGAAATCGTCAGTCCAATCTGGCAACTCTGCCGGGAACCATGCCCATGGGTATGTACTAAGCCTCTGAGTTTCTCTCTTTGTCTGACATCCTGGGAAACTGTTTCTCTTGCGCATCACAATAAAACAACGCTGCTTTCTGCAATACGGCTGCAAATATGGCAGTATTTTTTAATTTTTATTTTTCAGTAAATATGTTTGAAAAATACGAGTTGCACTGAGACCGCAAAATTTTAACCGCGAAGTGCCGAGGGATTACTGTGTTCGTCTCCTCAGTCAGCATCATCCCTTAAAAACAACATTGACTTTGGAGGTTATGGAGGGTAGAGCATGCATCTCGTCTGGTCAAGCTTCAGCTTGCTTACACACTGTGGACTTGTTAGGCGACCTTGATGAGGGTGAGGGAATCGGCCCTGATGCAGTCTGCGAGCTGTGTCAGGCAACCGAGCTCGCTCCTTATGCCTAATCCCACGTTATTTTTCTTTGTGTTTTTGTTAATGTTCCTGTGTTTCTTGTCAAATTAGTTCTTGTTTCCTTAGTTATTAATTCCTCCCTGTTAGTTACTGATTCATCCCACCTGTGTCTAGTTTAGTTATTTGTGTATATAAGAACACCCTGTTTTAGCCATCCTTTGTCGGATCCTATCTTATGTTATGTGGTATAAATGCTATCATTTCCTTGTATGTACTCTCTGTGAGGACTTAATGCATCATGTGTTTCCTTAATGCTGCAGTGAATGTAGTCAGGATAACCGACCAAAACCGAGACAAAAAAGGACCTGTTACCTCCAGAATAGCCGGACGTCAAGAATATGTGGAGGGCTTTCTGCATCTCTACAATAAGGCACACTGGGCCGATGAGTCATACTGTCACCTGACCACCTTGTTGTCTTCATCACCACTAGCTACATCCAGTCCTCACAACCCACCTGCCCTGTCCTGCCTTGGATCTTCTCTTCACTCCTTCGTCAACCCCCAGTCCTCCTCTAAGAACTCCTCCCTCCCTCCACTGCAAGGATGCTCCTAGTGAGGGGTTGGAGTAATGTCAGGGTCAACTCCATTTATTCCTAAGAATCCATTGGCAATATTATTTTCAAAGTTTGTACTACTTAAAAATATGTATCCTTAAACATTGGTGAATAAATGGTATCTGCTCAGATTCTAAGATGGTGTTGAATCACGGTTTGATGGTGGTACTTGGCCTGAAAGGTCTGGAGACCACAAATCCAGTGCAAACTGTACATCCAAGATTGTGCATGGAAAAATTTAAAATCTTGTAAAGGTAAAATTGTGCCTCTGTCATTTATAACTACTCTCTAATTACTGTACTTTTTAATCAAATAATTTGAATACAAAGTCCAATATGTGTTTTCCTCCCATTCATGTTTCTCTCCCATTCTCATATCAAAACAAAATTGCCTTCTGTCCCATTCCAGCACATTCAACCATTCAAATCACATAACCTACAGAGTGTCCTTCTTCATTTTTGATCTCTCATCAATTATAGATTCCATCCTTTGGGACTCTAGGACAGTTGTGTTTTTCGGGGTGACTGACGCATAGGGACATCGCCGACTCATGCCACCAAGATAGCCGTCTTTGACCGCACCGTTTCTCCATTATTAATCAGAGTCTCTCCAGATCCTAACAGAGGGCTCGGGGAGGTCAGATCACATTAGTGCCAGCACAGAGACAGGCCTGAGATCTTCAGATTGGGCATTTCGCGCTACGCTGCTCCCACTCCTCAAGTACTGATTTGATATTAATATCCATTTAAGGCTTCTTCTCTCATCTCATTGAGATTATCAGATCTTCTTTGGCCTCTGACACTCATTAAAATATCTTTTGCTTTGTTTGAACTGTTGTGAAATGGTTAAGCAGTTTCAGGTTTAAATTACTCATAATGCTAGATGAAGATCTATTTGCGTGAACTCCAACATTTTCATGCCTGAATCATAATTTGATTCTTGCATACGCCGTGTGGAAGTCTCAAATGCACACACACTCACACACATAGGCAATCTTGTCTATGACATACTTCATCCAGCAATCATTTTCAGGATGGCGATGAGATCTGATATTGGAGGCATGTTTTTATTCGCCCAACAATGTCTGTTGGTCTTTCCAATAAGCGAGGAGCACAAACCACTCTAACGTGACAGTTCCAACAAAGATGGTGGTGACATCTCGTTGGTGGTGGAGAATGATTTCTCCACCCACTTCTGCACTTCCAGCAGTTATCTGATGGTATCAGATCTTTTTAGTAGCACAGGCAGGAGATTGAGGTTTTGGAGAAGGAGGGGGGCAGGTGACACAGTTGAGTGATTTGGATTTACCCCACTAAAGTAATGGGTGGGAGGGGGTTGGTGTCTGTGCCCGAAGGCCTGGAAACTGCTGCAGTGTCCAAGGCCTGCCGTCTTACTTCTATTGTCGTGCATGACAACTGCACCCCAACAGAACACATCAAGGGTCGAGTGTCGGGTCAAAGGTGATGAGGCAAACAGCACTTCAGACACTTAAACAAGGCTTTAGCTCATCTGATCCACACAGCCTGAAGAGTTTGTTATTGGGAGACTGTGGGAGTCGTAACAAACAGGTTTAACCTACCAGATGGTACATTACTTTTGACTAGAAAAGAAAGGCATGTTTCACACCATATTTATTTTAGCACAACGGCCCACATTAACTGCAGAGTACTGCCTAGAAGAAGTGTAGCTGCAAGCAAAGTTTTAGTGCTGAACCGATTTGATGCGTCATATTCTGCTCAGCAGAAAATATGAATAATATACACAATTTATGCAATCTAGGCTCTGAAGCAATGATAAATAATGGAATGGAATCTATAATAAATAAATCTGCTCACCCATTGTTTGACAGTGACGAGTGTCAGATTGATACAAGATATACATTCAGTAAGAAGTGCAACATCATTTTCTGATTGGTAAATGAGACAGAATCCAGAAATTCCTAAAATTCAAACACACACACATACATACATACACACACACACACACACACACACACACACATATGTATATATATATCAAATCAAATCATGTTTCCCATAAGAAATAACTGGGGAAAAAAAGAATCCATTCCATCCCTCTAAATTCTCCCTTATTAGTGCTAATAACAATGGCAAAAATATGTTTTTAATTGCTAAAGAGACATACACACACAAAGAAATTATAGGATATAAGGATGCCTGTGATATAAAATAAAATGTAGTTGTAATTATGAGTTCTTTCCTTCGAGACAGACAATACAGTAGCGGCTAATGGTGGCATGTGTGGGGGAGGAGGGAGGGATAATGTAGATAATGCAAACTCAAAATGGAAGTGTAGTGTTTCTTGCCGTGTAATGTATTGGATAGCCTCAGAACCTCATATTCCAAAAAAAAATGCTCAAAGGCTTGTTCGTATCTCGGAATCTCAAGCTATTACTGTGCATATTTATATATATATATATATATATATATATATGTATGTATGTATGTGTGTGTGTGTGTGTGTGTGTGTGTGTGTGTGTGTGTGCGTATGTGTGTATATATATATTGGAACCCGCTTATGTTGATGGCCTAGGGGGTTGCAAAAAAGCGTCGAGATAACCGAGGATCAAGATAACCAAAAGCCAATGTGGCGATTGGTTTGATGAAGAGATCGGCATGCAATAAAATTGTACACACACTGTAGATGTTTGCTAACAACAGAAGGCATATGTGCACCAAATAACAGCAGAGATTGTAACGGCTTCTTTGTTTATTTTGTGAATATACCTTTAAGACGGCGTATGTAGTTCTGAGCATGCTGTTCTGGCGTAAGCGTGCGCGCACGGGGAAGAGAGTGTTTTTGAGTGAGGAGAGAGATGGCTGCTCTACCACTGACAGTTATATAGCTTTCCTATAGTTCAATTAGTAGAGCATTGGTGTTTAGAACGCCAAGGTCATGGGTTCGACCCCAGGAAAAAGCAAGAACTAATTCAATGTTTTCCTTGAATGTAATGTAATTCGATTTGGATAAAAGTGTCTACCAAATGCATAAAATATATAGCATAATCTACTGTTTCTATTTTCCTTATATTTTTACTGACTATTTTCGTTCTGACACAGTTCTGAAAAGTATTGCACACGCGTTTACTATGGTTTCTTTATAAAGTCTAAAATGCTTTGTAGCTTTTTGCCTTTAATGGACTGCTTGAAAACAAATGCTTCTAAGCTTCTATCAGTAACGACGTCTTTGTCAATGTCAATGTAATCTGGGAATTCCTGGTCAGTGAAGGCGAACTCCTCCTCCTCTACCTTTTATTAGCATCTGTAAAGCTTGATTTTTGCGCGAGTTCTTCTGCGGCACTGCGCCGCAAGAATGAGTGAAGCATTATTGGAGTGAGCGACCATACAGACCGTGATGCACGTGCAGCGCAAATTCAGCGCATGCACAGTGAACTTGGTACTATCATTAAGCTCGGGGCTCGAGATAACTGATGTTAAGTGGCGACTTTGTCCCTCTTTTCTGCTCGAGATATCAAGGCAGTTGCTTCAATAAATTTAGCGGTGTGGTCCTGGTCAAGACAATCTCCTAAACTCCAAACTGAATGTCAGAATGGGAAAGAAAGTGTGACATGGTTGTTGGTGCCAAACTGACACAACCATTTGTAGTTTTTACAAATAATGGTGGGAAAAGGGAAAAACATCCAGTATGCGGCAGTCCTGTGGGCTAAAATGCCTTGTTTATGCTAGAGGTCAGAGGAGAATGGGCCGACTGATTCAACCTGATAGAAGAGCAACTTTGACTGAAATAACCACTTGTGACAACCAAGATATCCAGCAAAGCATTTGTGAAGCCACAACACGCACAACCTTGAGGCTGATGTGCTACAACAGCAGAAGACCCCACCGGGACCACTCATCTCCACTACAAACAGGAAAAAGATGCTACAATTTTGGCTTACCAAAATTGGACAGTTGAAGACTGGAAAAATGTTGCCTGGTTTGATGAGTCTCAATTTCTGTTGAGACATTCAGATGTAAAAGTCAAAATTTGGCGTAAACAGAATGAGAACATGGATCTATCATACCTTGTTACCACTGTGCAGACTGGTTGTGGTGGTGTAATGGTGTGGGGGATGTTTTCTTGGCACACTTTAGGCCCCTTAGTACCAACTGGGCATCATTTAAATGCCACGGCCTACCTGAGCATGGTTTCTGACCATGTCCATCCATGGCCATCTGACCACCATGTACCCATCCTCTGATGGCTACTTCCAGCAGAATAATGCACCATATCACAAAACTTGAATCATTTTAAATAGATTTCTTGAACATGACAAGAACACTGTACTAAAATGGCCTCCACAGTCACCAGATCTCAACCCAATAGAGCATCTTTGGGACGTGGTGGAACGGGAGCTTCGTGCCCTGGATGTGCATCCCACAAATCTCCATCAACTGCAAGATACTGTCCTTTCAATATGGGCCAACATTTCTAAAGAATGTTTCTGTACCTTGTTGAATCAATGTCACATAGAATTAAGGCAGTACTGAAGGCGAAAACACAGTATTTGTATGGTGTTCCTAATAATCCTTTAGTTGAGTGTATACACATGTTAAAAAAAACAATGTAAAAATTCCAGAATGCAGAAAAACAGAAATAAACAATAATAAAGTCAAATTCAAAGCATTTTTAATAATAACAGAGAAATGGTATATGAATCAATAGACAGGAAAAAAAATAAAAAAAATAAAAGTGAAAATAAATAAATAAAAGTAAAAATAAACAGATAAAATATTTAAATATTAATGAATTAATTAAATTAATTTTGCAATGTTGTGTTAACATTTTTACTCCCTGAACTTTTCGCTGGCCACCCTTGTAATTCCTTGTAGATGATATAAGCAGTTTATAGCTACAGTTTTTGATTTGAGCTTTGTTGCATGTAGATTCATTTAAATTTGGGTATTGTTGCTGTCTCCCTGAAAATATAATAACCCATTTTATTTTCTATATAAAGCTACAGCCTTGCAGCTACACTTACATGCAGCTTACGTGAACATGAACCAGGCCTAATGCTTACACTCCAAACTTTTCTCCCTTTTCGTAAATTCATCCTGTTAATCTGTCCTCTCTTCGTGTGCAGTAGGGGTGGAGATACATTAATTAGCGTTGTGGTTTACAGAACCGTGGCCCAGCTCAAACCCTGACTGTTTCTGCTGCTGAGGTTCGGAGACTGTGGGAGGGAGAGCTTTCTGCCTGGGCCTCTTTTCACTCAGTCCTGTCTTCTCATATTTAACATGCCTAATGGAAGAGCCTGTCTACAGCCTGCAGCCATTCCTACTCCTACAAGAGCTTTTCATCATCCAGCACCGAGAGGGGGCGGAGGGGCAAGAGAAAGAGAGAGAGATGCTGCTTTAGTGAAGAGAATTTAGAGAGGATTCAAAAAGAAGAGAATTAATTATCTGGAAACACATTACATTGAGAAGTGGAGTGGCTTCATTTCCAGGAGCTGAAGACAGAGCCAAAAGAGTAGACCAAAAGACAGAAATTATGTCATAGACAGAGGTTCCTTATAAATCTGATCTACATCTTTACCTTGATATCTTCTCGTTCTTCTTTGTGTATTGCATATCTGAGGTCACCTTGAGCCCCAACTATGTGTCCTTGGTGTCTCCTGTTTCCTACATGCTTCACTGAGCACTCCTCCAAGCACAAAACCTCCTCGCCTGCAGGGCTTTCTATACTTTAGCCATTTACCAGGGATTAGTGAGAGAAACAGAGAAAGAGAGCAAAAGGAAGAGAGACAGAACCTGGAAGATGTAACAGTAGCACAGACATATTTTAAGATGATGACAAGGTAGTGTTTTTGTGTGTTATTTATTTATTTATTTATTTATTCAGTCTTTTTTTAAAGACTAATCGCTTTTTTCACTCAAAAGAATGACAGTATTTAAGTCCTTTGCCATCTTTTCACAACGGGTAGAAGTCATTCTTACAGAAGAATTACATCTGCAGAAATAATACTGTGAAATTAAGTTTAAATATTAGATTATGACTTTGGCTATTAATTTTGAAAAGATATGAATGTAATGCTAAATTTGTTGTTCTTTTATTTTGCTATTTTATTAGAAATAAAATTTCTAAAGACCATTAATATTCCATAAAATGCTGTCTCAACTAGCCTAACAGAGTTGTTTGATGCTAATATGTTGTAGTTTTGCAAGGTCCCGGCATGCATTGTAGCATAAGTAAATTATATGGTTACTGTTATAGGCTTATATTTTTACTGAATATTTATGATTTTGTTGTTCTGTCAGTAAATACTTGTTCCAAGTCTGTATGCATTTATTTTTCTGTGGTAAACCAAACAGTTTTGATACTTTGGTATGGACAACAACTACAACAAAAAGAAACAAAAATAAATAACACTGAAAATAGCTAAAAATAGCTGAAAATGATTTTATGTTCCACAAAAGAAAGAACTGGGTAAACTGTCCTTTAAAGAGCCCATAAAACCATAACAATTACATTTCAGTCAATTTTATAAACAAGAAATCTGTAAATGTCTTGATAAGAAATTGTTGGCCCAATAAAATGTTTTATGTTAACTTAAATTATAAACAATATAGTATTATTGTAGACAATTAATATGACAACTGGTTTTAAAAAATTATATCCAGTAGCACTCCTGTCACCTGTAGGACGGCATTTGAGATGCACCAACATTCCAGAACAACATCCCTTCATATGAGAAGGCAGTGCATTGATGCCAGTGGATCAGTCAGACACACAATGGCTTGGTGGGTGGGTAAGGCCAAGCCTTCTTCTTCTACACTGGCACAGATTGTCCTCGCACTGGCACTGCTGAATGCCAGAACCCCTGACATAGTTGGCACATGAGCATAGAAGACCTGGTGAATGCCAGGGGTAAGAATGGTGGTTGCAAAATGCATCTGGACAACAGTAAATAATTGCTTAACTTGTTTTCGGATAATGTTCTCTTGTGATGCTATGTCAGAGTTTTGTGTTTACAGTCCCTTTATTCTTTTCGTTCTTTTATGCATTGTGTTGCAGCAAATACAGTTCTTTCAAAGTAATAAAAGAATCAATTCATCCTCTGTTTCCTTTTGTGCCATGCAAGTTTGATATAAAAAGTAAACAGAAGTTTCAGATATTACATTTAAAGAATTTCCCACATCACTGAATCACAATACAACACAAACAGAAGGATACAAAGAGGAAAATATAATATTCTATCTCTAAATCTGCCATAGAGTGAGAAGCCAGTGTTGACATTCCAGTCCATCAACTCACAAAACACAGTTTGACATTCAAATCACTGAGAGAGAAAAAGAAAACAATGTTTCCTTATTCTACTCACTCATTACCTGTCAAACAGCAAGTGGATAATGCACTCCCCTCTGTCATCAAAACAGAACAATTAAAACACTTCAAATACAGGAGCCGTCTATTTTACGTTGCTGCTCATTCGAGTGAATTTCATGTCACAACAAGCATAGATGTTTTCCGTTTCTAATATTTTTTGTTTCATGTCGGTGTACCTGCCAGTATTTTGACACATTAATTGCATTTGAGTAAAGTGATCTCAGACAGATTTTGATCATTTCACTTGATCTCACGTTTGTTAGAAAGTTGATCGTTTTAAAGATGCCAGGCATTGTGGGGGGTTTAGACTGGCGGTATCTTATAGGTCGCCCTATGAGCTCCATGTGTTTTCCCAGGGCAGTACCATGAGTCAGTCCCCACTCCCCCTCCCTTCCATAACCTCCACCAGGTTATTGAAATTCAAGCAAGGTAATCCAAACGCATGGGTCACCACTCCTCTAAAAGACAAAGACAAGGTTTTGGCAGCTGGGTTACACTCACACGGGGAATAAAGGAATTGGTCCAGCAGGTAAATAGGAAGTTATTGTGCAATAACAAAGACGTTGAGTTAACCTGCTGACCCTGTGCCTCCATTTCTATACCTTGCCATGAGCGAAAGTGTGTGTGTGAGAGAGAGAGGATTTTGGGGACATGAGCAGAAACTGTGGCAAAAACATTCATAGTTCAACTTGCGGCTCACCCTCATTTCTATGCAATTACCAACAGGTCAACTTCTTTGAACCCCCCCTTAGAAGCATTGCATTCTGTGAAACAAAAATAGCATTTCAGCAGTTAGAACATGGTTTTGTGTGTTTTGTGGCGTTTAACCACACCGCTGTACTTCACCTTCACCTCATCTGTCTTTGCAACAGGAGGACGCATGGAGGCAGAGCAGCCAATGACAAGACCTAAAAGGTCCAGGAGCGAGTGCTGAAACACGCCGGATAAACAAATAAATAAATAATTCACAATGAAAGAGGAAGTGAATAGGTTTTGTTCTATGTTGAAATATGAATGCGATGCACACACATACACATACTCACTAAAGAGAGCCATGACTCTGTTCTGATCTCAGTTATTTCTCTCTCTTTCATCTAAAGATGCACACTAATTCAGATGCCACTGTATCCTAGATTACATTTTTTATTTTGCATAGCTGAAAAAAAGTAACAAAATAAAATGAAAAAGATTGCACCTTTGGTTTCAATAGAAGGGAATACTATGGCTTTCTTTCTGCTTATAAATGGTCTATTTGGTTCTTTTACTAGCTCTATTCATTCTTTTGAATTGCATTTTGGGCCTGTGTGCACAGAGTCACAGATCAGCTGAGAACAAAACCATCCAATCATATGTCTTCTATGAACTGCATCAAACCCAAACAGAGACAAATCTTAGAATTTATTTGTATTTTTTTTTTACTGCAGCTTAATTAACGAATAAAGTTTATCTTCATCTCTAGTCATCCGATGGAATTTTTTTATCAGTTTCAATTCAACTTTATATAAAAAACACAGATCGTTTTCTGATGTGACCTACCGTTAATTTTATTGGTTTATTTGTGATTTTAGTTAGCCTGAGCCTCAGATAAATTTCATGTGATATGACCTGATTAAGAACTGATCTGATACAGTATTAATGACATGTCTAACACCTTTCTGCATGTAAAGCTAGTTGAGTCTCGTCCTCTATCTTTCCCTTGTTACAGATCTGGATTGTGACAGTGCAATAAGATGAATACAACTTAATTATAGATATTTTAAAGAGCCTTTTCTTTCTCCTCCTCATTCAGCCTGCAGCCAAACAGTACTTGTGTTCTGCCACGGCACATAAACACACACAAAGGAAGTTATTAGCGTAGATGGAAATCAAATTACTAACAGTATAAACCGCTCTTCTACCGTGCTCTCACGCCTGTAATTACTCAAGCTTATAGAACTATAATGAATGCTAATGATGCTCTCTTACCAAGTCACTAGACCCTCACTAGAACCTTGTTCTTATGTATGCCTTCTCTCTTTGTCCAAAAAACATCACATACAAAAAAAGTTTATTTTTCTTACCCTATTTGCATTTTTTTTATTTTATTGAGGAAGTTTAGATATTTGTACTAAAACCCTGACAAAATACAGATTAAAAGAAAAAGTTCAATAAAACTGAGTTAAATAAAATGGAAGTTAAGGGGGTAATCTAAATTTTATCTAAATTTTATTTTTGCCAAAGTATATAGCTACAACAATCTTTTATGTAAGGTTATGTACGAAATATTATTGTACTATGACAACATAACGGAACTCACAAGAATGAACGAATGAATGAATGAGTGAAAAATGCAATGGACAAGAAATGTGTGCGTTTCAGAGTTTTTGCCGTGCTTTTTTATCACTGAATGTTCAATCCATTTAGCTATTTTACCAATTATTATGTATTTGGAAACCAAGTTTCATAACCTTTATTGATTTTGAAATGTCTAAATTATTCCAGTCAAAGAGTTTTGTTTTCAGATGCTGCCTCTGTCTAAACACAGAACAAGGTTTGGTTTTACAGGCTATTTGAGTTCAGCACAGAGACATTTAAACTGTTTTGGCAGGACAAAGTTGCTCTGGAAGTCCACACAATGGCCTCCATCTCAAAACAAGTGTTCTTAAACGCTATTCATTTCAACACACTGAGAGAAAGCATATTCATGGGCAAATCAATATATAGAAAAAATGGCCACACATTTGACTTCACAATATATGCCGGCCTTGAGAGGCATTCACAAATAAGGGTTTTCATCTGTTGAACAGAAGAGTGCGTAGGAAGTGCACTACAAAAGTAATTGGAAACAAGAATCATTTTGAAAATGTTTTTGTTCCAACACATCCAAAGAAAAATTAAACTTAATAAATGTAAAACACAGAGTGGTGACTGAATCGCCTTGTCATTGTTTGTGATGTCGAATGCTTACTTACTTGAAAAGCTGTGTAATTTGTATTATTTTATCAGCACCACTATAATAATGTGAAAAAAACAGTTAGTCTAGTAAACCTTCAACCATAATGCATTTTTCTGAGCATAATGCTCATTTAATAATAATAATAATAATAATAATAATAATAATAATAATAATAATAATAATAATAATAATAATAATAATAATAATAATAATAATAATAATAATAATAATAATAATAATAATAATAATAATAATAATAATGACATTGATTTGTTATTTGCATGTAACTGGAATGAAATGGTCATGGAGCTGAATAGAGGGAGTCGTTTATTTTTTTTCACTTACAGATTTACTTATAGTGATAGCTTCACTGCAGCAGCCATAACGGCCACAGTCATAATTCTGTTCAGCATTACCATTTTCTCTCTGGTATTTCTCATAATATTTGAAAATATACAAACAAAATATATATTACCTTGATTGTATTCACTGGAAAATGATTGTGAAAACTGTATTTTATGTAGTAGCTTGGAGCCAGACGTAAATGTGAGTTTACAGTTGATTATGGAGGACAGAATATGCAGCATTGCCTGTGATGCAGTACAAAATATTTTTTAATATTTAAACTTTTACAGCATAATTACAACATCTACCAGCATTAGCTAACTATACCAGGCTAACCAGCCAATCCTTGACCCCTTGGTTTGTCCATTAGTCCATAAGCTAAGCATGAACTCAAAAGTCTCTATAATCTTTAATCAAAATGTAAAAACGTGCTCCTCCTCTGAATTTGTTTCCTTACTAGATGTCCTTCCTACAGAGGTGTGTGCACATGTGATTCAGCTGTTTCCCTCCCAAAAGCCTGTTCCCTATTCCCATATTACTGCAAACACAAAGGATGAAAAAAACTAAATATTGCTGTTTTTTAGTACTGTATGTACAGTGTCCTATATAAATGAAACTCTTAGACATCATGTTTCCTTTAGTCCATGTGGTGAAAAACTAAATAAATAAAATTGACTTGTCTTGGATCAAAAATTTTGAATGTACAACAACATTTTTTATGGGTTTTCCTGTAGCTCAACCAGTAGAGCATTGGTGTTTACTACGCCAAGGTCATGGGTTTGATCCCAGAGTAAGCAAGAACTGGTTCAATGTGTATCTTGAATACAATGTAAGTAGCTTTGGATAAAAGCATCTAAAAGCAGGAACCCATAAAGCCATTTTAGTAGTTATCGTAACACTTTTTTATCATTTCTAATTGCTCTACAAATGTTATATAATTTACATAATTATTTTCTACTAATTAACATTGTTAACACAAATCTACAACTTATCTGTAAACTGTGTAAATGACCATAAAGTACAAAGACTGCTGTTACATCAGTACCAGAACGTTTTAATAAAATAAAATACATCTATGTAGATGTTGTAAATTACATTATTTTGTTAACCAATTTACTTGTTCAAAATTCTTCTTCTTATACCATATTTGAAATTATAATGGAAATAAACTCCAGCCACTCGTTTATACTGTTAGGATCATTCAGAAGAATTTTGAAGAGTTGCTGTTGCTCAAAGGCCATGAACAGCACAATGCTTAAAACTTTCATATCTTACGCATTTCATTAGTCAAATGTTGTCTCGAGCAACAGTGCAGGAGCCAATAAGATATAAGGATATAGTGGCTAGCATAGTTCATGCTTGTTGGTTGGATTCTCAGTGACAATCATTTAGCTGTTGGAAACTGTTGACATGGTCTTGAACCTTTCCTCTGTATAGATCAGCCCTCCATTTAGCTTGATTTTACACCTCCTTGGTTCGGGAGTTAGTTGGTATGCTGAAATCTATCAGATCTCTTTTCAGGACAACTTTATCCTGCAGTTTGGGTCTAGCAACAGTGCAGACACCTTCCTTGAGCACACTGGGCTATGTGGGAGGGGGGAATTCTGGTGACATATTCAGCCCATCCCACATTATTTAACTGAAAATAGTGTGCGCTGGCAGTTTGTGACAGTCATAGTTTGTTGATTGGGTGCGAGAAACAGTCAAGCAGAGTCTGGTGAAGATGTGTATAATGAAGCATAATCGACATAAAGCAGTTCTCTGATGGCAAACTCTTGGGTTTTAGTTCTTGCTCTGATGGGATAGACTGAAGAAATTTCCATCATTTATAGTCAAAAGAGTGACTTCGGTGTGAATATCCAATTTCTCAAAGGCAGTCTTGAACACATAGGTGAAACAAATGCCGAAGAGGTTTGGAGCAAGGACATAGTCTTGTTTTACACCTTGATTTATAAGGAATTCATCTAAAAGGTCACCATCAAATTGAACTCTGCCTTGCATTCCATTATGAAAGGATTTGATGAGTGATAAAGGGTGGGAGGGCAGCCAGCCTTTTGCAGGACCATGAAAAGAGCTTCTCTGTCAGCTGAGTCAAACGCTTTGGTCAGATCTACAAAGGCAAGGTAGAGCGGCTGATTCTGTTCTCTTGATTTTTCTTGTAATTGTCTCGCAGCAAATATCATGTCTGTTGTGCAGCAGTTGAGCTAAAAGCCACATTGAGACTTGGCATATATGAGTCAATAAGATGCAGGCAAGGGCTTTCCCTGTAACAATCAGCAGTGAAATTCCACGATAATTATTGCAGTCTCCATGGTCCCCTTTGTTCTTGTAGAGGGTGATCTTTGCATCTTAGAAATCTTGGGAAACATGCTTAGAGCTCCAACACTTCAAAATAAGTTGATGGATATGGCGAGCTAGGGGTTCTTTTCCAGCATGAAGAAGCTCACCTAGTATTGCTTCAGCGTCAGCGGCTTTCCTCTGCACAGTCCTGGTCATTTCCTCGTCTAGCTTTGGTTCTACATCTAAGCATCTATTGGACACCCTTAGTTTTATAAAAGATCATGCTTTTTGAGATGTATGACTCACTGTAGTGCTTTATCCAATGTGCAAGCGTTCCTCAGGTCTGGGTAATAGGTCCTATTGCAGTTTTGTTAGCATTATACTTCACTTTGATATTTCCTGAGATTTTTACAGTATAACGTATCCCAGAATCTTTTTGTACATTTCCAGTTGGTTGCTTGTGCAGAAGATTTAACAGCATGATATGATACTGTTGCTTATCTTGTGGGTCTTGATTTGAGGTGGGTCTTGATTCTTTCCATATAACGTTTGTCAATCATGTTGTTTTGTTCATTAACATAACTAAAAGTGAAATATTATTTAAACTTACATAAAATAACAGTCTGTTATGCCCAATGCAGTCCAACTGTTCATTATCTTAGTATGGGCTTTTGTGATAAACTTGCAAATGTGAAAGAAGAAGGGGGAGATAGGTGGTTGTGAAGGTCAGCCCATAGAGATTCAAGTTTACATAATGAAATGTTGAGAATGATCAATTACTGATTTACATTTTCATCAGAGACAAGTGAAAGTAGAACAAAGTAGAGAATGAAGTAGAGTGCTATATCAAGGACTGAGTGGAAAACATGGTCTTTTCCTGGTCTCTTTAGTGACCATATCTCAGTCAGGTGTGAACGCACATCTAATGTATTTTAAACAGATCTCATACACCTCTCTTGTGTATATTGGTATTGCTATAATACACCTGCAATAAATAATAAATACACATTGGATCTCAATGAAATAAATATTCAATTTGAAAATCTTTATTTATATACATTCTATAATTTGCTAAGAACAAATTTATGTGACAACAGTCAGTGGAAGCCAAAACCAACAGGCTGGATTCAAAATCATACCAAAAGTCTATGTAAGTATCTCAAGTTACAGGCTAAGCCAACTTGCATGACGTTCATCACAGTAACTCAGAAATGTAAGTCAGTAGTGTGTTTGGCCTCAACATCTGGGCATGCTCCTGATGAGATTGTGACATCAGTGAGCTCCTGAACAGTCAGTAGTGCTGTTTGGTGCTTTGGATGCTCCGATATACAGTATAATGTCCCAGAGTTTTGGATTGTTTTAGATTCAGGTCTGGGGAACGTGAGGGCCTTTCAATACCCTTGTCATCTAAAAACTGCCTACGCATTCTAGCCACATGAGTCCAGGATTTATCATGCACCAGAAGGAACCCAGGTATTACTGCAGAAGCTTAAGATCTGATAATGGTTCTGAGGTTCTATGTAAGATCATAGTAAACTAGTCTAGAAACACCATAAGAAAAACATACATACATCATCTCATAATTACCCTGGCTCTATGAGCTTTCTGTATGACACAGCAAAGGCAACAGGTTTGTCAAGGTCACTGTATCATTATAAATTGATGCTTTTTTAGACTCTGTGCAGAGACCTCAGTGTCGGATGCAGACGTAATGATAATGGAGTATGGGTAAACAAGAAACCTTAGTCAGACCCTGTATCAGAGTCACTAAGGCTGTGTCCGAAATCACATACTCTCTTGAGTAGGTACTTATTTTGAATAATTGCTTACTTTGCAAGCACTAAAAATGTGTGTTCTATTGTATGAATGTATGTAGTATAAATGCAATTCGAATGTACCCTACATTTGCCATGTTGTTATTATAATGTGACCTAGCAGCATCAGTTGTGTCACTTCAGTGGCATTCCTGTTAACTTCTGTGTGCTTCCGGGGTCATGTCCTTCACCTGTCATGTCAATCACTTCCTTGTTAGTCTCGTCACTCGTTCCCAATCCCCTCTTGTATATAAACCCTCATGTTTTCCCTAGTCTTTGTCAGTTGTTACAGATTCTACCCTGTGTGGATGTTCTCCAAGTGTTCCGTGTTCTCCGAGTGTTCTGTGTTCCCAGGTTTTGAACAAGTATGCCCTTTTGTTTATTTATTTAAAGTATTTTGTTTTGTCTCAATAAAAGAGAGAAATCAGTTGAAACCTGCTCTCCCTCCGCCTTCATCATCCTACATCACACAAAACCGTTACACTCAGTAGAAGTAATCTGGCACTTGTTGCGATTCTTTTGTGAGTACTGTAAATTCAGACATACTACTCAATTCACATACTGTTTTTTGCCTACTATATAGTAGGGAAGTATGCAATTTCAGACACACTGTTAACTTCTAGTAAGTGAGATTAATTTGGGCTAATGAGGCTGAATCATTTAAATGCAGATCTTTTTACGCTCAAGTGGTCTTAATTAAACATGATTACAAGAATTGCTACTGTCTTTAATGAGCCAGTCACAGTTCTCAAGCAGGTCTGCATATGACTCGACCTCTTCACAATGTCAAGTCACTTTTATTTATATAGCCCTTTATACAGATTGTTTGAAACCAGCTTTACGGTGATAGCAAGTAAATAATTCAATGATCCATACAGAATTATTTTCAGTTGTACAGCTGCCCAAAAAGAAAATAGTATAATTGTTTAGCTGAAGTTAGTTCACTGTTCATTGCAGGATGTGTAGCATTTTGTTTTTAAAGTGTTTCTTCTTGATTTTTTTTTTCTGTAATAAACCAATCACATTTTTCTGATCTGAACGAGAAAGATAGACTGTATATTTGTAAACTATCCTAAATCCCTTCCAGAAAAAGAGATTAATTTGGAGGTAGTCATAAGTGTCTTAATTTGCTTTATCGCTACTGCTTTCGCAAGCATGCTAAAGGCCCAATTAGCTCCTGAAGTTGTATAAATATTCATACTTTTGTTTAACTCACTACCGTACATCAAGATGATCTGCGGTAGCTTCCTAAACAAACAGAGAGTGAGAAATAAATATATAATAAAGACAAAAAGTGAGAGGGAGCGGGGGTCTTAAAACATCAAAGACTTTGCTATCTCTGTGGCATGTAAACACTGAGTGCCTTTCGTGCATCGAAGAGCCCTATTTAATGATTCTATGGAAGATTGCCACAGTGACAAGCATCCTGCAATAAATAAAATTAACAAACATTTCTGTAGGGTCTGTTCAAAGGGAAAGGGAGCCCAATGTTTTTTGTCCCGATAAGTGGTCTATACATCCCTCCTGCTCTTTCCTGATTAGTCTAATCCAGTGAGAAGTGCGTGCCGGGGTTCTGATTGAGTCAGTCACCACGGCCCCTGAGGGGAACCCTCCTGATAAGTGCCTTTACCTTTCACCTCCACAGCCCCACGCACACACTGCTCTAATCTCATTTGGACCAGGAAGACATGCTCTGGCACGGGGAGCAGCGATTAGCATCCACTCAGCTTACATGCTCTCTCTCTCTCGTTTTCTCTCTCTTTAGCACACATATGCGCAGTCCTTCACAGGCCTGCAATCAGACAGACCACTGCACCCTATTTGTGCCCAAAGAGAGAAAGACTGGCATACCAGTTTTAGCTCATTTTTGAATGACTCGACTTGATTTTATCTGCTGGAACTGATGAATGTGAACCAATTATGCGCATGTAGACAATCCAACGAATAACAAAGACCTAAGAAGGCCTTGAAAAGCATGTGTGTGTCCATTTCTCCATGGATACTCGGTGTATGGCACTGACCTGATTGGACAGTAAGTTTATTAAGCTTTCAACAGAAGGAGCAGCTTTTTGAAGTCAGGCATTTAAAAAAAAGAGCTCACTTAGGCCCGAAATGGTCTGAAGAAATTCCCGTCTGGCCATCACAAACAGTTCTCTTGCTGAAACCGATTAATTGCGACTGGTTTTTTAAAACACACTAATCTCCTTTGTCGAGACTGATGTTTAGTTGATATAACTGCAAATGAAATTTAATTACATTTGATGTGCAGCCTGCAGGAGAAGCGCTCTATCTTTTCTACTCACCTGAGAGTGTCTGGGAAGCAAAGGTTATTTCTGACATCACTTCTCTTAGAAAGATACCTTTGTGAGGATCTTAATAAAGGTAACAAGCTTCTTTTGTTTGAAAGCAAACAATGTAGGCCTTTGTCTTGTTGTATGCACAATTCAGAGATAAATTTGTCAATTTTCAATTTCATTCATTCTTTGTGATTCATGCCATCATTAGAACTTCCCTGTTGGAATTTTGCTTGTACAACACTACAAATGTCAGTTTGAAAGCCAGTAATTACTTTCCTTTACTTTGAGTCAGGCTAAGCTCTGGAGAGTTTCAGGGTCATTTGATTGTTGTGTGTTCCTGACAGGGGATCCAAGTGACTGGGTATGAATGAGACAAGTGACATCTGGACCCACACACCAGTCACATGGGTCTCAGACCATTGACTTGGGTTTAAGTTTTCCTCTGTTAATATGCTGCAAACCGAAGGATGACTGACAGCTTGTCAACCTGCATGGCAGTATGTGTCATAGAGCCCAATGTTGTCGACGGACAAGATCCTTTCGCTACTGCTTAGTCAACATCGGTAAATAATGCAGTCATTGGTATGAGAGATGACACATAGCATGATAGGATAGATTTATATTTGTATGTGTGTACATTTTTGCATTTTATGTTTGCATAGTATTATAAAATTGGTTATATATGGTGCATATGTACATGGATAGTGAAAAAGGGTCATACTTACTTGATAACATACTATTTTGTTGTCTATACTTATAGTACAGTTCATTTGGGGTCAGTAAGATTTCGTGTTTTTAAAAGATGTCTTCTGTGTTCACCAAGGCTGCATTTATTTGATTAAATATTGTGAAAAATCATTAAAAACATTTTTTTTAACTGTTTTTAGTATATTTTAAAATGTACTTTATTCTGGCCATGCCAAAGCTGAATATTCAGCAGCCGTTATTCCAGTCTTCAGTGTCATGTGATCCTTCAGAAATCATTTTAATATGCAGATTTGGTTGTCAAGAAACACTTGTTGTTATTTTCAACAGTGTCTTGATATTTTTGTGGAAACCATGATTATTAATATTTTCAGGATTCTTCGATCAATAGAAAGTTTTAAAAAAAATTACATTGTAACAATGTAAAGTTATTTTTGTCACTGTGGATCCATTTAAATGAGATAATTAGGAAATGAGCACCACGTGAATTGTATGAGCACCAAGGCACCGCATGTGTGCCAACTGTTCCTTGCAACACTTCATAAAATAAATCTAGGTCTTTTTTTCTTAAATGTATAGGCACTGACATGCCGACTCCTCATTTCCATTTCTCCACGGTTTGTGGCTTTAAAATTAAAATATCCCACAAAGAAAGTGTTTCTTCTCGCCACTTTGTTGACAAAATGTCTACAGAACTGCACTGGAACCCAGAGCTGTACCAGGATTATGATTACCCTCTTCATACCAGCAGTTAAAGTGAAACATTTGTCTTTCAACAATCTTCACTTGAAAGCTAAAACTGGGGAACTGATAATAGCAACATGGCTTAAAATGGTTACCTGGACACACACATGAATATATATCATATTATGTTATATTAGATTCTACACCATGGCTCCCTAAAACACTGTATGTCATCACTGTCTCACCACATAGGAGAGAAGTGAAAATAAATTTAAACACACACACACATACACAAAACGAAACTTTCACATCACTGTTGGCTAATGGAATATAACAGGATGCAAATTGTACTGAAGAACAGAAGTTGATTTATGAAATTAGAAAATTCTAATAAGTTAGATATTTAGAACTGACGCTTCCCTGAACTCTGTGCACACTCTCTTTAAGGGTACTATAAATGTATTACCTACTTGACTCAGGAGAGATGGAGAAAAAAAAGGTTGTCCAGGCCAACTACATATACTTTAGAGTATATATGTATAAATAGAAATGTTTGAGGAATGTAGTGATGTTTAACAGGAAACAGCATTGTTTCATCAGTGTTTGCTCACAATCATAGTCATGAAACACAATTTTGTTCCACAGTACATATTAATTTTTACATTAAGCAATAGGTTTCAGTTCTATTCAAGGATGATCAACAAATTTCACACAAATACTGCTATTTGACAATTACTTAGACTAGATTTAAGTGTATATAAGGATAGAAATAAATCTAACCCTTTCATTCTGTAAAGAACCAGTGCTTATTGGTTTTAGAATCTCTGGCATAGTTACAAACTGAGTATAATAACTGCTGTGAGTGGCAAAAAGTTATTCACTGCAACACAGGAAACAGTATAGTATGGATTATATCCAGCCAAGAATGTCATCCATGAAAGTATATTTCAAATATATAATGAATAAAATGTATAACTTTTGAACTTTGAACTTTTAGTGGCAAAATAATCATATCCCAAATACTTTTCAACCCCAAAACAAAGTTTTCATTTGCCATGATCAAACCTTTTCTTACCTGAACAGAAAGCAGTTTTAGTGTTTATGAACTGTTGGTACATAATCTTCCCAAAATTATAAATTATAAATCCCCAAATTATATTTCGGGAGACGGTCTGCTAGCATAAACAAATATTAGACCGCATTTTATTCTATTAAACTTGATTATGAAAGGGTAACTACATTACACTTTAAAAAAAAAATGCTACTGTTATTTCAACATCTCTGTTTCCGTCCTTTTAACACGCTGCAATACTTTCCATAATTTATACTAAACTTATTCTTCTTATGCTTTCAAAGTTTCAAATTGTTTTAAAATCCGATGTATTATTATTATTATTATTATAGTTTAACATATAATGTGTTGCGTGTAACATAATACTGTAACACTGTTACCCGACCAACTGTGTAGGAAACGCGCTGGGTAATAGACAGCAAAACGTCTTCAGCTCCCATCATTTATAAAACTCCTTTGAAGATTTACAGCGTCACATATAAAACGAATCTATAAACTAATCTGAAGGAATCTGGAGTTTCACATTCTTTCGGCCTTGAGAGTCACTCCAGCATCTGTGACCCATATTGAAGACATGACCGTTATCCAAAACTTTTGATATAAGGGAAATTCATATTTTACAATAAAGTCATATATTTTTCTTACAAATCAGAATATGTATCAGTATATGAAGGAACTATGCATAAAGCAGGATTTGCTGTGTTTTGAGTATTAACTGTTCAGTGTGTGTGTGTGTGTGTGTGTGTGTGTGTGTGTGTGTGTGTGTGTGTGTGTGTGTGTGTGTGTGTGTGTGTGTGTGTGTGAGAGAGAGAGAGAGAGAGAGAGAGAGAGAGAGAGAGCATATACACTCTCTTTGAATCAGTCGGAGGGGAAAAGTCTCACTGTATATCACATTCCCGACTGGACCAGCACATTAAACCACCGAGGCATGATTCCTTTTCTCTTCCATATTTCCTTATCAGCTCCTTCACCGTTTCATTTCTTTCACATGAGAATTCAGGGACCCCCAAATTCAAGGCCGGCGCTTCAAACAACAGCACAGCGGTTTACTTTTCTTCTGTCCAAATGCTATCCCAGATCCAATTTTAGATAGACGAGGCTTCAGCAATGATGCTTTTAGGACTTTCCGAGAGAAAGAGACAATAGTTAAAATTTTTAAATTAGATCAGCGTAACAGCAAACCCAATATATCGCAATATTAAAATGTACTATATTATGTCTCACTAAATTTGGACTGAGATAAGCATGTTTTTCACTTCTGTAAAATGACACAATTAAAGGTCATTATAAAATATATTTTGGAAAATAATGTATTGTCATAAAATAATTGCTTTATTAAAAATAATAATAAACTAATCTCGGGCCACGATTATGCAGTGTAAAAAAAACAGTTCTTGTTGTCTCCCTCAGTGCATTGAGCGGATTTTAGTTTTCAACGAAATAGGCCTGGAAAATTAGCATGGCAAGATTCAGAGCAAGATATTTTTAAGCTACATATCAAGTTGAATACTGAGCCATGATTTCAGGGTGACATTAGGAGACAATAATGCAAATGACCCATGGCATTCAATTAAAAGTGTCATGTCCCCTCACTTTTGTTTCATGTGTTTTATATTTTCCACTAAAGTGTTTGAGAAAGAAAGCGCCTTGTGTCCCCCTCCTCATTGAATTTTATCACTAAATGAAGCATATAAATGATCTGAAAGCACAGCCTGTCGCATTAAATTAAATAAAATAAAGAACAATTATCCTCTCTTTTTCTCTGATCTCCTGCTGAAAGGAGTCTTGGCGAGATAAGGCAGATTGAATTCGGGCTCTCCGTTGAGCTCAAATAAAAACGTCTCGGAGAAGAGCCACAGATTTAGGGTTCTATAATTTCAAATCATAATGTTCACCTCTTTTTTCGGGTTTTATTTGTAACGCTTTCTTTCACCAGAATGCTTGAGAAAATAGTTCAAAATGTCTGCAATGATCACAGTTGATTAATAGCTGAGATGGGCTCATAAATTAACATCTAATTACACCCACATGCTCATAACTAAACATAAAATCCTGGATTGTTATTCTGGATTGTTCAATGTGTCATTTTCTTTATGTTGTGTTGACTGGATCGATATGACAAATTGTGCATTTTAAAGAGACTTTCCGTGCTGACTGGGCGCTGAGTTAAATAGTCATTTAAAAAATATATACTTCATGAAGGGGTTCATTTAAGTTTAGGTCTTGTTGTTTGTTAAATAAACTGGTAATGGAAAAACGCACGTTTCCCGCATTTCTTTTAGATTAGAAGTGCTCCTTAAAGTTCCCTAATTATCATCGTCCAATTTCAAAGTTGAATCTGCATGCTTTAGGGGGCTGATGTAAAACTTGCTATTCGGTTCAATGGAGTATCACCCTAATTTACAGCGGCAGATAAGAGCACAGTCTGTCATAAAAATCTGAGCCCCCTCCCTCCCTTATATTGAATTGCACCTTGGGCAATAGTGCAGAATCGTGAATCTTAACTTCTTCCAGCATATGTTCCTGGCAGATAAGTAAACAATCTGGATGTGAAATGAAAATTTTAATTAATACAGTAATGCTATTACACCTCGGTGTGCAAATCCCATTCCCCATCCCTGCGACAATAGACAAAAGTACAGGCCAATTCCAATCCTCTGTTTGCAGCCCAAACCCAATTGTTCTGCGAGCTTGTTTCCTTTGAGTGAATCCCATTCCCCATTCACGCATCTGCTTTAGTTTCAGCAACTCTTTTTTTCCCATCTTTTTTGGAATACAGGAGGAGAACTTGTACCAACTGTGTTGGATTAGTATTATGTGAGTCTTGAGAAAGTGTGAAACAAATATTATTCTAAACGAGTTATAACATGTTCTGTTCACATTAAAAGTCGAATTATTTAACAGAAAATAATAATTAAACTGAATTAAAGGCTAAACTGCATTTAAAAACAAAGTGCACTAATTTTGTTTATTAACCCTAAAACAACTGAAGCCAATGCTACTAGTTACTACTTCTATTATTATTATTATTATTATATGACGGTGTTGATTTTTTTTAAAAGGCCCATATTTTAGACAGTGAATACTATTTTATACGGGTGAGTAAAAACCACAAGCAACGTCATAAATCACATTTTACATGTAATTGTGGTTTATGCAGGAGAAGGTATTAATTCATTTATTGTGTGCGACTTCTAGTAAAACATATGTTTGTGAAAAATCGTGCCGTAAATCGTTTGAACTATCTAAGCGGTTGAACAGGTGGAACAAGCTTCGAGCCCCGGAAGCGTGAAACGTCTCATACACATCCACATATCAAAATAGTGTGATACATTTTTCCGTTTTACAAGTTTTACACAGTTTTACAGCAACTCGCGCGTATTTACAGTAAAAAAAACATACGCTTAAAATATAAAAGAAAGAAAGAAAGAAAGAAAGAAAGAAAGAAAGAAAGAAAGAAAGAAAGAAAGAAAGAAAGAAAGAAAGAAAGAAAGAAAGAAAGAAAGAAAGAAAGAAAGAAAGAAAAAGAAATGCAAACTGACAGCTTCTACATCTGCAGTCTGTTCCAATGCGTCACGGCGCGTCTGTAGGCGCCACTCGGCAAAAATCTGCCCACATTTTGAAGCACCTGACGCTTTGTTCTCTTATTTTTATTGGAAATTGTTTTGTAATACTAAATGACATGACTCATACTCGTACCACCCCTTCTTCTGTCCAATTTCCATCCTATTGTGGGTCTCAGGGTAAATCACAATTCATGTTCGCCCTCAGTTTCCCTAAGCGTCCCTGTACTGTAATTGTTTTGCCATTTAATTTGGACCGGTGGTCCCCATGGACGAGTCGGGAACGCCACGCGCTGACAGAGTTCATCTCAAATCTATCCCGAAAAGCCAGATGGTTATTAGACAGCCGAAACGTTGGACTATTTAAGCAGTGCTGATTGAGAAGATAATTATTGTAGATATCTATTTAGCCTATACGATGAATTTCTGTTTTATGTTTAGCAGTTAAGGCCTGCGTTCTTCTCCCTGCCCGACAGAGTTCATAATATTTGAATGCATAAAAATAAAAACCGCTAAGTTAATACATAACAGGAAGAGTAAATATTTATTAAACGCATGTTCGGGTACACCATACTTACTACCGGCATGCCTGTTACCTTTTGGCACGACTATACGAGCATAGTCAAGAACAAGATTCATTAATAGTTTAAATAGGCAATTTAACAAGGGTTATGCATTTTTTAAGACAGATTGTCTTTATTCAAAATCTCTTTGCTCTGCAAATGAACAAAGAATCGAGGTATCACCCTTTTAGATAACATGACAGAATTTAAGTTACCATCGCAGATAAAAAATACAACATGAACTGCTTCGCTTCAAAGTTCTTTCTGAAATCAAATGAACGAGTGACTAGCACTGAACCACAGAAAAAAAAAAAGTCCAAATTAAACATTGTAAGATAAGGATCCCCCCCCCCCACACCCCCACCCGATTTGATATCTTAAATAGACTGTCTAATTTTAGGTGCCGGTTTAATAATTATAAACAATATAACCCGTATAATCTAAACGCTGAATCTCTCACTTTGAAATCCTTATAGTCGTATCATTTGAATTTCAGAGTGTCAAAAAAGATTGGTAAATACAACAGGCTGTACAAGAAACATGAATCCTAACCGTTAGCTGTGCAAATCAAAGTCATTCAAATAATAATATGATGAGAATAACAATTATATTAACTGTTCAAACAAAATTATCATTATCATAGCATCAAATCGTACATAATAATAAATAAAATCAAAAGGCGTCCAAATCCGGTAGCCATAATAATAAACGTTTGAACATTTACATTTCTTACAGTTCTGGGCACCTGCCTTACATCTATTCCAAGATCCATGCTGGGATCCAATGAACCTCTCGTGGATGGTGAAAAGTTCATGTCCGCACGGCCTCAGTAAAACGTCTCGATCATTCCTCTCTTCTTATGTACATGCATTGCTGTATTCAAGTTTTCAAAGAGGAGACTGTTTTTAGCGGTGGAGTCACATAGCAGCGGCGTGCGCTGATGAGTACGGGTCAATCCCACTCTTGGTCATACCTGGGAACAGTATGTAGGCAACAGGCGGCTGTAAACTCGATGCCGACCATGCGGTGCAGTTACACGGCACCACGTACCCAGGGTTTGTGGGCGACGGGTGGGTGTGGGTGTGCTGGCTGGGGCAACCCAGGCTCCCGAATGCGCCGTTCTGGTATCCCAGAGATGATGCGTAAGGTAAAGTGCTGGTGGCCAACGTGTGGGGCATCTCTGTCATCTTCTGGATGGCGCTGGAGCTGAACTGGCTCGGGTCGAGGAAGGAGTAAGGGGCGGATGTGGGTGGCAGGAACGCACGGGCTTTTTCCGAGGAACCTAAGAGCGAGTCCGTGGCTGAGACCGGAAGTCCTTTCAGGTGATCCGTGTCGCCCAGGTAGGGCAGAGGAAACACGTACCTGTCCTTCTTGAGGAGGTTCTTGGGCTTGCGCCTGGGTCTGTATTTGTAGTCTGGGTGCTCTTTCATGTGTTGAGCCCTCAGCCTCTTTGCCTCGTCGATGTACGGTCGTTTCTCGGATTCGGAGAGCAGCTTCCATTCGGCGCCAAGTCTTTTGCTTATTTCGGAATTGTGCATTTTTGGATTCTCTTGAGCCATTTTCCTCCTCTGGCCTCTTGACCAGACCATGAAGGCGTTCATGGGTCTCTTGATGTGATCAACCGGTTTTGACATTTCTCTTTCAAAGAGCCCGTCTAAAGTTCCCTGTTAAAACGACAACAAAAAGTTCTTCAAACAACCAAGAGAAAAAAAAGTATTCACCTGTCCTGCAGACAGACACGGATCATGCCACTTCTGGAGAGCAGGAGGAATAGGAAAACGGCATCAATGAGGGAAAAATCCAGTAATTCTTCCGTGTTTGTCGCTAAATTGAAAGATTTTCCCTTCTTCGAAACGACACTGTTCGGGTCTGAGAAGAACAGCAACGCGCGCCGCAAAAATCCGGCGCGGGAAGCAAAGTTTCCGCGATCTGTTTGTTCGCTTTTTTTCTCGGAGGATTCTCGCCCTGCGAAGCACCTGGCTGGGAAATGAAGAGTAGCGCGTGAATGAGAGCCAAAAGCGGTGAAGTTCAAAGGCTGGGCTGGTTCGCTCTGCACGCGATCTGACATAATCGCAGGGCGTTCACGCGCCAACCTGAGCGCCCAATCAGCTCTGAGAAAGCCGCATAATACCTACCAAAATATGTATATTACAACACAAACAAAGATCGGGGAGGAAAAGGAGGTGACTATCTTCCCACCCCAAATCCATTTAGTTGAAGGTCTACAAACACAGACCTTCAACCTTTTTGTAATAAAACCTGACATCTACCAGCGTCAATCCTTCAGAGACGACAGATGCTTGAAGAAAAGACAAATTCTTATTTTAAACATTGCTTTCCTTATGCGAACACTTTTCTGAGTGTGCCTTTAAAGTTACGCTTTATGTATTTAAAATATTCCGACAATTCGTCTGACGTGTATCTTATGTTTTTTATTATTATTAGGATCAATTCATATCGTTTCCATCGCAGCGGATTAGTTGCTTTTTATTTTAGACAACGTGATAAATTAAGTTGATATGGCAAGGTTAATCATTAAAAACACAACGGATCAAGTACTGATTTGTCTCAACAAGAGGAAAATGGAAAAAATATTATTATTAAAGATCTCTGAAAACAAGCGCGCTGTCTGAGGCAGTGGCCCCCAGGCCAATATTTCCTAAATGGGAACAATTGTCCAAATCTCTCCTGGGACAGGCTGGGTAGGGGCTTGCACCTGTTTTGCTGCTGTAATCTCACATGTGTAGGACATGCCCATGGACCCTTTCTGAATGGTAACATACCCACGCAAATTTGGCATTTTTGCAAACGATGTCAGTTGCTTATAGAATCATTACATCCCACAAATAATCAAACGCGGATGAAAACCTTGAGCTGTGTGACATTTCTTTGTTTTCATTTGCTAATGTTTCTAAAAGATAGGCTATTTGCACGAAGTCTGGTAGAAATGCTTTATTAAACTGTTCAGAATGTCATATAATTGCTTTAAAAATTAGATTAATGGTCGAAGTAAAGCTACTTTAATTATTTTTACTACAAAATATTTTATATTAAGGCTGCGGTTAATTATCCCTTTCTCGTGCTTTTTCTCCTTTTCTCTTTTGTATCTGACAAATAAACTTTCGAAATCATTTAAAATGGTCAAAATCTACCCAGATTCTAATTCAACGTAATTTTCAGTGTTAAAGTTCGCGCACCAAAACCTTTAACATGCAAATTTAGTGTTTAAAAAAGATCAGGGTCTTAATGAGCCTGAGGCAAGGAGCTTGATATATGAGAGGCACGGGTGTAATTATTAAGTGAAATGTATAAGATATGTGATATCTCATGGAGGGGCCTTCAAGCGTGACATGAAGAGAGATCTGTCTGTAATTTAGCACGCGAACATATATTGTCTGTATCGTATTACATGATGCAGCGTTCGTTATTAAAAAAAAAAAAAAACACGTAGGTAATAATCTAAAACATTTCAATGTTTGGGGATAGTTAATTTACTTAAAAACTCTGTTCTGTTAGTTTGTGCGTTTTGGAAAACAATGTGTGTAACATTTATTTAATATTTAGTGTGTAAAAACTATATATATATATATATATATATATATATATATATATATATAACATTTACATATACTACAATGTGTAACATTTATCTCACCTGCGAGGGTTATTTAACTGACTATGCACTTCATTTGTATAATATATAGTATATATAGTGAGATGAGCAAATATATTTCATATTTCACACACACATATAAAATAATTGCCAGTCTTGCTCTCCCAAGGTCATTTTATAGCTGAAAGTTAATGAAGATGTATTGATTTTCACCTCTGCGATCACAGGTATATATGCAAGAGTTTCAGCCTTGCAGCATGCAGGTGAAGGTGGTTTAATTTTTTTTAACCATCAGAATAAATTTTGAATTACTTTTTGAATTCGTTTCTACTACTCTTGTTGCAACTTTATTTTGCAGTCTCAAAGCAACTCAACTTTTTACTCATCTTACTCCTTGGAAACTTAATGACATTTTACATATGGAAATAAAATTTGTATATTAAAAGCAAATTCAGTTACCTGGGCATCTCTGGCATATCTATACATATATTAAATTATGACAAAACAGCGGTTGTCTTCCAACACCAGTAAATGATTAAAAAATTAGATTTTTTTTTAATTAAGCAAAGCCCATGTGTATATAAATCCTCAATGAGGCGCTGATGGTAAATGCGTCTGGAGAGCATGAAGTGTGTTTCGTAGTGGTGCCGGCTCGATATCCATCAAGCTTTACCGTTCCACCGCCTCTCAGCCTCCCTCTCCATTTCAGAGCACAGCCGAGAGCATTGCAGCTTGAAATCCGGAGAACACCAGCCTGATAGAAACAGAAATTACAACGGGAATTAACAGAAATTATTAGGGCACACAGCATTTGACATAGAGATGATGTACTCAACGCCAAATGAAGTGAGATTTGTGAAACCAAGCATGCTGGGGCGCGCGCGTCATTAATGGAAGCTCGTCATAATGGAGGAGATATTCTTCGTGCGGAGTATGGATCGCTCACGTGCGCAAAGTCAACTGCTTGCACTTCATTTTGCGGGTACTGAAGACTTTAGCAGCCAACCAACGCACGCAAAGGTGTGCATGTGTATTCATGTTTTGATTGTAAGATACTTTATCTCAGTGCATGTAATCTAAAATGTGGGTAATTTATTTATATTTTATTTGAACGCATTTGTGCAAAATCACTTGGCTTTAGAAGCCTTTTTAACCACTTTCACCATACCGGTAATATTTCGATATCACTGTGTATCAATGCTACTTTTCAAATTCTAACTATTTTCCGATGGTCTACTTTAACCATGTGCACTGACATAAGCACCATTTTTGTTTTTCCATTAAAAATAAAAATAAATGTTTCTTTAAAACTGTATTACTCTCAAGCATGTGTCGACTGAGATGCACAAAGGCCTCTGAAGTCGATATGTAAAAAAGAAAAAAAGAAAAGAAAAAATCCATTAGCAAAGTCCCAGTCAATTTAAACCCTAACGTTGCGCTGAGTGGTGTGATGACCAACCTATGGGAACTGTACTACTTTTTTAGATATATTAACCCGATGTTGAAAAGTCAAATTAATAAAAACTAGGCATACCTCACAATGCTCTATAGTCGCATTTGCCAGAACTTCCCCATCAATAATATTATAAAAAATAGACTCTTGATGAGGACATCTATATAAAGTGATTTATATAAATAGATACATTATTGTACGTTATTGCTATATTTGAATCCACTTTTCTTTTCTTTTTTCTTTTTCTTTTAGAAAAACCTACGGCAATCAATCCAGTATCTTTAGATGTTGTACTGATCATGACTAAAAAAATATGGAGGCCCACACAGGACAAGCGATTTGGAATATAGCTGGATGAATGGGTGTTTCCGTGATATAGAAAGAAAAGAGGTCAACTCAATAACAACAGTTCCATGAAATACAGCAAAACAATTAGGTTACATCTGTGTGTGTTCAGAGTCAGCGGTAACATTGCATAAATCCCACGTGATCCGAGCCTCATGTTTCACGCAGGGTTCATGAGATGGATACGGTGGTACAGTAGCTGTCCATGGTCCTGACGCGCTAAGTGGCTTTTTCCACTGCTAACTCGCGGTCCCACTCAGGACTCCTCACAAACCCGTGTTGACATTTCAATGCTTTTTATTCTTTTTACATCCCATTTGCTGCTGTGATTCTGCTCGCATGATGCTGCAATAGATGTTTTCCCTCTGAGAATTTGGAAGTGTGCTCTGCCAAGAAACCTCTGCGACTATGTTGCATGTTGTTTTGTAAGCCAATATTCACCCCCTAGGGATTATCTTGGTAAGTTAAGTTCTGTGCGTAACATTGCGGATTCAACAGCGGAAATGAGAGCGTGTTCACAACGGAAATGCTCTCATGTATACAAAGCACATGCAGAACACTTCAAATGTCTGATCTAGTGGGAATACAGACATTTATCATAAGCAGAGTTCCTCTTTTGGCATGGGCATCATTTCCTCATATGCAGAAATTAAATTCCAAAGAAGTCTTAAGAGTATCATGATAAAACCACTTTAAAGGGCCACCAACAAGTTTAAAGGTTAGGCCAGTACATTATTTACAGCCACAGCTGAAAAAAATGAATAAACTACGTGAAATAAAAATGGCAAGAAATATACAAACATTGATGTTGACTATAGTAATTCTTATTGAGGGGGGTTATATACTGTATAACATCATAACAAAGGTTATGATGTTATACAGTATACAATGACCAATATAGCTAGGATTACCTACTCTTCGTGATTGCTAAAAAGTAATGAAG
Source organism: Rhodeus uyekii (assembly GCA_037043235.1). Lineage (NCBI taxonomy): Eukaryota > Metazoa > Chordata > Actinopteri > Cypriniformes > Acheilognathidae > Rhodeus > Rhodeus uyekii. The sequence goes on along the minus strand of JAWRVZ010000040.1, from coordinate 1,399,210 downwards.
AGCCAACGAATTCACCAGCATATAAAATGAAAGCTTTACATTGACAAATTATATACTTAAAAACCACTGGCACTTACCAAAAATAATCATAATGTTCTTGCCCTAAGGGCTGCTATGTCAGCCAATTATATAGACAGACTGTAATAGAAGTTAAAAGTTGTTTTGGCGTGTTTTGAGCCAACACTAAGCAAACCCCTGATGACCTCCAGCAACTTTTCATTCCGACTGGCAGCCTGAAAGGTAAAATTCAAAAAATTCTATCCATTATGAGACAGTGGGCTGAAAAGTGGAGTATTGCCTCAACCTCCCCCTCCGTTCCATCTCCTTCCCCCAGCCTGCTTCCTCCTCACAGACCGACATTATTTCGCATATTCAAATTGCCAGTGTTTGTTCTGGCCGTGGCTCTTGGCTCCCATTTCTCTCCAGTGTGGAAATTGATTTTAGTCAGCTGTCACAGCCAGCATTTTTTCTGGAACCTCTGCAAAATATATATTTACAAAAAAATTCTGTTTGGTTTGGAGAAATTTCATTAGCCCACGCAGTATCCCGGGCCCATTTTGGAGCGTCCATAAGAGTGATGAGCATAAAGCTATTTTGGGAAAACGGTGAAAGACAAGCCATCGATGCCTTCGAGATTGGGCCACATGTCTGGGAAAGTGTCCAGTCATGGCCAGGCCCAGTCCATCTTCAGCTGTTTACATATCTGTTTCCTCTTCCTCATTCTCTCCCCAAATCAATCTGTGATTATCAATTGCTGGGACCAAGCCCTAATCAAAACCGAAATGAGCAACGGGCAGAAACGTATGACCGACAGGAGACATATAAAATTGACAATTCTCATGGTCAAATATTTTTACAATTTAATTTTTCATGAAGGAGCCCAATAAGGGCCCCTCAGAGAATCCCATGCCTTGTGCAAAGGGCAGAGTTAATGAAAAAGGAAAGACAGAGCCAATGATTGAATGAAATAAAATAGAATGGAAATTAAAAGAGGTTCAAGGCAATGGTTGATAATGAAAGGAGGAGGGTAATGCTTCAGAGACACAGATGCAAGCATCGCACAATCATACAATACAATTAGGATTAAAGGGGCCAGGCACAGATAACAGGAGATAGGGATGAATTATCACCCAAAAAGAGAAATGGGGCCTCTTCTCTGACCTTCATTAAGAGGAAGAAAGGTTCGTTCACGGCTGGGATGACTTGCGGCATACTTTCAGCTTCCTGATTGGTAATTGTGACTCAGAGTCCCTGCAAGATCAGCCTCTTGAGGAACCAGATGGAAAATAAAGAGCTTTATAACGATATAAATAAATAAAAAATTCATACAAACACAATTCAAAACCAGTGGCACCAGTATCGTTGCTTTAATCCACGTAATTTTTAATTGTCCTCATTCAAGTCTATTTCCATTGAGAATTAAAGGGATAGTCCACCAAAAAAAGAAAAAGTCTGACATCATTTACCATAATTCAAGATCAATAAGAGCAACCATGCATATTTGAGGCGCAAAAACAAACCTCACTGGTTCTAGCGCATCTAGCAAGCACAGGTGAGCTTCTTTGATGCTTATAAACGAATAAAATCCTAAATTAAAAACTGTTCATCATAGAAAGTGATTGCATATTCAAAAGGCTTGTATTAAAACACTTTGTTCATATGGATTTTACAACTTTTACTATGTCTACTTTTGATGCATGAAAAAGTTGGTAGCATGGGCTTTTAATGGATGGACAAAAATGAAGAGAGCATATTGAAAATATTTGTACTCCAAAGATTAACTTTGAGTCTTATGGCTTTCAAAAATTTTATAAGTGGTAGTGAAGGAGATTAAGAGCAAGTTAGAAATCAAGCTACATAAATTGGACTTAAAAAAGCTGCAAAATTTGCATTAACACTAATGTAAAACGCATTCCATTTCCTCTGTTGGCTCTGAATGCAACACTGAAGGAAAGAATAAACCTTGATACAAACAAACTCAAATGATCCTTTATGTACAAATCAACTTCACACAAACATTGACATTCTGTTTTTCTTTTATAGGCTGACATTAGTAGTGACATCCACAATTTAATGGAAGAACACAATAGAAGCAAGCATCTTGCAACCGTGCTCAGAACCAAGGTACACAGAGAGAGAGAGGGAAAAAAAAGAAAGTAAAAAGGAAACCAAAAGGGTAATGATAAAAGCGAGTCAATTAAAAGATCTGAATGCCTTTGAATACAGAAAAATTGATTTAGATGAAACTGGAATAATAAACATTGGTACTGGCTGCTGATTGATTCTTTTTATTGGGAGGGGGATCTGTTATTGCATTGTGAGATATCACTTCTCCTTTTCCTTTACACTTTGTGATTCTCAATGGAGCAGCAGTTCAAAAGACAATTCTATTTGGCTTCCCATTAGAACTGCGCTCTGAAGCGCTTTTCAGATCGTTCGCTTTTGAATCAGTTTAAAGTGCTCCTGTGTGTTTGTTGGAGATGAAAAGCAGCGTTATGTTCTAAAAGCCTGTTTATTAACTTTTTCCGTGCTTTTCTACACAAGCCAATTGGAGCATTGTTATTTCTGAACAGTAGTTAAAGTCATGGCTCTACCACATCTACATTATCTGTCCTGTTGACCTACAGTGTGTTTTGGCTAGGTGGTGGCACTTTTTTGCCCTCAGCTTTGCAAGATGAGTTTATCCGACAACAAACAAACATTTTGAACACCGCAAATCGGGAGAGGTGTGGAAGGCGCTCAGGGATTCTGCATCCGCTGAACGTTTGAATCCATTTGAAATCAGTACGTGCCTCTCGCCTTCTCTCTCTTCTTCACTTTTGAATATAATGGCCATAGTAGGCTCTCAAACAAAAGGGCTTTATCAGAGAGTCCTAATGTCACCCCCAAAGCCGCTCTCTCATGGCCACCAACTCCTTCCTCTCTTTTCTCATTCATTTATTCCACTGTATGTGGAAATAGGCTGGGCAACAATTAATTTCAGAGTGAATTCAGGCAGGATCTATTACCCCCTCACTGCCTCCATTGCTCTAATGGAAATCTATTTCACTTCTCTTTTGTGTCCAATATAATTTAATGCCCATTTTATTAATGGCCTGAAATAATTATGGAAGCCTTTTGTGATTTTTGAGTATGTTTCATTTAATTGTGCAATAAATGTCTAATCAGGCCTCCCATCTGAAGCCATTATGGCATTAAAATTAACAATTACGCCATGAATGTCTTGGTGAATGCGTCGAGGTCTATAGAAATTGCTGTTGATAACAAGACACACATACATCATTCATGAGAGTTTTTTTTTTTTACTCGCAAAGGAAAGTGAGAGATATGGGAACGGGTAGGAGAGGAAAAGAAAGAGAAAAGTGGAAGAAGAAAAGGAGGAAAAGAAAGAAGCACAGGCTCTTTATTCCTTTCAAAAGAGGGGATGGCCAAAAGATAGGGCATTCTAAAACTGTGTCACCCACTTGAGTTCTTTTCTTCGCCGGTCTCTCTCTATCTCCCTTTAATTTGCCTCACTCTTTATTTTTTCGAGTGACAGATTTCTTGAGGAATGGAAATGTATTAACCGTTAACTTGAGCGATAAAATATCTATCAGCCCTTTGTGCCTCTTGCCCAGTCTGCAATTCTGAGCCGTGTGGCACCCGTTTTGCCTGTGTGGGTGACCAAAGGCAATTAAGAAGACATTGGCCCTCTTTCTGTCTCTCTATCTCTTTCTGTCCCACAGTCACTCACTCTCTCTCAACTCAAATGGGGCAGCTACTCAACGCACCAGCAAGAATTGTTTTCTTAGTTGCCAAGTATCCAAATTTCACGGTTTGGAGGAACTCCATCCGGCAGTAAAAAGCCTTGTCAGTTCCTTCTTGTCACTCCCCAGCTAATATTTTACAATTGGTTTTGGTGCATCTACTTTAATGGCGGCCGGGTTTGTTTTCCACTCCTGCAGCGACGGGCACGTGGCCTCAAAAGACTGTAGATTGTTTTGAAGTGACTGCTGTCTGCCAATCTGGGCAATGATAGATGTCATTGGACACAGAGAGAAGCATTTGGCCCTGGTTTAACCTCTGCATATTCATGCCGCCTGCTAACAGGAGGCCACGCTTTACACACCAAGGGACTTATTCACTGCGCACAACTAGATTAATTTAACAGATGATGAGTAAAACTAACAAATGAGATCTTGACTGTAAAAAATAAACAGATTTACGACTGAAAACGAAACGGCGATTAAAGATTTCTCTCTTCTCGTGTCCCTGGGAAACCTTCACAAGACCTGGCATCTGTTGAACTGCCTGGCATTCAAAGTAAGCATTGTGAACTTTACACGTTATTCATATTATTTTATATATCGGCTATGAGAATGATTCAGCCTTTGAACCTCGCTAAGCCGAGGGAAGCACTGCACCTCACAACCTGCACAGATTTCATCAATCTGAGGCTGAATGATATCTATCAGGCCATTACGGTTTCCTTCCTTTAAACTTATCCTCTCAAATTTAATAATCCATTTAACTGATGTGCAAATTAACCTTGGCATTCATACAAAACCACTTTTATAAGTCACACCCCATACCTTTTCTCCCTTTTTTCATCTCTTCTTCCAGCCAATTTAATTCCAGGCTCCAGATTTCATGGTCAATTTTATTTTGCTCACTCTCAAGGAGTCCGTCATCAATTCTTCACAACTTTTCATGTCCCCCTTTCTCTCCAGATTCGCTGCGAAATTGCCTATTCAGGCCGCTAAATAAGTGTGACCGCTGTAAATTTGCTGCGACGCCCCACGCTTTTGAATATGCATTTGGAGTGCTGACCTCCAGCAGTAATTAGTTTTAGTCTTTGTTTATCCTTTACAGAAATCACACGGCCTCCTTTCTTACATCCCTTCATGTGCATCCCTCTTCTCTTGACTCTCTGCACAGAACTCAATCAAAACACAGTGAGAAATCCTTGGGTGAATCTCACAGAAAATCACATGAGATTGACCTCTGCCATCCGACCAAGCAGTATTTCAGCCATATATCCATAACATACATTCACATGAATACAGGCTTCAAAATGTATATGTATGAATACATCCTGAATGCATTGAATCACAGAAAATGCCTCAGAAAGACTTCCATGCTCAATGGAGTAACCCTCATCTGTACATGGGACCTCTTTCAAGACTCAAGCGGACTCAACGATCAGTCCAAGGATGCTCAACTCTGGCCTTGGAACTCCAGCGCTAATCAAACAGACCTGAACAAACTAATAATGGTCTTTAGGATTACTTGAATAATTACTTGAATTGCAAAATAAACATTGCTTTAGGGGCTCATTCAGATGTCAGAATCTCTATATTAAACTGTTTACAATAAAGTCAGCTTCAGCTTTGGTGTATGTAGTCAAAACACAGTCTGTCCAAGTATACATGAGTATAAAGTGAGTGAAAAGTGTCTTTTGGAACATATGCACAATGCCACTGTCAAGTGTGGTCTTGTTAACATTCAGTACAGCTGGGCTAAAGTTATTTTTTTTTCTAAATCTACTAGTCCGATTTTGCAAAAACCCTATGGTACAATTTCAATCGGTCTTAAAGGGTTTAGATGGCATTTTAAAAAGTCTAAGTAATGTTTTTGTCTGAATACAATTTTTAAAGTGCATGTAATGAATTCTGCAGAAACTGTGACAAATGATTTTTCATTCATCTCGTGTGTTTTTTTTTTCCTTCACCATGTCCCTTTAGGGCTTTGTATATTTATAATGATTTTAAAAAGATTTCTGTTTCAGATAAACGTTTTATTATTTTTTACATTTCTACTCATTAAAGAATCAAGAAACATTCAAATGAATCTTTACCATCACAGGAATAAAAATAGAAAACAGTAAGTTTAAATAATTTTGACAATGAAAAAAAATACTGACTGCAAAATATTGTTGATCAAAATTACATTTATTCATTTGGCAGATGCTTTTATCCAAAGTGACTTACATTGAATTCAAGAAACACATTAATTCAGTTCTTGCTTTCCCTGGGATCGAAACCATGACCTTGGCGTTGTAAACACCAATGCTCTACTGTTTGAGCTACAGAGATCTGAGATTTGCTTTAAAAACTTTTTAAAATATCATCATAGTTAAAGTAAACAAATTAATTTTAAACTATTAAACATTGAATGATTTCATTACAGTGATAATAAAGATAAAAACAGGATGCCTTACTGTGAATGAAACCATTGAATCCAGTAGGGTTATTTTGGTCTTTTTTGTGCATTCATGTAGGTTTTTTCGTCAACTTCACAACTATCCACTTTCTTTTGCATAATGGCCACATAACAGAATAGACAACAATATATGTTTCCTTTTTGGTAAGAAGAAGGGATCCCCTGGCTCTGGGATTACCCTATTATAGGGTAGAGATGTTCTTCTAAGCCCTAAGCACACACACACACACACACATACACATTCCTGTTCTATGGGCCATTCACTTTCAAACATTTCTTGTCAGTAGGGCTTACCAAAATCTACATAATCCCCTTGCCCATCACAATTAAAGATATCAGTGAACAATGAAATTGTTTCCTCTCTGGCCTGCTTCATCTTCCTTCTGATGAGTTCTGAGTATATGGCAGCTCTCCATTCAGAGGAAGGTGTCTTGCAACGGGATAAGTCAAGAATGGGCAACACAATGGACAACAGACCTCTTGCCTGAACATGGAAACATGCACTTTGGATGATCAGAGGTCTGGTATTGTGTTGCATAGAGAATCCAGCACTCAAATAACTCTTTCAACCGTCTCATAATGATAATTTGCCTGTCACCACTGTAGTTTAAGCTTCATCCTATCAGTTAACCTGTCAGATCAGCGATTCGTATCTCAGTGTAGCTCACACTGAGTTCCTGAACAGAGGTCAAACGAATTTAAGGGGAAACGACAACCTATTCCTGCCCAGTAACCCCAGTGATTAGCAGACTGTGAAGTCATACGACACTGACTGATGACTCGTGACCTTGATAAGGGAAGGGGAGCTAAACCCCACAGGTCTCCTATAAGCTTGCAGTTTCTCCAGTTAGGAGCGAATGCAGGCTTAACATATAATTAACGCCTAATAAAGCTCTGATTGTTTGTCAACACTCTTTATTTTTCCCTCTCTCTTGTTTTCCTGACCTAGTAATCTGCAGTCAGCCTGCAGGCAGTGTGTACTGCGATATCATCTTAAGCTACTTGTTCTAATACCCGGTCTGGCCAGGCCAACGCTAACTGCTTTCTCATTTACACATACTGATAAATGCACAGGGTCTAATCTACTGGCAGTTAGGCCTGGTTGAGGAGTGTCCACCCCTGGAGTTAGTACTGGATAAAAAAAAAGTTAGGTGCAATGTGTTCATGTTGCAAAACACTTTTGCTTCTATTGAAGTGGGAAACAGGTAAGATTAGGGACTGGTTTAGTGGTATGATTAGGTTTAAGGGTAGGTTAAGGAGTAAATGAAGAGTCAACAGTGTAATTACAGAGAGAAATTACAAATGTAATGACATGCAGGCATGTTCTAAATATAGGTACTTACATGAATATATACAATAGGTCAAGTCAAATCACCTTTATTTACATAGCACTTTTTACAATACATATTGTTTCAAAGCAGCTTTACAGTGGTCACAGGAAAACAATAAAAACAAAGTTTGTTTTGGCTGAACATCAGCTCTAAAAGATCAGGCGAATCAATAAAATTGATAAATATTAAGTGTTACGTGTCCCCAACTAAGCAAGCCAGAGGGGACAGCGGCAAGGAAACAAAACTCCCACAGGTGACGGAATAAATGAAGAACATAATGGAGAAAAAAACCTTGGGAGAAACCAGGCTCAGTCGGGGGACCAGTTCTCCTCTGGCCAACAGCCAAACAGTGCATGATTATTATGTTGACAACATTTCAAGTCCAATATTAAGTCCAGTTTGGTCTAGTTGGAGAAGGTTTGTGATCTTCACAGGGGAGGGTTTAGTAGAGTCACGGCCTCTGCAGACACTTCAGGGCTGTGTTATGCTCGAATCCAGGTGCAGGTCCTTCAGCCGGGATCCGGCTGACCATGGTAACCTTGGAATAAACAGATACTAATATCAGCATAGATGCCATTCTTCTTCTGATGTATCAAGTGCATTGAACCATTTTCCTGGCTTTTACTACTACAAACAATGTCTGAAATTTTGTATTGTGAGCACTTCTTGTATACTTTTGCCTCTTCTTGACAAATCCATTTATGTATTACTGTAGTCGCTTTGGAAAATATCATCTGCTAAATTAATAAATGTACATGTAAATGTAAATGTTGCATCAAATGTTTAAAGACAAGGCACCACAGGTGAATAGAGTAAAAGTGTAGAATATAGATGTCACCATTCTTACTGATTAATTGCAGTAGGCTACATTAAGACAACTACAAGATTTCTCAGTGTATGAGAAAGAATCTTTTAAAACGTTTATAGAAAACCGCCTTTAAAAGACATGTATTTCAGTTGATTTCAGTATCTATGACGATGCAAATAAATAAAGTGTAATAAAACAAACAAATGTTTATTTTGGATATTTTCTTTCCACTAGTCTAAATAAGACATGTTATAGAAGTAAAATAGCCTAAAATAAAAAAAAAAAATAGCCAGTGTAAAAAACAATGGTTTGCCTGTGGTGTCTGGTGGTAACCACTTCTGGTCACACTTTAGATTGGGGTCTCACTATTAACTCTCACTATTAACTAATTAACTAATTGTTATCTATGACTTTTGCCTCAATAAACTCTATTCTTATAAATAGCCAGTAATGTAGTTGTTAAGTTTAGGTATTGGGTAGAAATAGGGTAGGATTAGGAATGTAGAATAATGTCATCCAGAATATGGTATTAATATGTACTAATAAACAGCATATATCCTGGTAACATGCATGGTAATAAGCACCTAGTTAATAATGAGAATTGGACCCTAAACTAAATTCATACACAATTTATTTGACAGTGTCATTGTTACATATGTTACTTGTTGTTACTAATAATAACTGTAATATCTATAAATTATGCATAATTACATGCAACTAATCCTCAACCAAACCAAACCCCTTAATCCTAACCCTAGAGTAATGTAGTTATCTATATCACTCAGGACTTAAATGTATAATTACAGTGTAACAAATATACCTTAAAATAAAGAGTGACTTGTATCAAATGTTAGTAGTAGATAAAGACACTCAATATATAGTAAGCCCAATATTACTGTTCATGTTAGTCTCCTTGCAGCACTGGAAAAAGCGGCACAAAGGACAATAAATGGACAATAAAAACTCTTATTGTGAATGACAGCACAAGGCCTGTCATTAAAGAGTTTATAGAGGCCTATTGAAGTGTAAGGAAGCTATTTGCATGGTGTTGTATGCCGTCAAAATCATATGCAACTGGAACAAGATGATGAGCAGAACTCAAAGGCCTGTGAATAGTGCAAAAAAGAGAAACAACAAAAGTCAGAGTGAAAGCATTAATTACTAAGAGGCAGGAAAAAATAATAAATCAAGTGAATCACTTACACAAGCTCATTAAAGCTAATGCTATCCACTCTATTTTCCTTTTAGCTCGAGAAAGACAAAGGAGGGACAATATCCCATTAAATGCTGTTTTCTCGTGCTATTCATTTGAACTAGTACTAGCATGTCAGTGTTTCCTGGATTAAAGTCTGATAGCACTCCAACAGACTCTCTTTGAAGGCTTTTGAAAGCACATTTGGAGAAATGAGGGTGTGAAAAAACGAGGGAAATGGCTGGAGCAATAGCAATTGTCAGAGAGAGAGAAGAGAGTGTCTCTAGGTTTATAATGTACTGTCTAGAGTGCGTGTGAATGTGCGGAGGATGATTTAGAAGGCAAATGGTGTGTGTGCTTGTTGTGTGGTGGTGATGGGCTCCCCCTAACCCCAGAATGCAGATAGAAACCACCAGGGGTAGTTGCGGGGAGCAGGCGTTTGTGATTTATGGCTAGCACTGGGCTGATAAGAAGACTCCCTTCATTTAAGGCCTTATCGCTCGCACTAAAGAAAGGCCACAATTTGCCACGTTCTGTAAAGCCCCAGATGCAACTAATCTCTTCAACCTTGCAGACAATCTGCCTCAGTAAAAACTATAGATCATTCACATGTCTAAGTGATCTGGGCCGTAACTCTCTGTGCAGCACAAAACCTGCACCACCGGGGAAGAGGAGAAGAAACAAACTCAAACATTCACATACACAGAAAGCTGAAAAATGCATACAAAGACAGACATGCTGCGTGATTTAAACAGAAGACATCCAAACTACTACTACACTATGAAGCCAAGTAGCAGTTTCATCGTGCTAATGTATTATGCTCTATGTTGTCATATGGGCTGGTTAATTGGTTAATCAAGATTTTAGAGAGATAATCAAAAAATATTGTTTAACTTGATTTGGCATTCCCATATGCCTTTTGTTTTTTAAATGCTAAACAATCTTTACCTTTATCTTGAGTGTCACTCACCCCTAAACAATTTTTTTAAGGAAGATTTAAAGGTCATCAAATTTTGTAGAGGTTAAACTGATTGTAAATAAACTATAGTTTTTTTTTTTTTGGTCTAGTGTGCTTTTTCTTTTTTAATGTATACTTTTAATCAGCAAGAATGCATTTGTTACCAGGAATGGTGTGCAATGTGGAGATATACAAGGAGAACGAGCAGGTTTCCAACAGAAACTCTCTTTATTAAAAAAACGAACAAAAGACAGAGAACACGAGAACACCTTCCACACACAGGTATAACATTGTCAAGTCAACAATTGACAAAGACATGGGTTTATATATACATATAAGGATAATAGGGAACAGCTGACGAGACTAATGAGAAAGTGATTGACACGACAGGTGAAGGAAACGACACGGGAAGAACAAGGAAGGGAACAGGAAGTGAATAAACACGACACAACTGTGATAGCATTAAAGTGGTACACAAATGATGTTACAAAATATTTCTATTTCAAATAAGTCATGTTCTGGTATATTTAATATTAATCAAAGAATCCTGAAAAACATACAACAGTTTACACAAAAATATTATGCAGAACAGCTATTTTCAACATTAATATTAATAAGAGCAAAATATTTCTTGAGCAACAAACCGGCATATTAGAATGATTTCTGAAGGATCATGAGACACTGAAAACTGGAGTAATGGCTGCTGAAAATCCAACTTTACCATCACAAGAATAAATTACTTTAATTATTTTAAAATATAATAAAATAGAAAACAATTATTATTTTAAACAGGAATAATATTTCATGATATTGCTGTTTTAATGCATTTTTAATCAAATACAATTCAAAACTTTTCAAAACTTTTTCTTAAACCAGTTGACTTTCACGTGTGTTCTTTCAACTTTGCAATAGTACTTATCAGATTTGTCAATCTTTTAACAAAACAACAAGTGCAAAAAAATAGATGAAGACCACAAAATAAAACACAAAATGGGTTTGACACAATGCAAATAGTCTTATCTATGATATTAAATATATATAAGCCAACTGTTTGACTCATAATCAATACTAATCACAAATGTAATTACATGTTGATGCTTAGGAGCGGCATTGATTTTTTTTCTTTTCTTTCTTTTCTTTTTTTTTTTGACTGTTCACATTCAGTCCATATCTGTTTCTTTTTAAATTGGAACAACAGCCTAATGCATAAAAATGCACACGTCACTACAAAGTTCATATGACCTAGATAGATACGGTTTATTGAGTGACCAATAATGTCAATATTCACACTTTCTTTAAAAGTCTACCTTTAAAAGTTTGCTTTTTTTTTCAAAAACCAAAACATCAGTTTAATAATTTTGTTTATTTTACAGGGCACAACCAGTTTATTTATTTTAAAATTGCTCGACTTTTAATAACACAAAAACAAGGTTTGAATTGAGGTCTTTAGGACTCCAGGACAAAATATCCAGTACTCCATATTCTCATTTTAAGAGTATTTAGTACAAAAGATCTAATTCCTATTAAGTTTCTTAATTTGTTTTAGGCTTATGTAGACCATACTCCCCCCAAAAATAATCATGGCTACATTATAGATTTACTGTTTTACATCAGAATTTGTCTGTCCAATTGTAATAATGCAATCTACAGAAAACAAACCAAAATATAGAGTTCCGCCTGCAGATTTATAGTTTACTTGTTACTACTATTCATACCTAAAAGAAAACTCTCAATATAATCATCATGAACCTTTCAAACATTTTAAAATACAGTGACAGCACTTATAATATCAACATTTTAAAAGGCTATTTTGTTTCTTTGTGGACTGTAGACCTGTACACCCTGATTCCCAGAAGTTGCATAGGAGTCAGGCAATCTGGCTGCTTGTGATTTTTACAAGTGGTTTTCATTTTTGCGTGTCAAATACATGAGATGGTGAGTGAACAGGTCATGCTTGCTGTCTTTCTCTGTGAATAAGGCACTAGTGTACATATCATTCCTTTAGTTTACTTTATACTTCTAAGCATCATATCAAGCCAAAGTACTATGTAGTGTGATAGTGAATGTCGTTATCATGATCATGAATGGTAACAGAAAACCTTGTTAATAATTTAAATCATTCATTAATAAAACCATGCAACTTCCACTTGCTTTAATATAAAAAACAATTTGTATGAACGCTCAACTTGGTGTTCAAAAGATGATTATAGTCATTTCACTGTTCAAACTGGAAGTGGAAAAAAATTCACATGTGGTGTTTATATAGTAGATATTCTAGTCATATGTGGTCCATGACTTAACAAGTCTAATTAGTATATGATAGGCAGCAGTGTATTTTCTCTTTCTTAAGTATTCATGGAAGCCAGTGATCTGACAAATGGAATTTTTCAGCTCCGCAGAACCTTGAATCACACACACACACACACACACACACACACACACACACACACACACACACACACACACACACACACACACACACACACACACACACACACACACACACACACACACACACACACACACACACACACACACACACACACACACACACACACACACACACACATTCCTCTTGCTGATACTCCTGTTTATGTCTGCCTTATGGAGTAACTAAACACTTTCAAACACATACCTATTTTCACACACACAAAGACAGAAAACACAAGACATATCTTACATTTCTAGGGTATTCTACAGCTAGATCTCAATTGTTGGGTCACGGACCAAATGTGGATTGTAGTAGGGTCAGGGAAAAAGCAAGCAGAAAAACGAACAAAACAAACAAAGCTATGTAAAAATAATAAGATTTTTGGTAATCTATGGCTTTTCAACTAAAAGGGAGGGGAAAATGTTTTGGGTTACCATTGTAAACCTTTTTCCCTGAGAAGTGAATGAGACACTATGTCGAATGGTGATTTTTGGAATGCTTTCAACGTGAAAGCATCTTACACACCTGTAAAACTATTCCAATCTAGTTTGGTGCCATGTGGTGATGTCATGCATGATGTGACATGCCGGCAGAAACTATAAAGAGATACCGGTACACAGGGGCGGCAACTTCTAGTACTCGAAGCAAAGTGCTCCAGGTACAGGCAGGTATGGCAAGAAGACACAGGGTAACAAGGTTTACAATCGTAACCCGAGATGTTCGCTTTCAGGGGAACTCGAGCTGCGTCGAATGGCGCTTTTGGGGAATGATAATACTCACTAGCTCATACCAACTAAATGCTGTCCCAGTGTGAAGATAACAAGGCACAGTTAGGAGAGTACCTGTGCACCTGGCATAGAAGAGAGATTCAGACTTTAAAATCGTATGAAAGTGTTAACCACCCCGCAGCATCATAGATGTCCTGAAGGGGAACCCCCAAAATAAGAGCCCTAGAAGATGCAATGTTTCTAGAAGAATGTGATCTTATAGCCATCGGTGAAGGCATACCACACACCTGATAGACCAAGGAAATTTCCTGCACATTAGAGTTACACAATCCACCCTTGCTGGGTGAGGCAAAGCATACTAACAACTGGTCTGATTTTCTGCACTGGGAAGATCTCTGAACATAAGTTCCTAGAGCCCTAACAGGGCAGAGAATATGAAGTCTCTCTTGTTCCACTGACATGCAGTGGAGGATGGAAGGCCTGAGGCACTATAGACTGGGCCCCTTAAGATAGCACTTTAAGCGCATAGAAAGTGCATTGTCTAGGGTGCAAGATTTCTTTAACCCTTCCAGGTGCACACTCTAGGCATGGAGAGAACATAGAGAGGACTTGAAGGTCCCCCACCCTTTTTAGAGAGGTAATAGCAAGCAAGAAAGTCCTCTTAAAAATAAGGTACTCCAGTGGCTTGAAGGGGGCCAGGGCTGGTCCTTCAAGGACCACCACCAGAACCCAAGTAGCGACTCTGGGACGAGCCGTTGGACTTATCCTCCACGCTCCATGAAGGAAATGTGCAACCAACTTATGCCTCCCCAGGGGTCCATCACTCAAATGGTGATTGCCACCATGTACACCTTAAATGTGGACAGGGTAAGCCAGGCAGAAAAGCGTTCTTGGAGGAATTCCAGAACTGAAGCCACTTGGCAGTTAACTGGGTCTACCCTTCATTCTCTGTACCAAGCTGTGAGCACGTTCCATTTTAGGCCGTACAGTATCCTCTTGGATGGAGCTCTAGAGTTGAGTATGGTCTCGACTACTTCTGCTGATAGGCCAGCCTCTAGGTACTGGGACCTCTCAGGGGCCAGACCCGCAGTTTCCATTATTCTCGCCCTTAGTGAGCAGATCCATCCTTAGAGGGACTAGCCATGAAGGACCTGCCAGGAGAGCGGTGATTCGGCTAGAACGAAGCCACTAACAGGAGACTAAATCCATCCTCCCCAGAACTCCCGGGAGCAAAGTGATCGGGGAAAACAGCTTACAGATGTAGCCTCAGCCACGTCTGAACAATAGCATCAAGCCCTAGAGGGGCTCGCTGAGAGAAGGAAAAACCACAGTGGGCAGTGGATCATCTCTTGAGATGTGAACAGATCCACTTCCACTGGGTTAAACCTCCTCCATATCAACTCCACCGTCTCCACTGCCTGGCCGCAAGCATGAGGGGTGGACAGTGGTCACTAGCTCCCTATCCCCTCCCTGGGGGGTAGCCCTCTGAGACCTGACACTCATGTCAGGGTCTCTTTCCTGCAGTCTTCTTAGCTCAGATCTGTCTTCTTGTTAGGAGGCTTCAGGTGGGAGGGTTACTTCAACCCCAAAGCTGCCTGAGGGGCAGGGGTCTAGAAGCAACACTCTCCTTTTGTATTTGCCTATAGGAGGAGCTTATAGATGGTTAGACCTCAAGCTGCATGGCAGATATTGCTTGAATGCGGGTGACTGTCGCTTGGCCTCCTCGAAACCAAGCTGACAGCGTCGCCGAAATGGGGCATCGATGAGGAAAGCTCTATCTTTGTCTAACAGGTTGGCCTGGTATGCGTGCATGATGGCCATAGTATGCAGGCATGCACCAGCCCAACCTGCCGCCATATAGGCTCTGCCCACCAAAAAAATATGTATAATATATATGGTATATATATAATATACCATAAATGCTCATTTAAAATTTGTTTTTGTTTTACCCTATTAAATATAGTCGAGACGAGAGTAGGAGGAGGAGGGGGTTTCTGCTTAGAGGGAGAATCTCCCTCCATGAGAACTTCTGGTAAAATGTCTGGAGTTCTCTCTCTTGACTGACGTTCACTATCACTTTGATTTCATCTTTTTTCCTTTAATATGATACAGATTGTGGACGTCGAAGAGTTGTTAATCTTTGACAGATCTGAAAAACGCATACCTCGTTCATGCTTATCAATAAAACAATTTTTTAATTCCACAGTTATCATCTCTTTTTTCATACCTTCTTTGTTACTCATCTTGGGGGCCATTGTCTATATGCTGTACTATACAAAAAATGTGTGCGAAGGTGCTGAGCGTCGGGATTTTTTCACAAAACAATGCGCATGGGTACAATGCTCCGATACATTGGTCGTACACCGATTTGACTTTCCATGCAAGTACACCGATTTGCACAGATTCGCTCATCAAGCTTGATCTTTTTATGTGCTTCCTGTCTTTCAGTGGGCCAGCTAATGTTTAACTCGGCCACTGCATGAGTCACAACCTCCAGGAGCCCCTCATAGATGGGGGCGTGAGATGGCGCATTGTCCCTTCTCAGATGCAGACAGCTCGAGCATCGGCTTCCGCCAGCACTTGCCACATCATGAGTGACATGAGTGCCACACGGCGCCAATCGAGATTGGACTAGTTTCACAGATGCTTCAGACACTTGCAAGCTGAGAACATTCTCCAAAAGCCCCATCCGAAGCAGCTCGAGTTCCCTCGAAAGGAAACTCTTCCCATAGCTCTTGTTGTTTAATCTTTGTTTATGTTTTTGTCTGTATCTGGTCACTAGTCAAAGTGATAAAAGAGAGTGCTAAAGAGAGTCTGGAAAAATTGAGAGAAATTTTTTTACAAAATGTATTTCAAGGGTATTAATGTTTACTTAAGATATTTTAAAATCCAAATCCTCAAAATGTGACACATTTTTTTTTAATTTAACAGTAAAGAAAAAATGGTAGCACTTTATTCTACAATCCTGTTCCCCATGCACATACTTATTATATCAATTACCATAACTGGGTGATAACTACTAACCTATCATTATCCCAGTAGTTTACTTTATAGTGACCAGTACTTTCTTTGGTAAGTACATTGTAAGTCCACGTACTGTAAAATAAAGTGCAACCAAAAAAAAAATCTACATGTAAAATACTACATGTAAAAATCTATGTTTTCGGTTTTCCTATGTCCATTCTTTTGCACACTGTTAGACATGTGCACACACACATATAGATAGATAGATAGATAGATAGATAGATAGATAGATAGATAGATAGATAGATAGATAGATAGATAGATAGATAGATAGATAGATAGATAGATTTGTTGATTGATTTAAGGATCATTATTTGTTTACTTTTCTACAACAAAAGGTTTTAGTTCTGTGTTCAGTCATCACTCAATGGCCAATGTCACGAAGTAAAGCCAGCTGAGGACTACAGCTCTAGAGGACAAACAAACTGTTTGGAAAAAAAAAAGATTCTCTCTGACTGATCGGACTTTTGTAGTGGGGTCATGGTTGGGCTGAGGCATCTGTGGGTCATTTTATGTGTATCTTTCAGCCTTGGCTCCCACTGTAACTCTGCCTATTAAAACCCTCTCTACCCAGCAATTCATCAGGTGCTGGTAGAGCAATGCTGCGGCCACTTACATAAAAAGGAGGTCAACTCTATAAAGGCACAGGTTATAGCGAAGCAAAGACAATTCAACATCACCCAGCCCATTATACGCTGTCTTTGTGAATGTGCTGCCTTGATCCAGGCCTTATGTACATACAAATTCTGGGAGCAACGTAAAGCCATCGTTCAGTGGCGTACTCCCTTTATTGTTCCGGTGTTCCTTTGGGAGGATCCAGGCCTTCTGCTCTTGCCTGCGAGGGGTGAGGTAGTTCCCTCTATCCGTCTAAAGGGGGAAGAACCTTAGAGGAGGCTTTCCATATTCACTTGAAACAGACGTCCAAGCACTTCCTCTCCCTTTCACATGTTTTCTTTCTCTATCAATTTCTCTTTCTCCATTGCACTTTTCTCTCTCACTTACTCTCTTTCTTTCTTTCTTTTTCTCTCTCTCTTCTGTCACCCCATGCCTTGAAGGCTGACAGACAGACAGACTGATATTATCAACCAAGCATCTCCAGCTCTGGGGCCCCAATCATTCTCCACAAACAGCCCAGTGCTCCCACCCAGGCTCCCCCATCCCGCCTCTGCCTCTCTCCCCTCTGATAAGGCCCAATATCAGTGACGGAACATATTGTATGTATGAAATGCATCCCACAACAAGCAGTCAAGCATTAGGTTTGTTTAAATAGATGATGTTTATCGGGTATTTTCTTTTTAACAGATAGTTTGACATTGTTCTCTGTTTCTCTCTCTCTCTCTCTCTCTCTCTCTCTCTCTCTCTCTCTCTCTCTCACACACATACACACACACACACACACACACACATACACACACTTTCCATTCCTTGCTAAGCATCTTAATATACTGTTTAGTCGGTGGGTTTTTGGATTGGCTCCAGGGGTAGATACTCCCGTACTCCATTATTTTAATTGTGGGTCAGGGATTAGCAGTCCTGCTGCTTGAATCAGACTCTGACACTATCTCAGTCAGGAAAGCCTCCATTTTTTCTCTATTTACAAATCTATTTTTGTGAGCAAACCCGTCACAAGATTATGTGCCTCAGATTTTCGCTCGTCAGGCAGATGACACTTTTTCCCCCTCTGCAGGTTGTTGATCGCATCAGATATTGGATGACTTCCCATTTAGGACTGAGGCAATGGTTGTCAGTTTGTGGCCAACATTTCTGTGACGAATAAAATAAGATCTTTGAAATGCCATAAGACAGTCTGACATAATAGTTTGTGTGCGGATGAAATTCAAATTCCCTCTTTCACTTGAACAGTAGATGTTTCAAGGACTGGATTTCACTTTCACTTTCAATTATGGACAGATTGACTAACTAATTTAATTTGTTAATTGACAAATTTCTAATAGTGTATACATGCATTTAAACACACACAATATATGGGTGTTTCATCAACTTCATTATGTATGTATGTATGTATGTATGTGTATGCACATACACTTATATACACATATATACATAAATACTGTATGTAGAAGTTGAAGAAGCACCAATATACAATACTGTGCAAAAGCCTGTCTTGTAGTTTCATTGTTCTTCTTCCTTTTGCCATCAGCTAGACAAGTGCAAAAAGGTCAAGCTTTGCACTGCTAGCTTTGTTAGCATGTTTAACGCTGTCCCCTTGGGCCATACAGATTTTCAGAGTGTACATCAAATGGGACCAGCCTCCTAAAATATTCTGGGGGAGGGGGGGGGGGGGGGGGGTATCCCAACCTCAACCCCAACCCCATATGAAACCAATGCACACACAAAGCACACACACAGATCATTACCATAACAAGCCAGTGTGTTTCTGCAGATACACTTGTTTGGGTTAGGTGGGGAGTACAGAGGGGCGACGGGTCCCCAGCTTTATTTCAATAACAACAGGCAGACACAAGGGCCACCTCGTCAGGCTTTAAATCACATGGCAGCGTCCTGATCGACTGATAAGCAGCAGATGCTAGTGAGAAGCCATTGGCATGGACTCACAGGGCTCTTCATTTTGTTTGCATTAGTTGTTGAAAGAAGACACTTGCAACTCTAAGACTAACTACACTATCGCTGACAAATGCTTGAACTTTTAGGAGAGAGAGGATGAGGGAGAGAGAAAGAGAGAGAGGAAGGCTCTAGTAGTGAACAGAGTCTATAACATCACCATACAACATTACAATACCTGTTGTTTCTTGGGACAATGACACACATTTTAGTAGTCCTATCTCAGTATTTTTCCCTCAGTATTGGGCTTCCATGTTCTATGGGGACATTCCATAGACGTAACGGTTTTTATACTGTACAAACTGTACAAAAAATGTCCTTACAAGGTCAATATTTACTGTCTTACTATCTTTGCGGGGACATTTGGTCTCTCATCACACAAACATTTTACCAATTTTTATTCTTAAAATTGTCCAAAACCATATGACACCAACAGGAATACAAATGAACTATTTATCTATTTATTTTATTTACAATAATATTTCATATAGACTGTTAAGAGCTAAAGAAGATCAGAAAATCTGAGCCACATTGCACAACATGTTGGGACAACTAAGCAGTCATGCACTGTGATCAACGCTCCATCCCTTGAGAGCCCTATGTGAGGTGCAAATTACACAAATACACTAAGCAAACACACTCATCTCTAGTTTACACAGGTAATCCAGTCTTTCCAGCAAATCTGTATTTAAACTGGCAGGTCAAACAGTGCTCATCTCTTTTAGACTAAATACACACATAAATATAGTTGTTTAAAAGGCCTTGATTACATATGCTAAACGTGGCTTAGCCGCGGTGGCTGGGCTCCTTCAACAGGAGAGGCTGTTGTGAGTTTACTGGAGAAGTTGTAAATATGCGCTAACACTTTTAGCAGTAATCCCTCCACACAAAGCCTGGCAGAGATTAGGAGCCGGTCGTCTGACAGAGAGAGAATCCTCCACCACAATCACATTTTAGCCTCTGCTGAGAGCTGGAGAGGGCATACAGCCCACGCCACTGATATCGCCAATCGTGTGAGGACGAGAGCGAAGAAAAGCAACAATCCCAAAACCGCTTAGAAGAAAAAAGGAAGGGAAAAAAATAAGCCATTGCCATCAAACTGTTTGTGTACTAGCTGCCATCTTTCAGTGGAGCACAATCAGCTCCCCCCCAATACCTCCCACTCCCCCAACTGATTTATTTTACAGTACTGACTTATTTTGATGAGGGAAGCAACTGTATTGTTCAATTAAAATACTTCTACTGGTACACCACTCCATGATGTGACCTTTTGAACTGGACATTGGCCTCGTCCATGAAATCCAATGCTATATGAGAGAGCTGCTTGATGCCAGGGCCGACTGACACATTTGAGGGGGGAATTTAAGCAGCTGGAAGGAGCAAGAACAAGCCACAGCCCTGTAGCCCTCCTCATGAATAGACCATAGAAGCCGTTTCATTTGAAAAATCTTCCGCTCTGCACTTGGCTGAACCTACAATAAAAGTTGATAATTGAGAAGCAAGAGGATCACTATGACTATGAAAAAAGAAGGGGGTGGAATAGAGGCCCTGGCTTATGTTTAATACAGTTTAACTGATATTTAATATTTTGTGCTTTCTCTCTCTTTCTCTCCTTTTGTCCACATTAAAATACTTCAAAAAGAATTCTAATGAAGTGGAAATTAAAAGGAGCGTAGATTGGGGTTGGAAAGAGAGGCTCCTAATCCCGCTATCTCTTAATAATTCAAAGTCTCTTTTATTTTCTGAATAAAAAAGCAGAATTAATCTGGCGCTGTGAAGCTGTCCTCTCTTCTCACTGTTTAAATAAATCCCCGCTCGTACATTAAACGCAAGGAGGCCGGCGCTGGCGTGTAGCCAAGCTCTGTGTCAATTCCCTCCTGCCTCTTTTTCATTCTCTCCCAACCCCTTTTTATTCCCTTTCTTTAGCTTTTTGCCAGAGAGAGACCTGGGAGAGGAGCCGCGCCACCGGAGAGTCCCTATCTCTAGAACCTGCTCAGCACACGGTCGTATCGCAGCCGGCTAAGACCACTTAGCAACGGCTGGTGGAAGGCACCCTTAGGAAACTTTGTTGAGATATTAGGACACTGGGAAGCCTAATGATATATTACAAAGGCATTGTAAGAGAAAAAGAGATGGCCAATAATAGCTTGGCTGAAAGTGGGTTCCCCAGCTGCTTGCAAAGGAAGGGAGGAACTTCAGGAAACTGTGCTTGTTAAGCTTTGTCATGGGCTGGAAATGAGCTCTTCGGTTTTTGAGTCAGGTTAATGTACAGTCAGGTGATCATGGTAGCAAAGATTTAAACTAAACAAAACTTGACTGTTGTCATTTTTTTATCTTAAAAAAAAGCCTTATCATAAAACGTATGCTATTGAAAACTATCAAGTTTTTACAATACTGTGGTTTTTAGTCAGGTTAGATGTCGTATTTAATTTTACACAAATGAAAAGCTGTCAAATTCTTATCTCTGAACCACCATCGTCATGTTACAACACTTTAAATACTTCACGGGATAGGGCCGTAAACATTATGTCGTGTAAGCACTGAGATGATGTTACATCCTGGCTAGGCCTGTCTGTGCAGAGATATGCCACAGTCTCTGCCTAAAAAGATCCAGAACATCGGCACAGATATTCCTCTGCCTGATCCAAGATCACCAGCAACATTTCCAGCTCTACCCCTTGTGATGGGAGATTTACAAAATAATTTCCTTTTCCTTATGTTACACACTCATTGGCTCTGAATTTGTAGTCTTGAGCCACGTTAAGTCAGTCTCCTTGGAGAAAGCAGCTTCAGCACAAACAAAAGCAGAGAAATATGTATCTGTTCCTCTGCTGTGACTTATTTGGCACGAGAAGTCTTTAAATATTTTTTTCTGCAACTTTACTTTACAGAATAAGTTAAGTAGTACATTTTTAAATAAACTTTTTCAAAAAAAATTGGAGTAAATATTTAATCAAAACCCATGACGTATCTAGCGGTTCTTTTTCTCTATATTATATCTTGTGGCTCTATGAGATAAATGTGAAAGAAAATTCTTCTCCTTATTCATTTCTCTATTTTTTGGAGGAAATAAGCATCTTGATCTATTGAACCAGACTGAAATGAGATTGACATGGCAGGCAAGAGGTTAGGTCTGTTTAAACCCCACCACTCTCTCTTTTCATCAGCCTGTATTGCTTCTCACAGAAATATCTACTTTACGCCTTATCAAATGAAAAAAAAAATCATACAGAGAGAGGGGGATAGAGTGAGGAATAGACAGTGCCTACAGGGAAAGTACAAAGGTGTGTCTGAAGATCCCCAAAGGCAACATAAAGTCATTTTCTGTGAAGGTGTGCTATTTTTATTTATATCTTCCCCTCGCTCTGTTTCATCATACATACTGTTTGGAGGGCTATCATTATGCCAGACGGAGAGCTGGGGTGAAAACCATTTGCATTACTACCCTGACTGTCTGACTTCAGGCGCTTTGCCATGATACTTTATTCCAAACCATTCAGCCAACCATTATCACTTTGCCCCCACTCTGTTGTACCTCCCTAACACACACACATAGACAAACACACGCATGCATCCAGCCTAATCGGAAGCATCTCCTGCACCACTGGCACAGAGGTACAGGAGGGACAAGTCTGTGATGAGTCCAGGGAGGGGTCCAGGATGGGGGGGAAGGTGGGTCCATTGCGTGTAATTGTCCTCGTGAGCACTCAATACCATCTTAAAGCAAACAGGCAATCTCCAAAGCTGCGCAAACAGGGAGGGAAAGACCCTGTGGCTATGGGGACCCTAATAGGAACTCCTTTCTCCGTGAGATAAATGGGTAAAGTTCCTTTTATTTATCCTGGCTGGCTGTTTGGGACTGGGGCTATTAAAGCACAGCAATGCTATTTATCCCTCTAAAAAGGATTGGTCCCACACAGGGCTGAGGGCAAGGAAGGAGACGAGAGGGGCGAGAAGGAACGGCGGTCAGTGTAAATTGGCAAAATTGCGAGGTCAAACTGTTTATCTTTTTTATTCCCATGTCTCTTCTTTTCTCTCACACTCTTCTTGAACCGTCCTCTCCATCGGCGTTCTTCTCCCTCTCTGTCCATTTACCTGTTGTGCACCATCTCTCGACTCTTTTCAGCCTCTTTTCTTTCTATCGCCGGAACTTTTGAGATGCTGACGTATGTGATTATGTAGAGCCTGGCATAAATACAGCAGAGCTCGCAGAAGAGTTGTCCACTCTGTATTTGTCATTGTTGAATAAAGGTGAGCTGATGGCAAGTTTCACAGGCAGATAAAGCACCTGCAGCCACGTGCGTTAATCTCCCAACGCTCACCTAACAATAGATCATCCCCGACCAGCTTCCCCTCGCTTAGCATATCTCTTGCTCTTGTCTTATCCTCTGTGTAAGGGTGCTTCCTAAAGCATGCCATGTCAGCTTATCTGAAGAGCAGGAGCTGCTCCCTGAAAAGAGACCCTGTAAGCACTCCTCACCCCCAGTCATTAAAACAACACACTGGGAATGTCAATGCACAACTCAGCCAGACATTCAACACATTGCTCAGTAAGACCAGAACAATTCAAGTGCAATTGCAGAGGACATAGAAGCCAAAGGTCTCTTGTTAAATGCAAGGCTCTGTCTGTCTCTCTGTTGGAGAGGGGAGTGAGGCCCTGCTTCGAGATAAGGCCAGACAGAAGATGTGGTTGGAGGGCGATTGGAGTGTTTGTCCTCTCTTGTGTATACCTGTGGTGTGTGAACATCCTGATGTGAAGAACAGAGGTTGCACGCTGCCACATAGATAACGCTGTTACAATGTGCAAGAGAAACATTCTTCTGTATTAACAGTCCAACTATGGCCAGCAGGGTTCAGAATATAAGAATCTGTTCCCTTTTAAAAAAGTTGAAAGTTTGGAATCAAATTGATTTGTCTAGACCACTCTAGAACACAAAAAAGTGTTTCTTCTCCTGTAAACATCTTCTCCTATTGACAGGAAAATTTAAAAAAAAAAAAAAATTCATTCTATTGTCTTGCATTCAAGAAAGTTGCTCAATACGATTCAAGAATTGAACTGGTATTTAAAATAAATTCAAAGTTTCAAATCTTTTAAACGATTATCCTACATGCTCTGGTGACACAGAGTCTCACATTCAGAACTGGACTGTAACAAAACAGCTAAAACTAATGGTGTTTTTGTCTAAAAACTTTGCAACAAATGTTTAGGAATGAATGTGAACCAATAGCTCTTGTGGGTCTCATCTTCACCCACCCTAAGTTGCAGTATGAGTGGGAACTCTAATATCTCTCTTTGAATCCCTCACTAGTGGCAGAGGTGAAGGAGGTTTGGGCTTGTAGAGTAGCCATGATGAATGACTGCACTGATCTGATGCCATCTATTTCTGTGCTACCATCCAAGTGGGAATGGTCATATCAAAGAAAGCCTGTTCTTTCTCATCCCCTGTGGAGGAATTCCTTCTGTACTCTGGCATGATAATGAGCTGGGCCTCCTTCAGGCCTCAAACACCTGATTGAGTCAAGCCCTGGAAGTGCCAACACACTCAGGGAATTACATACTGGGGGGATGTCATCCAATTGGGCCAGACTCTCCTTCAGTAGGAGGCATTTCCTTGGCTTGCCTACTTTGGCAGGGGATGGCGATGCCTCTTTTCTTGCACGGTCTCGTGGCAAGAACCCTGGCTGGCCCTGCCTTGGACGACACACAGTAGACAGCGAGTGGATGACGGCTGGGGCGAGGGAGAGCAGTAGTTGAATTCACAAAAGAACACAACATAGAATCGCTTAAGCATGTCTGCTCAGAGGTTTTTGGTAAATGGCTCAGATTTTGCCATGTTTTCGCATATTTGCTTTTACCAAACAGTATTCTAGACATCCCATTTGCAGATGATAGAGAAAGAGGGACAGAGAAAGACACAAAGCAAACCTTTTCTAAGCAAGTCTTTAATTCCTCAAAACAAAGACAAAATACGGCAGTGATTACCTGAAGCCAGGAATATAGTGATAATTACAAGCCTAATTGAAAACACAGAGGATCTCAACTCTTAATTATGTTTTCTGTTAACCCATTAATTGGGCTATGAGAGGACAATATAGACCTCCCTTTATCTTTCATTTCATTCGGAACTGTCACATTCATGTCCTTTTGTCAAATTACTCCATTTTCTATATTTAAATTAAAGAAATAGTGTCCACCAAACATGCAGCTTTCTGTAGAACACAAATTGAGAAATCATGCTATTCCCATAAAATTACAGTTCAAGAAGCTCAAGTTCAGTTTAAGAATACTCCAGAAAAGTATTCAAAGTAACTTAACCAAAAATGCTCATGTCTGCATTAAAATTTAGAGTAATTTATTATCAGAGGTAGCAGAAGTAATCATATGTCAGAAATGTACAGTTCTAAGATTAAATCAAACATTTAGCTAACATCATGAATTAATTTAAGCAGAAACAATGATCATGAGATAAGGCAGTTATTAGAAGTTGTGATCATAATTATTTCATAATAGAAAAGTAGTCTATAAAACTTGTGCACTGGTCTTTTGAGACCACATATGAATAGTTTGTATGAGGAACAGACCACAATAGAAATAATTATTCCTTATTTTTCACTGCGTTGATAACTAGAGAAATTGATCAATCTCATTGGTGGAAAAAAAAAACTTTTCTGTTTCACAGGAATAACAAAAATGCATAGGGTTGCAACAATATGAGGTTGAGAAAATGACAAAATAATTTTCCTTTAATGCACATATGTTTAAATGTGACAAATAAAGTATAAGTCCTTATTGTTTTGACAATTTTTTATCTTTTATTTTGTCGACAATGAGTAGAGAATTTGTTTTAATTGCCTTTAAAATACTGAAAGTTGTGGTTTCAACAGTTGCAAGCTTGTATGTGTAAGCTCATATTATTCTCTTCATGATGTTTTATTAACAAAGTTCGGGAGGAGCACGTTCATATGATTAATACAATCAACACGTCATCAGCAATTACTCCTCATCCTATCAGCAGGAGAGGAAGTACGTATATATAGACACGTTTGACTCACCTACAGCTCTTTGACATTTTTCGGCAGCTCGACAGTTTACGGCATTGTGGCTCCGCCTTCTGGTCGCTATACACCCGAAATCGAGCTCCACTCGTCAGATGGATTCTCCACGAAAACCTCCGGACCCAGTAGCGATCCCCATCCGCTCAACACTATGCTAACTATATTATATCACCCTCAGCAATACATCACGGGTGCCAGACCAAACAAACGGGTCCTAAGCAACAACAAGCAACGCACAGTAAGACTTGAGGCCTGTTCTCGCCACCAAGTAAACATCCGTATCCAGCAACTCTACATCGGCTTTAATCGCTCCTGCCATTGAGAAAGGACGATAAAGCTGGTCGAGCTACAAGCTCGACTCTCAGGCAATGCCGCTTTCTTCCTGCTAGCCAGGCCGCCGCCGCTGCCGCGAGCCTCAGCAGACCGCGCTGCAGCTTCAGCTCACACTCTCTCAGTCCGTCAGCTCACACAAACAAGAGCAGCTGTAATCTTTCCCGGCGCTTTTATTTTTGCATCGCTAAATCACGAGCAGTTGTGCCTCTCAATACTACTGTTCCGGGGAACCCACGTCTGAGATGTGATTGTTCTAAAGTAACGCGCTGCTTCCTCGCATCTCAAGCAGTAGCGCTCACCGAAGCCAGATCGCGCGCAGTACAGTCCGATCGCACGCGCCACTTCAGATCGCGCTCATTACAGTCGATCGCGCGCTCAGCTGCCCACACAAGAATCAAGTACTTATTGCCAACGCTGCCTTGTTGTTTCAACTTAATCGGCTATTAAGTGGACTCGCCGGAAAGAAACCATATGCACTTTCTATTTTCAAAGTAATTCTTTGCCTTCACTGTTTCAATCCTTTAAGTCCATGATAAGCTTTATAAGTCGATAGACGTCTGTAACCAAAATAATTCAAGAGATTGAAACACTGAACAGCAACAAGCTTTGAGCGCTTTCTCTGGCTCAGCGCCAGCCAATGTGTTCAAATCTAGCAGGCGATCATGTGATGCCCCGCCTTTCGCCACATTGTCCAAGAACAGGGGCAGCCAACCCGCATGCGGCTCTTTGACTGCTTTCGCAGCTCTCATCCGGCCCGCTGAGACCTTTTTGTCTACAAAAACATAAATTTACATGTGAGATGTTTAATGAAATGCATTCGGGAACTCCTCCCCTTCACGTCATTTCTGAAACTTTATGGATAACAGCAGTTGACAACTGGCCAATCGTAGAGCGATGCAGATCTGGCTGCCAGACGGTATAAATATCTTAAATAGCATTTCCTTCATACTTCTCTAAACGGAATATGATAAAATTACAGAGGTTACGATAGTAACCGGAGACGTTTTCCAACCGATCACTACATTACCAAGCCGCTGCTTACTTTTATACTTCCTGTCACCGTCAATGAGATGATATACCGTTTTTCCCGCATATATAATTCACAGACGCATTGTTTCTGCATGCTTGCATAGCTCGTGGGTTGCCATATGTATAAAGTATTAAAGAATTTATTTATAAACATATTAAATGTGTGATATATGTGCGAGACCTTTCTAATGTCAAAAACCCCATCAACAAATGCGAATTTAACAGTCTTTCATGCGGCTCCGCAGCCACGAGCTTTATTTTGAGGCTCATTATGCTGAACAGGTTGGCCACCCCTGTCCAAGATTGAGATGTACCAGTTTCACGATAAACTCTTCCTCCCAAGTTCCTTCATTGTATCCCACTGTCGAAAGGAGCTCTTGCACTCAACAAACACTGCAACCGAGCCTCCAACAACACCACGCGGTCGCCAGCTCTTCCGCTCCGTTGTCGCACCCTATGACGCCGAGGCTTGCCTTCACCTCCACCATCAAGACATCCACCTTCTTGCCCAACTTCCTACGACACCTCAGCACTCGTATCAATAGTAAAGGAGGACGACCAAAGCAAATCAACTAGAATAGGTCTCGCTTCAGTCAGCCGTACCATCTCCAAATCAACTCTACCTTCAAAATGCCTCAAACGTACGTTCCTTAAATCTTCATATCTCTCCCTTGCAAACCAGATTTCCAAGCGTTAAGACGCAGCAGCACACTGCAGTTTTCCAGCACTGCACCTCACACGCCAACATCTAGCGACAAACGCCGCCCTTTAAGTGCGAGCTTGCCTCCGCCAGCGGTGCAGGGTTAGCAACGGCAGCACGTACCTAACTTTTCCCCTATGTTAGGCCTGCAGCCCGGCCTTCCGATCCTAGCGTGAGGCTGCCTCCGCAAGTGGCTTCGCCCCTGGCCTTTCCCACCTAATTCTCTCCACCATGCTAATTCTCCTTTCATCCCGTTCTCTGCTATGCCATTCCACAAACACTGCTGCTTAGAACCACCTCTGTCGCCAACAACAGTTGAACGCAAATCCCAACTGAACTTAAGGCTGCTGCCACCAGAGGTGGACCTATTCCCAACCAGTACATCAATATTCAGAGTTGATATTTATCGACGCTAAATGTTCATTCTTCAAGCTTTCGCTTCAAACCACTCCCTCGGAGGATTACATGTGGAGTGGAAAAGTTCAAGACTTTCCACTCCACATGTGGTCTGCTCCACATGGTCTCTACCCACTACCACCGACTCGTAGTGCATTCCATTAACACCAAGAACTTCCAAGCCAGCTTCACCATGGGTTACCTAGGTGAAATCTACTTCTCACTGCCGAAACCTAATCCTCTGCTCATCAAAGGCATATCAAGAACGCAACCCACCAGCTCAGACACCAGACAACCAATCACGTTGGAAATCCGTATCCCTACTCTCCGCCAAGGATTCTACCCAAATGTCGTCCGACCACTCAACGCCATGGTCGAGCCATATAGATTCCAGTTCCTCTGATTCCATCATCCAACCTCAAGCCAAATCCATCCATATTCTGACTCGTCAGCGCTGCACAACGAAAGTAAGAGAGACCAAACTGTAAGGCTTTCTTACTCCGACAGCAACAATCCTTCGTTGCCAACCTTCATTTAAGAGAGCAGGCCAAACTCCCATCCGACCCACTCTTCACTGAAGACTTAAATCACCCCACCACATGTCGTGTCCCAAAACCAGCAGATCTAAGCACTGGGCCGCAGGTCTTCGGAAGCTTCAGGAGTTACATTCGATCAAATCAGTCTCTCCAGAAAAGGCTTTCACCGCCTCAAGAGACAACAGAAGTCGAGGAAATGGACAATCTCCATCATCCAACACGCGATTAGTTCAGAGGAAGTTCTCCTTTTCCGCAGTAGTGATGCACCTCCTCACTCCCGCATGAGCTCAGTTCAAATAGAAATGATTCCACCGCTGCCCCCATTGCCGCAGCAATGATGTTCCCCCACACTCCCGCAGGAGTCAGCCAAGGGGGAATTTTCCCACTGCCGCAGCAGTGACGCTCCCGCAGGAGCAAGCTCTCTCTATCTTCCAGCTCTCTCTAACTTCCACTGCCGCAGCAGTGACGCTCCCGCAGGAGCAAGCTTCTAATTTCCACTGCCGCAGCAGTGACGCTCCCGCAGGAGTAAGCTCTCTCTATCTTCCAGCTCTCTCTAACTTCCACTGCCGCAGCAGTGACGCTCCCGCATGAGCAAGCTTCTAAATTCCACTGCCGCAGCAGTGACGCTCCCGCAGGAGCAAGCTTCTAAATTCATTTATCTGCCCTCCCGAACTCACATTTTCCCCCCCCTCAGCCATAACTTCGCAATTCTTTGGGGGGTCATCAAAATCTTTAGCGGCTGTCCGACTAGGTTGCAATTTTTGGGGGAGTGCTCCAGGTTCGGGCTAATACCGAGCTCGGAGCCCTCTCCTCGGACAGCTCGCCAAATACGCTTACCATCCATTGCTCCTGAATCATTCGTAAGTGTGAACTCGTGAAATGATGTTTTATTAACAAAGTTCGGGAGGAGCACGTTCATATGATTAATACAATCAACACGTCATCAGCAATTACTCCTCATCCTATCAGCAGGAGAGGAAGTACGTATATATAGACACGTTTGACTCACCTACAGCTCTTTGACATTTTTCGGCATCCCTCCACCACCCCAACTCCTCACACTTAATTGTTCCTATCAAAAGTCAGGATACGGGGGGGAGTGCTCCAGGTTCGGGCTAATACCGAGCTCGGAGCCCTCTCCTCGGACAGCTCGCCAAATACGCTTACCATCCATTGCTCCTGAATCATTCGTAAGTGTGAACTCGTGAAACAATATGTGGACTGTGTCCTATGCGCTTGCATGCAACTATCCAGGTGTGCTTGGGGTGCTTATTCATTATGTTGTGGACGTTTTTTGGGGTTTGGAAAGTGATAAAACCAACTATCATCCCATTACCAATGACTATAAACTTCAGGGTAAAGCAT
Source organism: Rhodeus uyekii (assembly GCA_037043235.1). Lineage (NCBI taxonomy): Eukaryota > Metazoa > Chordata > Actinopteri > Cypriniformes > Acheilognathidae > Rhodeus > Rhodeus uyekii. Next base: position 1,368,539 of record JAWRVZ010000040.1, on the reverse strand, counting down.
AATTTTGCCATTTGACTCTAAACCACTCGAGTAACACACAGAGAGAGAGAGAGAGAGAGAGAGAGAGAGAGAGAGAGAGAGAGAGAGAGAGAGAGAGAGAGAAGAGACACAAAGAAAAAGAGAGTGAAGAAAAAACCAAGAGCAGTAGAGAAAGGGCAAGTAAGAATCAGGGTCGGTGAAACAGCACAGGGATAATAGAAGTTTCCTGAGGCGATTGCAAGGAGAGAATGGGAATATATGCACATGTAAATGAGAGAAAAAAGGAAAGCAGGTCACACTGCCATCAGTCAATCCGTCTAATATAAAGCAGGTACAGCTGCCAGAGAGAGCAGGCAGATCGGTAATTTCTGTTTGCCCAAGCGTTCACTTGAATACCGATTCACAGAGTGAGAGAATAAAGAATCTTTCTCTCACTCTAGGTCACAGTGAGAGTTTCCTCTTTATTGTAGATAATGAGATAAAAAAGAGCAACAAAATGGCAGAGCATCAAGCTCGGATAAATTAATTCTCACACCTCCTCGTTAATTAATACATTAATACATTAATTGGCCTGCTGCCTGCCGTCGGTCTCCAAACACTATTTTGGTTTTCCTCCACTGGTTTGAAACGTTTTACAGAATGTCCTCAGCAGGTGGGTCAGGAGGCCTTTTGTGTTGACATTAAATTATTATTCACTTTTGGGCAGAAATAAACTCTCAAAGTGAGTCATCAACAACATTTTTTTTAATTATCTCTTATCTGAGATCCAACTTCCATGGTCCTTTCCTTTTTCTTTTTGTTCTGCATGCCGAGTTAATTAATTACATCTAATTATTCATGGTTAATTAACCAATTTTTAAATAATTATTAAAAAGAACCAATTGATACAGAATTCATTCATGGGACTGCATGTAAGTACAAACATAAATAAACAAAAATATTATTGTATAAAACTTTGGAGTCTATAACATTTCTCAGTTTTTGAAAGAAGTCTCCTATCCTCGCCGAGGCTGGATTCATTTGATCAAAACCACAGTAAAACATTAATATTTTGAAATATAATTACAATTTAAAACTACTTGTTCACTTCTATTGTTCTATAAGCATCTTAAACAAACCTCACAAGAACCATTCTGTATTTTTAGATTTTATTCAGACATCTTTTCGTACAGTAAGCTCATGTTTCCCACAAAGCTGTCAAAACCTGACCCATACACACATTGAGCCTGTTGTGTGTACCTGTTAGAAGAAGGTGTTTCTTTGAGCTGTTTTGCTGTGTGATGCGTGTTCGGTGTGGGCTGAAAGGTTGGGCAGTCCTTCTCTGTTGCCCCAGGACCTGTCCAAATTGTAATCCTATTCCTGTGTTTATCAAAGAGAGGAAGAGAGCAGGGAGAGGGAGGCATTGAGCTGATGGCTTGATTGTGATGTTTCTGTCTGATAGCTCAGCTAACCTTATCCATCAATTCCACCTCAGCCTCCCAGCCTTAGTCAACCCCCACGGATGCACACACAAACAGAAACACACACACATATCTGCCCGACCATCAGTCCTACCACTGACCCTCTCTTACCAGAATGTGACAATCCCACATACTCACACAGTCTAGACAAATCAGATATTTCACATCACTCATTGATAAAGAAAGTTAATGGCTATTAGCAAAGAATAGCACATGACACAGTCTCTGTCAAAAAATTAAATATGTTTCTCCATTTCCAACTTATTCACACACATGCGAGTTTTAAGAGATACAAGTCCCGCAATTACTATACTAAAGGCAGAAATAAATAATAAAATAGTGTTATGAACCAACATTCATATTATAAAAAGTATTATATTTATCGTCCTTCAAGACTTAGTACAGGGATCATCATATTTTGTAGCATCAAAAAGAATTGTATACCTTACCAAAGCTTATATTTTAGAGACGTTTTACCATGTAATTTGTTCTAATTTTCCAACAAAGGATTAATGCTGATTCAACAGAATTTGTGGGATAGAATTGATTACCAAAATAATTGTGTACATTTGAAATGCACCTTTTCCTTAAAAATAAGAACAAAATTGAGGTTAAATTCAAGCACTAGCAATAGAGTAAGTAAATGGTGTTATAATTTTATAAAAGGAACTTGATAAAACAATTACTTTTACAAATAATTACAAAACAATTATTATTACCATAATGTATTATTATTATTATTTTATTTATTAATTTATTAAAAATGCTTTTATTATTATATTTTATTTAAGCTGTAAATATGAGTCATTTTAGAGCTTTACAGGCATTACATTGTGAAAGCTTTTAAGTTCAAGCAATGAAAAAAAAATTTTTTTTATCTCACTAAAATCATGTTAACACACACATTGTTGTGTCTTGTGGCCATATTTTTGAAACTATATATATATATATATATATATATATATATATATATATATATATATAGATAGATAGATATATAGATATATAGATATATAGATGAGACTCATTCAATTCAGTCGTAGCCTCGATTTAGCTTTTCAAAAGAAAAATGGGATTTTATTACAGTACAAATGTAATGAACGCAGAATATGTATGTAAGTCAGTAGTTGGCTTTTTATATACAAACATTTATAACATCATGTTTATTTTGTTCTTTCTCTTAAGATAATTTGGTGAATCAACCTAAACTTCCACTGACAACTGCTGTTACACTGACAGCTTGAGCTATGGAAGTTAACTAAACTGACTCTTAGCCATTAATATCTCCTAATTATAATGTAGCGAAAAATTAGACTGCAGCACACACATTAAAGAAATAATGAACTGGATTTCTAAATGATGTACTGCGCCCATGCGATAACACAGACATCATACATTCAAAGGAGCAATATTTGCAGATTTTATTTATATAGTGAGTCACAGAGCAAGTGGCATTAATCAGAAAGTACTGTGGCCGTAAAGGTAATCATAGAAATTCGACGTCCCCTAAAAGAATCGTCCTCTGAGACCTATGTGCACATACTTATACCCCGTCAGTCATTTATATGCGCACAGAGGAGATAAATACCTCCTGACACAGTGGCCCGGGGCAGCGTTTAGCACGCGGAGAGGAGAGATGAAGATGGCTCTGACAAAGCAACTGACTGTGAGCCAAACAAGCCCTATTCCTGGAAAAGCTGAAACTGTTTCAGTGTCTCATACACCTCGGGGTCCTCATGTCACTTCACTACTGTCACAGACACCCTGATCCTGTCTACAACACAGCACTACCTGAGCATTCACACTCCAAAACTGATATTTGTAGAACAACAGAGTTTAATACCTTGATCTCTCTGACCCTGTCTATTACGGTCTAATCTGACATTCAGACATGTGTACAGCTATTTTTTTCTCCAGCACACTGAACAAGCAAGTGAAACAGAGCATGGAGCAGAGCGCAGAAGCTTCCTGAATGTTTAACACTGAGGCCTGTTTATCTTTTTTTGGTTTAATTAAGCAAGCCATTTCTTTTTTCATCATACCGAGTATGACTAATATGAGTCCAGGAAGATTATGCAGCACTTCAAAAATGATGTGTCGCTTTTGTGTTAGGACACAATGGCAGCCTGGGCCCAAGGGCCTCTAGATGCTCGGAGAAAGGAGAGTGGCAATAGACAGAAAGAGAGAGTGTTTGAGAACATACATGGTTATAGACCTCATGTAGCCCTGCCCTCGTTGTCTGGTTTTTTGGTTTGTATTTTCACAGCATGAAGCTAAGAACTTACAGACTTACGAATGAAACACTTGTTTTAAAATCTTGCCGGGCCACTGACATTTATTATGGCATCCGCTTCAAACATTACAATGCGTTTGCAAAACTTTTGCTAACTCTACAATAAGTAAATCCACTTCATCAATTATTCTTTGACAGTGATGCCATAGAAATATACAGAGCAACCTCAAAAATAAAAGTATGAACACAATTATTAAATTATTAATATAATAATATTACAGGTGGCTGAGAAAATGGAGGATGAAAAACATTTAATTTATTTATCACTGTTAACGTTAACTTAAAAACACTCTTGTTTGTTATTTATTAATGTTTCTTGATAAAACATATATGTTAATTCAACTTGAAATGTATAAACTACTGTTCAAATGTTTGGGGTACGTATGTTTATTTATATATTTATTTACTTTTTTTAGAAATTTATTATGCTGTTTATTCAGCAAGGATGCAATAATTTTTTGACATTCATCAAAGAAAAATAAATAAATAAATTATGTATATATACAGTATATTAAATATATTAAACAGCAGTGTTTACAACACTGAATGAAGTGGACATTTAAGTGAATTCCGTATTTTTTTCATAATGAAGAAGGTCTTTATGTTCAAGCACTTAAAGCACAGGTCTTGAATAAATTTACCAACCAAAAGAGTAACAATAACCCTAAAACTCCTTAGAATGGTTGTGATATATGAAAGAAAGAAAGAAAGAAAGAAAGAAAGAAAGAAAGAAAGAAAGAAAGAAAGAAAGAAAGAAAGAAACTGTCCTCTAAAAAATGATAGCAAAGGGAGGGACGAATGGCAGAGAAAGATGAGAGAGCAAGAAGAGAAGAGAGAAAGCGGAATTGGCCCTTTGAGGACTTTAAAGAGAAAGCCACCATGAGGAGAAGGGAAAGAAAATGTTTACTCAGGGAATTAGTTCAGGATCATTGTGTGTGTGCGAGGGCATTAGTTCCCTGGCTTGATTTCAGGGCCCAAGTGGCTCAAGCAGAGCTCCCTCTAGGCCAGGCCTAATTACCACAGGACTAGGGCCATTAAAATGCTTAACTAACCTCGTTTCTCCAAAACGCACAGATTAGCAGCAGCCTCCAGCAAAGTGGCAGGGATAACCCTGCTGCCTAATACCCCCTTTGATTTATTTTTGAAAAAGAGAGGGGCGAGGGAGTGAAGTGGTAACCGTAGAGAACTGGTACTGCGTACACACTCAAACTTCGAGCACAATGAAAAGATTCAAACTTCTGTGTCCACACACTGAGTGGGAAACCAAAGCTATTCACAATGCGATCCCACAAACCTTACATGCAAATTAATTAATGCAATGAATAACATTTAATTGTAAATATTTGCTAAAAAAACTTTTTTACTTAATTGAAAGGCATTATCATCATTGTGACAGATGAATTAAATAGAAAAAAAGGTGTATAGTTATAATTTATTTCTATGACTTTCTGAATTAATGCTTTCGATTGACAGCCTGAGCATGTCACATAACTTTTTCAGTGTTACTTTTTTCACTCGTCCAGCATCCACAAGCGTTTTACTCTGGTACAGAACCAAGTGCCGACTGTGATCTTGCCAGTATTTAAATACTACACTGATGATGATGTCAGGTAACATTTTTGGTAAATGGTGTCCCTGTGTCACCCGCACACAATCAACAAACATCTCTTGCGGTTTCCATTGTCACATCCCTTTGGAAAATATGTTTTCCCCTCTAGATTCACTCATTATCATGTTTCATAAATGACTCAGATGTTTGCATTTTGACGATCATTGTTGTTCCTTGTCATTTGTCATGTGTGACGAGAGACAAAAGATGAATATTTTAGAATCAATTTGCATAATTCAATAAATAGGCATACTTAAACTAGGATGCAAAATAATGTTGTGTGCAGCACAATGTTTATGTAAATGATTGGTGTCAAGATGCCTGTAGACTATGCAAGTGTCTATCATGCTTTGGCAATCCCTAAAATGCATTTGCTGTGCTACCCACTTTTTTGTTCACAGGACTGAAAAGAAGAGAATATGGCACCTCAGAGCAATACTGTCAGCTTTGTCCAACGCACTAAGGGTGGGATTTGCTTTATTTTGACAATTGTGTGTGATTACTGCAGCCAAATATGACAGCAACTATATTTTGTTCATCATGATAATACCCTTATTGTCAGTCATCACTTTGTTTTATGCATGCTTTCTTACATTTCGCCATTTGATTTAATTCTCTCTGTGCCTACAACGATAAAAAGGATTTATTCACCCAAAAATGAACATTTTGTTATCATTTACTCACCCTCATGTCATTTCAAACCAATTTGACTTTCTCTGAAACACACGTGCACACACACACAAACAAATGGTTTGTTCTTTTTCATGCAATCATGGTGGATGAAGACTGACTTTCAAGCTTCAAAAATGTCAGCAGATGTCAAAAGAATCATACAAGTGACATCTTGTCAGGTGTGGGTGAAGGGATGAGGCTTACCCGAAGATGCAGAGAGAGGGCTGAATTTACAATAAAAAAGACAAACAAAAACTACCCTAAGGGGGAAAACAAGGATAGGATAGGCTAGGATAGGATAGGATAGGATAGGATAGGATAGGATAGGATGGGATAGGATAGGATAGGATAGGATAGGATAGGCATGTTTACTTGGACATGAGAAGTAGAATAGCAGCTACATTAGACTAGAAACTAGCACAGGACAACAAACAAAGGGAGAGTAAATAGTGAGCAAACAAGCCAGATAACAAGGGAGGACAGGTGGGACAAATCAAACCAACAACGAGGAAACAAGGCAGGTCAGTTGCATACTTGACAGAAGAGCACAAGAAACACAAGCCATGTGCTCAGACAAAAACATGAGAACGTTCAAAAGCTGCGTGTTCACACAAAACATGACAGAAAAAAGCACGCAACCAGTGAAAACACAAGCTGCGTGCAACACAACACAAGACAATGAAACACGAACCGTGTGCTACACAGAACACAACTCGCGTGAACAAGAGAGCGCGCAGCCCAAATGAACCCGAAACCACGCACGCTCAAATGAAAGGACGGCATTTTTCAACCTGTTCCTCACACAAAGCTATCACAAACTTTCAGAATATGCTTGAAATATAGCACACATATAAGTCATATGAATTACTTTTATAATACTTTAATGGTGCCATTTTCAACATTATTTTTGATATACGGAACAAAGTTACACAGGTTTGTAAACACTTTTGTGTGAACTATCCCTTTAACTCAGTTAGGTAAATGAACCCTGAGAAGAACAGTCACCTATTTTATTATCCTGTTTAAAAGGCATTATCTACTGTATGAAATCCAACAAGCCTTTCTCTGTCCAAAAATGCATTTTAATAATACGGTTTACATTTGAGCAAAAGAGAGTGCACGGCTAATCAGAAGGGAATACGCATTGATAATTATTTAACTTCAACAGAACAACATAATCCCTTTAAGGATGTGTTTTTCTTAGAAAAAGCAGAAAAAAGAAACGCATCAAAAATAAATAAATATATAAAAGCGTAAAAATGCAGGCCTGACTGGAGTGTGCGGTGTCATGGGAGGTGTAGTGTGGAGAGAAGATAGTGCCTAAGCTAGCTAATAGCATCTTTGTTTTCAGTGAATGCAATGTTGTGTTCTCTAGGGCATTGCAAGACGTCTTTGGCAAAGCCAGTATTCCAGAGTTGTTCACTCTAGCTCAAGCCACCGGGACACCTTGGTTTATTTATCTTTCAATCAAGACCCAGCGGTCACAGTTCAGTGGTCAGCAGCTGCCAGAAGAGAAGCCATTTCCCTGAGGACATGTCTATAAGTCACACCTACCTGAGGACGGCAGATTCCAAGACAAAGGAACTAAGACACACAAACCCTTTCAAGCTGAATTTGTTCCACATCTTAAGTCTTTGAAAAGGAATCTGGTTGTCTTGGATTTTCCTCATGTCGCTGCACGAACAAACAAACAGCGAGCATTGCGGTAGGACACTGAGAGAAGTTATTGTCACTTATTTATGTCCGCCGAGGATTTATTATTGTTACCCGGAATTTCATTCTGGCTCTCTTTTGACAAAAATAAATGACTCAGAGACCTTGAAAGTTTAATTTACAATAAGAGCTCGTCTTGCAGTCAAGACTTTAAAATAAAACAATCGCTTGACTGTAGTGGTTGCGGTGATGTGGAGGAAAGAAGTCTGGAACTGATATTTATTCCTCTGCCCTTGGAGATAGGATTCGCAATGCCAATTCATCGGCATGTCTGCGTCGCAGACGGACACACAGGCTGCCAGAGTCCTTTTTCATTAGAACACCTCAGATCGTTTATCTTGACGCACAGAAAAATAACGCTTCAGTTAATCTGTTGCTGTAGAGCAACAATTAACTTGTAGTTCCTGGTTAAAAAAACAGCCAGTGTGAAAAACGCATTATAGCAACATTGAATTTTGTCTTTAGGCCTGGCTTTTGGGCCGATCACCGTTTGAGTAATGAAAAGGCTGAGAATGAGGAAAATGAGTATCTGAATATCTTTCAGGTACTTTTATTGCACAACATCATGAGAGAAAATGCATCATATACTTTTTTAGCGTGTCTTAAGTGCTTATCTATCAGGCTGCTGAAACCCTATTCTGGATGTGCCTAAAACTAACATGAGCCCAGTCTTGCCTTTAATTTCCTGTTAAACTCAATCAGATTACCTTTGTGGCACTGTGAAGAAGACTGCTCCTACTCTATTGAATTATGCTATTAGCACAGCTGGGCTCTTAAAACAGATAAGCACTGCTAGGCTTATTCAGGGAGGGAGGTTTTTTCTTCCAACCACATGGTCTCTGTCAAAACCAAATGTCAGGCTGAGCTTACAACCTGTGCGTCTGTGAGTTCGGGGTTGTCACAAGATGCTCTGAGTCAGGCTGTCTATTCACAACTGAGAATTGATATTTTGTGGTTATTCACAAATATACATCCACAAGCAAATTTTGTAAATGTTTAACACTTTAAACCACCAACTGCACATGTATAAATTAATAGTCATCTGTATGCATTTATATAATTATATTTTATCATTTAAATTGAATTCAATTCGTCATACACTGAGAAAATGACTAGTGAGTGATTTAAGCACACGTTTGGTGAATATTTTTTATTGGTATATTTTGATTGGTATAGACTGGAGTATATATATAAAAAAAAACAAAAAAAACTTATTTGAAACTTACTGAAAAATATGAACTTGAACTAAAGGTCTTGCACCAAGAAAGAAATATAATAATAACTATGATAACAATAGCATCCACAGAAACAGATGTTAACGTTATGTTTATTTATTTTAAGTGTTTGTTTTACTTTGACATTTTTTATTGGCTGTCAATGTTTTTATTAGTCTTTAACTGAATAAAAACAACCTAGTAAACACAAATCGTTGCCCTAACGTTCCCATTTAGTTCTCGTTTGGTAAGTTTTTTGGGAACCAAATAAGAACGTTCTGGGAACGTTCTCTATTGTTGTGTTTGTAACCTAAAGGTTATTTTTTGGCTTAATTTTGAAACCTATAAAGAATGTTCCCAGGACATTATCTGCAGGTTATTTTTTGGGTTAATTTTGAAACTTATAGAGAATGTTCCCAATACATTACCTGCTGGTTGGTTTTTGGGGTTAATTTTAAAACCTAAAGAGAGCGTTCCCAGAAAATGATTCACCCAGTCTGACATTAGTTGGTTCCACAAGCCAGAAAAAATATATCTGCCAGTAAATGATGCTAGTGCACAATGTTTTTAGTGTTTAGTTGTAAGAACTTTCCTGCAAAAACCGTGACTGCATTGATTTCTTGAAGCAAATCAACTGACGATTGGAATCCAGTTAGGTGTGCAGCGATGGACCTTTCAAATATTGTTTAAATTAATTGCCATTGGCTTTTGTATTATGCATCTGATATTGAAGGGCAGAGCTACGCCAACAGCATGGTAAGTCGCATCAATTCGTATTAAAAATTGAGTATACAGTATATTGGTTAAAATCGCAGTTTGTTTTATTTCTGTTATTGTCTGTTATCTCCTAATTCTGTTAGTTGAGTCAAATGTGTTATTCGTGATGATGAAATGAGAGTGTGTGTGTTAACCTGTGAACCTCTGTTTATTTCATTTAAAATCTCCTCATGTGACGTATGTGTGCTGTGTTTAACTTTTGGTTGTTTTTATCCCAGATATGATTTATTCAGTTTTGTCATGTTCTGTGTTAAGTTGAGAGTTAACAGTCGCACGCGCTCACATGGTGCACTGCATGACGCGCCATGAGGCCCACGTTCTTCTCTCTTGTATTTCATACAAAATGCATAAAATGATGTTTACATAAATTCATAGTTCTATACATTAATGAGAAATGAGAACAAATGCAGCATTTCACTGTTTATTTCCTCATTGTTTGATTTTATTTAGTTATAGCCACTACATATTCACTTTGTAAAAGATGTTTGGGCCCTTTGTATATCTCTTGCTGCTGATCAACTTTTGGTTGTGTTTATCCCAGCTCAGAGAACTTTGAGTGACCATTCACATGCTTTCGCATTGCATCAACACAAGCAAATGCAGTCTTTGTACACCTCAAATCTAACTCCTCCTTTCACATAATCAACCTTCTTTGTTATTCCTAGATTCAAGGAGCAACGGAAAAGAATTTCAAGTCACTGAAGGCAAGTGATGTGGAACACCTTATTGCAATGGTTCTGAATTTATATCTGTAAAACTACAGTTTTAACCGTAACTACAACACAAACTACCCTGAATGTATTTTTGCAGTGAATATCATAACATCAGTTCATAAGATATCAGCAAAACTAAAACGGACAGAACTATATTAGTGTTACGCTGTTCGTGTGTGCTGGTGTGCGATGTGGAGAAACTCGGACGGAGACGGGATCAAAGCAGACAGATTTAATAACGAAAACAAAAACACTTTAACTACAAACTCAAAAGGCACGCAGGGGTGCAAAACCTCAGAACTGGGAGAACATCCATAACACCATCAACTACGACAGTTACACTACAATCACCGACGAAGACCAGGGGTAACATGAGGGTTTAAGTACAGGGGCCAGGTGCGGGGCAGTGTCCAGGGAGGTACCGGGGGACTGATCTTCCCGGCCTACCGGGGAGGCCCCTCAAGAATCTTTTTTTTTTGGGGGTACTAGTGTGACTCTGAGGGTGGGTGGGGAAAAGGAGTTGGAGCCTCCTGGGGAGATCAGTCCCCCGGTACCTCCCTGGACACTGCCCCGCACCTGGCCCCTGGTTCCCCCGGCACCTCCTTGGACAGGTGGTCCTTGTGTGAGGGGCACCGGAGGCGCCGGCAGGGCGAGGGAGTCCAACGCAGGGCACAGTTCATTGGCGGCCGCGGGCTGGGAGCACAGTTCATTGGCGGCCGCGGGCTGGGAACACAGTTCAGACTGCAGCGCAGCAGCGATGCTCGGGAGCGCTGGCGTGGGCGCGGCGCTCGGCAGCAAGTGGTTTGCACGGCGCTTGAGAGCCATGATGTTTGCGCGGTGTTCGCTATTTAATAATCTTTAATTATAAAACAATGTTGCGATGTTTAATATGAAAATAAATAGGACTTTGTTAATCACTAAATTGTCATGTGACCAATGATAATGCCATTGTAAGCCTTATATGAACAACCAAACCAGAAGTGAAACCAGACCAGAAGTGAATTGAACTGAATTAAAATGCTGGACCCTCAATTATGTAAGTTATGTGTATCACTTATGTCACTGTTTTACAGTCTCATATATGATGAGACTAAAATGACACAAATATCCTGTCAAGTCTATTATCGTGCAATGGCAAAGCACTTGACTTGTCACCCCTAAAAACAAATTGTGCTAAAAGGGTTAAAAATGTGTTTCTCTACACTCTCAGTTACACTTTAGATTAGGATCCAATTCTCTGTACTAACTAACTATTAACTAAGACTTCTGCCTTAATAAACTCAGTTGTTGTTAAGTTGTTGTTGGTAGTTGTTAAGTTTAGGTATTGGGTAGAAATAGGGCAGCATTAAGGGATGAAGAATATGGTCATTGAGGATAAGGCATTAATACCTGCTTCATAATTACTAAAAAACAACCAGTATCCTAGTAATATGCATGCAAATATGCAACTAGTTAATAGTGAGAATTGGACCCTAAACTAAAGTGTTGCCAAAAAAGATACAAAGACTGTAATCTTTCTAAAAGGTTCACTTTTGTTCCTAAATTGTATAGGCACCATGTTGGTACCTCCAAGCATACATATTATTGTATTATAAGGAACAAAAATGTACTTTTTGAAAAGGTACTGCCCCAGTGATAGCTTTTGAGATTTTTAAGATTTGGTTAATTTGATGGCTTACAATGCTTACAGAAAATTTGAGATGATGGAGTAACAAACTTTTGTTTGTCAAGTTCATGTCATCAAACAAAGAAATAATCAGAGGCATGCAATTATAAGGCATTTGTTCTCAATACACTGATTGTTGCTCCATAAACTGAAACGCACAAATAGCAACCCACACACTCCGTTACAACTTCTAACTCTACAGCAGATTTCCATTTTCAGCTGTCTTCCGAGATACAGGTGGACCACGATCAGAGGAATCCTTGTCCGTCTTCGTCTACTTAATATTCTGACCATGAAAGTGTTTAACCCCCCAAAAGATATCAGATAACTTTTTCTTCCTCTCCACAGATGATATTAAGTGCCTGCCATTATCTCAGTAGGTCTGTATCATATTAGAATCTGCAATCGGGTCAGAAAGTATACAGGGCTCTTGTCTCGCCCACTGCTGCAGAATTACTTTCTGCCACACAATGTCGACTGAATGGGTGAAAGCTTTGTCATTTAAACTGCATAAAGAGGCCAGAAATTGATTTTTATTGTAGATCTTCATATCTAATAAAGCTCAGAGGATCTCTTTTCTTCAGCGTCTGAATGGCCAGTGAATGCTTTCAATCTACTTCTGTGTTTCATGCATAAAAGTGGAGGCCTGGATGAATTAGAGAGGGAGGGGGGCCGTAATGCCAGTGAAAAGCGACACCCACCCCCCTCCCCCAACCCCCCTCAGGCTGCTTTCTTTCTCCAAGTGAGGCAGATCTGGGTAGGAGGGAGAAGGTGAAGTAGATGGGGGTAATTGAAAAAGGAACTCATTTTCCCCTCTTCTTTTTTAGAAGAATGTGTTCTTTTCAATGAGAAAAAAAAACAGAACCAGATCTGGATTGCGAAATTAAAAGAGGGCCCATGGAGAAGTCCAGCATGAATGAGAAAAGCATAAAAAGATTCTTCATATTTTTCATTTTAGTCAAAGGCGGCTCACCTGGTTCACTGCCCAGGTTTTTGGAAGAAAGTACGTCTCGAACCCTGAGGCGGCTTCAATGAGCCATTTAGAATTTTATTTTCCTTCAACATTTCTGCCTGTGCGATCATCCTTTGCAGCTAAACGCTTTACCTTGCTTACAGAGCTCCTTGCAGAATTTTACTCATTTCCCCTCATTGCGCGTAATCCTAAACATGTAAACAAAATTTGTTTTCATGCGACTGAATATGATTAATTATCTCGGAGTAATCCAGCTCCACTTGCAAAGACTTTTCAGAGGAGATTACAATTTCCAAACTGACAACCATGATAGTTGGGAGCGCTCTGTACGTCTTAGATTAAAGGTCAGAGAGAGAGAGAGGGAGCAAAACTCAGGAAACATTAAGTTAGGTTAGGGCAGATGCAATCGTAGCCACTTCACAAGCAAAAGGAAGCAACGACTGCCTCGAACGAGAAAATGAAAATGGATATCTGCATATTTGCCACCAAAACATATGGCTGTGCCTAATGCCATTTAACACTTGGGGCTGGGTTTAATCAAACTTCTGCAATTAAAAACACAAATTAGATGCAAAAAGCCGAAAGTTGGCTTATGATACACAGAGGGATGACAGACTTAGATAGAGCGAGAGCTATACACTCCCCATAATCCTGACAAAGACATCTCACTACATGCTCCGCGTATCAATATGAACATAGTGATACAATATATGCAACGCATAATCGAAACATATGATGGAAGTCTTATTTCCATGCATCAGTCAAAAGCAAATGTGATGCATTTCTGGGTCTGAAATCAATTATGTAAAAAAGATGCTCTTATCTACATTCAAATTGAAAAAAAAAAAAAAAATTCTCAAGCAATGGCTACTTCCTGGAATGCTCCCTTACCCTGAGTGTACTACATGTATTTTAATATGATTGTAAGACTACAAGGGATAGAGTGTACTCTATTGACCATAATAACATTAGGAGGAATGTGCGCATCCATGACCCAACCAACCTCCGTCACTGCACACTCAGCTCCCCCACTTTAGAAGATCTTACTCAATCACAGCACATTACTTTCAAGTTATTTTCCATATTGGACCCATGTGTGTGATCCTGTCAAAAGCATACAATAATGCTGTCCTCTCAAATATTGAGTAACCTTGCAATAGTCAGTGAGAGTGTTTAGTAGCAGTTTGAAACTGCTTTGTGTCGTGTAATAATCCTATTCCCACCCTTTGTTCCTTTACTGTCCATCACATTAAAGCCAAAATGGCCATTAACAAAAATTAAATACAATAAATAAAATGTTGCAAGCAGTGGGGAATTTTCCTTCTAAATATTTCTTGGAATAAGCAGTTGAAAAATATTACAAATAAATTCTGATAAAATACTGCAACTAAATTCTGCTTATTTAGTAACGTTCTAATGATAGAACACCATAAACTTTTTGCGATTAACATAATTAACCCAATTAAAAAACACATACACACAGAGACACAAAAACACATACAAACAATAAAAACTAATAAAAACTACTAAATGGAACAGATGTTTTAATTTTTTTTATTTTATTAATGATTGAAATAACAGATGACATGAATCATAATGTGATTGAATAGAGGTTGACTGAATGGGGAGACTAAATTATTCAAGACAATGTAAAGAATCAAATTGTTAATAACTTAAAGAAATACATAAGAGCATTTTTGACAGATTTGGTAGGTATATGATGAGATTTGTGAGATTTAACATTATATTTTACAAATTTGAATGATCATAATGGGACTCGGGATGAGAAGTCAAACAAAAGGTCTAATTTTAAGCTCATGGTGACAGAAAGTTTGGCTGGAAGAATCCCAAATGGATCAGGTGACTATCCAGACCCATCCCAATACGTGTGCCAAATTCCTCAAAACAGACTTATGTTTTACCATATGTATGTAGGAAATATACCATGATACTCAGAATTGCTGTTATGCACAAACCTTGGAGGATGTACATTTTAAATATGAGGTGCTAGAAAGCCAGAAATCTCATAGAAAACCTTTAATATCCAATGAATCAGTGGATCATCAAAAAATAAAAAGCAGATTTATGCTTTTGTGCACCAGCCTTCAGTTAGATGCACACTGTTATACCCAGCAATTATGTGTCATACTCAAATATGAGATTACGCAAAGTTCATTTTTCTTTTGCCACTTTCCGAGTGCTGAAGGACAATAGTGTCTACTGACTCCTCGGCTCTTAAAGAGCCATGTAAATCACTCCATTCTCAAACACAGCTGCAGCTCGCCCAGGCCAAGGTGAGCCTGTGTAGACAACGTGGGCCTGACACAGGTCTCCCCCTCTATGTTACTGAGGAGAGAGGGGGAGAAGAGGGAGGTGGAGGAAGGGAGGAGGCTTTGAGAGGATTCTTTATGCAGCTCTGTGTATTTCTTTCATGTTGTCCAGCCAGTAACTGAGTTGGCTTGCCGGAGGTGATGGCTAATTCACACCCTCAGATCAGGAGCATGAAATGAGAGAGGAGAGCAGAAGGGGAAAGCCCTGGGGTTAATGATAGCTCTCCCTGCGCATATATCCAACACCATTTCATATAAATCTGCCCAAATGGTTTCATTTGAGATGATCCCTGGCATCTCCTGAGCGTATACACATGCACATAATCTCATATGACATAGCATATGTGCTCTCATAACCATCTACTGTAGAGCAAACACATGTTGTAGAATGATAAGTTATTAAATAGTCATTAATGACAGATTAGATGCTAGTTCTTCAATCTAAATTTGATTCTAGGTAAAAACCAACCAACCACGCATTCATTGGGCTGTGATGTAGACATTTTGGAGCCACACAATCAGCAAAACGAACAAATGGTTACACTGTATTACACTGTTAACTAAAAAAAAATAACATGACATTAAGGGAATTCACAAATCTTTGACTTCTCAGTTGAACAAGCTTGTGGATAAAGAATTTCTCCACCAAAAACCCCTCTTTAAAGTTATTTCAAATTTTCCAGCAAGGCTTTGAGAAATCTGTTTGTTTGAGGGCAGCATTAGATGTGACCAGCGTTTTATTGTGACATAAAACCGCATTTCTTCCTCGGCAGATTAAAAATAAAATCGGTTAATAAGAAAAGCTGTCAGCGGTAGAAAACGGCTGACATAATCCGTTTATCCTCCAAGCAATAAAGATATTGGTCCTTGGGAGTCTATCTTCCCTCTTATGTTATTTCGCCCAAAACATTATCTTCTATGCATTCAGATGGATTAAGAAGTCATATGGTAGATAGAAGGAAAATGACAGATACAATAAAATATAATATCCTTTCAGTTCTCCTCACATCCTCTCACAGAAGGCTACACGTATGTGCGCACACATAGGCAAAAAAGGGAAGGAGAGATAGAGAACGAAGGAGAGAAAGGTAAACAGCGATGGAGCATGAGCTAAAGAAAAGAGAAGCCGGAGCAGGCAACAGTGTTTTGAAATGCTGATATGATGAGAAAGCGATTGGACTGGCTTCTAGAGAGGTCACAGCATCCCTCTCCCGTAACTCCCCTCCGTACCCTCTTTTAAATGGTCGCAGTTCTACTTCCTGCAGGCCTGTCAGGCCGCCACCTTCTACGAAACCACAAAAAATGTTATTTACAGAGCTGCAATATACAACAAGGATGACAATAAAACACACTATGTGCTTTTCACAATGTTGTTCGATAGCAAATATAGGTTCTGCAAGAGATTTTGAATGACTACATTTTATCTAAAAAGAAGCTGACCTATTGGACACTAATCAAAACCAGTTTAAGTTATCATGGACCAATTAACCCCTACTGGTAGATACTTTATATATTCTGGACACAAAAAGCATCTTTTGCCATTGACCGGCATTCGAAATTTGTGTGTTCTGACAAACCCTTTTTTTTCTCTCTCTCTTTTTTACAAAAAAGGTATTTATTTCTCAATCATCCTGACCATTGTTTTTTCCACCGTGTAATTTTGGTAACACTTTACAATAATTTTTCACTGGTTAACATTAGTTCCCTTTCAGGGAACTCGAGCTGTGTCGAAGCACTAGGGGAAATAGCCTTGCGTGAGTCACGTGAAGATCTATGCAACCAATGAGAAGCGAACGCGTGTGAATGCGTCACTGCCGGCCGCAGCCGGTGACGTCATGAGGAAGAGCATAAAGCGCGTCTGAAACCGGGGCGCGTCAGCTCTGAATGCCTTCAGCGTGCTGTGTCTGTGCGAGAGTGGTTTTTGAGACTTGATAGCTTAAAAAATCAAAGAATGAGTGTGAAAAGTGTGGCGAGAGATGAACAGAGTTTCAGACCGTGTGTTTATCCCTGTCCTCGTTTTATAACGGGCAGGGATACACATGTAATGTGTGTTATCTGTTTAGGAGTGGAACATGCACGGTCGGCTCTTGAGGGCGCCGGCTGTAAAGACTGTGAGCAGTTTTCTCTGCATGTTCTCCGCTCCCGCCTGGCGGTCTGTAACGAGGCCGCCCAGGCTAGTGTTCCCCGGGGTTCGGGACCTGCAGCGGCCGAGGCGTTGCGGCGCTCTCAGTCCTGGGGTTCACAAATGGATCTCGCTGAGGCTGCTGGGGTGGGTCCGTCCTTACCTCAGCCCTCACGAGACCAAACGGGTTCCAGTCACGGGCACTCCTCGGGAGATGTTCGTGCTGTGACTCCAACATTAGCTTTGTCGAGTTCCGATAGTGAGATGGACTTAGCTAGTGTTGACCCGGCAGAGGAGGCTTCGCCACTCTCCTCGCCGGCGTTTGAAGAGCTAGTTGAGGTTGTGGCGCGAGCTGTCTCTCGTCTGGATATTGAATGGCCGGCGGAGACCAGAAGCGCCCGTCCTAAAAGAAGTATGTTGGACGAGCGTTATCTGCCGGCTCGCGTCACTCCCCCGCGCCGAGCTATGCCTTTCCTTCCCGATTTGCATGCCGAGGTATCCAGATCGTGGGAAAAGCCAGCCTCTGAGAGAGTTCATACACGGAACAGTTCGATGTATACGAATCTCGCAGGGGCTCAAAGCTATTGCTATGGGGGGATGCAGAAGGTGGATGAGGCGCTTGCGAGCTACCTTGTGCCCCAATCTGCGTCCTCCATTAAAGCTCCGGCGCTCCCCTCCAAGCCGATGCGCGTCACGTCGTCTTTGGTGGGGAGAGCGTACTCAGCCTCTAGTCAAGCCGCAGCGTGCCTGCACACCACGGCTCTGCTGCAGGCTTATCAGGCTGAGTTGCTGGGGGACCTCAACGAGGGCGGCGGTATCGGTCCGGAGACAGTGGCAGAGCTGCGCCGGACCGTGGATCTGTCTCTCCGGGCCACTAGGGAGACGGCCTACTCTGTCGGTCGCTCCATGGCAGCTCTGGTGGCTACGGAGAGACATCTTTGGCTCAATTTGTCTTCCATCAAAGATAGGGACAAATTTGTTTTGCTGGACGCTCCTCTGTCCCCTTCGGGCTTGTTCGGCGACGCCGTAAAAAGCGTTGTCGACAAGTTTCAGGAGGCTGCACGACAGCAGGTGGCGTTCAGTAAAGTTATTCCCCGCCGCCCTCCACGTGAGACCGCCAGTCAAAGGGGGTCTCAGAGCTCTTCACACAGGGCCGCTCAAAAACGAAGTGTCGCCACCCGTCTTCCTCCGGCTAATCCCGGGGGGTCGGGGCGACAGGCTCAAGCCTCTGGCAAGAGGGGCGATCTGAGGGCTGTCCTGAGCGCTAAGAAGGCTAAGAGCAAGCGGCCCTGACGCCAAGCCGCAACAAGGTGGTGTATCCCTGGAGCAGCTGACCAGTCAGCCCGCCATGGGAAAACCACCCCCTCTGAGGAGGGTCCTAGAGCACTCCACCCGGGAATCCGGAAATCCCGGCCCAGTGGTGGACATGCCATCAGCACCAGAGGCCAGCCCCGGGAGGCTGGTTCCCCTAGTAGAATTCCGGGATGCGTGGTCACGGCTACCCGGTATCTCTCAGTGGGTCCTGCGCACGGTCACCTTAGGGTACGCCATTCAGTTCGGGGTCTCACCACCCCAGTTCTCGGGGGTCCTACAGTCTGCTGTAGGCCCTCAGCAGGCTCTGGTCATGGAACAAGAAGTAGACACTTTGCTGGCGAAAGGGGCCATCGAGTATGTACCCCTCGCAGAGAGCAAGTCCGGGTTCTACAGCCGGTACTTCATAGTTCCAAAGAAGGATGGAGGGTTGCGGCCCATTCTGGATTTACGTCTCTTGAATCGTGCGGTCAAGCGTCTAAAGTTCAAAATGCTAACGCTCAAACAGATCGTAGTGCAGATCAGATCCGAGGATTGGTTTGTCACAGTCGACCTCAAGGACGCTTATTTCCATGTCTCCATCCTTCCGCAACACAGGAAGTTCCTGAGGTTCGCCTTTGGGGGAAAGGCGTACCAGTATCGGGTGCTTCCTTTCGGCCTAGCGCTCTCACCCCGCACGTTTACGAAAGTCGTGGACGCTGCTCTAGCTCCCCTGCGGTCACGGGGCATCCGTGTCTTAAACTATATAGACGACTGGCTTATTCTGGCCCAGTCGCCGCAGTTGGCGGAGCAACATCGAGATGTAGTGCTCGCACACATAAAGGAGCTGGGGTTGAGGCTGAACGCCAAGAAGAGTGTCCTTTCTCCTGCTCAGAGAACCACCTTCTTGGGAGTCGTCTGGGACTCAGTAGCGATGTCGGCCCGGCTTTCCCCCGGGCGCATCCAAGTTATCTGTTCAGCCGTCAAGAGCATCAAGTTAGGCCAGCCACTCACTGTCAGACACTTCCAGAGGGTGTTAGGGCTCATGGCAGCGGCTTCCTGCGTCATCCCGTTGGGCCTGCTGCACATGAGACCCCTGCAGTGGTGGCTAAAGACCAAGGGGTTTTCCCCGAAAGGGAACCCGCTTCGCATTATCAAGGTCACGGGGCGATGCCTACGCGCCTTGAGTATGTGGAAGAATCCTTGGTTTCTGTCTCAAGGCCCAGTGCTAGGGGCTCTGGCTCGGAGAGTCTCTCTCTCGACAGATGCCTCCCTCTCGGGCTGGGGGGCGGTCTTGAGAGACCGCTCCTCACAAGGTCTATGGAACAGTCGGCACCAAACCTGGCACATAAACATGTTAGAGTTACTGGCGATCCGCAAAGCACTCCGTGCGTTCCTACCGGACCTTCGCGACCACCATGTCACTGTTTTCACCGACAGCATGACTGCGGTTGCGTATATCAATCACCAGGGGGGTCTGCGTTCGCGACCACTTTACAAGATGGCGCGACAGATCCTCCTCTGGGCCCAGGGAAAGCTGCTCTCCATCCGGGCGGCTTATATCCCGGGGGTCCAGAATGTGGGAGCAGACGCCCTGTCGAGACAGGGGGCGAGACCAGGGGAATGGCGACTCCACCCCGAGGTGGTGGAGCAAATTTGGGAAAGGTTCGGAAAGGCACAGGTCGACCTGTTTGCCTCGGTAGAAAACTCCCATTGCCCTCTGTGGTTTTCACTCACACATCCAGCGCCTCTGGGGCGGGATGCCGTGACGCAGGCATGGCCGAGGTTACGCCTGTATGCTTTTCCCCCGATCGCTCTGCTCCCGGGAGTTCTGGCCAAGGTTCGCCGGGACAAGGTCCGTCTCACGCTAGTGGCCCCCCACTGGCCGTCCAGAATATGGTTCGCGGACCTTGTGTCCCTCCTCGACGGGGTCCCCTGGGAGATCCCGATCAGGAGGGACCTTCTGTCCCAGGCGGAAGGTTGCATTCTTCACCCGCAACCAGGGCCGTTGAAACTGTGGGTCTGGCCCCTGAGGGGGCCCAGCTCATAGAGGCCGGTCTCTCAGCCGAGGTTGTTGAGACCATCCTGCAGTCCAGAGCTCCCTCCACGAGGAAACTCTACGCCTTGAAGTGGAAGCTCTTCACTTCTTGGTGTAGTGAAAGGCAGCTGAACCCAGTAACCTGCCAAATTGGCAAAGTACTGGAGTTCCTGCAAGAAAGATTTGTGGCAGGGCTGTCCCCCTCCACCTTGAAGGTCTACGTGGCTGCTATAGCGGCTTGCCACGTACCTCTGGGTGGGGTGTCCTTGGGCAGGGACCCCCTAGTCACTCGTTTCCTCCGTGGTACATTAAGGCTGAGACCTGCGGCACAGACCAGGGTGCCTGCCTGGGACTTGTCCATGGTACTCCTAGGCTTGTCCCAGCCACCCTTTGAACCTCTAGAGGGTATCTCTATCAAGTACCTCTCGCTAAAAACCCTTCTTTTGCTGGCTATCACTTCGCTTAAGAGGGTCGGGGACCTTCAGGCCCTCTCAGTGGCCCCATCATGTCTTGAGTTTGCGCCCGGGATGGCGAAAGCTTTCCTCCACCCGAGGCCGGGCTACGTCCCCAAGGTTCCCACTAATGTGGCTCGGTCTGTCACGCTGCAGGCCTTCTGCCCTCCCCCATTTGACGATCATGAGCAGGAGCACAAGAACAAGGTCTGTCCAGTGCGAGCACTGGACGCTTACGTTCACAAGACTGCCACGTGGCGTAAGTCGGACCAACTGTTCGTTTGCTTTGGGGCCCCCGAGGGTGCCCCAGCTTCCAAGCAAACTCTGAGCAGGTGGATAGTCGAGGCTATCTGTCTAGCTTATGAGTCGGCCGGACATGCTTCTCCTTTGAGGGTCCGAGCCCACTCCACTAGGAGCATGGCGGCATCCAAGGCTCTCCTCTCCGGAGTCTCCTTGCCTGACGTTTGTGCTGCGGCTGGCTGGTCCTCGCCGCACACATTCATGAGGTTCTACCAGCTAGACCTCGATGCCGCCCCGGGAACCAGGGTGCTCTCTCAGTGAGCTGGGACACACCCGGATGCTGACCTCGCTGAGGTGGCGTTGGCATAGCGTTCCCCTAGTGCTTCGACACAGCTCGAGTTCCCTGAAAGGGAACGTCTCGGGTTACTTATGTAACCCTGGTTCCCTGAGGGGAACGAGACGCTGTGTCGAAGCACTAGGGGAAATAGCCTTGCGTGAGTCACATGAAGATCTATGCAACCAATGAGAAGCGAACGCGTGTGAATGCGTCACTGCCGGCCGCAGCCGGTGACGTCATGAGGAAGAGCATAAAGCGCGTCTGAAACCGGGGCGCGTCAGCCATGAATGCCTGAAGCGGGCCCGGATGCGCCCGGAGCTGAGGCCAAGACACAGCGTCTCGTTCCCCTCAGGGAACCAGGGTTACATAAGTAACCCGAGACGTTAACAAATACAACTGCTTTATTCATTGTAAGTTCATGTTAGTTAATACATGAACTACTATTAGCAAATTAAACCATAATATATAAAGTGTTACCGTACTTTTTTCCAATGTTGTTTTTGGAAAAAAAAAAATTTGTATCGCTATATATAGTGACTTTTTTTTTTTTACATTTATTTTTCTAATTTATTATTTATTTATTATCATTCTTAAATACAGGTGTTCATTCTCAACTGCTTTCGGGGGGGTTTCAAAACCATATGAAACCTTTAATCCTGTATTTGTTTTGTTTTTTTATTTCCCACTATTTATTTTCCCTCAAAATGAGTTGGGGTCTTTCTCCAGCCGAGCAACTGCCATTAAGATGAACAGGAACGCTAATGGATAATTCTCTTGGAATTATAAACAAACAGATTAATTAATTTATATAAATGCATGAGTACACATTATCTCCTTCCCCTGACAATGATAAATGCTTTGATATGTATCCTTTGACACTTCAGTATCTCTGTGGCTACACTTGATTCTGATGAGCATTTAATATGTTTGCTTAATGGCGGTAATAGCCCATTTCGCAAAGAGGTCTTGTCCACTCTGGTTTCTGAGGGTCTGGATAGATTGAGGATGGGGGGAGTCTGAGTGTAGGGTATGCCTGTGAACTGAGTCTGTTATGTTTAATCAGGCCGGTTTAGCTGGTAATGAATTCTGATTACGCCTGTTCACGGCAGCAGAGTGTAAAGTCGAGAGATGGGGGAGGTCAGGAAAGAGAGGGGGTGAAATATTAATATCTTCTAAAATGATGCATGAATCCCTTGTGTGTAATTTCCTTCACTCGCCTTGTCTGCTATTAAACAGTTTGCACTTCATCATTAGAGAGGGAACTTTTTGCTTTTCCATTCATCTCTCTGTAATGGCCATTCGTTGATTAATGCAGATCTTGATTCATTAGTTTATCATCACTGTGGTTTTAAGTGATCATTGAATATCCATCATGTGGCAACAGGAAGTGTGTGTGAGTGGAGCGCTTAGACCGCATAGGCTCCCCGCAGGGTTTGCCGCACCAACCCGTGAATTTAAGGGAGTGTTTTTGCAGAGGGTGGGGAGGAGTAATAACTCACGCTGTCTGCGGCCTGTCCCCCTGCACTCAATGAGAGGCGATTGTCTCCTCGTGTCTGCACACACCCACCTATTAAAATGCCATCACTTTCATTTATAAAAAGCAAAAAGAGCTGAAAATGCACAAAACATTATTTGATTTAGAGTGGTTGCCTGCGGAGGATCTTATTAAATGCTAAAGAGCTCAGAGAGTAAATGGATATAAAGTCCAAATAGCCATGGACTTTTTTTGTAATTTCATTTAAAAGGCCAGTGTAAAAGGTCACTTTGAGGGCTGGACAGGTATATAAAAATATACAGAGTGATAAAGCTATTATTGGTAATGCTAACAAGGCCCACTCTAAAAAAAAAGGGAGGGGGGGCAGGGGGAGGAAGAAACCCCTTATAATAAGAATCACAATGTATTCAACCTATTTAAAAAAAGACAAACAAAGTAAATACAACAGATGGAAATGTACTGGTGTATTCATATTTATTTAGCACAGTATTTAGAGCTCTACATAATATAGAATTTGAATTTTGCATTCATTAATTATTGTAGCTTATTTGATAATGCGTTCAGCTAGAAAGCTCTAAAGTCTCCTCTTTGTTGGAGTTTTTCAATTTGGAACAATCAACTAAAACTCTGATACTTATACACTTTTACAGTATATGTAATAATGGTCACAGACAAAGAGGGACAGCTTCAATTTAAGTGGTTGATTAAAAAAAAACTCACAAACAAAATTATTTTTGTTTTAAGTCATATAAAGTTAATTTACATTTGACTAAAAGTCACTTTATTCGAGTTAGGGAATTGTTTACTTGGTAAACTGATTTATTTTCACCTTTTCAAGGCATTTAAGCTGTTCTGAGAACCAGTTGTGAACATCATTGACAGGTATTATGGTGTTGACCAATTATAGCAACATGGAGGCACCATCTCCACTCACGTTATTTTTCACCTTTATCTTGTCTCGATGCTACACTTTAGGTCCTCAGTGACAGTTTAATCACTTCAATCATTTCAAGGGAGGCAAGAAAGACAAGGCCTTCCCCTGAAACCTTATCCAATCTGGTGTGTTGGACGTGTTACTTTACAAAATAAATAAATAAACAAAAAAGTGATTTTTGACCTAGTACTATTGTTCTATTGGTGTACTGTGAAACATTTTCTAAAACCCTGAGAATTATGCAGATTTCCTCTACCAAAACAAAACAGAAAATGTGAAAAAAGCACTTAGATGATATGTTTTTCAGAGTGGAGCTTGTTCTTGATGGATGCTATTGATCTATGTAATACAGTCAGAGTAAACACATTTAAGGAGTAGTTTACATTTCATGCTAATATGACTAAGTTGAACTAAGTATCTTGACTAAAATAGTCATTCAGCCTTGTATAAAAGAAAGTGAGAAAGGACTTTAACAAGATCAGTGAATTCAATTGTGGGTTCATGATTAAAGAAATTAATTTATCTCATGCAGAACAAAGGAGGATCTTCCGCTAAATTCAAAAAAGAAAAGATCAACCTCCAACCGTAGACCCACTTAAATTAATTGGCTGAAGATGTCTGCAAAGAATTAGTTCAGAGTTTCATAATTGTCCATTAATTTTTCAAGCCAGACTGAACTCATGACTCCAGAGAGACACTGTGAGAAATCTAAAGGTGCCCCTGGCGTCCAAAACCCAGCATGGGAAAAAACAGACATCTATAAATTCACACCGTAATCACACTTAACATCAGACCTCACGTTTCTCAAAGCCTCTAAAATTAAAGACTTTTGAGTCTCGAGAGAGTTTCTGACTCTCTTTTCCAAATTCTTAACTTGATAAATGACTGTAAATGTTTACTTGACACACATGTCCGATTAAGAGTCTCAGACACACAATAGTCATTAATATTTAATGTTTTGTTTTTTGTTTTTTTGCTAATCATACAATATTTTTTAATGAAGTAAATTTAAGTGGATGGATTAGATGGGACCCTTCCATTGTTGTTTTAGTTCATTTTCAATTTTGTCTATGAATATGTACGTATAACTATGCTTTTTTCATTATTATTTTATCTGTTCTTTTCTATGCTCCTTTTTCTCAAAAGAAAATGTTTGGAAATCAAATTGTGCAAATAGGATTTTGTTCGTAACATATACAACTGGTAACTAACT
This sequence comes from Rhodeus uyekii, assembly GCA_037043235.1. NCBI lineage: Eukaryota > Metazoa > Chordata > Actinopteri > Cypriniformes > Acheilognathidae > Rhodeus > Rhodeus uyekii. The sequence continues at coordinate 1,343,019 of JAWRVZ010000040.1, read as the reverse complement.
AACTGACTAACCATGTAGCCTTAGAGACTTTGTTTTATGTGGGTCAAAATAAACCAAATTTGGCATCAAAAAGGAGAAAAAAACTTGGTTACTTAAATGGTTACCATTTACATACACACAGATATACTTCTCTGTTTCATTTAAATATTACCAGTAATGTACATACATACATTCACTTATTTCTGTTCTGGGGAAATACTGGAGAATTTTTTATTTTAAATATGAACTTTAAAATGATTGCTATTGTTTTAGGGCCTCTGAAATCCCAAATATACCGATAGTACAAGGTTAAATGACTTTAAATTGAAGCCCAACACACCTTTTTGGCACCTTTATCTTGCTTTTGTCCTGTTTACTAAATAGCGCAGCATGTAAAAGGCTGCGGGCACCATTGGGATTATGGTGCATCTTGTGGAAGCGGCCTGCGGAACAGAAGTTGACACACAAGTGACGCCAACACAAAGCGGCCATGACACCCAGGCTAACACACAGAGAGTCAGGTACGTCTCAACATCCTCCTCCACAGGCTGAGTGGCAGTTCTACACGAGAACATGTGCATCCAACTGGGACTTAATGGAAAAATTCAAATAGCGGCCATCTTTTGCGTACGCAGCCATAACGGTGTCGCCTCAGTCCTGGTATTACAGACAGGATCCGATAACGGAGTCCTGGACATGGGCGGGAAAAAAAATCCTCTGATGTGGATTTGCAGTGACCTGAAGTGCAGGGCGTATCAGCTGAAGCTCAAGCGGACATGAACTTACGGCTCCAGCAAACCTAATGAGTGCTCAGTCCCACTTAACACCAAGTGTGACCAGATAGACTTCCCTAATATTCTCTCTGCGAGTCTGCTGTCCATCCCATAATACTGTCATTTCATTTTCGTAATCCTAGCTATTAATATGATATGTAAGGGGGATGGTTGCAAGGTTACAAGTGTAAAAGAGCGCAGTCAGGAATCTTTGGCCAAATACGTTAGCTGGGTTATGATAATGAAGGATGGACTCATATTTTTCTCGTATGGCTGACAAAATCCTCCATTTCATACACGGCAGTTTTTTTTCCCCCATTAACATGTAATACAATTCAGAAATTGTTCAGAGATTATATGTCATATATTTAGGTTTACAGAACACTAAAGCAGAATAAATTGCATATCAATGATGCAAGGCAGTTCATTTTTTTTTTCTCTGTATCATTACCTCTGAAGATTTTCAGGCTCAAAAGTCTTTTGAATGACTTCTTTAAAAAACCAATGTAACATTTATAAAATGGTGTAGATCACTGGCGGAACTGTCACCCACTATCTACGGGATGTCTTTACAAACAAATTTATTCTAAAGATATGATGAAAGATGAAGCTATAAACCTCAAAAAGAATCTAATTTAATCTTTTCTTTTCATTTTAAAAATCTGTGATTCATTCAACGCATGACAGAGGAATAAATAAAATGTTGCCCACCCTCTCTTCATGGCCGTGCCATAGAAAATCCCCCCCGAACAGAAGGAGGACCCCTTTCAGTCACTCTCTTGCTTTCTTTTTCTCTCCCTCCATCTCTCCCCTCTTCTTCAGCTCTTCTCTAATGCACCCTAATCCCAACTGAAGACAGACGTACACGCTGTGTGTGTGTGTGTGTGTGTGTGTGTGTGTGTGTGTGTGTGTGTGTGTGTGTGTGTGTGTGCGTGTGGGAGTGAGAAACTGAGTGTGTGTAAGAAATATCTCTTTGCTTTTTCTGCCTCAGTTCATTATTTTTCTTTCTTGTCACTTAGTGTGATAGGTTGGACAGAGGCGCACAGATGAGCACTGAAGACACAGTCACAGGGCCTTAATCTAGTCTTTAATGCGTGACTTCAGAGATGTCATTTATCTTGTGACTGCAGCAGGCGTCCACAAAACTTTATCTCTAATAATATATTGATGGATTAAAGGGGTCAGGCTGGAGACCAGGCAAGAAAAATTGCTTATTGACATCAAAATACAGTGCCCCCAAAACCTGATAAACATAGGGACAGGAGAGTGGAAGTCAGAAAGAGGGGAGTGACAGAGAGAGAGAGATGAGAGAGGGGAGGCATTGTGACTGTTTGTGACCGCTGATTTTCCTCCATCACAGGAGCCTCCGGTGGTCTAGGCCCTCGGCTTGATAAAAACACCCGCGGTTCTGTCCTCTCGAACTATAGCCGTTACGTGCGACACACCGATGCTCCACCGTTCGCCAGAGGAAATGCTGTGGCGTTCCTGCAGGACTCCTCCGTATCTATCAGAGTACGCTTGTCCTCGCCACGCGTTTGTCACTGCGAACCTTATTAAACCCCCTTAAGTAGGTTGTGAGGCTGGAGTATTTGTGGTGGGGCCCCAGCGAGAGCGGAGGAGCTTCAAGAACTATCAAATACATGCTACCTGCTTTATGTCTAAAGTAAAGCAGCAGAGAAAGGGATGAACAAACAATGTAAAAAATAACCTTTAGATGCCTGGGTCAATGAAGCGGGGCTCTGGGGTTTAATCTATTGACTGTTTAACCTGTGTTTTTGGCATCAATTTAAAGACAATTGATCCTTTACTGTTTTTGTGTTTAGGATAGCTCAGAGTCTAAAATAACAATAGTCATTTCAAAGTTAATAAATGCAATTTTTCATCTATGACGAACATTTTTTTTAACTTAAAATTCATTTTTACTTTATTTTTTAAAAATTGGAAGGAGGCATAAACTAAAAATATGTCCTGATGTTATATAAAAAACAAAAATAAATAAAAATATATATATATATATATATATATATAAATTTTTTCCAACGACTCATATTATGATCATCATTTAGGGTAAGTTTACATGACAACTATGTACTAAAATAGCATAAATGTTTCCCTTTGCGTTTCCTTTGTGAAAACGATCCCCATTCACATAGATCCGCAAAAACGACCAGGCCAGTAGTTGGCAATGCCCCTTTGTGAAGAAATACTATGAACCTATGGACTGAACACATAATGCACATTACTTTTTTGTAGTTTAGAGACAATAATGACATAGTTTTCGAAACTGTGCACCTTGAAAACTCGTTTTCAGTTCCCCAAAACGCTGTTGTCATTTAAATAAAAGGTTAAAATGCATAAGCAGTTAAAATTATGAAATTGTTGAATATTACCCTAAATGGCTCCTTAGAAACATGCACAACATTACAGTTTCTATTATATTCAAACTTATCTTGAAAATGGTATGAAACTTTTTCAAAACCATATGAAATCAACATAAATACAAAGTGCATTTCTAAGAACTCTGCAAATGTATTTTAAACTGGATTTTGACTTTTTTTTTTTTATCATGACCATTCATACAACAGTTTCTTTATGAAACCAGAGATTGAAGAAGTGTAAAAGTGAAGAGTAACATATACAATCTTGAAGAGAAGTATTTAGCTTCAACTGGAAAAATATTTTAGAAAATGCTTTTGAAGTGTGCTTTTGAGCTTTACTAGAAGAGGGAGGTAATAATAAATTCTGTATTCCTGTATTAGAAATTCCTGATACAAGTATTCTTGCACATAATCCTCTCTTGTGCAGCCAAACCAACAGCAAAGAGCAGTTCAACAAAGCCACACTTTTGGAGCACTTTTGGGAAAGTAGTTATTACCGAGATACACCTTTTCTCTGGATAGATTTTGATAAATCTGTGCTTAGGGTATCTAAGAAATGCATGAGGGTCTTCAGCTGTCTTGCACCTCGCCGGCTCCCCGCGTGAAAAATGTGTTTGCAGAGTGTGTCGAGCGGCCCCAATCCCAAACGGTGTCAAACCTGTCCCTTCGCACTCTCTCTCGCGCAGTCTCTGAAAGTCCACTAAAATTAATACACTTTTACCATTACAAGATAAAGCTGGGGACATATTACAGCAGGCATATCTGCAAGCCTGTAATACCACAGAGTCAGCATTCAATAAAAGACATTTGCAACCAGGCGTTTCTCACGACAACGACGGCAAAAGATTTAAAGGCTGCTAAATTAGGTGCGGCTTGCCGAGCGAAAGGTGCCGGGTAAGCAGGCCCACGCTTACTTAAAATGACAGAGTTGTTTACGAGGGGGGCGCCTCCGTCTCACGCTACTGCCACGCGAGAAGGACAGTTTACGACGCGCTCACAGGTTTATTTAGACTCAAACAGTGTGCATAATGTTAGCTAACAATCAACCTCACGCTGCTTTTCAAACAGACGATGCTTCCAAGTGGCTGCTCATTTATATATTTATTTTACTTTATGTGTCATTTTAGCTCCTCTTAAAAAACCTTCCTTTTTGCCGAAGATTAAACTCGTAGGGCACGAATGCTTGTGATGCGGTCTGAGACTAAATGTTTGACAGTTCTCCCTAAGAGGAGGAACACATATGCATTTCCAATAATCTTTTCTTACGTTATTGCAGCACTTTTTTATGACCTGGGACAACTACCAATGGAGCCATTAAAAATTTAATCCTGCTTCTGCACGTACATAAAACATTCTGGCTATTATAGTACACCAGTCAGCGGACAGCATGAAAGTCGAGGGGATAAAAAATGGCCAAAAGGAGGGGAAATGAGAGAAAGAGGCAATTCTTTATCTTTTACACAACAGGGCTGAAAAAATACATCCGCTGGCCATGTCTCATCTGTCAATCTTGTAGTTTCGAAGCCTCTACAAAAAACAAAAACATCCCCAATGCTTCAGCCAACTGCAAAATGACCATTAAAATGTGTGATTACAAATTTACAATCAGTCTTATAATATTCCACAGCTGTGAGTTACCGTCAGGTGATGATTCACACCCTAAAAGCACAATGTCATTTGACCTCATGAAGTTTCTGGTGAATTAAATGCTTATTTAACGTTTACACAGTATCGCTTGATTGAAACAGAACAGCGGCGTGTCACCTGAAGGACAACAGCTGCTTGTAACCACCAAACTGATCCTGCGGTTAACCAGGTTACGACCATCTAAAACCAGACACTCTGAACATCTAGTCATGGCGATAAATCAGCTATTGAAAAGAACAGATCACGACCATTGATGGGTGACAAATTCAAGCAGCGACACCAACGCTGCTGGTCCTTCAAAATAAGGCCTGCAATTCCCCCCTCATTTTGATGGGCAGTTTATCTGGGGGAGAATAAATGGAATCAAAACGGAAGAATAATACTCGCAAAATGGGCCTGGACCTTCACCGGGGACCAATAAAAAAAGAGAGCAATTTCCTCAATAAATAATTCGCTCTCTTTATGTTGTTGGTGGACCTAAACACAAAACGTGCAGGCCACTGGGTTGACACACTGTAATCTAGCTTTGGGCGTGGGGTCTATTAATGCCATTTCCATATTCAGCGCCCTACCTCCGTATACTCCCGACCCCCCTCGCCCCCTTTGGAGGAAAAAAGGGCTGTTCTGAGGCTCAGAATACCCCTGGGTCCCTTAGCTGGCGCTTTGTAATACCAACATGGCTCATTATTTAGCATGTCACCGCTATTTTACATGTTAAAGCACCTCTGTTGCCATCTAATTTATTGCAGGAATATCAAACGGTCTGGACTGGAATGGGGTCACCTGCGTTTTCATGACACATGAAATAAATATATATACAGTCAGTCAAGTCAAGGTGAAAACTTGGTGTCAGCTGCTTTTTAAGAGAGGATCTGAAAACAAAAGAGCAGAAAAAATTTGAATGGTACATAGGCCTGTTTTCATGGCAAGATCCTCTTTGTCCTTTAATCGGTAGTTTCCACATAAGCAGGTTACTTTTCTTCTCTTACTCGCTCGCATTTTTACTTCGGATGAAATAGGGCAGCAACTCTGAGAAGGCTGCTCTTGCTTTGATGAGATTCGGCAGTAATTATATTTTTCTGACAATAACAATAGGAACAACAACAGCGGCAGGGCTAATCCGTCAGTGAGAAGGCCCACTTCTGCATCCTGCTGACAATGATTAGCTCTAATCTAGACTGCTGCTCTGTTCACAAGAGAAATGCACTTCTGAACATGACTGCGTCTGTTTTGTTTGTTTTTTTTCTTTTCTTTTCTCATTTTTGTATACTGTCCCTTTTTATGTGTTCTGAACGAGCAAATATTTGATTGAATCTTTTGAAACGATTCATTTGATGCTGCGGCTGCAGATGGTTTGCAGAGTACGTTACTGGAAAGCTTATTAATATGCAAAGAGAATGTCAGCTTCAAAAAGACACTGAAAAGTTGTTTAATACCAACATTATATAAAAACACATGGTAACAAAAATGTAGCAAATACAAACAAATTTACATGATACAACACGTCAGCATGAAATTAAATATTAAATGCAAAAAATAGGTCCAAATCCAACCAGGGTCATTCGCATTTTATCTAAAGAAACTTAAATTGCATTCAAGATACACACTGACATCCTTATAAGTTCTTGCTTTTCCTGGGAAATGAACCCATGACCTTAGCGTTACAAGCACCACACTCTACTGTTTGCGCTACAGGAAAGCACAGTTAAGTCCTGATTCCATTGCCACACTGAAAGTGTGTACATTTACTTTTATCAGTAAAAAGTATTTAACTATTAATTAATAAACATCCATTTATCATACTGTGCATTATAATGTTGGGATGCGTGAATAAAAAGGAAAGATATTAGTTATTAATGCTTTCATTTTTATTTTTTTATTTAATTAGACAAAATAGTACAGCTTTATGTTGGGATTTTATCAGAGTTTTGGCCATTAGTTGAACATAATTATCAAACCAATCGATTGCCAGTATCTATTAATATCAATGGAAGATATTAACACTATTTTACTTTTTCATTTCTGTCTTCTTACCCAAACGGCATGTCAAATTCTCCAGTCTTACAATAGAACTCAAACACTCAGTTATCACCTCTGAATGTACTCTACAGTCTATTGTATAGTATTCTGCATCCAAAATATAGAGTTTGCTATCTATCTGCTCCTCAAACTACAAAATCACCAGAAATTCTCACTGCACTATTATCAGGACAGAGAGAGGAGGTGAGAGGTCACACATCAGGTCTTCGATGGTAAAGGGATTGTCGAGCACTGTGAATGTGGCTGAAAAAAGGGAACGTTTTGTGCCTCAAACATCCTGCTTACAGCAGCAAGGTCTGATCTTGGCATTACGTGTAAATACATCAGTCACTCTGGACCCCCTCTTTATACAGAAAGACAGACGCGCACACACCTCAACACCCCCCATCTTCAGTTCTTTACCCTCCTCCCGCTTCCTCTACAGAAGTAAATTATCAAAACTGTGTTTGAAACTGAATGAAGGGTGACTTGCTCTCCCTCTCCCTCTCTCCCTCTCTCTCTCTCTCTCTCCCCCTTTCCTCTTTGACATCTCAGTTTTTTTTTCTTACTTGCCACCGTTTCTGGGCTAGGTGATAACTGCCGGTAATAGGATTAACATTGATTTCTTTTTGCAAGAACAGAGATGTGCCGGTTCCAGCTATTTATTGAACTGCCGGCTTTGAACTATCAAAACTGACTGGTGGAAAAGACCTAATGCAGCATTTTAAAGAGAAGAAAAGCCTCTGTGCATTTCTTTCTCTCTTTTTGTTATTCCTCCTTTCTGCCTCTCTCTCCCTCTCTCTTTTGTGTCGCTAGGGGATAAAAGGGAACATACTGGTGCCACTGTTCTAAGCCCTGTTAATGACTTTATTCATTTTCATTGTTTTCCTCACCATCCTGTCGTATAGTCCACAGACATCCCAATATTGTCCAGATCGGATTTGAGATTATTATTGTATTATGACGACTATTTTACCTTGAAATGTGAGCTTTATAGACCCATCAACCAGGAATATTCTGGGTTCCACAACACTTGTACCATAATATTCATAAACAGAAAAAAATAAAAACAATGTCAACTTTTTCTTTGGCTTACAATAAGACAATTACAATGGAAGTAAATGTGGCCAATTTGGAAATGTTAAAAGACTCACTGTTTAAAAGTACAGTAACAAGATACATATTTTAAAATAAATTTACTGTAGTGTGTAATACACTAACTGTATATATATATATGTATATATGCTTACATTATATGTGCAACATATGCTTACATTCAGTCTCTATATCAGACAGTGACAGCATTTATTGCCGATGCTGTTGCATCTGTTCACATTACATTTAAATATAAACAATGTATGATGAGAAATCATGACATAATTTGAAAAAGGGCAAGCAATAATATCCCAGATCGGGGATTTTGATTTGTCAGGTAATAACTAGTTTGTCTCTCATTTCTGGTTTGTCTATTTTTTGTCTATTTTAAGGCACGTTTCTCTTCATGCGTTCATTAGTGAGCCCCTTTTCTATAAAGTCTGGATGGTAATTGCTCTTAAGTGAGCATATTGATCATTGATACTAATCAATCGGACACACTAATTACACTTAAAGCCTATTAATTGCAGGCCATTTTGAAACATTCACCACCCCTTAACAGATCTGTGACATATTGAGTCATTCATTAAGTTTGATGTCACAATTCAGATACCAGCATTCACAGAAGATGCACTGAGCTCTCACAGAACTCAATGAAGGGAAAATACATGAAGCTATCATAATCTTTAGTGCAGTGTCGTGTTAGAAAGACAGATGTCGCATCAAGAACAGTGTGAAACACTTCTGTTGGAATAGTCATTTAACACAAAATAAAGAGTAATATATAATTAGTTCTGAACATTTTTAAACAGTATTTAGTTTACTCTGTCTCTAGAATATATAACAAAATAATGTTCAATAGTGTGTATTAGGCAAAAATAGAAAGTGTGTTAAACTGTTGAAAAAAAAAGTAGGTTTATTGTATTTATTTGATTATTGTAGGTAAACCAGGTTGTTTGTCTAAACCACTGTGGCATATTGTTTACAAACAGAGTTTATATTGATTGGTAAGTCCAATCCAGATAGAGTTTCCACTAGGTTGGTTATATTTGGTACCAGATATAACAACTGACTTCTTGCACAGTGAGGAGAAACTGTTCAAGATAACCACAACATAAATCAATTTTAAAGAACTACTGTAATGTTAAAAAAGAAACAATTTACAATGAGGAGCAAACATCTTCAGCTTAATGCATTAGGCATCACAAAAGTAAATAATATAAGTTTTAAAAAGTATTGTTCAATCTAAGTTAATGTATACATACACTAATACTTTTATTACGTTTTACCTTAAGTAAAAAAGTACATGTTATACGTACATGTGAGATAAGTTAATGAGGCAAACAGCTCCACACATACTATGCAGAATGTTTTCTGAGATGGTAGATTTAGTGGCAGGGTTACAGTATAATTAGTTTGTGTCTGTGGCAAGTCCCCATAAGACATACACACACAACATGTTTGTATGTCTCAGGTAAACACATTTTTTTGGGGGATATTGCTGACTTAGATAGGGACATAATGTCCCCACAAAGACATCAATATCCAAAGTCCTTGTCGGGACATTTTTTGGTCCTTGTGAGGAAAACAGTTTACTACTTACTGAAACATACAAAATTATGTTTTATTAACAAAGTTCGGGAGGAGCATATTCAAAGGATCAATGCAATCAACTCATCATCAGCAATTACTCCTCATCCTATCAGCATGAGAGGAGGCGTGTAGACATATTCGACTCACCTACACCTCTAGACAATTTCCGACATTTTTTGCTCCGCCTTACGGTCTCAACACGGTCGAGCTCAATCGAGTTCTTCACGTCAGATGAATTTTCGCCACAGTCCAGGAGCGATTCTCCACCGCCCAACACCATCGCTGATTATATTGTATTTCGCTCTGCATTATATCTGTGAGGCCGCCTCCGCAAGTGGCTTTGGTCCCGGACTTCATTCCTCCTAACTCTCTCCACCAAATCTCCTTTCACCCTGTTTTCTGCAATGCTGATGCCATTCCACAGAACGCTTCTGCTATGGAGCCACCTCTTTCGCCAACAACATTCGAGCAACAACAAAAAATCCTCACTGAAGTTCAGGCTAGTGCTACCAGAGGTGGACCCATTCCCAACCCATTATATAACTAATCAGAGTCGATATTTTTTGATACCTCTCAATTTCAATCTTCAAGCAGTTTTTTCCCTTCAACCCATTCAATCTTACCTAACCGCATGGAAGAGTTCAAGACGTTCCACACAACATATAATCTGTTTTCAGATTTTCTCTGCTCACCATCACCTGTCTCAAATCTCCATAGGCCGTAGGTCATCAGAAGCTTTCAGGAGTTACATTCAATCAAACCAGTCTCGCATCAAAGAAGCCCAAAAAATTCATCAACAAAAGTGTCAGCTTGTTTTCAAAAACCCAAACCTACAGCCTCCCCTCATTAGTAGGAACATTTCCATTGTAACTGGAGGCATCCATCCACTTGCCAACAAGATCTAACCTCACTATTTTACTACCCTAGCTCCCACAGAAGCTCAATTTCTCCATCCAGATGGCTCCACCACTTCAGCAGCATTATTCTTCCTCTCCAAAGTTTCCTCCACTGCCGCAGCAGTGAGGCTCCCACAGGACCTCAGTCTCTCCAGAAATGGCTTCCACTGCCAAAGCAGTGACTCGCCTCCACACTCCCACAGGAGATAAGTTTTCCAGAGGAAGTTCTCCACTACTATAGCAGTAATGGTCCTGCAGGAGCTCAGTTCCGTAGCAGTGACGCTCCTGCAGTAGCTCAGTTCCATAGCAGTGACACTCCTGCAGTAGCTCAGTTCTCTTGAATTTCTCCACTGCCACAGCTCAGTCTCTTCAGAAATTGGCTTCCACTGCATTAGTGATGTGCCTCTTTGGTCCTGCAGTACCTCAGAGGGGTTTTCACTGCAGCAGTAGTGATGTTCCTCCTTGCCTCCTGCAGCTGCCGCGGAGGTCACCGGAGAGGCTTCTGAGGAGAATTGATGCTGTTATGGGAGCTTGGTTTTACGGAGAAGTGCCTTTCTGCTTTCACAGTGGTACTCTTTTATATTCCCCCAGGAATCCAACTTGCTCTCTTGTAAACAAGTTGAAAGACAAGCACTTTTCCAATGCCAAAGCAATGCCATCTCCTCCGTGCCCCAAACCTTCTACAGCCAACCACCAGTGATGCTTATCTTTCTGGAAACCACAAACCTCAAACTTCTTTTCCGATGATGCAAGAAGCCCTCCCAAACTTGCGACCCCCCCCCCCCCCCCACCCCCCTTCAGCTTTACATCTTGCAATATTTTGGGGGGGGGGGGTCGGCTGTCCGATTTTGCTGCAAATTTTGCGGGGAGTGGGTTCGGGTTAAATTCCAAGCTCAGAGCCCTCTCCTCGGACAGCATGCCAAATATGCATGCCATTTACTGCACCTGAATCATTTGTAAGTGTGAACTCGTGAAGTAATATTTTGTTGAAAAATGTAAAAATGCAGAAAGTTTGAGTTTTAGGCCATTGGAGTGAGGACAAAAGAGTTTCTGAAGGTCTGTTTGAGGGTCAAAACTTGGTTATGGGGATGAGGTTATGGTTAGGGATGGAATATAGATGTGGGGTAAGGGCTCGGGTTAGGCATTTAGTTGTGATGGGTATGGTAAGGTTAAGGAGCTAGAGATTGCATTGTCAATGAATGTCCTCACAAAAATGTCATTGTGAATGTGTGCGTGTGTGTCTGTATAAGAAAACTAATAGCACAGTCTAAAAAAAATCCCTTTTTCATAATGTACTGTATTTTAAAGATAATTTTGTACATTTCATGCAAGTTTTACAGCTCTTGGAAAGGATTTAAAAAATGTTTTTCATGCTTATTCAATGAAACAAACGATTACTGCACATGCATCTGTGGAACAGTCCTCCAGACACTAACCGTTTACAGGTTAGAGACATCGATGTCTTGATATTCAATAATATGGATATGAAAACAGATGGGTTGTAAGGTAATAATTATTTATTTCTTAGATGGCAAGTATTCAGTGAAGTGATTGATGCCCATGAGTTATCATGAGTGTTATGTCAATGTTTTTAGTTCGCTTTTGGGAAATTATAAAACATGCTGGAGAAGTATGAAATTATTTTTGCATACTAATTATACTTATTTTACAGAAAGTTCATTTCGTGGCTTTTGAAATTACTTGTTACTTACAAAAAAAAAGTTAAAATTGTCAAAAATGTTGCATTGAGATTTTGCAAATTTGTTGACTTTTGAAAATCAAGAACTTTTTTTTAACTTGAAAGAAGTGGTATTGATGCATAAAGTTGTTTTTATTGTCTCTTATAAAAATATATTTTAATTAAACCCAATCCTTGTCACTTTTTAAAATTGTTGTTCCATTATTACCCCTTAGCAGATTTTGAGTCACATATGTATGTGTATGTGTGTACATAACTGGCCCATAATTCAGCCTGCCATTGGGGACTCCACAAAATGATAGCCCTATCCTGTCTACTGATTCATTTAGTGTATCCACAGTCAGCCCATCTGAAGTGACATAACTGTCACTTAGAATGAACCCTTTACACAAACATATAAACCCCAATCAACTGGAATGTCTCTATAAGCACTCAAAATCAATTATGGTGAGAGAGACAGAGAGAGAGAAAATTCTCTCCCCCCCCCCCCACACACACACACACACATGCACAGACACACACACACACACAGCAATCAACAACAAAGCACATAAGAAAAAAATGCAATCATTAGCAACTGGTGGCAACTCACTGCTGCAAATAGGCGCGTGAGTGAAGAATTATGCCCACTCTGGACTGGAAGTGATTTATTTATTCCTGCTTGGCCGTGCAGATCATTAACCTCTGTAGTGTCTCAAGGGAATATAACCTGTGGTTGCAGCAGCATTGCTCAGACAAAGGAGCGCACACACAGACGCGTGGGTTACACACGTCTCACCCTGGCCCCCGAGTGTTGGTGGTCATGACCACTGGTGTGTTTCTAATGTGGTTGAGGAAAGGTCATGGAGGAGGGTTCAGGTCAATGAGCTTCACTTGTTGCATTATTTGAGGACAGGAATACACAGGTTGCTCGTTTGGTGGGTGCACGCTATTAGTAAAGATAGCTATCACAAGCGTGGCCTGTGCACCCCGTATTTCATGTGTTAGATCGTACTTACTTACAGGTCTATTAGATAACGGCTTCAAAAGGTAATTATAAGAATAGTTTATTTTCATTTTCATTATAATTTTTCAGAAATGAAATGGACGATAATAAATCGTCTAAATAAATGAAATATAAAACACTATAAATAAACATTTTCCACTACGCTATATATATATATATATATATATATATATATATATATATATATATATATATATATATATATATATATATATATGTGGCAGGCGGGGCGTGGTCTAGAGGCTGCTGCAGGCGGAGGAGGAGTCTTGGGAGGGCTAATGGTTAAGGAAACACGCCTCTGTTAACGAGATCTAACAGGTGTATTCATTTTGCAGTGACTCGAGAGACGGGATAAAAGCCGGGCCCAGAGAGAGAGAAGTGGGCGATTGTGGCAACACACCAGGGAATGCTGAAAAGCCTCGGTTTGAGTTTGGTTGCAGTTTAATGATATTTTAAGTTGTTGCTGGAAGCCCAATAAAAACGCCTAAACCCTCTGCAGTCTGAGTGTGATCCTGAACCAACGACTGAAAATTGTCACAGTGGTGCCGAAACCCGGGACACACTCAGGGATCTGACGGTAAGAAGTATGGAGTCGCTGCCTTTAGAGGAAGTGGTGAAATCCCTCGCAAACCTTCACCACGCACAGCACCAAGCTCTCATGGAGATCAGGGAGGAACACCACAGGAAGTTCCAGGCCCTGATGGAGCTCCAACAAGAGGATCGCCGATTGCTGCGTGACGCCCTGAACACCGGCACTGTGCCCACCTCATCTCCCAGGGGCCACTCGCCACCCCAGGTGCCCCTGCAGAAAATGGGGCCGGGGGATGACCCTGAGGCGTTTATCGAACTGTTTGAACACACGGCCGAGGCGTGCCACTGGCCAGAGGGGGAGTGGGCCGTTCGACTGATCCCCTTGCTCTCAGGAGATGCCCAGCTGGCGGCGCGACAGTTGCCGGCCCAGAATCTGCTGCGCTACAGTGACTTAAAGAAGGCAATTCTGCAACGTGTGGGGCGCAGCCCCGAACAACACCGGCAGCATTTCCGGTCCCTCACCCTCCAGGAGGGCGGATCTCCTTTCGCCTTCGCCCAACAGCTGCGGGGGGCCTGTCGGCAGTGGCTGCTCTCGGAGCCCCGGGACGTCGACGGGGTGATCGAGGTGGTTGTTCTCGAGCAGTACTGTCGACAACTCCCAAAGCGCACTGCGGAGTGGGTGCAGTGCCACCGCCCCGCTACTCTGGAGGAGGCGGTCCAGCTGGCCGAGGACCACCTGGCCGCCTATGGGGCAACCGATGGCCCTTCCTTTTCCCCCTTTTTTCCCCCTCCCCTGTCTCTGCCTGTCTCCTCTCCCTCTGTCCCTCTTCCCAGGCCTCGGGAAGGACATCGACCGCTGCCGGCTCCGAGAACCCGGCAAAGGAACCCTTCGCCGATCCCTGCCCAGCGGAGCCATATCCGGGCCCCGGCGGCCCGGCCCGTGCCGCTCCCACGTCGGGCAACGACGGACTCCGGCCCAGTATCCTTTACGAACCCCCCTCTCTCGTCTCACCTGCAGGAGGCTGTTTCTGCTGGCCCCAGTGTGGAGGAGAGGTCTGGGCCGCTCTGCTGGCGTTGCGGGGAGCCGGGACATTTCCGGGATCAGTGCGCCTCAATGGAGGTGGACACGCTGATCCGGGTCCCCGAGACGCCACCCAGCGCCCCCGGTCGAGCCGGGCAGTATTACGTACCAGTAAGTGTCGGGGGAAATACCTATCAGGCTTTGGTGGATACAGGTTGTAACCAAACCTCTATCCACCAACGACTGATGCAAACCGGGGCATGGGATACAAGCCGTATGGTAAAGGTGAGGTGTGTGCACGGGGAGATTCGGGAATACCCACTTGCTTCGGTCATAGTTCAATTGGGGCACCAAAAGCATAGAGTGGAGGCGGCGGTTAATCCCCACCTCAGCCACCCTGTAATTTTGGGAACAGATTGGCCATCATTTCCAATACTATTAAGGGGATTGTTTAAGGGTGGCTCCTGCAAAGACAAAGCTAAGGCGGGGGTGAGGACCGCTGGGGCAGGTGAGGTGACCCCAGGTCCGTCCGGGACAGCCCCGGGAGGGGGGAACCCATCGGGGGAGGGCCCTGTGGCCTTTTCCCCCCTTGGGGACTTCCCCCTGGAACAGTCCCGGGACGAGACACTGCGGCATGCTTTTGACCGGGTGCAATCCATTGATGGTCACCTCACGGACCCCACGCGTGTCCCCTCCTACCCCTATTTTGCAATAATCCAAGACCGGTTATATCGCGTGACGCAGGACACGCAGACAAAGGAAGATGTAACCCAGTTGCTAGTACCAAAGGGCCGTCGGGAAATGCTATTCCAGGCGGCCCACCACAATCCGATGGCCGGGCATTTGGGTCAGGATAAGACACTCAACCGTATCATGGCCCGATTTTATTGGCCGGGCATTCGCGGGGACGTCCGCAGGTGGTGTGCGGCCTGCCGCGAATGCCAGCTGGTTAATCCCCCGGCCACCCCAAAAGCGCCATTGCGCCCATTACCGCTCATGGAGGTCCCCTTCGAAAGAATTGGGATGGACCTCATCGGGCCATTAGAACGGTCAGCACGAGGGCATCGATTTGCATTAGTTCTCGTGGACTATGCAACCCGATACCCGGAGGCAGTGGCGCTGCGCAACATCTCAGCGAAGAGTGTTGCGGACGCCCTCTTCCGCATTATCTCCCGGGTGGGGATCCCGAAAGAGATCCTCACTGACCAAGGCACAACGTTTATGTCACGCACACTACGCGAACTGTACGAATTATTGGGGATTAAATCGATTCGCACGAGCGTGTACCATCCTCAAACCGATGGGCTGGTGGAACGATTTAATCGCACCTTAAAGAACATGATTCGAAAGTTCGTTCACGAGGATGCAAAAAATTGGGATCGCTGGTTGGAACCTCTGTTGTTCGCAGTGCGCGAGGTCCCCCAAGCCTCCACGGGGTTTTCCCCCTTCGAGCTTCTCTACGGTCGTCGACCCAGAGGGGTACTCGACGTCCTTAGGGAAGTTTGGGAGGACGGGCCTACAAACGCGAAAAACGAAATTCAGTATGTACTGGACCTGAGAGCAAAGCTCCACACACTGGGGCGGCTCAAAATGGAGAATTTGCTCCGGGCCCAGGAACATCAAAGCCAACTCTACAACCGTGGTACCCGGCTACGCGAGTTCACTCCGGGAGAGAAAGTACTCCTTTTACTACCCACGTCTGGCTCAAAATTACTCGCCAAGTGGCAAGGGCCCTTCGTGGTCACACGGCGGGTGGGGGATGTCGACTATGAGGTGGTGCGGCCGGATAGGGCGGGGACACGTCAAATTTACCACGTCAACCTCCTAAAACCGTGGAGAGAGGTGGGGTCGGTGCACTTGGCCACGACAGTGAGAGAGAGGGACGAGCTGGGGCCGGAACCAACCGTAAAACCCGAATCCGTAGTTCCGGTCCCCTGTGGGCCGCACCTCTCGTCTGACCAGCTGGCCGACGTGAGTCAATTGCAGCAGGACTTTGCCGATGTGTTTTCCCCTTTGCCCGGCCGCACGAATCTCATAGAGCACCACATAGAGACGACCCCTGGGGTGGTGGTACGATCCCGACCCTATCGGTTACCTGAACACAAAAAGAAAATAGTTCGGGAAGAATTAGAGGCCATGCTAGACATGGGGGTAGTTGAGGAGTCCCACAGTGACTGGTCCAGCCCAATAGTCTTGGTTCCGAAGGCTGATGGCTCGACCAGATTCTGTGTGGATTACCGTAAGGTAAACGCGGTTTCAAAGTTTGATGCATATCCCATGCCGCGGGTTGACGAGCTGCTCGATCGGTTAGGCACTGCTCGATTTTATTCGACATTGGATTTAACAAAAGGGTATTGGCAAATCCCCCTAACGCCAATGTCCAGAGAAAAAACGGCTTTCTCCACTCCGTTTGGTTTACACCAATTCGTCACGCTTCCATTTGGGCTGTTCGGGGCTCCCGCTACGTTTCAGCGCCTCATGGACCGCATCTTACGGCCCCATCAAGCATATGCCGCTGCTTACTTGGATGATATTATTGTCTATAGTAATGATTGGCAGCGGCATATGCAGCATCTGAGGGCGGTCCTGAGGTCGTTGCGCAGGGCGGGGCTCACGGCCAACCCAAAGAAGTGTGCAATTGGGCGGGTGGAAGTACGGTATCTGGGGTTCCACTTGGGTCATGGGCAGGTGCGGCCCCAAATTGAGAAAACCGCTGCCGTTGCGGCCTGCCCGCGTCCCAAGACCAAGAAGGAGGTGAGACAGTTCCTGGGGCTGGCTGGCTACTATAGGCGGTTTGTACCCAAGTTTTCGGATGTCACCAGTCCCTTGACTGATCTCACTAAAAAGGGAGCCCCTGATCCGGTCCAATGGACGGAGCAGTGCCAACAGGCTTTCACCTGTATAAAGGCTGCACTGTGTGGCGGGCCATTGTTACACTCTCCTGACTTCTCTCTCCCTTTTGTCTTGCAGACAGACGCGTCGGACAGGGGGCTGGGAGCCGTGTTGTCCCAGGTGGTGGAGGGGGAGGAGCGCCCCGTGCTGTACATTAGTCGAAAGCTCTCAATGAGAGAGACGAAGTACAGCACGATTGAGAGGGAATGTTTAGCCATCAAGTGGGCGGTCCTCACCCTCCGGTACTACCTTTTGGGACGGGCTTTCACCCTCTGTTCGGACCACGCTCCGCTCCAATGGCTCCACCGCATGAAAGACACCAACGCGCGGATCACCCGTTGGTACTTGGCGTTACAACCTTTAAGTTTCAGGTGGTCCACAGGCCGGGGGCGCAGATGGCTGTGGCTGACTTCCTCTCCAGAAATGGGGGGGGAGTGGGTGGCAGGCCGGATGGCTCCCCGGCCTGAGTCGGGCGGTGGGGGTATGTGGCAGGCGGGGCGTGGTCTAGAGGCTGCTGCAGGCGGAGGAGGAGTCTTGGGAGGGCTAATGGTTAAGGAAACACGCCTCTGTTAACGAGATCTAACAGGTGTATTCATTTTGCAGTGACTCGAGAGACGGGATAAAAGCCGGGCCCAGAGAGAGAGAAGTGGGCGATTGTGGCAACACACCAGGGAATGCTGAAAAGCCTCGGTTTGAGTTTGGTTGCAGTTTAATGATATTTTAAGTTGTTGCTGGAAGCCCAATAAAAACGCCTAAACCCTCTGCAGTCTGAGTGTGATCCTGAACCAACGACTGAAAATTGTCACAATATACATTGGAGTTGACTTATCTCGACTCATGGTTAACTCGCCAATCCTATTATGTCGACGTTTTTGAATTGGAACCGCCAAACTCCTTATTTGTCTTAGCATTTTCTTGTGGGTTATGTCGATTCTTTTACGTCGCCAAAATCTAATATCTTGAGCACAAAAGAGGGACAAATTCGCCACTTCACATGGTTATCTCGTACCTAGTTCACTGCACATGCGCTGAGCTTGCTTTGCACGTGGATCGCGGTCCGCTCACTCCAATTACGGTTCCCTCCCTGTCCTTGATCTCGTCTGAAGGATAACACGCTGTAGCATCCCGCACGTTTTTTTGTGATTTTGTGAGCAATCTTTGTTTGCATTGGTGGAGAATATAATTAACGGTTTGTATCAAGAATCGAAGGTGGTTTTTATTGTGGTGGTTTTACATATGCCTTTTGTTGTTAGCAAACATATACACAGTACAGTGTATTTAAAACATTTTTTAGATGAATGCCGATCACTTCATCAAAGAAATCGTGGCAACACTGTTGTGTAAAAAGACACCAAAACACGAGCATGTACATTTTTGCAACCCCGGAGGCCGTCGACATAACCAAACTCCACTGTATATAAAATATATATACAGTGTACACAAAAAGTGTGCAAAAAGTGAAAAAAAAAATTAAGGGGGTCTGAATACTTTCCGTACACACTGTTTATATATATATATATATATATATATATATATATATATATATATATATATATATATATATTCAGACCCCCTTAATTTTTTTTCACTTTTTGTTATATTGCAGCCATTTGCTAAAATAATTTAAGTTCATGTTTTTTTCTCATTAATGTACACACAGCACCCCATATTGACAGAAAAACACAGAGTTGTCGACATTTTTTGCAAAATTATTCATGGTCCTACGTATTCAGACCCTTTGCTCAGTATTTAGTAGAAGCACCTTTTTGGTCTAATATAGCCATGAGTCTTTTTGGGAAAGATGCAACAAGTTTTTCATATCTGGATTTGGGGATCTTCTGCCATTCCTCCTTGCAGATCCTCTCCAGTTCTGTCAGGTTGGATGGTAAATGTTAGGGCTCTGGCTGGACCATTCAAGAACAATCACTGAGTTGTTGTGAAGCCACTACTTTATTATTTTATCTGTGTGCTTAGAATCATTGTCTTGTCAGAAGGTAAACCTTCGGCCCAGACTGGGGTCCTGAGCACTCTGGAGAAGGTTTTTGTTGTCCTGATCCTGCAGCTGAAAAACACCCCCACAGCATGATGCTGCCACCACCATGCTTCAGTATTGGGAATGTATTGGACAGGTGATGAGCAGTGCCTGGTTTTTTCCACACATACGGTTTAGAATTAAGGCCAAAAAGTTCTATCTTGGTCTCATCAGACCAGAGAATCTTATTTCTCACCATATTGGAGTCCTTCAGGTGTTTTCTCCATGCAGGCTTTTTTTATGTGTCTTGCACTGAGGAGCGGCTTCCGTCGGGCCATAAAGTCCACACTGGTGGAGAGCTGCAGTGATGGGTGACTTTTTACAACTTTCTCCCATCTCCTGACTGCATCTCTAGAGCTCAGCCACAGTGATCTTTGGGTTCTTTTTTACCTCTGTCACCAAAGCTCATCTCCCCCAATAGCTCAGTTTGGCCAGCTCTATGAAGGGTTCTGGTCGTTCTAAACGTCTTACAGGCAAGGATTATGGAGGCCATTGTGCTCTTAGGAACCTTAAGTGCAGCAGACATTTTTTGTAACCTTGGTCAGATCTGTGCCACAATTCTGTCTCTGAGCTCTTCAAGAAGTTCCTTTGATCTCATGATTCTCATTTGCTCTGACATTCACTGTGAGCTGTAAGGTCTTATATAGACAGGTGTGTGGCTTTCCTAATCAAGTTCAATCAGTATAATCAAACACAGCTGGAATCAATTGAAGGTGTAGAACCATCTCAAGGATGATCAGAAGAAATGGACAGCACCTGAGTTAAATATATGAGTGTCACAGCAAAGTGTCTGAAAACTTATGATGAAAACTTACGACTGCAAAGCCATGCAAAGAGTGGTGCACTTATCCGAGCGCATCTCAGGGTCCGCTCTGCCATCTCTGCAGGACATTTACACAACACGTGACTTCACCTCACTCCAGGATAAACATACACACACTGACATTATACTGACACTGCACTGCACTTTCTGTTCTCATTGTTACTGTGTAACATCATTCTGTTTTTACATTCTGCTAACAACTTATTTATAAGTCTACAGTTTTACTTATTGCACAGCTTATTCCACTTATTTTATGTCACCCTTTACTTACTTGATTTATTTACAATTCTACATATACGTATACAGTACTTTTTATCCTATTTCTATTGTAATTTCCTCTTGTGTTTTTGTTAAAAACAATTGTAAGTTTTTTATAACTGTTTATTTGCACTGTCCATGGAGCGGACCTGTTTACATTTCACTGCCAGCTGTATATCCTGTATCTGTTAATGTGACAAATAAAACTCTTGAATCTTGAATCTTGATTACGTGATATTTCAGTTTTTCTAATTTAATTAATCTGCAAAAATGTCAACAATTCTTTGTTTTTCTGTCAA
Organism: Rhodeus uyekii; assembly: GCA_037043235.1. Classification (NCBI taxonomy): domain Eukaryota; kingdom Metazoa; phylum Chordata; class Actinopteri; order Cypriniformes; family Acheilognathidae; genus Rhodeus; species Rhodeus uyekii. Next base: position 1,322,078 of record JAWRVZ010000040.1, on the reverse strand, counting down.
TATGGGGTGCTGTGTGTACATTAATGAGGGAAAAAAATAACTTTTGAATGAATGATGAATGATTTTTGCAAATGGCTGCAATATAACAAAGAGTGAAAAATTTAAGAGGGTCTGAATACTTTCTATACCCACTATATACATATAGTAATTATTTATAGTGTGTCATTAAGTAATTATGTATAGTGTGTGTGTGTGTGTGTGTGTGTGTGTGTGTGTGTGTGTGTGTGTGTGTGTGTGTGTGTGTGTGTGTGTGTGTGTGTGTGTGTGTGTGTGTGTGTGTGTGTGTGTGTGTGTGTGTGTGTGTGTGTGTGTGTGTGTGTGTGTGTGTGTGTGTGTGTGTGTGTGTGTGTGTGTGTGTGTGTGTGTGTGTGTGTGTGTGTGTGTGTGTGTGTGTGTGTGTGTGTGTGTGTGTGTGTGTGTGTGCGTGCGTGCGTGTGTGTGTGTATTTGAAGTTAGGAAATACATAATGTATTGAAGCCCATAGATATTTTTTTAAAATATCTTGGCCACACTTTATATATATATATATATATATATATATATATATATATATATATATATATATATATATATATATGAAAGTGAAGAAGGAGGAAAAAAAAAATCACAAAAGAATCATAATTTAAAATGATCGTAAGTTGCAATGATACAAGTTGCATGATAATACAACTTTTACAAGTCTTTTTAAATTATATTTTTGAGCTACTTTTGTGGTCCAGCACATTATACATAATTTCTATTTTTGTATTTAAAGGCATTGTTTATATTTAATCTTTTTCTCACTTCATGTTGTTCCAAACCTGAATGACTTTCTGACATCTGAAGTAAATGGTCACAAAACCAGTTTGGTTACCATCTTCATTCAAAATATATTTTGTCTTCTGGCGAAAAAAGAAAGTCAGGCAGGTTTGGAACGACATGAGGGGGAGAAAATGATGACAGAATTTTTTCTTTAAACATTTGCAACTGCACTTATGAATCATCCTTCAAGGCTAAGCTCACTTTTCAAAGTTAACGATTGCTTGAAAGTGTAGAAAAACACAGAAAATTAAATGTTCACTACAAAGAAAAGAAACAAATCTCATATGTGTGCCATTGACTCTGTAAACAGGTACATTTATCAGAACGCCCCATTTGCAGACGAAGGCTCATTTATCACGATAGCCCCTTGGAGACACAGATACCGTGTCAGAAATATTACAAAAAGGTATTTGTGAGTGTTAACCTGCAAGCTTTTGCATGAATGTGTGTGTATCTGTGTAAAATTTTGATATGGGCCCTAATAAGATAAGTGAGCCACACAGACCCCAGTCTGCTGTGCATTTCTGTTAACAGTTGTCAACAACGATTATCACACACTTAGATTATCCCATTTAAGGGGAGCAGCTATGACATTCCTAGCTTCATGATACGTTAGTCATACACCATTATAACAAAACCCTCTTCGTGGTTCAAACATAAAACAGAAATGTAGCCTTTTTGACAAATGTGGGGGTCTAACGTTTATGCCAGTCAGAAGCCTCTCAGCAATCTCCCAGTTGAATTACATCAGCCATCATTATAGACAAACCCACTGCAGCAAGAGCACAAATCCATTCACACATTGTTTACAGTCTGTTTCATCTTTGCAGCTTTTTTTCTTAATTTGACAAAAGGTGGGGAAAAAAGTTAATTCCTTGGTGAATAAAGGAGATTTCGACTGTCCTGGAACTTTTGACTGAAAAGAAAACATTGATTTGGCATTTGTAAGAAATGTATACTTGTATGTAGCAAGGACTTTAATATGAATGGTTACAAAAGATGTCTATTCCAAATAAATGACGTTCTTTTGAACTTTCTATTCTTTGGAGAATACTGAAATCACGATGTGCACAAAAATATTAAGCAGCAACTGTATTCAAAGCAATGTTACCTAAGCACTAAACCAGCATATCATAATGATTTATAAAGGAGCACTCTGAAGACTGGAGTAAGATTGTTAAGAATTCAGCTTTGTCATCATAACTACATTTTAAATTGTAATAAAATAAAATAAAACGTTCAAATTGCAATAATATTTCTCAATATTATAGTATATTCGTAATATTGTATGACTATACTATACAATACTTAACTGTATTTTTGTATTAACTGTATTAACTCAGCCCTTGGTGAACATAAAATACTTTTTTTAAAACATTAATTAAATATTATTTATAAAAAAATTAAAATAATAGGAGTCAAGATGAATGTAATTTATTTATTAGAATAAATTACATAAAATAAATAATACATAAAAATCAAAAATGTTTTCTGTAAAATGTCTGTATTCATCTCTGGATTTTAACTTAAGAAGTAAGATTCAGAGCATCAAGGTGGCCTAGACCTCTGCAATATCTCTGGAAATTAAACGGGAGATTTAATTTAAATGAAATTGTCTTGATGCAACACATTTAAGAATAGTCTGCTAATGATACGTACAAGGGTATTCATTTCAGTCTAATTAGAAATATTAAGTTCGTGACTGGGGTCTTACTTGGCAAGAGAAATTAGACAGATAAAGCAAAAGTGTATGTTTTTCAGAAATTAATCAGGATTTGAACCATATAAGGGTAAATCTATGGCTACGGCCCCTGTGTCTTTCAAATCTGTACAGCGGAACGTTAATGCCGTCTTTTATCTGCTTTCAAAGCATATGCTGTTGTCCAGTGCACCTAAAGTAATACAGGTCCAGCAATAATACAAAGTATTACAAAACTTTGTTTTGTTTAGAATTTTTCATCATACACACTTTTTCTCAAATAAATAAACATGTGAATGCAGTGTCCGTGCTTACAAAAGGCAGCAAGAGAGAGAGAGAGAGAGAGAGAGAGAGTGAGGGGGGGGGGGGGGGGGGGAGGTTTGTCACTCAGTGGTGATTCTGTTCCAACCTTATCAAACCAACCCTTGAGAGGCCTACAAATCAGCATTTTACTGGTGGTAATAAACTCAAGCATCCAATTGAAGATGAAGCATTCTCAAATTTATAGTGAATTTAAATGGCATAATTTCTCATTTACCAGGTTAAATGTAATGACTTCAAAGTCATTGTAATAAGTATATATGTTTATAATTTAATTTTTAATATTGATGTAAAGGTCCTAGATAAATATGAATGCTAAACTGATTACTATAATCATCCATAATTTTTTTTTTTTTAAATTCTAATATTTGTTTATAATGAAATAAATTAGTTTATAGTTCGATTAAACCATAGAAATATGAGGAATTTAAAAAAATATATTTTATTTTAAAGAACAAAACAGTCTTTTATATGACAAAATGAATTCATTAATTAACAGTTGTATTTTTGGAGTTCCCTTTCAGGGATCTCGAGCTGCGTCTAGCGCTAGGGGAAATAGTCTTCCTCGGTCACGTGAAGATCTGTGCAACCAATGAGAGACGAACGCGTGCGAATGCGTCACTGCCGGCGGCTGCCGGTGACGTCATGAGCTAGAGCATAAGAGCGCGTCCGAAACCCGGGCGCCTCAGCTCTGAATGTCTTCAGCGTCTGCTGTGTTTGTGCGAGAGTGATTTTTGAGTGTGAGATATCAAAAAAATCAGAATGAGTGCGGAAAATGTGGCGATTGAACAGAGGTTCACACCGTGTGTTCATCCTTGCCCTCGTTTTATAACAGGCAAGGATACACATGTTATGTGTGTAATCTGTTTGGGAGAGGAGCATGCACGGTCGGCACTTGAGAATGCCGGCTGCAAAGACTGCGAGAGGTTTTCCTTGCATGATCTCCGCTCCCGCCTGGCGGTCTGTAAAGAGGCCGCCCAGGCTAGTGTTCCCCGTGGTTCAGGACCTGCAGCAGCCGAGGCTTTGCGGCGCTCTCGTTCCTGGGGATCACAAATGGATCTTGCCGAGTTAGCTGGGGTGGGTCCCGCCTTACCTCAGCTCTCGCGAGATCAAGCGGGTCCCAGTCACGAGCACTCCGAGAGAGGTGCCCGTGCTGTGACTCCAACATTAGCTCTATCTAGTTCAGAAAGTGAGATGGATTTAGCTAGTGTTGGTCCGGCCGAGGAGGAATCGCCACCCTCCTCGCCGGCAGTTGAGGAGCTTCTTGAGGTTGTGACATGAGCGGTCTCTTGTCTGGGGCTTGATTGGCCAGCAGAGACCAGAAGTGCTCGTCCTAGAAGAAGTATGTTGGACGAGCACTATTTACCAGTTCGCGTCACTCCCCCGCGCCGAGCAATGCCTTTTATACTAGATTTGCATGCCGAGGTATCTAGATCTTGGGGAAGGCCAGCCTCCGAAAAGGTTCATACACGCAATAGCGGAATGTATAACAATTTAGTAGGGGGTCAAAATCATTGTTATGGAGGGATGAAAAAAGTGGATGAGGCTCTCGCGAGTTACCTCGTTCCCCAGTCTTCATCCTCCATTAAAGCTCCGGCGCTCCCCTCCAAGCCGATGCGCGTCACATCGTCCTTGGTGGGGAAAGCGTACTCAGCATCGAGTCAAGCCGCATCGTGCCTGCACACCACGGCACTGTTGCAGGCGTATCAGGCTGAGTTGCTTGGGAACCTCAACGAGGGCGGCAGTATTAGTCCGGAGGCAGTGACAGAGCTGCGCCGGACTGTGGATTTGTCTCTTCGGACCACTAGGGAGACGGCCTACTCTGTCGGCCGCTCCATGGCAGCTCTGGTGGCCACGGAGAGACACCTTTGGCTTAATTTGTCAACAATGAAAGATAAAGACAAATTTGTTTTGCTGGACGCTCCTCTGTCCCCTTCGGGCTTGTTCGGCGATGCCGTGAGAAGCGTCGTCGACAAGTTTCAGGAGGCTGCACGACAGCAGGCAGCGTTCAGTAAAGTTCTTCCACGCCGCCCTCCACGTGAGACCGCCAGCCAAGCCAGGTCTCAGAGCTCCTCATACAGGGCCGCTCAAAAATACAGTGTCGCAACCCGTCTCCCTCCGGTAGATGCCGGGAGGGGGGGCCGACAAGTTAAAGCCGCAGGTCGTAAAGGTGATCTAAGGGTTGTCCTGGAGGCTAAGAAGGCTAAGAGTAAGCGGCCCTGATGCCGAGCCGCAACCAGGTGGTGTGTCCCTGGAGCAGCTCAACAGTCAGCCCGCCATGGGAAAACCACCCCCTCTAAGGAGGGTCCTAGAGCAATCCTCCCGGGTTTCCGGAATCAGCCCCGGCTCAGTGGGGGATATGTTCTTGGTACCAGAGGCCAGCCCAGGGAGGCTGGTTCCCCTAGTAGAATTCCGGGATGCGTGGTCACGGCTACCCGGTATCTCTCAGTGGGTCCTGCGGACGGTAACCTTAGGGTACGCCATTCAGTTCGGGGTTTCTCCACCTCGCTTTTCGGGGGTCCTACAGTCAGTGGTAGGCCCTCAGCAGGCTCTGGTCATGGAGCAAGAAGTAGACACTCTGCTGGCGAAAGGGGCCATCGAGCATGTACCCCTCGCAGAAAGCAAGTCCGGTTTTTACAACCGGTACTTCTTAGTTCCAAAGAAGGATGGAGGGTTGCGGCCTATTCTGGATTTGCGTCTCTTGAATCGTGCGGTCAGGCGTCTAAAGTTCAAAATGCTAACGCTCAAACAGATCGTAGTGCAGGTCAGATCCGAGGACTGGTTTGTCACAGTCGACCTCAAGGACGCGTATTTCCATGTCTCCATCCTTCCGCAACACAGGAAGTTCCTGAGATTCGCCTTTGGGGGAAAGGCGTACCAGTATCAGGTGCTTCCGTTCGGCCTAGCGCTCTCACCCCGCACGTTCACAAAAGTCGTGGACGCTGCACTAGCTCCACTGCGGCTACGGGGCATCCGTGTTTTAAATTATATCGACGACTGGCTTATTCTGGCGCAGTCGCCGCAGTTAGCGGAGCAACATCGAGATGTGGTGCTCGCACATATGAAGGAGCTGGGGCTGAGGCTGAACGCCAAGAAGAGTGTACTTTCTCCCGCTCAGAGAACCACTTTCTTGGGAGTCATCTGGGACTCAGTTGCGATGTCGGCTCGGCTTTCCCCCGAGCGCATCCAAGCTATTTGTTCAGCCGTCAAGAGCATCAAGCTAGGCCAGCCACTCACGGTGAAACACTTTCAGAGGGTGTTAGGGCTCATGGCAGCGGCATCCAGTATCATCCCACTGGGCCTTCTGCACATGAGGTCCCTGCAGTGGTGGCTAATGACCAAGGGGTTTTCCCCAAAGGGGAATCCACTACGCACTATCAGGGTCACGGGGCGATGCCTACGCGCCCTGAGCATGTGGAAGAACTCTTGGTTCCTGTCTCAAGGCCCAAGGCTTGGGGCTCTGGTTCAGAGAGTCTCTCTCTCGACAGACGCCTCCCTCTCGGGCTGGGGGGCGGTCATAAAGGACCGCTCCTCACAAGGTCTATGGAACAGTCGGCACCAGACCTGGCACATAAACATGTTAGAGTTACTGGCGATCCACAGAGCACTATGTGCATTCCTACCGGACCTATATCAATCACCAAGGGGGTCTACGTTCGCGACCACTGTACAAGATGGCACGACAAATCCTCCTCTGGGCCCAAGGGAAGTTGTTGTCTCTCAGGGCAGCCTACATCCCGGGGGTCCAGAATGTGGGAGCAGATGCCCTATCGAGACAGGGGGCAAGACCAGGGGAATGGCGGCTCCACCCCGATGTGGTGGAGCAGATTTGGGAAAGATATGGCAAGGCACAGGTCGACCTGTTTGCCTCAGTAGAGAACACCCACTGCCCTCTGTGGTTTTCACTAACGCATCCAGCGCCTCTGGGGCGGGATGCCATGGTACAGGATTGGCCGAGGTCACGCCTGTACGCCTTTCCCCCGATCGCTCTGCTCCCGGGAGTTCTGGCCAAGTTTCGCCGGGAAAAGGTCCGTCTCACGCTAGTGGCCCCCCACTGGCCATCCAGGATATGGTTCTCGGACCTGGTATCCCTCCTAGACGGACTCCCTTGGGAGATTCCAATCAGGAGGGACCTTCTGTCCCAGGCGGAGGGTTGCATTCTATATCCGCAACCAGAACTAATGAAACTGTGGGTCTGGCCCCTGAAGGGACCCAGCTCATAGAATCTGGTCTCTCAGCCGAGGTTGTTGAGACCATCCTTCAGTCCAGAGCTCCCTCCACGAGGAAACTCTACGCCTTGAAGTGGAAACTTTTCACGTCCTGGTGTATTGAAAGGCAGTTGCACCCAGTAACCTGTCAAGTTGGCAAAGTACTGGAGTTCCTGCAAGAAAGATTTGTGGCAGGGCTGTCCCCCTCCACCTTGAAGGTTTATGTGGCTGCCATAGCGGCTTGCCACGTACCTCTGGGTGGGGTATCCCTGGGCAGGGACCCCATGGTCACTCGTTTCCTCCGTGGCACATTAAGGCTGAGACCTGCGGCACAGACCCGGGTGCCGGCTTGGGACTTGTCTGTGGTACTACAAGGCCTGTCCCAGGCACCCTTCGAACCTATAGAGGAAATCTCAATCAAGTACCTCTCTCTTAAGACCCTGCTTTTGCTGGCTATCACCTCGCTCAAGAGGGTCGGGGATCTTCAGGCCCTCTCAGTGGCCCCTTCATGTCTTGAGTTTGCGCCCGGGATGGTAAAGGCATTTCTCCACCCGAGGCCAGGCTATGTCCCCAAGGTTCCCACTGATGTGGCTCGGTCGATCACGCTGCAGGCCTTCTGCCCTCCCTCATTTGATGATCATGAGCAGGAGCACAAGAACAAGGTCTGTCCAGTGCGAGCACTGGACGCTTACGTTTTCAAGACTGCCACTTGGCGTAAGTCCGACCAGTTGTTCGTTTGCTTTGGGACCCCTGAGGGGGCTCCTGCCTCTAAGCAAACCTTAAGCAGGTGGATAGTCGAGGCTATCTGCTTAGCTTATGAGTCGGCCGGACATGCTTCTCCTCTGAGGGTCCGAGCCCACTCCACTAGGAGCATGGCGGCATCCAAGGCACTCCTCTCCGGAGTGTCCTTATCTGATGTTTGTGCTGCGGCTGGCTGGTCTTCGCCGCACACTTTTATGAGGTTTTACCATTTGGACCTCGATGCCGCCCCGGGGACTAAGGTGCTCTCTCAGTGAGCTGGGACACACCCGGAGGCCGGCGTCACTGAGGTGGCGTTGGTATTGCGTTCCCCTAGCGCTAGACGCAGCTCGAGTTCCCTGAAAGGGAACGTCTCGGGTTACGAATGTAACCCTGGTTCCCTGAGGGGAACGAGACGCTGCGTCTTTGCCTCAGCTCCTTGAGCCTCCGTGCCCGCTTCAGACATTCATGCTGAGGCGCCCGGGTTTCGGACGCGCTCTTATGCTCTAGCTCATGACGTCACCGGCAGCCGCCGGCAGTGACGCATTCGCACGCGTTCGTCTCTCATTGGTTGCACAGATCTTCACGTGACCGAGGAAGACTATTTCCCCTAGCGCTAGACGCAGCGTCTCGTTCCCCTCAGGGAACCAGGGTTACATTCGTAACCCGAGACGTTATTACAACTATGAATGAAATTCCATTTAACCAAGCTACATTGAGTTAGATGAACTTAATAATTTATGTCACAAATAATTTAAGTAAGTTGATTACTCAAAAAAATTAAGTCACTTGAGTTGAGCTTGAGTTGAAGTGCAGGAGCCAAGATATCTTATTAATTCCACATGCTTAATGCAGCTTAATTAGCATGTATATTTAATGAACAAGTAAGATATTACTTCTCATTGGCATTAGTGCAGTCATTGCTTATGGACACAATGTAATATTTACCTTCATGTGGACAACTCTTCAAAACAAATTCAACACTAACAGTTCTTTTCCTTCACTAAAATACACATTCAACAACTCCTAATTTCAACATTTATGCTTCTTATTCAGCCCTATGAAAAGCATGCTGGGACCTAGAATTCCAGTGCCCAACTTCCAAAGTTACCGAGATAATTACATTAAGTTACTACAATTTCATGAAAAAACAAAATCAATTAAAGCAAAATGAAGTTTAAATTATACATAATTTCAAGTTAATGTAATGATCACCTTAACAAATAAAAACTTTAAAAGGTCCCTTGAATTACTTTTTACATAACAAATTCAATAATTACATTGATTGATGGAATAACTGTTTTTATAAGAATTTCAGAAACATAACTGTTTATTGTATCTTATATTTCTGTTGCAACCTTATTTTGGAAGAAATAACCCAATACATCTCCAGAGTTACAGCATGTTAGGCATTTGTTTTCTGATCAAAGGCTGAGAATCTTTAATCACATGATAATATTACTTGGCAGCCATTGCCAAAACCTCAAAAAAGAAAAAGAAAACTGTTAACAAAACCACAAAAAGTCTGCACAAAACATAAAATAGCTAAATGTTTGCAGCGGACACAACAGATGCCCAATTTAATACATCAAGTTTGGAAAAATCTGCTGAATAAAAGAGGAGGGTAGAGTAATTATTTTGGCAAGAGTGAGGAAAACAATGTGGCGTGACAGCGAGCTAGAAAGTGAATGATTGAGGGGGGAGAGAAAAGCAACGAAGGGGTAAACAAAACAAACCTCTGTGAGGGCAGCGGAGGAAGGAGCGGGGAGGTCTAGGGGGTCACGCGATGTGTTTGGGGGCTACAGAGTGTGCCAGGAGCGTGGCAATGTGGCGCAGACAGGCTGCTGCCAAATGGAAGGCAGTCTGATTTATCAGGAGGGCCGCACCAGACACCGCCTCACACTCCCCAGTGCCCCCTGCCTTTATGGAAGGCCTCCCTGACGGCTCTGATAGCACAATCAGCCATGGCAGAGCCCAGGCAATTTCTCCTTCACTGTTTGATAACCCTGCATGCCCGTGCTGAAAGCCAATGGCTATGGCAGCCTCACCAACACAACAACAACAACTCAATTGTAATGAATGACTGTGTATTCTGAAGCAGAGGGGAAAATAAGGTTATGCCCTGGTACAACACTGTACAGAAGTTAAACAGGGCTAACTACCTCCACATCTCTACCTTCCCTTATAGATTCATAGATTTCCTCTGATGGTCAAGAACTTTTCAGATGCACATTTTGTCCTGATTTTTTGACATACCTATGTTATCCAAAAATGCATTTAAAAAGAAGTTCACACTTACAATAATACCATTTCTGTAATGAGCATGTTTTTAATTAAAACTCATTTTGATATAGAATTTTTTTATTGATTTCAGGGGCACCAACAGTTCAGATTTAAAGACAACATATGTAGTAGCAGTTGGAAATAATCTAATAATATTAATTTCTAATAATCTAATAAGAAAGAAAGAAAGAAAGAAAGAAAGAAAAAAAGAAAGAAAGAAAGAAAGAAAGAAAGAAAGAAAGAAAGAAAGAAAGAAAGAAAGAAAGAAAGAAAGAAAGAAAGAAAGAAAGAAAGAAAGAAAGAAAGAAAGAAAGACAGAAAGCAAGCAAGCAAGCAAAGGAAAGGAAAGGAAAGGAAAGGAAAGGAAAGGAAAGGAAAGGAAAGGAAAGGAAAGGAAAGGAAAGGAAAGGAAAGGATTCATTACATTTTGTTTAGGACAAAGTGACTTTGATAGAGAATCTTAAAATAATAAAAAGAAACCATAGAAAAGATAATAGGCCATTTTAGTTTGTCATCAACTGTAATCCATCACTTTTTCCTAAAGAAGCAGGATGTTCTAGCAAACACGCAAAGCCATTAAAATGGAATTTCCAAGAAAATATACCGGCAAATGAGAGAGCATCTTGACATTAGATCTTGTTTTAGAACTGATCTAATATTTAATCAAACATGAATGAATCAGAAGATTTCCATCAAAATAAAAAAAGAGGAAGCCGTCAACAAAGATTAGACTGGAACTGGAACATTGCTGTCCCGCAGTTTTGTCAATTCATAGTTAGTCAAGAAAACTTTCTCTGGCAGTTCTGGTTCTTCTGTTTAGGGTCAATGTTTGTCATTTGTGATCTGTTTTCAGGTTTGACAGAAAAGCGCAGTGATTATGATAGGATCTTCCACACAGAAACTGGGAGGGAAGATGGTTCTCTGTCTCCATCGGGCTCCCCGCTTTTCAGGAATTGGATTTTTACTAGTCTGCGGCAGCTCTTATCGTCCTATCAGGCTCTCCTATTGTGCAGCCAGGCTCTGGAAGAAAAGCCTCCCAGACGCTCTGACTTTGCGTCTTATTTTTCATTTATTTTACCCTTTAAGACCCTGGGCCTCTTGTGGTTCTTAATATTTACCCCCACCAAGAGAGGGGAGGTTTTGTGGGATTGTCTGCTTTTTGTCCAGCAGATCAAAAAGGTGTGGGTCAGGCTGGGTCTTGCGCCGCACACACTGAGCCTCATGGCAGACATGAGAGAGCTAGTGAGCACACATTGAATTCAAGACTCGCAAAAACCTGGAAAGAAATCTAGGCATGCATGCCGGGCCGTATGCCATATGTATGCCATATTCTCCAGGGACCTTTTTCCCCTTTTCTCATTACGAACTCAATTGTGCAGACAGAATAGAAATAGGCACACTGATCGTCCACTCATTCTGCATATGTGCTTGATATGTGACACGCTGAAAAACAATTATAGATGAACAGATAACATTGTAGAAAACAAACATCTGTAATTTATGTTTAATGTGGCCTTGTACACATAGCAAAGTATCTTGCATTAATTTTCTATTTTAATTTCCCAAAAGCTATATGCTGTTCTTCATTGTTTCAAGAGATGCAATAAACATTCATTTCTATTAATTTTGATAGCTTTGGTTTCTTAGATTTCTTCCGAGACTATAAAGTTCTGCAAACATTATTAATTGGTTAAAAACTTCAGCTATATTAAATGTATTATTATATATATTTTTTTATGATTATTTAAAATATCTCAACACTTCCACAGTTTGTAAAATTTCTTCTACACTACTGGTCAAAAGTTTTAAATAATAAAGATGTTAAATGTTTTTGAATAAGTCTTTTATGAACACCAAGGCTGCATTTATTTGATCAAAGATACAGTAAAAAAAACGGTAATATTTTGAAGTAAAATTAAAATAACTCTTTTCTATTTGAATAATTAATTCAGGTGATAACAAAGCTGAATTAGCAAGGGTCCATTAAATAAATCAAAAGTTACACTGAAGACATTTTGAATGTTCTAAAACATGTATATGTCCAATAAGTGGTTGATCCTGAAAAACAATTTCCACAAACTATTAAAATTAATATAAAAAAAATAAGAATATTAAAAATGAATAACAACTGAGTACCAGTAATAACTGATAATAATAGAGTACCAAATTAGCATATTAAAATGATTTCTGAAGGATCATGTGACACAGAAGACTAAAGTAATGGCTGCTGAAAATTCAACTTTGAGTACAAAAATGAAGTACATTGTAAAATATATTAAAATTGAATCAGTTCTTTTTTTTTCTTTTTCTTTGTATTAACTTTTTAACTCTCATTTTAATCAAATAAATTTCTTGGTGAGGATCAAAGACTTTCTTAATTATATTAACTGTTCCAAACTTTTGACTAGTAGTGACTATGCTTTTAACAAGGAAACAACATTAGAATAATAAACTCAAATTCATTTAGACTCTCCTCAGATTTCAATTAACTCCAACTGAGGAATCAGATCTTTCTCTGAAAATGGTATCTGCTGATTTTTCTTTTTTGCAGACTTATGCAGAACTGAGAGCCTGAACAGTTCTGCAAATCCCATCTTTATGTCAAACTGCCTTCAAAGACTTGCAGTATTCTATTAAATGTAACAGCGATCACTGAAATGTCAAGAGAAAACTGTCCAACCGATTTACATCAACAGTGAACAGTGGGCCCCATCCCAATCCTGGCCTTCAGGGCAGCAAGGTCAGAATACAAAAGAGCTCTTGGGGTTGGACAGCCTGAACCTCAGCTTGTATCTTATCTGGAGGACCTTCAGACCTGCTGATGCCAACGATTCCATACAGCCCTGTTTGGTTTAGTTCTCAGCATAACTTGAACTCTTCACTGTAGGACTTCACTGCTGCATTCTACATACAACAATATCTTGCCTTGGGACATCTTTATGTGAAAATATAGTGATTACTTTTAAAAAACAGAGAACATGCTGTATGTACACAATAGTGTTATTGAAGCAATAGAGTATGAGAGGTAATTCCATCGTGAATATAGACATGACTAAACAGCTTTAACAACACAGAGCAGAGAATACATAGCATTACACTATTCTATGTGATGGTATATGCATATGTGAACAATGAATGTTCATAACTACTTCACAATGTAGATTCTTTTATGTTGTTTTTGTAAAATCTTTACTTTAAAAGCATATTCAATACATTAATGTTTATTAGAACATTGTATTAAACAAAAGCGTCTTCCCCCCCCCCCCCAAAAAAAAATTGTCCCTATAAGATACTCGCTAACAGAACACTGCTATACTTTACAATGAAATGGAAATGCTTTACAAAAAGGTTTAATTAGTCAATTTATTAAATAATACGAACTAGCAAATAAACAAAACATTTGTCACAGTATTTATTAATCTTTGCTAATGTTAGTATGTTAATGTCTCAGAGTATTAATTGTTTCCATTTTGTACACTTCACTGTGTATTCTTTGGTAAACCAGTCACAATTTCGGTACAGGCTTTACATTTACAATTATGCATTCGGCTTTTATCCAAAGAAACGTACATGGAATTCAAGAAACAAATTGACATTCTAATATGCTCTTGCTTTCCCTGGGAAACAAACTTATGACCTTGGTGTTGTAAACACCAGTGCTCTACTGGTTGAGCTATAGGAAAGCTTTGCAAACAGACTTTTATTATATGGACTCAAGAGTATTACAACAACATGTAAGTAGCAGTGTTAATTCTAATGCCTGATCTGTGGCCAGTGATTTCAGATGGCCTATGTAATGATTCATGTGCAGTCAGATGTTCTTTTGTTCATATCAGAGGGCTAAAATTTAAATATTAGTCAAAGATACCGCAAGTAAACACAAAATGCAGTTTTTAAATAAAGGTTGTTATTATCCAAATCTATATGGCCCTGTGTGAAATATTGTTTCTCCCCCAGTTAAAACATAACATAAATGTGGTTTATCTCAGTTGAGTTCAATTTATCTAGACACAACCAGAAATGATTATAGCCACACATCTTCTCAATTAAGAGATCACTTAAGACCTGCCAGACCAAGTGAAGTAGACCAAAAGATCTTCAAAAGCTAGACATCAGCCGATATGCAAATAAATTCATGAACAAATGAAAAAGAAAGTAAATGAGATGTATCAGTCTGGAAAAGGTTATAAAGCCATTTCTAAAGCTTTGGAACCACAGCTAACCACAGTGAGAGCCATTATACACAAATGTCAAAAACATGGAACAGTGGTGAACCTTCCTAGGAGTAGGCGGCCGACCAAAATTACCCCAGCGACGACTTATCCAAGAGGCCACAAAAGACCCTATGACATCCAAAGAACTGCAGGACTCATTTGCCTCAGGTGTGTGTCCCATTACCTCTGGCATAAAAGTAACACCGTATTTCATAAAAAGTACATAATACCAACAGTAAAATATGTTGGTGGTGGTAGTGTGATGATCTGGGACTGTTTTGCTGCGTCAGAGCCTGGAATACTTGCTGGGATAAATGGAACCATGAAATCTGCTGTCTACCAAAAATTCTTGAAGGAAAATGTACGGCCATCTTTTCGGGACCTCAAGCTGAAGTGAATCTGGGTTCTGCAGCAGGACAATGATCCAAAACATACCTGCAAGTCCACCTCTCAATGGCTGAAGAAAAACAAAATGAAGACTTTGGAGTGGCCTAGTCAAAGTCCTGACCTGAATTTTATTGAGTCACTGTGGCATGACCTTAAAAAGGCAGTCCATGCTCGACAACCATCCAATGTGGTTGAATTACAACAACTCTGCAAAGATGAGTGGGCCAAAATTCCTCCACAGTGCTGTAAAAGACCCATTGCAAGTTATAGCAAACGCTCAACAGTTTGTAGGTTTAGGGGCAATCACTATTTCACTACTATTTCAATTTGTTTGATGATCTGAGTATGACATGCAAAAAATAGGAAATAAGGAAGGGTCAAACTCTTTTTAACACCACTGTATTTTGTAATGAAGAGTTGCAGTTTACTATAAATGTACAGTTCAGCCTATTTAGAATAATGAACTGCAAGATCAGATAATACATGGACTCATATCAGCTTTTTTTCAGATGTCGGAATGACGTGAGGATCACTGTTGAAGCATGTGTTTTTTTTTCCTGCATCAATGGGTAGATTGATTTGGGGTGCTGCTCCTCAACACAGAATAGTTCACCTGAGTTAATTAAACAGAAATATGCCCAAGAGCCATTAGAGACAGTCAACATGACATCAGCATCAGAACTAACTTCAGCTAAACTTTGTTTCAGTCATTAACAGCTTGTAATATCTGCCATTTTAAAAGTGTATGCAGTATTTTTCCATCCTTAAAAAGATCTGAATAGAAATTAATATTACTTTTTAAAGATATATCTTAAATGATATATATTTTAAAACAATGAATACTCCAATGATATTAGTTTCCGACGGTGTTGGGCAGTAATGTGTTACCAGTAATGTTTTAATAGTAACGTTACTTTCCAAAGTAATTAGTGGTGGTATGAAGAACTACCTATTGAATGTAAGTCTAATATTTAGTGTATTTTATTTCTATTTTTGTTCTCCAAACTCCTGAAGAAAATATTAGGCTCTTTAGCTCCTGACACTCACACAGGGGAGCAGATGCGATGTCTGGATTTTGAGAAGAAAAGGACGCAATTACCAATTTTGTGGAGTGTATCTGAAAATGAATATAACAAAGGAATCACTGTTGGCAGGGAGTAATGAGAAAATAACTAACATTTTTTGAGTAACAGGCCCTATAACTGCTATAAACATTTGTTTTATTTTATATGTAGTGGGCCCAATTATGGGGGCAGCCATGTTGGAATCACATGACCAGAGGAATTCTAATCTCTTTATCTCAGTAATATAGCCTTAATAAACGCCTTCACTTACAGAATAAATGATGACGGCATATTTCCTTCACGGCATCGGTAACCAGAGACCTTTGAATTTGTGTTATACAATCCATACACTAGGTGTCAGTATAAGATGACTGTCATATTGGACCCCACAACATAAAAAAAAAAGATGGCTTTGCTTTTTGGCCTATCAGTTACTTAGTTCTATTCCAGTTTCTTAATCAAACCCAACAGTTATTTAAATGAGCAATTGAACACAAGTCTCCCAAAATAACGGAGAAAAACAACTCCAAATGCAAGAGATTTAGATTTTGCTAACCTTTCTATTTATAGCAGATGAGAGGCATCATAGTAAAGACTGAAGAGACTACTCCAAGTCTTCCTGTTCTCACCTCCTCTCCCCCTCTCTCTGTTTGGCTTTGAATCATTAGTAAAGCAAAGAAGTCGTGAATCACTCCTTTCTTCAGCCCTGCCCTCTCTCCGGCCTCCCTCCCTCTCGCTCTCTCGCTCTCTCTTTCTTTCTCTCTCTCTCTCTCTCTCTCACTCCCTCCTCCTCCTTGGCGGTGCTAAACGGCTTGACAGAAGGGTGCCCAGACCGTTGGCAGTAGCGATCGACTGGAAGGGGGAAGCTGCCAGAAGTCCTTGATGGATAGGCTCATTTTCCAGCCGGCAGCAAGTCTCGGCGAAGCATCCGTGTCATTTGTAATGTCAGCCAACAAAATGTAATCAAACATTCCAGCGGTTTAATCACAGAGGGCTGCTCGAGAGATGATTGTAGTGTCAATATAATGCTATTTCATTATCTGTTTGTATTTTATATTGACAGTGTCAGATAAACAGTGTGGAAAATTAAGATTAAAAATATGGTAATTTCATTTCAATCACCCAGGCTACAGTTGCAGGCCCATTATGCGATTGATTACTTCTGAATTAAATTTGGGGCTGAATGTAAAGTTTAATCTTCTTTCTTCTCTGCAATTCAGCTCCCCAAAGGCCTCTTAGTAAGTAAGTACCCATTTCATTTGATCTTTAATGAAAAGTAATGGCCCAAATGAATTGTATAAATCAGCCTGCGTGTATACCTAGCTGACATTTGGTTTTTTTCCACAGCCATTTATTTTTCATTGTGCTTACACATAGCACTGCCCTCCAGACCTTTTAACCACACAACTTCCTTTTCTTCTTCCCTTGATAATCAAGGACTTTCAAAAGAAAGGTCATCTTTCAACAAAAAAACATCTCGCAATGGTGTGAAATCAGTGCTGAAGTGGCAGCCCCTTTTTCGCCTCTAATGCTGATCTCTTCCCCAAAGTTTTTACTAACTGGTGAAGGAAAGTGGTATTTACATTATATAAATGGAAAATAACCTTGGATTGATGTGCTCTGCAAGGTGCTTAGCAGTCAAATTAAATGGAGTGTTTTATAGCCTAGAGTGCCATTTGGAGAAGACGTATGCAGCCTCTAAACCATGAGCTCAATGATAGACGTTTTAATTACATGGTAAATTTTTGATATTTTTCAGCCTCTCTAAAAATGCAGCTACTGTCGCGGGCTCCGCATTTGCAGAGCATCCAATTTTTTCCACCGTTTCTTTTCTCAAAAGTGACACGGCCGTTAACGAGGACTGCGCAAAAAGGAAGGCAAAGAAAAAAGGGCCTCCTCTTTGTAAGACCCATTCACAGTGATTTGTCCTCCTTTGTAGTCCTAATTATGTGCCAAAGTAGGATAACAGAAGTTCTCAACTCGACCATTATGCCAGCACAAAAAAGGAGACGCATACAAGAAGCTGATCACTTTGGAATTAGCAAACATGATACTATACGAGGAAAAAAAAATCATTAATACCGACAGGGATTAGAGGTTCTGATTAAAGGGTAGCTTTTACCGTATGCAAATTAGTGATAGGCATTTATCAGTGCCTGGCCAAGCTGTCTTAGCTGCAAAGCCACATATGTTTTTTAGCTGATTAAAAAACTGCTTGAAGTTGCAGGCCTTTTTTTAATGGAGGAGAGCGACAGAGAGAGAGGCAGAGAAACCGAGTAAAGGAGTATGTGGCAATCAACTCGTTTCCTTTTGGCCAAATTCCCGTGATTGTTCAAAGCGTTTGCCGTAATTCCCTCTTTTATTAAGAACGTTCTTTTGTACATAATTAAAACATTTCTCAAGTGACTACGTGTGCACGTGTTTGCACACAGCCCCCCGCCAAACCACCTCCGTAAGCGTACGCTCGTATCTTTTTCTCCTGAAACAACCGCCGCTGCTGGAGCCGTTATTTGCCTCTTGTCTGAACGGCAAAACAAACCAAAAGTAATGAATGGAAGGGCAGGACGAAGGGGGAGAGTTTATCGCCTACCACCATTGTGTGAGAGCCTCCCATTTACTTCTCTCACCTTCCTATGGAGGTGACCCGCTTTGTGTTAACAAAGAAAAGCAGGATGAAACTGAGCTCTCCTTGCCTCTCGCCTACCACTGATAATACCTTCGTTACCCCCCCCCCCCCCCCCTCTTCTCCTTGAGGGAGTGCTTTAATTTATGCTTTTTCATCTCTCAGGGGCTCGGAAGTGTGTTAGCCTGCTCTCGGCACAAACCAGCTCACATGAGAGGAAACTGCTGTGTCAAGCTTCTCGCCGCTCCGTGGCCTCGCTTAAACAAATAAAGCATTCCCTGCAGAACGCAAAATTCAATTAAGATGTAATTACAAACACAAGCTGCTGACCATATGCCATAAATCAACTTCACATTCACAATGCATTATCTGTTTTAATATCATTGCTGTCTGAGCTTTGGACAATTATGTAATAATGAAGTCACCGTTTCTATTTCAAAAAATTAAACTGTAGCATTCTCACTTCTGCGCCCCCATGTCAACACACTGGGATTCTATTAAGGATAAAGTTAATAAATCAATTGGCTGTAACACAATCTGTGTAAATGAATATTTGAAAATATGTACATTTGCTATCTTTTAAAGAATGGTAAACTAAACTGATTTTCAGTTAGTCAAAACAAGGTGATAGGCTTGAAACTTTTAATTTTGAAATGAAAAAAGAAAACATAAAAAAACAATGATACACCTTCTTTGATTTTCTAATGCTGTATTAAAATTAGTTTGGATAATGTTTTGGGAGGGGAATTAAGGTAAAAAAGACTCAGTACAACAACAATAATAATAATAATAGTAATACAAATTATCTATCATTTTAAACTTATTTTAAGCCATGTGGGCCGAAACATTGAGAACAGGATTCCTGCAGACCCTAATGACTATGTATCAAGGTCAATAAGTCTCTCAAAATATATTTTTGACCTTTATGATAAAGAAAGGTTGGTTCAGATTGTAAAATGTAACATGGTTTGTCTTCCCAGTAATATTTAAGAATTAAAAAATTCCATATTTGACACACAAAAAAACCTTGAAAATTTATTTTAAAACCTTTATATATATATATATATATATATATATATATATATATATATATATATATATATATATATATATATATATATATATATATATATATAAAATTTCAACCTTTCTTGAAAATGGTATACATTGTTTGTCTAAAAACCATCTGACACCAAAATATGTACAGAGAGTAGATTTCTTAGATATTTCTAAAATCTTGGCTCTTGTGTTTTAAACAAAACAAAAAAAGAAAAGAAAAGATTCTTGCTTTTCATTATCACAGACACTCATCATTGACCTTTAATACCTCAGTAGTCAAAATAAGATCTCTATTGAATATACTATTTTTACTTCAAGTGTGTCTTTTTAGCATGCAAATATAAAAAAGGTTTTGAAAACATGCAGCAATTAAATTATAATTCAATGTTCAGACTCTCTCTCTCTCTCTCTCTCTCTCTCTCTCTCTCTCTCTATATATATATATATATATATATATATATAATTTTTTTTTTTTTTTTTTTTTCTTCAAATACAAGCTTAATAGAGCCTGCATGGTGACACACTCCTGGCTCCACTCCAGATGAAAACTGCACATAAAGAAAAGGTTCACAATTTTTACATCATGGAATTAAAATAGCATTTTCTCCCCTTGCTGAATAGTTTGACTTCTAAGCAGGTGTGGGACTAGATTAAGAAATGGAAGATATTTCGTTCAGATGAAATGAGTGGTGGGATACAGCACTGGAGAAATTCAGTTAGGATGTGAGGTGAACCAAATAAGAGGTTATTTAAAATGGTCGAGCAGTGTCCAAAAGAATGATAAGATTTCAAATACACAGAGAAATAAAGCTAGTATTTGCACAAGCAAGATAAACATGTGACTTCTATTCCCTCCCTGCTTTTGCTATAGCATGGAAATTCAAGAGAGTAAGAGGAAGGGAGGGAATCTACAGCCTTAAAGCCTTTTTAAATTCCAATTTGTGCTTAGACCGCTGTTTTCCAGCATAAATATGTGTGCACGAGGAACAGAGATAGGTCCTCTGCATGGACACACAGAAAAGTAAGGTTATAAAAGAGGGGTGGCAGTCAGACCCCCTCTGACATCCTCTATCTGACAGAACTTGCTGATCAACTCTTTTTATATATATATATATATATATTCATCTTCTTTCAAACAGCATTTTCTTTTATGTGGACTGATAAAAAGTGTTTACCATTGCATAGACTTTCATCCAATAGATCCATAAATTAAGCAAAATAAATATCTCTAGCTTCTAGAGGAAGGTTAAGACAAGCAGAGTATAACATCTTTAGACAACAATCAATCGGTGGAATATATATATATATATTCTGAATAAAAGCTGCATTTTGTTTCATCAAATGGATTTAGAAACGGGTTTAAAAGTCACATTCAAATTTTTGGACCGCTTCAGTAACATTTAACCCTCACAAAGGACTTGTGTTATGCCTGACCTGATACATAGAGATTACATTTTCATATATCAAACTTTTTATTTGATGGAAATATTAACATTCAAATTCGATTAAAATCTGAATCAAGTGAGGAAGCAAAAAATGAATGGCTCACGTCTTAGCTAAAGGAAGAAAAGGCCACGATGAGTGAGAAATTGGGAAGCTTTATGAAAAAGAAGACACTGGAGCATCAGTTTGACATCTTCAGATGTCTTTGGGTCTAAAGGCAGAAGCGCACAAAACTCTTATTGCCAAGGACATATTTTCTCCCACTCACAACAAACAAATGTGACATTCATTTCCAAAAGAGTCATATCAAAACAATTCATACTTAAATGACTCAAGTCTGAGATATCCAGGTCCCTGTTTCTTAAACTTAATAAACGACATGGATATTTGTGGAAATGAATGTTCATTAAGAATTGTTCTATTGATTTTCTGGGTATGGACCTCTGATTACTGGTCTAAAAAAGTCATTGATTTTGGGAGCTTAATGTGGTGTCTGCTGTAGAAGTGCATAATTCACAATTCGCCAATGTAGCTTGACTGGAAGTGTTTTACTATCCTAACTCTGTTATTTTAAAAATGTATGTCATCACACTGAATTATTTTCATTACAAAAAAAAAAAATACATTTTAATAAGATCACAAACATTCAACCCAGAATCATTTGGAGAAAAACAAGTTCTTCTGGCAACATGTCAGTAAAATAATAATGAGTGTTCAGTATTATTTGAAACTGATGGCAACATTTTTATATGATGGTTTTTGTACGTATCTCAGTAGTTTGGAAATGATATGGCTATAAAAAAGAAATCGGGTTTGAATATAACGTACTGCACTAAACCAGAGTCGAAACTTAACCGACAAAAGCAAACATCAAAATGTATTCAATTACAAATCATGCACTATGGTAAGTGTTTTAAGTTCATAACACAGTATTGTGCAAGAAACTAAGTATTTATTAACTGATAATCCCCTGTAATCATAATTTGTGTGAATGGGAATAAATACTGCCTTTACTGCCAATTGTGTTTATTTCAGCTGGTGTGAATTGTATAAATAAGAACATTTTTGCAAAAGTTTTGCAAAAACGTTAGTAGAGGCACATTATTGCAAGTACAAATCTTTAGAATATTATCCATTTTTACATCTCTTTCTTTATTTCCTTTATTTATTTTTACCATGCTTAAATTGCCATGAATCCAATTTAAATATCTCTGGTATGATCCATTTAACACTGCAACTCAAAGAATTAACACTCAAAATATTTCCAAATATTTCAGGGCACTGGCAATGACCAAATTCACCTGTTCTTCACATTCATCTCTGAACATGAATTTAATAAAAGTCTAAAAGCAAATATTTTGTTAACAAATATTAAATGGTATTTTGGAGCTTATCATCTGGAATAGTCTTCAGTTTACTCCACAAAAGTGAAACATTCAATTTCCTACTTATAGATTGATTGACTGATTGCTGGAATGATTGAACCAAACCAACAAAACAACATTGTATACTCAGTGAAGAAAAAAGGATGTTAAAACTGGCAGATATTGTTAAATCCATAATTATTTTAATGTTATGACTCATAACTAATTAACATATATTACAATACTACTTTGTGCAAAAATATATAAAAAAATTAAATAATTAAAAGCAAAATCAATCATTATAAATGATAAGTATTTTGAAATTTTAAAGTTTTAAAGAAAGATATTTAACATCTAAAACATATAACAATTGCCGTGGCCCATCAGTAAGGGCATATAATAAGTGACCAAAATATTAATAGACCATATATACTGAATTACTAATGAATTATAAATGTGTTCAGCATTCTGCAAAAAAATATTTTCAGATTTTCAAGACCTATTACCTATTACTTAAACTTATTGATACCAAGCAGGACAGCAAGTGTCTGCACCATCTTAAACATCATTCAGAGGCAAGAAATAAAGTGATCCCTCGTTTATCACGGTTAATGTGGACCGGAATCCCCCGCGATAGGTGAAAATCCACAAAGTAGGATTGCGCCCCCTTGGAATTTCCATGTATGTGTGTGTAGGTACCAGAATGTTTAAATTATGTATATTTATACTTTAAATATAATTAATTAAATCTATTTAATCATAAAACCTTAATATTGTACATTTACTCTCTCTCTCTCATACGATATGTATTATGGTGCTCTACACTGATCAATGACAGTAGTATCTTGACACTTGACTCCAGTAATGACGACGATGATAACAGACCTGTGCGAATCGGTGAATGTGATGATGATGATGATGATGATGGTGGTGTTACTGCACTGGTATGAGGCCTTTTTAAATCGGTTCGGGAAGCGCCTCATCGTCAGACATCGGAGCTGGATCGTCAACATTTGCTTCTGAGAGAGGCGAAGAGGCTCCCACTCCACTCGCGCTCTCATTGGTCGATCTCGCGCCGGGAACCAATCACGTGCCTTGTCTGAGTGCCCGTGGGTGTGTACAAAGCCTCTGAGAGAGTTTCTCTCTTTATCTGACTTCCTGGGAAACCGTTTTCACAATGAAACAACGCTGCTTTTCGCGATATGGCTGCTGATATGGTGGAATTTTTTTATTTTTGTTTTCCGATGAATATTTTTGAAAAATTCACGATGCACTGAGGCCGCGGAATTTGAACCACGAAGTGGCAAGGGATTACTGTACTGCATTAAAGCAATTCTAAGATGCCTTTCTATGCGTTATTTGTGTATACTAAGGTCTGTCAATCATCATTAGAGCACCACCTTCAGCTAAAAAGTGTGCCTAATGTGTTCAGTTATTTAAATATTAAGCTTACAAAATGTTTATCATAAGCTAGCGGTAAGACACAGAATCCATCCAACTTAATTTACTAGGAGCTACTGTATAACAGTATTATTAAACTAGTGTGTTTAAAGTTATTAACTTTGATTAAGCACTACATGTAAGACATATGTAATCTAAAATTAAAAAAGAGGAAATTAGCATCTAATATGTTTTTTTGAGAAAAAGATAACTCTAACATTATATGATGTTGATAGATTTCGCTTACCTACATCACAGTCATTTATCCAAACAATTACTTAGACGGATCAAATAATAATGAAGAAAATTTTCTGAATTATTATATAAGAAACTGCACAATGACTAAAGAAAAATGTATGTCATATTTGGGTGTTGTATAGGGTTAACAACAAAAGAATGAAATCATAAGGGAAAATGTATCCTATAGTCCAAAAAAGGAGGTTTGCTGATTACCTTGAACAGTCTGGAGGAGGAGGAAGAAGGCCTGGATGGCAAGGGCACAGAATGACACTGAAAAGACCGTTCCATTCTTTCTCTCCCAAGGACAACTAATTAGCAGACAACAGCTGAGTCCATTTCAAATGTTAATTTTTTTTCCCTTTAAATGCTTTATAGCCATGTTTTATACTTCCGCACACAATTGCGGTTTTCATAGGAGAGCTTTTGTTTGTCAAGTCCCTTTTTATTTGCATGCATGTGGGCATTTTTGTGAGTCAATGTACTAGATGAAATCTCTTTATGACACAATAGTCAAGTGGAGAGACGGTAATATGAAAAACATTCACGACTAACCCACTAGAAGGCTGAGAGCATAATAGCTTTGCCCACAATAGCATACTTTGTGATTTTAGGTCTGAAAAAGGAACACAGATTGCTTCTGCTATATAAATATTCAAGCAATGCCACCATTAATTTTAAAAGGAAAATCTTTTCCTAAATGATTTTGGCCATGCCTGTGCAAAAACAGCACTCTAAATCAGTTTAACGAGGAAGCAGCTGTCTAAAACAAATGTGTATGTAATGGATATGGCAATTTGTAATTAATGACTAATTATGTTCAAAATGCTTCCATGTCCAACAAATAGTGATTATCAAACGATAAAACCTGTTTAATACAGATACAGCTTTTAAGATTTGCCTGATAAAATCAAATCTGTTTGTAACAGAGTTACCAGATCTTTATGGTGGACCCATGAGCAAAGCAAACGGACAGCTCCACTGTAAGCCTTCCATAAGATAACCTCTCGGTCAATGTGAAATGGTCACAGTGTGTGCAAGAGTGGAAAGATAGATTTGACAGGGACAAATGCTCTAGTATTACTCTGAGCCATCCTGCCTTTAAGCCGCTATGCTAGAAAATGGGCCTAGAGGCTCTGAAATTCTAAGATCCAATTGCTGGTTGTTCTCAGCAGAATACCTCAACACAGATCATTACTGGTGCACACAACAAATTGTTGAGCAGCAAATACCCAAAACTGTCCCAGTGGTGTCGGAATTATATGTGTACCCATCGTGAGACACCTTCAGTCAATAATTTAGAGTAGACCAATGTAATATTAAGCCAATATATTTACACAGGATGACATCTATGACATCTCATTACACTCATTGCAAGTGTTCTGGTCACTGAATAAAATAAAGAAATAAAGAACAACAATATTATCAGCTAATGACATGTGATTGTGCTGAAAGAAGGGTGTCATGAATACGAGCTACGCGCTCCCCCCTCTGGCCACCGGAGGGAGCGGTCACATATATACTGACACACACACACACACACACACACTACAATTCCCATGATGCAGTTCATTGGACTGATTACTGCACCAGCTGGACACTATTACATGAACTATAAAAGACTCACAGGCATGCACACACATGGTGAAGTCGTGATTTGCTGCAGTGATCATTCTGAGCGTTTAAATCCCTGTCTGTTTTCCTGTTGCTGATTTTGCTGTTACCCGTTTTTGATTTTGATCTGCCTGCCCCGACCTGTGCCTGGATTATCGCTTGTGATTGCTATCTGCCTGTCTTGTAGTGATGGCGAGATGAAGCCCCATGAAGCATTGAACCTTTTCAGCCAAGTGGTTCACAAAAGGGTTCATTTCTCGAAGCCTCATTTGCTCACAAAACCATCTAGTGGCCAAAGAGTAAAAAACAATCAGATACATTACAGATGTGCCTGATGTGGTGTGTGATACACTGTGTATATAAAATGTGTTTGTTCTTGTGGTATATAATGATTGTGTTAACATAACTTTGTAATAAATGCATTGGCTTGAAATTTATGGGACTTGGATTGTCTGTTTTTTTTTTTTAAATAATTTGTCTGAAACCATGTGTGCTGCCGTTTTTTAACCAGGTCTCCCTGGAAGAAGAGATTATGATATCTCAATGGGATTTTCCCGGATAAATAAAAGATAAATAAATAAATCAAATGTATGTAAATCAATTGTTTGGTCATAGGCAGACCTGGGAAAATTATAATTATAATAAATGTCTGGGTTTAACTGGGCAGAGGGCAGTGAATGTGCTTGTGTATCTTGGACTGTGATTCTTGGAAACAAAAAAAATAATGAAGAGGATATAGTTTAGGAGTTTTTATCCAAAAAATATAATTTTTCAACTGTTTTAGGGCTAAGGCGATTTCTTTTCTTTTTTTGACAACTTCTCCTGCCTTTAAAAACACCATTTCACAAGGCACCGATGATGCTGGACAACATAAGAACGTTTGCACTAAACCAACTTTCTAAGCTTTCCCTAGAACAGTCTAGTCTTATAATAATAGCAATATTATATATAATAATAACACTACTACTAATATAGGCTATACATATTATATATGTAAATATATATATATATATGTGTGTGTGTGTGTGTGTGTGTGTGTGTGTGTACAATTACATATTATACTTTATTGTAACGTTCGTTTTAATGTAAAAAAATAATAATAAGATAACATTTCTAGTCAGAAAATAAAAACCCGCCAGTTGCATGAAAAACCAGCCCAAATTTTTATAAACCAGCCCAATACATTTCCCCGGTCGGACGTGACCAAAAGGAGCCCAATCTGGCAACACAGCACAAGAAGCGCGAGGTTTTCAACCACCTTTATGCGGAAGCGATACTCAGAATGAAGCAATGACGTCATCAACAGAAACCGAGGCCTCGTTTGTCATTGTCACGTGATTTTCGCGGAAACGATACACGCTTCGAATCGGGGCTTCATCTGGAACGCCCCTTTTTGCTCGACACAAGCTCCGGAGCCTCGCTTCATATGTCCCATCACTACTGTCTTGACTTCCCCACCTGGATTATTTTTTATGTATGCTCTTTGCTTGTCCTGACTATCCGCCCTTTAAGGCCATTCTTATTAAAGACACACATTTGGATCTCTGCCTGTGAGTCCCCTCCTTATAAAAGGATATCTTGTGCACAAAAAATTTATTTAAGCAAAAGGTAACTTTCCTTTCACCATGATTAAATTTAAGAGTACACATTTTAATTTTTTCCAGATTTATTTATTTATTTTTATAGAATTTAAGGTCAACTATACATTTCTTAATTTTTTTTACAAATATGCTGAATACATTTTTGGAATATTCTCGTTTTTGTTTTGTTAATAATAATAATAATAATAATAATGACACACTATTTAATGTTTTCTTTAAAATCATTTAATTTAATTTAAATTCAATAAGGAATTTTTTGTTTGTTTGTTTTCTTCATTGTGATATAAGGAAAGTTGTATAATTTGAATATATTATACAGATTAAAAGAAATGAGCATGCTAGCACTGACATTTGATATTTAATATTTTTGCTATCATTTACTCACCTTCGTGTTCTTATAAACCCATCTGGCTTTTTTTGTTATTATGTCACTGTTCACTTCCATTGTATAGAGAGAAAAAATGCAATAACAGTGAATAGTTACTGAGGCTGTCATTCTGCTGAGTCATACATGATTTGAACAAGATGTTAAGTAAATGGTGACAGCATTGCCTTTTCATTTTAACAAGTAGTGATTTGCATATAAAGATAACCTTAAAAAACTAAATATTGTTCACATAGTGTCCCTTTTCAGCTCTGAGAAAGACACATCTATGGATTTTTTTCTTTTTTTTACATTTATTTGTCTTTTGGTAATCATCATTAAATCATCTTTACAGAGTGGATCAGTTTGGAAAGGAACACAAGCACCACATGTCCACCCTGCTGGAGGTGTTTGACGAGCACAGCAATAAAGCTCAGTAAGTGAATCGCCTCCCACTGGGCCCATTAACAAATCCACAAGACGGTTGTTTTCACTCAACTGTAATTAAGGGCACAAACGACACTCTGAGGTACTTTTTTCACAGTATTCAATGGAATATGTCCTTAAAGCATCTGCACACATTATTAAACACACAGACACCTGACAGAAACAACTTTTGCCAAGCTGCCACAATTTGTCCGTTGTCCTCAGGGAGACTGGAAAATCAATAGCTGCACCATTTACAAAGAGCATGGCTATATGACCTGTCCACCCCTTGTCTTCATCACTGCAACCATTGCTTAAGTCTACAGATGTCGTTTGACTCCTACTTATGCTGTGCACACGCTTGGGCCCCTCAAAACCACTCAAGTCATCAGCGTGGCACACTCCTCCTGACAAGGTTTTGGACTCATGTCCACAGTTTTACCAAGGTCAAAGCTGAATCTGAGACAAAGCAATCTTTATAAACCGTTCTTTTCTGGCCTTTTCTCTTTCTATTTGTTCGACTCTGTAGTGCTGAGAGGAAAGAGGGGTAATTGGAGGGCCTTTATAGCAGAAAATGGCATTAGAGTTAATGACCCTGAGCATCCCATAGGGACCCTTCATATTAAGGTCATTTATGTGCTGACAGCACTCACTGAATACTCTGACTTATTATTCATACAATGGCCGACAGCGAGGCAAAACAGAAAACGCTCACTAAAAGAAAGATCTATCCTTGTATTTTCAGCCAAGATGTGTTAGATATGAAGCATGACTTCTAAATGCACGACAACATACTTTTAAACTGATAGACTTTAAAAGAAAACCTAATCATACCCGAGGCCTTCAAATCTGAAAAGTTATCAGAAAGGGCATTAAAATAATTCTGTACTTTCTTTTCAAAGCAGACAAAATAAAAGTTATTTTATGTAGAGTGAATGACTCAGTTCATGTTCTTCAGGCCTAAAGCGTATCAAAAGGGTATTTGTATGCGACGGAAGCGCTTGGTCCTCCCTCTGGCTGGAAAAGCCATGACGCGGCTTCATATTTACCACTGGGACCCTCGCAGAGGTGACAGAGGGGCAAGGCCACATCCCACCTGACCAGCTGCCAAACAGATTAAAGTGGGCTGAAAACGTGTAGATTGCCACAAGAAAAAATAATAACGCTGACATGGCCTTCCCTTTATGGCAGCAACAAAACATTCCCTGGAGACCAATCTCTTTATCATTCCGGAAAGAATGACAAATAAAACACTTCCAAAGGCAAGGAATTCTCACATTCATAGGACTGAGGTGGCCTGGACAAAGCTGTATTATCACTAAGGCCAACAAGGTCTTGGTCAGATGTGGCGGGGGTTTTCATTAGCCTTTGTGACAGATAAATTTCATCTATGCCCCTTTCAATCAGTCTGCAAAATGAATGGGAAGAGCTGACAGTGGCATTCAAACACACAAACACAGAGAGAGAGAGAGAGAGAGAGAGAGAGAGAGAGAGAGAGAGATAGAGATAGAGATAGAGATAGAGATAGAGAGAGAGAGAGAGAGAGAGAGAGAGAGAGAGAGAGAGAGAGAGAGAGAGAGAGATACACAGATACAAGATATACATATTTCCAATAAGATTTACTTAAAAGTATAATCAGGAAGGCTGCCACCAAGTAGTAGTATTGTATATACTTGTATAGAGACAAAACTCTACTTATTAAATACAAAACATTTAAAATGTAATTAAAATAATAATTATTAAATATTAATATTCAGTCATACATTGTTTTGCAATTTTATTTGAAATATAATAAATATTTTTGCATATTTATTTTTGATATATTTCCAAAAACATTCTAATATCTATAAGCTCCTAGAGAGGGAGCTCTACAGATCCACCTTTCATGTGTGCTCACACACACACAAACTTTTTATTATTTTTTTTATTTGATATCAAATAGATTCGAGGTTTAAAGAACTATGACCATGAACCAAATATCTGTTTGGTCATTCAAGCAACCTTGAATTTAAATATCATCTTTCAACAAGAGCACTTTCACAGATTTTCAACAAAAGTGACATTTATACAAGGCAACCAACTTTGGTTTGAGATGTGAGCCAAAGATAAACCTGCCGTTCGTGTGCCTGGGAACAGTATCATTGATAATCATTTTCATTCATCTTTTGTAATACTTTTATCCATTTTTACAACATCATTCTGTCATGGTTGGGTGAAGGGATGAGAGAGGACTCAGATGAATGGCTTTTATTCACATAAAAAACAAGTAGAATACAAACACAAGGATAATAAATAGGGAGCAAACAAGAGAGGGTGATGAGGGAGGACAAGTGGGGCAAATGAACCAGGTAAGCAGGTAACAATAGACAGGAGAGCACATGGCACAAAGAAGCACATGACAAGCCATGTGCTCACACCAAACATGACATAAACAAGAGCAAATGGCTAGCAAACATGCTCACAAGCCATGTGCTCAAACAAAACAAGACATAAACAAGCAGCCAGGGAGAACACTTATAAGCTGCGTGTTCACATAAAACATAACAACATGAAAGCATGCAGCCGGTGAAAGAAAGCTGCTTGCTACACAGCACAACACCAAACATGACAAACTGATGTAAACATGAATCGTGTGCGGCACGGAACACAACAACACATGCAGACAGGAGAGTGAAACTCGAACTTGAGCTCACATGAGTGCATGACAACAAACGAACACTCATCATGTAGGCTCACAACAGAAGACGGACACACGGAGCATGAATGTCCAAACCCGAACACCATGCCCCGCACCTAAGACAAGTCAAGTGGACAGTACAGCGCACGACTTGAGCACACTTGAAGACACACAAAGACAAGACCGGGAATGCCAGGGCTCTGTCACAAAACACAATGTTTTGTTACATTAGAAAGTCAATGGTTCCACGAAAATTTCTAAAACACTAAAAGATCCTAGAGACACAGCTGGCAGCATTATACATAGGTTTCATTTTTGTTGTGCCAAAAAAAAACAAAGATTATTAGTGAACTGGAGCTTTTTTTTATTTGAGGTTCTAAAGAATAAAAGACAAAAAAAATGTGACTGTTTGGGTTTAAATAATTTTGTACATAAACGTTTAGACTTTTAAAATCAACTTTACATTCTCAGAATCACTCAAATGTATTAATAAACTTTTGTACAGGTGTACATGTGCTGGTCATATAATCGGAATATCATCAAAAAGTGATACTTGTATATTATATCCATTCATTACACACAGACTGATATATTTCAAATGTTTATTTCTTTTAATTTTGATTATAACTGACAACTAAGGAAAATCCCAAACTCACTATCTCAGAAAAATGTAATATTGTGAAAAGATTCAATATTGAAGACAGCTGGTGCCACACTCTAATCAGCTAATTAACTCAAAACAGCTGCAAAGGCCTTTAAAAGGCCTTTAGTCTAGTTCTGTAGGCTACACAATTATCGGAATGCTGACTTGACAATTGGCCAAAAGATGGCCATTGACACCTTGCACAAGGAGGCCAAGACACAAAAGGTCATTGCAAAATAAGCTGGCTGTTCACAGAGCTCTGTGTCCAAGCACATTAATAGAGAGGCGAAGGGAAGGAAAAGATGTGGTAGAAAAAAAAGTGTACAAGCAATAGGGATAACCGTACCGTGGAGAGGATTGTGAAACAAAACCCATTCAAAAATGAGGGGGAGATTCACATAGAGTGGACTGCAGCTGGAGTCAGTGCTTCAAGAACCACTACACACAGCTGTATGCAAGACATGGGTTTTAGCTGTCGCATTCCTTGTGTCAAGCCACTCTTGGACAACAGACAGCATTGGAAGCGTCTCGCCTGGGCTAAAGACAAAAAGGACTGGACTGCTGCTGAGTGGTCCGAAGTTATGTTCTCTGATGAAAGTGCATTTCCTTTGGAAATCAGGGTCCCAGAGTCTGGAGGAAGAGAGGAAAGGCACACAATCCACGTTGCTTGAGGATCAGTGTAACATTTCCAGTCAATGATGGTTTGGGGTGCCATGTCATCTGCTGGTGTTGGTCCACTGTGTTTTCTGAGGTCCAAGGACAACACAGCCATATACCATGAAGTTTTATGGCACTTCATGCTTCCTGCCAACCAACTTTTTTTCATTTTCCAACAGAACTTGGCACATTCACATAGTGCAAAGCAACCAGTACCTGGTTTAAGGACCATGTTATTAACTGGCCAACAAACTTGCCTGACCTTCCCTGCATAGAAAATCTATGAGGTATTGTGAAGAGGAAGATGCGATATGCCAGACCAAAAAAAATGCAGAAGAGCTGAAGGCCACAATCAGAGCAACCTGGACTCTCATTACACCTGAGTAGTGCCACAAACTGATCGACTCCATGCCACGCTGCATCTGTCACGGTTCGCAAATTCATTGTCTCCTAATTACTGCCTGTGTATGTATGCGAGGTGAGTGTGGGAGGAGTGGTCACTGATCACTGCCACTGTCATCATCACCCACACCTGATCCCTATCTCCTCTGCCTATTTAGTTCCCCTCTCACCACACCCTTGTTGTCGAGTTGTTGTCTTCCTTTGTTTTCCTCGTCGACCTCATCAGTGTTCCTGCGTCTTCTGAGTCAGTGTGTTCCTGTGTCCTGCGTGTCTCCATGTTCCTGTTCTGTGTTCACGCTCCATGCCGAGCACATTGGGATTAAACAGCACCACGTCTCCACTCACCAGCCCATTGAGTCCCTGCGCCGCCTGCCTACTCTGGACATTACTTCCTTGTTTTCATCCACTGTCCATAAACTCACATTTGCACTTTAATCGGTTTCTGCAAATTTCTGACAGCATCGCTGCAGTAATTCACGCAAAAGGAGCCCCAACTAAGTATTGAGTACTGTACATGCCCATACTTTTCATGCTCATACTTTTCAGTTAGCCAAGATTCCTAAAAATCCTTTCTTTGTATTGGTCTTAAGTAATATTCAAATTTTCTGAAATACTGTTTGGGATTTTCCTTAGTTGTCAGTTATAATCATCAAAATTAAAAGAAATAAACATTTGAACATTTGAATAAACATTGTCTGTGTGTAATGAATGAATACAATATACAAGTTTCACTTTTTGAATGGAATTCGTGAAATAAACTTTTTGATGTTATTTTAATTATATTATCAGCACATGTACTTTAGTCTGTTCTACTTTAACCAAACATGCTAGACATTATAATATGATAAACATAGATCTCACACACACACATATATATATATACACACACTACTTTAATCAAGCACATTAAATTTGCACTGCAGAAATACCTCAAATACTTAAAAAAAGGTTTCCTACTTCATTCAGCTGCTGAATCTCAACAGCTTCACTATACAAGCATAAAATGCTTCAGGAATGAATATCCATTGTGTTATTGTCTAGCATGCGTTTTTGAAACAATATAATGCCTGATATATACAGAGCTGATTTCTTTTTAGACAAATCTGAACATTTGTTTACACAAGCTTTTGTTTTACCCATTCTTTTGTTTTGTTCTGACAAAGAGAGCAGAAATCTCGGCTTGAAATCCAAACCAGGAAACTCACATGCTTAAAGATTAAGTTGGTCTTTATAATGAGCCGTTAATTGTTCTCTGGATCTTTTTGGTTGTTTTTTTTTCTTTCCCCTCTAATTCCAGACAAATATCTGACAGTAGCTTTGCATGGCAAACCTGTTTAATGAATGACTAATCCCACCGAGGCGCATTATGGCGAAACTGTCACACATCGTATTGTAGCAATTTTAAGTTGATTTTACATTATCATCCTCTGGTAATACTCAAATATTTGGATTTTCTTTAATGCAGGGGCTTTTTGTGGGAAGGAAACAGCAGTGAACTAAATCTGGAGCCCATACACACACACTTTTGAATCCCCCCAGTGTCGAGGCAGGGCTGCAATGGCTTCTTTATTGGGCTGACAGCTTCAAGGCTCTACTATTCCCATCAAAACCTCAAACAAAAGGGTGAGCTGATCTTCTTTAAGCGCATTCACGTCATGTTCACACCACATTCAGCCAGTGTAAACCGCAAGTAATATCATGGTATTGTCTACATGTTGTAAATCACACACCACAATGGACGAAGAGGAACAATCACACAGTATGGCATCATCATTCATGCGGGACAAAGGCCAAGATCTAGAAACACTGGATTTTGGTACTAAGAACACTAGTATCTCCACCCGGCTTCCTCAAAATCTGATAGTTCACCTCGAAAACATAGAAAATTCTTTCATTTACTTATCCACTTGTTGTTCTAGACCTGCATGCATTTATTTCTTCACAAGGTAAGATACTTTTTGAAGAATGTTGTAGTACATGCAACATTGGACCCCATTAACTTTCATTAAAGGGACACAAATAAAACATTTTTCAAAACATATTTCTGTTTCACAGAATAAGGAAACACATACAAGCTTGGAGTATGTGCTTCTGAAATCTCACTGAAATTTATTTCCATGGTATATAGTGTAATAGCTAGATACAGGGCTCCATCCATTTAAGATTTCAATTCACAGGATATACTTCTTTAATCATGTTAAACATGACATTACAGATTACTGAAGATTATTGAACAGGCCATGACTTACAATAATCAGTAAATTGTCTGGATGGATTGGAGAAGATGTTTTACTTTGAAAGAACCTGGAACATTCGGCTTCTCAACATATGTGAAAAACCCCCGTAAAAATCTACCCAAGCTAGAGAACACACTTGTTCAATTCCTAATCATATCAAATAAGTTAAAGTATAGCTGTTGCTGGCCAAGCAAGCTTTTTAGTAGACAGAAAGGATCTGCTCTGTCCAAGCTCCCACATTCCTGCTGTGATACTGCGACGCAGGGATGAAAAAGCCATTCCTGCTGTCTGCACTTGTGAGGAAATTTTGCCTAAATCTCTTTACACACCAATAACCAATTTGAGGTCATTATTTTTTGTACTGCTTCAAGGGAAATTGTGACACTACTCTCTGTCCCCTTATTCTGCGTACAAATATTTCCAAATCATTTTCTTTTTTAAAAGAAATTTCATAGCATTATGGTATAATTAGGGGTGGGGGGATAACATAAGAATGCACTGAACTAACACATTTAAGCAGAGTTAATATGAACACATTTAAACAGTTTAATATTGCACCCATTCTTGTCACAATGAGTATTTAAAAGAAGCCTTGAACCCCTTAGTTAATACAAGCATGGAGGAGAAAGGATTGGAGTGAGCCAACTGGCAGCACAGGACTAAGCAATTTTTGAATATTACTGACCCAGCATTTGGAAATACTGAACACAAAAAATAATGCTTTTTTAGTCCAGAAATCCTTTCACCCCCTTACATTCAACTGATCAGATTAAGAGAGAGGTTTAAGAAGATTTGGACAAAAACTTCAGTGCAATGGAAGGGGGAGTGGAAAAGGTGGAGGGGGAGAACAGTTTGCGATTCAGTAGCCCCAGGCAATTCATCATAGAAATTGAGTTTCTAATGCTGCATCTTGTGAATCCCTTTTGCTCTGTCAACGTTTTAATACATTACACTGAGAAATTGTAAATCATGTTATAAAAGGCCACCGAAAGCTGGCACTAACTGCCCCCCTTAACTAGCTCTTTCATTCCTTAGATTCCTTCTCGCTTTCTTGCTCTTTGCATCTCACACGCACACATACCAGCACTCTCTATACAGTGGTAGATCTGTAGAGAGGGGGGGAAAAACCCTGCAGCAGGCCCTGTTCCTTACAAGAGAAAAGAGAATCTAAATCTCATCATGCTTGTTAAGTTGTGATTTGAAGAGAGTAGAGAGTTGTGGGCCTTGACACATTCTGTGGGCCGAGTTTGTTTCTTTCCTTCTCTTCGCTCTTCACCGTCCCTCTCACTACTGTCTGTTGCAAAGAGGGACAAAAGCAGACAAATGGCGATGGATATAGTAGCGGACTCAAGTCACCACTTGAGGACTTGTGGCACTCTAGTACTAATTCTTCTGTTGTGTAAGATCATGGAAATCGAAGTGTCTGACTAAGCCTCCTCTTTACTACAATCCAAACAATGGATCGGCGCTTTCACTGCAATTTAGCTCATATATGCGTCCATGGCTCAGAACAGTAACAGCGTATCTTGCACGTGGTTTGTTTATGAGAACAGTGATGTAGTATGTGTATATATGGTGTATGAATAATCTATGTTTACCTTGTCATTTCAGAGCATCCATGATAAAGGAAAAATCCAGTTTCATAAAAAAAACACTTTATAATACTTTTCAAATAATTTTTAAATGTAATGACTGAATAAAAATGTAATGTGGTGTAACCATCAGTAGAAAGTATGAACACATTTTTTCTTACACCTTGAGCCTGTACACATCCAAAATATTATTTTCAAAAAATTGTATATAATTACTAACCTGAAACTATAACAAAAAGTGAAATTGTAAATGTAAGTTTATACATATTCTTTCTCACACAACAGTTAATAGTTCAAACCCAATAATACCAAGTGATTGATATAACTGTACTATTTATTTAAATTAAAATAAACTGTATAGTAAATAGACAGTCTTGCAGAAATTGTAACCTTTATCTGGGACTACATGGCTGCATTTGGAGAAAAAAATCTGTCAGTAAATCTCTTATTAATATGCATAAGTGTTATAATCTTGTCTTGAATGGGCAGCCGTGTGTAAGGGGGAGATTTGGGAAATCAGACACAAGTTTTCAGACAAGAAAACGGTCAACCCTCTTAATCACATTTGAAATTACACATTTCAAATCGATCAGTGGAGCGTGGAGCTGTCACAGAATATTACATATCTTAACATCCTACCATTAAGAAACCACTTCAGCTGACTGCATTGCTTACTGTACTTATAATCTGTGTTAATCTTTTTCTTAATTGACACACTTCATCTCCCCCAGATATCAGTGATGATAATACACATCCAAGAAGGTGTGTATTTGGTATGTGTGGACATTGGTATTAGCATGCTAATAGAAGACTATGAATCAACACGCATGTATATGTTCATATATGTAGTGCGTGTTTATTTGCATTAGACGCATATGCGCATATTCTAAATTCTCACTGTGACCATCTGAACACTCTTGCTGCCTCTCAGGAATCATTAGCTGGCTGACTGTTCAGGTGCAGCGAGCTCTGCCGCACAGCTAAACTTTATTTAATGCTTCAGGAGGCTGTTTCACTATGGGTCTCATGTGTAACGAAAAAGTAATCTCAAGGTGACGAGAGGAGAGCTGCAAAGATGCACCGCGCCTTCATCTCCATCCTGCCAACCTCCCTGGAGCTCTTGCCTGTGTGAAGGCGATACTTCTGAGAGGCACACGTTATGACCATCCACTGCATAACACTGAAGCCTTTTTTAACAACCAACATACTCATACTTTTCTCTCAGTAAACCACTGCAAACAATAACAATCATTTGTCTTGTTTTGAACAAAAATGGCATAAAGATAAAGTTACCCGAGAAGCTGCATGAGATGATATATGAATTGTGTCACCCCCCTCATGTTGTTCCAAACCTGTACTATTTTTATTCTGTAGAACACAAAAGATGTATAAATTTGTGTTGTCTGACAAGTAAAAATTTTTAAATAAATTAAAATAATAATAAAATAAATAAATTATATATATATATATCTATATCTCTATATCTATATCTATATATATATATATATATATATATATATATATATATATAATTTATTTATTTTATTATAATTTTATTTTATTATTATATATATATCAGTTACAGTACATGGCAAATTTTCTCCAGGAAAATTGTTATCCCTCAACTAAAGCTATAGAATGTACACTTTATTTTGATGGTCCACTTCAGACAGTCTACTAAATGGCAATTGTGGCCTCACTGTTAGAGAGTCTGACTTCTCAGTACTTCCAGTCTCAATACCCAAAACGGAAGCGCCCTTTTGCTCCGAAACCCCCAGTTGCTGCTTGGGTGCCACAGCAAAAATGGCTGATCACTGTTTCGGGTGTGTGTGTATTCAATATTTAATGCTGTGTGTGAGCACTTGGATGGGTGAAAGTATAAAACCTGGATTTGTGCAGAGCACCATACTTGGCTACGTGTCACTTCACTATAAGTAACTTCGAAAGTACATGTCAACTACCTCTAACTCTCACTAGAGTATTAATATATTGTGTGTTTAATATCTGCTAACACTGTATTTTGATGGTCCCCCAACAGACATTCTGCTGACTATAAGTAACTTTGCAAGTAGGGTACAATGGGGCTAAAAGTACACCAGGGTAAAAAGTGCTTTTGATTTTATTTTCCTCTAAACCACAAGATAGCAAAAAAACTTGACACAGTGAAATTTTCTTTCGCCAAAAAAAAAATCGCTTTTCAAGATAATTTGATTACTCATTCGATTTCCTGTAGCTCAATCAGTAGAGCATTGGTGTTTATAATGCCAAGGTCATGGGTTCGATCCCAGGGAAAGCAAGAACTGATTCAATGTGTTCCTTGAATGCAATGTAAGTCATTTTGTTTAAAAGTGTCTGATAAATGTATATATAAGATGCACGTGGAAATTTGGCTGATCCTGATGCGATTTTGGACAGCAGAGCAAAGTTGATTGTCTGCTAATCAAATCTAATAGTTATGTTTTTTTTTAAATGTTGTAGATTTAAGTATCAAATGATAATCGTTAAAATTATAGAGACTATTGAGACAGAGGTCTTAATAATTTTCAGTTTTTTTCAAGGTAGTTTACGCAATAGTTTTTCAATAACGGAAGAATATGTAAAAGTATGGTATTTGGGGTAAAAGGCCCTGCTGTTTGGGCTAAAGCCACAATAATAAATAGCTGACTTACTAATCCATTTGTTGACATCACATGGTTAGATTCAGATGGTAAATGTATATAAAGTTGGGTGTCCACCTTAGAGATAATCACTATATTTATTATGAAACCATCACAAGACGAGTATTCGCTCATGCGCTCTATGTCTTGTGAGTGTGTGCAGTTTCGACGTCACTTGGGCTGTGCGCGCTCTTGTCCACGTGTCTTGTTGTGTAGCACACGGTTCATGTTTACATCAGCCGCATGTTATGTCATGTTATGTCTTGTCTAGTGCTATGTAGCATGCAGCTTGTGTTTCACTGGCTGCATGCTGTCTTGTTTCGTGTGGACACTTGGCTTTTGTGCGCTTTTATTGGCTGTGTGTAACCCCGCCCATCTTGTTCCCTCTTGTCATTTGATTTGCCCCACCTGTTCTCCATATAGTACCCACATTGTGTGTCACTATTTATTCCCCTTGTGTCTGCTGTCCTTTTCTGGTTTGTTGTCATTTAATGACTGTGTTTTTGCTGCCTTGACCCAATTCTAGTCATGTTTAGTCTTGTGTTAAGTCAAGTCAAGTTTTATTTCCCTCCCTCTGGGAGGTTTCTGTTTTTTTATGTTTTGTTATGTTTTTTTTTTATAAAATTCCCATCTTGTGTATATTGAGTTCTCACCTCATCCCTTCATCCCCCACACTCCTGTCATCATATTTAAAAAAATATATATATTAATAATATATAATAAAATATCATTTATTTTTACTACTGTAAATCTATATTAAATTATCATGGAAACTCCTTCAACGCTTTCAGTAACTTTTTTAAATATTTTTTTTTCTACAATCATACACTATGGGGATATTGAAAAGTACGTTTTTCTTAAAGGTGTGCCTTTAGCCCTGTTGTAGCCAACATGTCAACTTAGTCTACTAACCCCACAACCCAACAACTAACCTAAATGTCTACCAATATGCTAATGAGAGTTACTTGGTATGTATTTACAAAGTGGACCATCGAAAGTGTAATCTCTACTCCAAATCATTTTTTGAAATAGTATAAAAACTTAAATGGTGTTTTTTAAACGCTGTTTAAAATTTTCATGACGGATTTACTCAAACATACATTAGATATTGAAGAACAATTTAGAACTATAATTAATATGTAATAAAGTCATTTTAGAAAATGCTTCTTTTTAGAGTTTTCTAGCAAACGAAAGGGTTTACAGAGTTTATGGTATAATGGCTTTTCTAAGGTTAATGTATCAAACACTACTTCATCATGGTGAGGGCTACTTCATCTTCAGAGGATTAATCAAGTTATAATTAACACAGAATGTTTCTCTAAAGTCAATGTAATCTTTGTTCATTCTTAAAAAAGTAATATTCCACTGTTTATTGGTAGCTTGTATAGGTTTAAGTTGCCACAAATAAATAATGTCTCTATTCAGTAGATAAAGCTAGTATCAATTTAATTACATCAAAAGACAAAATACATTGAGCAATTAAATTGCTTTTAAAATGCTTACAATTGGGATAATGAGTTGTAGCCTACATGTCATGGAAATCTCATCTCTACAAGTCTGCTTCATGCTGTTATCTGAAGGGACTGTTTCACGTAGGACAGGTAAGTGGAACTGGGTCACTGAGCTTTGCTTCCAATTTGCCACAGCGTTCACAAAGTGTGAATCATACAAGGATTTAATCTCACTTAAGTCCACTTAAACCCCTCTCTGCCACAGAATGGCTCACTTGAACTGTCACAGGTAGGCCCGTTTTATTGTACCATCTCCCCTGCTCTCCTTACACCAACAGAGGCACTATTACAAGAGTGTTTATGAACCAGCGGATTGGCCTGACATCTCCTACAAATCCATCCAAACTCTATTCGACAGGATTAGGGTATTAAGCAACCTCATAAAGCCATTAATGCACCTCTGTCAGCCAGGGACGAGGTACTGTTTCTATAAGATGAAGGAGAGGGAAGGGCACCTGGTTCCATGTTGCACCAGTTCGGCTGAAATCAATAGTTTAATCTTTGTGGACAAAGAAGAGAATACACAAATCAGGTCAAATGCAATCCTATCAGTTGTGTTTCTGTGAATGTTGAACACCACTCTATCCATTTAATTTATTTAGTCCAGTTCATATCAGTTATCCAACATTCATCTTCTCAAAAGCTTCTACTAAAAAAAAACAATGGCTATATTGTGTCCCATTCTAAAGACTGTTATAGCGTTCTCCACCGATTCCATTCAGCATGCAAAATCAAATTATTGTGATTTTGTTTGGGTTAGTCCAGGTCAAGGTCGTATCTCCAAACAGCTATTTACTATCAACGCAGAAGTATAATGTCCTTTCAAAAGTCAAATGTATTTAGACTGAAGTAAAAAGATGGAATATAGGACATTAATTGTCACACCTTGTGTTTGCAGTCACGAGGCAGGATCTAGGTGCTGCATAGTGTTGATTATAAACTGAAATTAACAAGCCTGTACACTCAAGAACTACAAAACAAACAAACAAACAGAACAACCTGGGTAAAACACAACATAGACAGGATTAAACACAGGGCTTAAATACACACCAAACTAACAGGGAGACGAGACACAGCTGACGGAACTAATAGAGTGATTACGGGACACAGGTGACTAATATGAAAACAAAGTAACACATGGGAACAGAATGAACACAATGCAGACTGTGACACAAAACGGATAGAAACTAACCCACCACCAATTGTGACGTTCATAATTAGAGCTATAATGTTTAATGTTTTAGCCAGGTTTGCAGTTCAAATTGAATGGCAAGAAGTTTTCAAAGCCTTTAGATTTTGGTTGTATTGATTATTATATGTTAAATAAATAGCAATTGAACTGAATAGTTTAAACCAAGTACAAGAAGTCTCTCGTGTATCATTTACAAAGTTGTTTGAAAAAGAATGTCTTACATTACATATAATTAAATTAAATATGCAATTAAAATCTAAGAACTGAAATTTTGTCAAAATCAATTTCAAAGCTTGTGAATTTCAATCAGATTTGGAAATACTCATTTCAATAGGTAACAAATAAAGTTTGTCAATTGTCAGGCAATAACAGAAATTAAAGAATTAATGTATTCATGTCTAAATACGATAAGTCAAAAACCAACTCTAGCAACCATAGTCGCTCATGACATTGACTTTACATTACATTGTACTGTTTTGTACCTTCGCCTAGTGTGAAAGCACTGCCTAAAACAGGTGCATCACATCCCTGCACCAAAGCATAGCACAATAAGCAAAATCAGAATTGCACCATTAGACTGGAAGCGCAGACTTTTCAAACCACAATTATGTCTTTGTAACGGAAGAGGATGGATCATAATATTCAAATCCGTCTTTAACCTTTCATAGCAGGAGGATTAGAGAGGAAAGTCTCAATTTCAAACTATTTCCTCGCCCCCCACTCGCCAGCAATAATAATGATCATTATCTCCATTGTGTGAAAAACGGATTATTATAT
Organism: Rhodeus uyekii; assembly: GCA_037043235.1. Lineage (NCBI taxonomy): Eukaryota > Metazoa > Chordata > Actinopteri > Cypriniformes > Acheilognathidae > Rhodeus > Rhodeus uyekii. The sequence continues at coordinate 1,279,847 of JAWRVZ010000040.1, read as the reverse complement.
CAGTGTATAAACCCAGGAACACCCCTACTATTATAAAGTTATTTCATTCTCCTGAGGACTCCGGTTTGAGAATGGCAGGGGTCCCTGACAGTCACAGAGGCCATCATGGGTGACTGCGCTCCTGATCCACCATTGTCTGAACAGCACAGTCTCTATTCCAGGAGTTCAATATACTTAAGCTGCACACTCTCTCACTCTTGATCTTAAATATTTGATCTGAGGAAAATGAAATCCAACAGTGCAGAAACGTATTCCACTTCCACATTAAGAAGGCCGCATCCCTGGATCAAACGACAGCATACCACAGGGGAAGGAGAGAAAAATTCTACCAGTATGTACAGTTAGGGCTTTCAGTGAAGGGGAACAGTTTTTTATCACTATTCATTGCTTTGTTAAAGATGTTGATGAATAGTTATCAACGAATAAGGTATGACAAGTTTAGAGTATTTTGAAGAAAAGAAAGAAAGAAACGATGGTCAGACTATGAAAAAAAAGGATGAACTGAAGTGATTCTTCAATGAACACACTTCACCGATTCATGTTATACTATATACTGACATTTACTATTTCAATTATGAGGAAAGTATAAGACGCATAAAATATCTTAAGGGCAAGTGCAAGCTCTCAAGTGCTTCATCTCAAAATTGCCTTCAAACTCTTTCAACAATATAAACATCAACTTTTGTTCGGGAAACGTCAGTTATCTTGACCTTGTAAGGAATGAATACGTATTTAAAAAATATAGCAATAGACTGTGCAAATGTAAAGCCAAGATTTAAAAGAAAATTATTGGAGAGGCTAAAGCCACAAATGGCAATGGTCCTTATTTTTCTTCTTTTTTATTTTTATTTCAAGAGTTTCAGAAAGAGTACATCACTCAAATTCATCTTGAACACAAATTAGAGTGCAACTTCCATCTGATTTAGTTACTTTTGCCTTCAACTCTTTCATGTTTAATTTTTCATTGCAAGGTCACACTTCTGTGCTCCCCACACCCCTTGGTTTTCAGACCACTGTGGTTATATTTCTTAAACGTGCACTTCTTTAATTAAATCATATCTCAATTCAGTCCATCTCAGTCTTATTGACGGCAAGGTCATAAAACTATTAAGAGAAGTCGTCAGTAAAACTGTTGTGAGCAAGAGGTGGTTTGAAAGGTTAATTAAGTGCCTACTTCCATCAGAGACAACCTGGAGGGAGAGTGGCATTCCTGCACAAAGATGTCCATGCTCACGTAAAAAAAGAAGTTTTTGTATAATGAAAAGAGCCTTAGGTTTTTGAGCCTTATGTTTTTGCCTTATGTCTTTTTTCATTATACAAATAGTTCATGTATATATATATATACATATACAGTGGAGTTCGGTTATGTCGACGGCGTCGGGGGTCGGGAAAAGCATCGAGATAACCGTTTTGCGAGATAACCCATACATCATATATTACAACATATATTAACATACAACCCATATACTATATTACCGATTTCCCCACATATAACCCTCAGATGCAGATAATCCATACACAGTGCTTGTGCACGAAATTCACACAATAAGAAAACAAACACAAGTCAGAATCAGAACAAAATCAGAACAGTCTCTCCTTCTCTCCTCTGCGCTGCGCTCGTCCCTTTAAGAGAAGAGCCCGCCCTCATGGCAGCACAGCCAATCACGTTTTCTTGCATGATTGACAGGTTAGACAGCCTATCAGCGCAGCTGTCAGAGTGATGATGGAAGTGCTGTCAGCTGTCAGAGCCCAAAGATAACAACCCTCAAGAAAGAAAAATAAAAATGTATCGATGTACATGATGTAAATGAGAAAAATTAGATTAAATGAGAATATAGATGCTCGTGTTTTTGGTGTCTTTTTACACAACAGTGTTGCCGCGATTTGTTTGATGAAGCGATAGGATGAAATGTTCCTCATAGGTATCCAGCACTGTGCGCACTTGAGTCTTAAGCCACGAATCCACTTGCTCCTGTTTAACCGCAGCGCTCTCTCCACAAATCACTTTGAAGACAATGTTGTGCCTCTTTTTGAAACGATTCAGCCAGCCCGGATTTGCTTTAAGTCATGGTGTCCAAGCTTTGCAGCAAGAATGTCCGCCTTCTCCATCAGCCAGGGACCATTGACGGGAAGGTTTGTTGCTCGTGTATTTATGAACCACTGAAACACTGCATCGTCGACATCTTTGTGCTCAGCCAGTCTAAGATTTTTCTTTCTGGACCAAAGACAGACTTGCAGTGTGTTATCCCTCAGATCAACGTGAGTGAACTGTCATTGAAGTGAGCGCGCGCTCCACCTGCAACGCAAACTCAGCATGCACAGTGAACTAGGTACGCTCATGAGTCACGAAATAGCCATGTGAAGTGGATAATTTGTCTCTCATGTATGCTCGAGATACTAGATTTCGGCGACATTAAGGAATCGACATTACCCACAAGAAAATACTGAGACAAATAGGGAGTTTGGCGGTTCCACTTCAAAATCGTCGACATAATAGTTTTGTCGAGTTAACCATGACTCGAGATAAGTGAACTCCACTGTATACATATATCATTCAGGGTTTGAGTCAGTTTGTCTTTGTATTCTCTGTGCTCACCCTCTGTTTGTTTATTTTCAGTTGACCCAGTTTTTCCCACGTGCTTCTTTGTTTTGATTTCATTCACCTGTCCCTTGTTAATTAACTGATTTGTCCTTCGTTTAGTTCTACTACAAGTTCTCCCTCCTCTGTTCAGTTCATTGTCTCATCTGTGTGATTTTCAGTTATTGAAGTTGTCTCCTGTGTGTTTCTTTGGTGGCATCTACACTAAAAGTCTATGTTGAGTACCTCTTTTGTCGTGCTCTTTGTGACCAGCATCATACCCTGGCAGAAGACAGGACCATTAAAAACAATGGAGCGGGCTGAGATACACAGAACTGGCAGAACTCCAGCAAAACTCAAGCCTTCGTCTCAACCCTCCATGGACCTTTTTTCCAGATTCTCCTCTCAAATTCGTTCCAGGGACTGAGGGAGCTTGTCTCACTGTAATGGACCAGTGAATGAATCTTCTTGCTCCCTCCCAATCATTGTTTCACAATTTGAGCATGATGATAATTGGCATTGTCATCCTGAAATATGGCAATGATTTGTCTTCCTACATGATTGTTTAAGAAATTAAAAGCTACACTCCTTCAATTAGAGTTAGAAGAACTGTTGCCATTTACCTATTTAAAACTAAATGTTTTTTTTTGGGGGGGGAGTTTTTTTTTTTAGTTCAATAAATCTTTCTTTTTTAATCTATAATTAGCATCAAACAAACAATACAATTATTGTTAACAATAATAAAAGATTAAAAGATAAGATTTAAAAATTGCACAACTTCTCCATGGGTGGCGATATGCAGTAAGAATATAAAATGGAATATGAAATAATTTTAGGTAAAAAAAAAAATGCTGGATGGAAACGCAAAGATGTGCATAAATTCAAAAAATGTGCATGAAAAAAAATATGCACAACTGATTTGGATCATTTTTTATCTGATAAGAAAACATGCACTTAAACTATGATGGAAACTTTGACAGCAATGGTAGGGCATAACTGGACTAATCAGTGGTTTGATCTTGTTTCAAAGCATTTGAAATGCTGTTTTGGTCATTCTTAAATGCCAGAACAAAGTCTGTCATCAAAAGTAGTTACCTGCCAGAACTGTTTTACACATCTGCGTTCCCAAAAAGCATCCAAAAGCACAATAACATGATCACTTTTTATTGTGTTTTCTTTATATGCTCTGAGGTGCAAGTAATTTATTTTATACGAAATTCTTAGGTAACACTGTATTTTACAGTCCCCTTATTACATAATACATGCACTTACTATAGTAATAACAGTAAATGATGTATAATTACATGTAACTAGCCCAAATCAAACCAAACCCTAATACTAAAACTATAGTAAGTACATGAAATTCATTCTTATTACGCATTAGTACAATTACGCTGTAACACGGGCACCTTAAAATAAAGTGTAACCAATTTTTTTATACAGTGGCTTCTCCTACTGCACAGCATTTTATTTGTTAGAAATGTAGTTTAAAGATTCCTGAGTTATAAGGTGAAATAAGTTGTGCCACTCCTACAGTCAGTTATCAGACCTTTGACAAATGGCTCATAATGAGGACATCAGATGTTTGTCTATGATGGTTGCATTTTTCTCTTGTGAAAATTATGACACATTTTTTTCCTGTTCAGCAAACTTGTTTTGATCTTTACTTGTGTCCCTCATCAACTCTGCCACTTCAAGTTGAGGCATCTGTTCAGAGGGAGATTAGACAGGAGATGGGAATGTGTATTGTGACTACATTCAGAGCCCCCAAAAGCACAGTTTCTCAGATTAGACAATACAGAGATTTAGTTATAGACAGTGCTTCTGCATTCAGATTTGTCGTTGTTTTGTTTTGTGTTTCCTTTTGAATAAGGTATTTCAATGGAGTTGGTCTAACTGAAACTGACATCTGTTATCACCTTAAAGACAGCTGGTGGGAGGAAAAAAAGTAACCAATAATCAAAATCTTATTAAAAACAAAAATGTATCAAACCTAGTGTAAGGTATTTATACTGATAAGCTAAAACATTATGACCACTTGCCTAATATGCCATTGGTCCTCTGCATGCTGTTAAAACAGAACAGACACACCAAGCCATGGACCCTACAAGACCCCTAAAATTGTCCTGTGGTATCTGGCACCCAGACATTAGCAGCAGATCATTTAAGTAATGTAGTTTTTAAATTAAGCCATCATGGATTGAACGGATCCAACAGAAGCTCAATTGGATTGAGATCTGAGCAGTGTTTCTCAAAAGCATTGTGGGCTAAGATTATTGGGGAAACCATTAGTGCCAATGTTTCCCCTTCAGTCAGTCATGTTCAACGTTACATCGGACTGATGTCGTGGGGGTCTCGTCTGGGAGCCCAATCACCTCCAATTGATTTTCATGCTGGGTCCCACCTACCCAGGCATATGGGTATAAATAGAACAGTCTTACTCACTTCATTCATACTTAGCTTTGGAGCTGAGCAGTTGTGGATGGCAATCACTCATTCCAGATTACCTTCAAGGAGCATTTCACCTCTCAGTGCTTTGGTTTAGAGCAGTTTTCATAAAAGAGCAGCACAGGTGTCCAGTGACTATCTGTCCGTGTGTTTCTGGATGCGGTTGTTTCCTGACCTCATCTGACAACCATGATCATTGTCTCACGTGATTGGGTAAACAGCACGCTGAGAGAGCGTTGGTGAATGGTGCATGCTCTCACTGCAAGAGTATGTCCATGTTGGCATTGCAGTCGCGACTCTACTTCTTTATTATGGAGACATGAGTCCCCTCTACTGCAACCTAGCCCCCTCCACTTCTCATAGTAGAGCTGAATGACTGGTTAGCACTCTAGGCACTCTGGGAGAACTGAGGTTTACACTGGGAGCCTCTTCGTCAAGCCAGCCCCCACAAACATTGTACTGGCCTTGATGCCCATATGATGAGATTCCCCTTCGGTAATCCCATGTGTGTATGGTCCAAGATATGTTTCCCTGTCAGTAAACCTGTGTCTTTCCCTTGTCAGTTCTGCTCTGCCCTATTTCTGTATCAGTAGCAGATCCTCCCTGGTTAGATGCACACAGGACGTACCACAGAGACCTTCAATATGTAGTACTGCCCCTCAGGCCAGTCAATTTGTGTAGCCTCCACACATTACTTCCCCTATGGGCAGGGTGTGGTCTCCATAGAATCCTCCATTGGACTCTTCCCCAGCATTAACACACTGGCCATGCTGAAAAACATGAATTGAGAACTGAAACACTCTTTTCCATGAAATATCACATCACGGAAAAGCAGCTTGACTATCCTTGCCGTAAGTGGCATGGAGGACTAAGCTCTGGCTTACTTGGGTTCTGGGTAGGTTACAACTATGTGAGAGCAGTCACCAGACAGGTACGACACAACATGTCAGAATCTGCATCTCCAATATTCGTAACAAAGTTCGGTAGCTGTGCTGCTTCCCATAGGGACCCAAGACATCAGTCCGACATAATGTAAAATGTGACTGACTGAAGGTGAACGTCTGGGTTACTAATGTAGCCCCCGTTCCCTGAAGGAGGGAAAAGAGACGTTACATCCCTCTGACACAGCACTAAGCCACAATTGAGTGGCCGGGATCCTTCGGCAGAACATGAATGAAGTGAATGAAGTATGCCCAGTGTAGGTGGTACTCGGCATGCAAATATTACTAACCAATATTATGTTTAGTTACCACTTAGATATGACTGGACTCCCAGGTAAGACCCCATGACGTCAGTCTGACATAACGTCTCCATTACCTCCTTTAGGGAATGGGGGTTACATTAGTAACCCAGAAGTTCTACAATCTACATTTGGGAAATGCAGCCCTTTGCAATTTGGAGGCTAGCGCAACATCTTGAATTTGTCATCATGTTTCTCAAATGTTCACATGAATGGTTGCATCTAGGGTTTTCCAGTAGAACATTCCCCAGAGTATCACACTCAAAGTCCATCTTGGTGCCATCACTTCCCCAGGTAAGCGTCATATGCGTACATGGCCCTCTACATGATTGTGGCGAGCAGGGCGGGGTCGAGGGACCGTGAGAGCGTCACGAGAGCCGGTGGCGTGATGGATAATGAGCGACACCTGCGAGCCATCGGTCTCTCGTCTCACGGAGGAGCGAAGGCTTAAAAGGAGGAGCGACGACAGTGAAGACGAGAGAGGACCAGGCCTGGATTTTATGTTGTGTTTTGTGTGGGCGGCGGTCGACCGCGAGGGGCCGCCGCCATTACTTTCGCTTTGGATTTATGTTTTATTTTATTATTAAAGTGTGTTAAATGTCTGCCGGTTCCCGCCTCCTTCCTCCCTGAACGTTCAACATTGTTACACTGGTGCCGAAACCCGGGAGGTTGGAGGGACACGCTGTCGGAGAGCCCTCGCTGCTGGGAGGACTCGCGGTGCTGCGAAGGTCGGGCAGCGCGAGAGGGTGAAAACCGCGAGCGTCTGCCCGAGGCGGTGGTGCTGGAGCGAGAGAGGATCGTCTGGGACGGCGAGCTAGAGACCGCGCTCCTGCGACGAGGTGGGAGGCTGCCGTCTGCGAGGGAGCGGAGGAGTCGCCCCGTTTGCCAGCGCGCCGAAAGTCTGCTGCCGTCCGCCATGCTGGGGAGGAGCAGGAAACGGGGGACTCGCTGCCGGCTGCCCTCGAGAGGAGTCGTCGCCGGCCGCCAGGAGGCGGAGGAGCGCCAAGCCGTCCAGCGATCAGCGTCCGGTGCCACCGCATGGCGCCGCGAGGAAGTCTCTCGGTCAGTCGAGGACCGAGAGTCAGCGTGTCTGGGAACCGGACCAAGATTTTTTTTTCTTTCTTTCTTTTTCCTCTCTCCCCTCTCTCGTCGCTGTCGCTCCTCTTGTCTCCGTTTCCTTTTCCCTCGCCTCGTCTGTCCTTACCCCCAGGTACCACGGCCGCCGTGATCGGGCCCCCAAATAACTGATTTGTGATTCACTGAAAAATATACAATGTATGTCTCCTCACTGATAAAAGACGGGGGGGGGGGGGGGGAGTAGAGCGCAGTCTCGGGAGTACCCCCCGGCCTGCGAAGGGCGTTGGGGGTATGTGGCAAGCAGGGCGGGGTCGAGGGACCGTGAGAGCGTCACGAGAGCCGGTGGCGTGATGGATAATGAGCGACACCTGCGAGCCATCGGTCTCTCGTCTCACGGAGGAGCGGAGGCTTAAAAGGAGGAGCGACGACAGTGAAGACGAGAGAGGACCAGGCCTGGATTTTATGTTGTGTTTTGTGTGGGCGGCGGTCGACCGCGAGGGCCCGCCGCCATTACTTTCGCTTTGGATTTATGTTTTATTTTATTATTAAAGTGTGTTAAATGTCTGCCGGTTCCCGCCTCCTTCCTCCCTGAACGTTCAACATTGTTACACTGGTGCCGAAACCTGGGAGGTTGGAGGGACACGCTGTCGGAGAGCCCTCGCTGCTGGGAGAACTCGCGGTGCTGCGAAGGTCGGGCAGCGCGAGAGGGTGAAAACCGCGAGCGTCTGCCCGAGGCGGTGGTGCTGGAGCGAGAGAGGATCGTCTGGGACGGCGAGCTAGAGACCGCGCTCCTGCGACGAGGTGGGAGGCTGCCGTCTGCGAGGGAGCGGAGGAGTCGCCCCGTTTGCCAGCGCGCCGAAAGCCTGCTGCCGTCCGCCATGCTGGGGAGGAGCAGGAAACGGGGGACTCGCTGCCGGCTGCCCTCGAGAGGAGTCGTCGCCGGCCGCCAGGAGGCGGAGGAGCGCCAAGCCGTCCAGCGATCAGCGTCCGGTGCCACCGCATGGCGCCGCGAGGAAGTCTCTCGGTCAGTCGAGGACCGAGAGTCAGCGTGTCTGGGAACCGGACCAAGATTTTTTTTTCTTTCTTTCTTTTTCCTCTCTCCCCTCTCTCGTCGCTGTCGCTCCTCTTGTCTCCGTTTCCTTTTCCCTCGCCTCGTCTGTCCTTACCCCCAGGTACCACGGCCGCCGTGATCGGGCCCCCAAATAACTGATTTGTGATTCACTGAAAAATATACAATGTATGTCTCCTCACTGATAAAAGACGGGGGGGGGGGGGGGAGTAGAGCGCAGTCTCGGGAGTACCCCCCGGCCTGCGAAGGGCGTTGGGGGTATGTGGCAAGCAGGGCGGGGTCGAGGGACCGTGAGAGCGTCACGAGAGCCGGTGGCGTGATGGATAATGAGCGACACCTGCGAGCCATCGGTCTCTCGTCTCACGGAGGAGCGGAGGCTTAAAAGGAGGAGCGACGACAGTGAAGACGAGAGAGGACCAGGCCTGGATTTTATGTTGTGTTTTGTGTGGGCGGCGGTCGACCGCGAGGGCCCGCCGCCATTACTTTCGCTTTGGATTTATGTTTTATTTTATTATTAAAGTGTGTTAAATGTCTGCCGGTTCCCGCCTCCTTCCTCCCTGAACGTTCAACATTGTTACACTGGTGCCGAAACCTGGGAGGTTGGAGGGACACGCTGTCGGAGAGCCCTCGCTGCTGGGAGAACTCGCGGTGCTGCGAAGGTCGGGCAGCGCGAGAGGGTGAAAACCGCGAGCGTCTGCCCGAGGCGGTGGTGCTGGAGCGAGAGAGGATCGTCTGGGACGGCGAGCTAGAGACCGCGCTCCTGGGACGAGGTGGGAGGCTGCCGTCTGCGAGGGAGCGGAGGAGTCGCCCTGTTTGCCAGCGCGCCGAAAGCCTGCTGCCGTCCGCCATGCTGGGGAGGAGCAGGAAACGGGGGACTCGCTGCCGGCTGCCCTCGAGAGGAGTCGTCGCCGGCCGCCAGGAGGCGGAGGAGCGCCAAGCCGTCCAGCGATCAGCGTCCGGTGCCACCGCATGGCGCCGCGAGGAAGTCTCTCGGTCAGTCGAGGACCGAGAGTCAGCGTGTCTGGGAACCGGACCAAGATTTTTTTTTTCTTTCTTTCTTTTTCCTCTCTCCCCTCTCTCGTCGCTGTCGCTCCTCTTGTCTCCATTTCCTTTTCCCTCGCCTCGTCTGTCCTTACCCCCAGGTACCACGGCCGCCGTGATCGGGCCCCCAAATAACTGATTTGTGATTCACTGAAAAATGTACAATGTATGTCTCCTCACTGATAAAAGACGGGGGGGGGGGGGGGGGGAGTAGAGCGCAGTCTCGGGAGTACCCCCCCGGCCTGCGAAGGGCGTTGGGGGTATGTGGCGAGCAGGGCGGGGTCGAGGGACCGTGAGAGCGTCACGAGAGCCGGTGGCGTGATGGATAATGAGCGACACCTGCGAGCCATCGGTCTCTCGTCTCACGGAGGAGCGGAGGCTTAAAAGGAGGAGCGACGACAGTGAAGACGAGAGAGGACCAGGCCTGGATTTTATGTTGTGTTTTGTGTGGGCGGCGGTCGACCGCGAGGGGCCGCCGCCATTACTTTCGCTTTGGATTTATGTTTTATTTTATTATTAAAGTGTGTTAAATGTCTGCCGGTTCCCGCCTCCTTCCTCCCTGAACGTTCAACATTGTTACAATGATATAAAAAGAAAATGGGACTCATTGTACCAAGCTACCTTCTTTCACTCCAAGGTTCAGATGCTTTCAATGGTGGACAGGGGTATTCATTGGCACTCTGATTTGTCTGCAATTATATAGCCCCATATGCAGCAGAATGTGATGCACTGTGTTGTGACACATTCCTCCCACAAGCATCATTAAAATTGTGTCACTTGTACCATAGTAGACCTTCTGTTGACTCGGACCAGACGGGATTGTTCGCTTGCATCAATGAGCCTTGGGTGCCATCGAACTCTGTTGCTGGTTTGTGACTTACAGTAATTGGCAGTAAAAAAGTTTTTTTGCTTTGTTACTGTATTTAAGTACATTTTCAAGTAACTGTCTTTTATCTGAGTATTCTTATTTTGGGAAACATTAACTTTACTACATTCCAAAGCATAACATTATAGTTTTAACTCAATTACATGTCCTAAAAACATGTTGTTCCTTTTTATTTGATCCATGACCAGAGCTGATTATTTTGAATTAACTTGTTTAATTGGTTTGAAAATCACAAATGAATGATTACTTAATGAATTGGATTAATTCAATTTCATCTGTTCACAAGTCAATAACTCAATAATTCAAATGATACAGTCAAAACAAGTCTCCAGTTAACAATTTACTGAATTCACAAGTCTGTGAATCAAGTCTGTTTAAGCCCATTGTATGAAATGCTTGAATGTGAACATGTCCATATTTGTGTATTAGGAACAGGAACTGTTTTAGGTAAAAACTAAACATAACGTTAAAATAGCACAAATTAATTCTCATGCATCTTCCTCGTTCAGATAATGTAAAACGTCTCAGGTTAAGTATGTAACTATGGTTTCCTTAAGAGGGAATGAGACGCTGCATCGAAATGCTAGGGGAATGACTTTGCATTGTCTTGTGAAGCACAATCGAATTGATCGTGTGAATGGATGTGGAGGGATGATGACATCATAACCAAGAGGATAAAGGTGCGCCGGAAACCGAAAGAGGCAGTTTAGACAGTACTGAAGCAAAGCACTTGACAAGCACATAGGAGATATGGCAAAAGATGCATTGTCTCATTCCCAATCAGGACACTAGTATGGTTATATACGTGACCTGAGACATTCCCTTTGAAGGGAACTCATACTTTGTCAAAACGCTAGGGGAACGGTATACCAATGCCAACACAGTGACGAGGGCCTGTCAAGTGAAATGTAGCTCCCAACATGAGTTTGTTTGCCATGAAGGAAATGTGTAAGTAATATGTGCCTCCCAAATGAAATACGTCATAGGTCAGACAAAGGAACATCTTTTGTACAAAGGCCAGAGGCAAGGCCCGTCTCTATCCCCTCTGACTGGTTTATTTGCGAACCCCGGGATGAAAATCGTCATTGTGTTAATGTTTTTTTTTTTTATTATGGTATGGGATGCACTATTCTTTTTAAACTGGCTGGGGATCTTTTTAACACACACACACACACACTACCGACAACATTTCACTTCGACAGTTTCACAGCACTTGCTGAAGACACAAAAAGCTGCCACTTCCAGTTTCCAGCGCACCTTTATCCTCCTGGTTCCTGATGTTATCATCCTTCAATGCGCGATCGATTCATTTGTGCTTCACAAGACAATACAGCTAAGGCATTCTAGCATTTCGACTATTATGTTTGCTTTGCCTTCTTCTTAAAATGTTAAAGACCCCCCTGTGGCAAAAAAAGTTTTTAAATGTTTATATGCCTGTGTGGTGTTTTTAATATGCTTTAAGACAAAAAATCTGCAAGCCAAAGTCTAATCATATTAATTATCATTCCCTTTGAAGGGAACTGTGTGTCGAAAAACTCATTGGGAACGCTTCGCGTCAGTGTATCGTGAAGCACAATGAAGTCAAATCGTCGATTTCGTCGATCGTGCATGTCGAAGAATGATGGCATCATAAACCAGGAAACTTTAGTGTCTTCAGCAAGCACTGTGAAATGGTCAAGTGTGTTTGCTACTGGCATGTGTGTTATGATCCCTGGTCTAGGTCAGGGTGTAACCTAAATGACAAGACCAAACTCCTTGATTACCCTTTTTTTATATCCTTTTTGTCTAAAAGTTAGAGCAACAGTCTGTTGGGCATCTCTTTAATAAAAAAAGAAACAAGTGAGTACAGATCAAGAGGAAAAGACATTTGGAAGCAAGATCTTCAGGGGTGAGCTAATTGCCAATACAACACACATCATAGAAAACTGATGGCCTTTAAGCCTACTAAACAAAAAAAAAGCACTCACTTAAAAAAAAATAGCTTCTCAGGTCACAAAACAAAAGAAACAGAATTGATCAGTGGGACAAGAATGTTATGCATTAAGATCACTTTCAAACAGGTGGCTAACGGCACTCTGTTTAGCACAAAAGAAGAGCTTAGAAAAACACAATTTCTAGAACCCAACTTCCACCAGGTAACACATAAAAGAAGACAACGCAATCAGAAAGCAAATTTCAGACTGTGTGTGTTACACGTGTTCCTGTCTGGGTCTTCTCTGTCACTTCCTGTCAGTCTTGTCTTTGTTTCACTTCCTGTCTCTCGGGTTATTGTTTCACTCCCTACACCTGTCTTGTAATCACTTCCTCGTTAGTCTCCCAGGTGTTGCTGTTTCCCCTTGTGTATATATCACTTGTGCATTTCCGTTGTGTTTGTCGGTTGTTGAATTCGTGTGTGGATGTTTCTTGTTTCTTGCCGTGGTTCTGGTTTTGAGTTTAGTCTAGTTCAAGTTAATGCAATCTAGTTTGTTTTGTTTATATTTAAAGTGTTTTGTTTTGGTTTATATTAAACTTGAGATTTCAGTTTGGAAACCTGTCTGTCTCCTCGATCCTGCATCGCACACCAACCCTGCTCCGTAACAGAACAACCGACCGGGTATGTCACCCCAGAAAGACTACCACGTGGCAACATGGAATCTCTGACGAAGGTCCTCCGAATGGCAAAAGATAATCCGGACTTCAACAACTTCGCCACGAAATTCCGTATGTTTGCCACATTTTCGTCTTTAGACGATGATACACTGAAAATGCTGCTCTGGTTTGGGGCAAACCACTTTCTGCTCGGAGACCTCCCTGACACTACTGGTCTAAGCTGGCAAGAAGCCCTGTATGTGTGTCAGTTGAGCGCCGCGCCCCAAACCAGTCAGCCAACACAAACTGCCTCAGCACTCCAGTCGAGGATCAGCCAGCCAGAGCCCGATCCAGAGATCCGCCAGCCAGAGCCCGATCCAGAGATCCGCCAGCCAGAGCCCGATCCAGAGATCCGCCAGCCAGAGCCCGATCCAGAGATCCGCCAGCCAGAGCCCGATCCAGAGATCCGCCAGCCAGAGCCCGATCCAGAGATCCGCCAGCCAGAGCCCGATCCAGAGATCCGCCAGCCAGAGCCCGATCCAGAGATCCGCCAGCCAGAGCCAGATCCAGAGATCCGCCAGCCAGAGCCACCCGAACTGTGGCCCGACCCGCCAGAGCCGCCCGAACTGTGGCCCGACCCGCCAGAGCCGCCCGAACTGTGGCCCGACCCGCCAGAGCCGCCCGAACTGAGGCCCGACCCGCCAGAGCCGCCCGAACTGAGGCCCGACCCGCCAGAGCTGCCCGAACTGTGGCCCGACCCGCCGCTGGACTTCCGGGACACCCCAGAGCCGCCGCCGGCCTTCGCCGACGTCCCAGAGCCCGTTACCGGCCCGGAGGCCGCCGTCCAAGAGACTCTCGCCCTGCCGGCGCCACCCGTGCGCCTCGCCCTGCCGGCGCCCCCAGAGACTCTCGCCCTGCCGGCGCCCCCAGAGACTCTCGCCCTGCCGGCGCCCCCAGTGACTCTCGCCCTGCCGGCGCCCCCAGTGACTCTCGCCCTGCCGGCGCTCCCAGTGACTCTAGCCTTGCCCGAGCCTGCCTGGCTCACCCCGCCGGCGCCGCCTGACCCGCCGGCCTTGCCCGAGCCTGCCTGGCTCACCCCGCCGGCGCCGCCTGACCCGCCGGCCTTGCCCGAGCCTGCCTGGCTCACCCCGCCGGCGCCGCCTGACCCGCCGGCCTTGCCCGAGCCTGCCTGGCTCACCCCGCCGGCGCCGCCTGACCCGCCGGCCTTTCCCGAGCCCGCCTGGCTCACCCCCCCTTTCCCTCCCGCTGGACTCTGTGTTTAATTTATTCATGTTCATATTTTCCGTGGGGTTTTGAGAACTGTTTAGAGTCATGTTTCTTGAGAACTGTTTATTTTTTTATTTTTTTATTAGCATTTTTACTTAGGTTTTGACCCCTTTTCCTTGATTCTGGTTCTGTCTCCTTTGGGTTCCCTCTGGTTTCTTGTCTGTCAAGTCTTGTTCTGTCCCCCTCCTGGTCCCCCGCCCGCCCTCCACAGTTGTTGCCTTGCCGGCGCGAGGTCGCGCCTACCAGAAGGGGGGCGTTATGTTACATGTGTTCCTGTCTGGGTCTTCTCTGTCACTTCCTGTCAGTCTTGTCTTTGTTTCACTTCCTGTCTCTCGGGTTATTGTTTCACTCCCTACACCTGTCTTGTAATCACTTCCTTGTTAGTCTCCCAGGTGTTGCTGTTTCCCCTTGTGTATATATCACTTGTGCATTTCCCTTGTGTTTGTCGGTTGTTGAATTCGTGTGTGGATGTTTCTTGTTTCTTGCCGTGGTTCTGGTTTTGAGTTTAGTCTAGTTCAAGTTAATGCAATCCAGTTTGTTTTGTTTATATTTAAAGTGTTTTGTTTTGGTTTATATTAAACTTGAGATTTCAGTTTGGAAACCTGTCTGTCTCCTCGATCCTGCATCGCACACCAACCCTGCTCCGTAACAGTGTGTCACTCCCTGCCTTCGATATATCATGTGCAGGGACATACACAGTCTTTGTGTTGTTTGTTTAGGCCGTCCATGCTTGCGATCCCAGGGCTTTCGTCCCTGATCAATTCACAAATTGATCAGTCAGAGGGGTTAGAAACAGGCCTGGCCTTATTTCTGCCCTCACCTGGCAGGTCTGCCATCCTCTCTTGGGACCTGGAAGCATGCCCTGTGGCGGGTAACTTCACCAATGCAGCTATCCAGTTCTGAGGAGCTGGATGTCGTTAGCGTCGAGGCTGGAGAGGAAGACTTGCAACTTCACTCTTCAGCTTTTGAAAAACTTCTAGAGGTTGTGACTCATGCAGTTGCTAGACTAAATTTCAAATGGCCAGCAGAGAGGAGGGGCATTAGTCCAAAAAGCAAGCTCTACGAACGTTTCCTACCTTCTAGAGTGCAACCTCTATGTCAGAGCCTACCTTTCTTTACCGACCACCACACAGAGGTTGTGGAAAAGACCTGCCGGGTTCATAGTGCACCAGTCCACACATGATACTTCTCTGGTGGGGGCCAAAGAACATGGCTATTTGTTAATGCCTCAGGTGTTGGAGTCGCTCCCCAATCTGCATTCTCACTCAAGTACACCAAACCCATTAGAATTACATCTTCGTTGGTGGGCCAAGCATATTCCACCTCCACCCAGGCTGCAGCATGCCTTCACACTACAGCACCACTGCACGCCGAGACTTCGACGAGAGCAGGGAAAATTGACCCTCGAGCCAGCCACAGCCTCATAGCTCCTCGCACCGTGCCACCCAAAGGCAGAGCATCGCTACCTGTACAAAGAGAAGGTGGATCGGAACGTCCCTCCAAGCCTCAGCTCACTAGAGGTTAGACGGATCTAAGGACTGTTATTATTGCTTGGAAAGCTACAAGTAAGGGGCCCTGATACCAAGAGTGTGTAAAGGGCTGTTCATCTCAGTCCAAGGTGCCCACTTCTCTTCTGTGCCTTGAGCGGATCCCTGTGCCACCCCTGCCATCTCAAGGGTACCAGTGCACACAGATCTGAGGGGAGGCTTCCCAGTTAACCGTGAGGAACATAGTGTCAAAAATCAGGTCCGAGGACTGGTTCGTCACTATAGTCCTCAAAGACGCCTACTTCCTTATCTCAGTCCTTCAACAACACAGAAAGTTTCTCAGGTTCGCCTTCGGGGACAAGGCCTACCAATACGGGCTCCTTCCATTCGGTCTGGCTGTTTCCCCCTGCACCTTCATGAAATATATAGATGTAGCGCACCTCCAGGGTATCAATGTTCTGAATTATGTTTGGGAATGTAAACCAATATTTCCTACTGACACACTACAGCAAAAGATAGAAAGTATAAAAATAAATATATATAAAATATAAATATATAAAAATAGTCTTAAAACCATATACTTTTTCCAACATAAAACCAATACTTTTGCACAGTAGTGTTTTATACACACACACACACACACACACACACACATTTAGACCACTTAACTTATAAGCTATCAGGATGTGAAGAGACTTTCAATCAACTTGCTGTCCTGTAGCTCAATCATTAGAGCATTGGCGCTAACAACATCAAGATCATGGGTTCAATTCCCATGGAAAGCAAGAACTAATTGAAATATCAATGTGTTCCTTGAATGCAATGTAAGTCGCTTTGGATAAAACCATCTGCCAAATGCATAAATGTAAACTTAACAGAAAAATGTTTCTGGAAGAAATCACCTACCCTGCTGTTAACTGTCTGCATAATCTTCCTTGTTGACTATGTAACGATGTCAGACTAAGAAATAAACTATTTAAGCTCTGTCTTTGTATCTAGTACAATATATGTACAGGTAGATATCAATGAAAAGACTTTTCTTTTCTGTTCATTTTGATTACTGAAAAGGGATTGGGTACATTCAATTTTGGTATCATTTAACTTTAATATGTACAATATATAAATAAAAATGTACAACTATATATCTGAAAGGTCATTATTCCCATCAGTCATTGTAAAAAAAAAAGTTAATGAAGATGAAGATCACTAAGGTAACAGGAGGGAGAGAAAACAGAGACAATTTTCATTATTTATGGACAGTCCCTGTAACATGTTTCTTGCAAAATGCAGAGTAAAATGTGATTTGAAGAGTGACATATTCAGGTATAATGTCCTGTGCATTTGTCTCTGCTTTCTGCCCTCGCTGTTTTCTTTGATACCAAAGATGTAGCACAACAAATACTACTGAAATGACTAGAAGCCTTTCAAAGCAGAGATCTCTTGAAAAGCCACCGTTAGGGGTAGCTGAGGAAAGTTGAAGAGAGCAAACAAAGCCTTTGGCTGCATGGCCTGATAAACAGTAAAGAAGTATCCAGGATAATGCATTATTCGCTCAGGGAATTAATCAATTTCCACACATGCCCTGGCCCTTACAATTATACTGCACAAAAATGCTATTCATCACTTTCAAAGAAAAAGGGACAAATAGTGGTCAGGACTGTAAGAGAGTGCCGTTTGAATGCAGGGACGCAAAAATTTCACTTATTGCTGTCCTGGCATTACCTATGCAGATCTTTATCAGTGGCCAGTGCCTCTATTGTGACCGTTTTGCTGGTCTACAATGGCTTTCTGTACACCCAAGCTACTGGGAGATTGGCTAAAATTATACTCCCTTCATGCTTGGCTAGGTGGCAGTTTAGAAACAAGCTGCCTGTGGAAGCCAGGAGAAGATTGCTGATAATAGAAGCTTCACATCCTTTTGACCTTTCGTCTGCTTTTTCTTTCTCCTTCCCCTTTTTTTCCTTCTCTCCAACTGTTCTTCAACTGATGTGACAGTGGAAAAAGGACAGATTGCTTGGGAGCAAATCCTGTGCTTCCAAAACTTCCTGAAGCTAATATAAAAGTTACGTGTCATCAAATAAATTAAAAAAAAAAAAAACAGGAGGGGGAAAACATAATAATCACAATATATATATACTGTAATACCTCGAGATACGAGCGTCTCTACATACGAGTATTCCAAGATACGAGCAAACCTTCGGGCAGATTTTTGCTTCTAGATACGAGTAAATTTTCGAGATACGAGAACGCGGACTGACGCCGATGCCGACGCAGTTTCACTTCAGTGTTCACTGACTGTTCGCTTTTTGACGACGCGTACCTTACTTATTTTTAAAGGGAGACAGAAACAAATATCCCTCAATAGGCATTCTGTTAAAAGGTCTACACCAAGTGAAAGTGAAAGTGAGGGTAGTTAGGCGAAAAAAGGGAAGAAAACAATAATATAAAATAGAAAAGTTACAAAAAAAATACGTAAGCTAAGTTTAGTTATGTTCATTTAAATGTGCTTAAGTTATACAGTATAATGTTCGTGTAAGGTACGATACAGGATCAAGTGTCGACGTACCAACCCCCCCCCCCCCCCCTCCCTCCCTCCTCCGCACCTGCCGCTACTTGTAACAATCTTATTTATCCATAATTTTGAAAGGGTGCGAATAATTTTGTCGGTGGAACGAACGAGGACCATCAGTGATTGTAAGTGGATGTGCGTCGAAGGTGGTTTGTGCGTGATTTTGAGTTTTGAACGGTTCAAAAATTTCCGGTGTGCATTATTCATGAGTCGCCGTGCGTAGTTTAAGCGGATCAAATGGTATCGGCCCGGCCAAGGAAATTATATTATTTCCAATTTACGTGCAGGAGTTGAGCGGCTGTGGCGCTGTAGCTTTGGCGGTGAGGAGGTGTGTGTGCATTTTCTTTTTTATATTAAATCTTTCCAACATCTAAAAGTTAATCTTTAAAAGTACTAATATTTTAAGACTACTGTTCTATGCCGAGTCTGTTGTGGTGGCAGTAGAGTTGAAAAACAGTATATGAAAAAATTACTATATATATAAATAAAAGACTGTATTACTACCTTTCGAAAATCATATACTTTATACACTATACTGTATACTCTCATACTATATAATGTGTACTTACACTAGATAACCAAGATTCAATTTAGAACCCAAGGCCTAATCAATTACAAATAAAACAGTTTCCGTGGCAACAAACCAGAAGCTAACAGATTCTGCTATGATACTAACAAATTATATGTTTTCCTTCCCACTGAGCTCTTCACTTTGTACATACCTAATGCAGGCCAAAGTGGCACAGATTCAACACAGGAAGAATGCCAAACAGAGTCAGGGTCAAGGCTCTGTGTGGTCAATGTTTCACCTGGGCTTTGACCTTGTCTTCTTTACTTTGTCTTTAGCTGTTGCAGAAGGATAAATCTGGCCAGTGGGCTGTAAAGTCAGCCTATTAAACATCAAGACAGTCCCACTGCTCCGTTCCTGTGTTATTGGTATACATCACAAGCAGGGTAAAGACAGAAACACAGTTTATCATTTAATAAGCTGGCCTGAGGAGACTACACATGCTTTACCTATAGAAACAAGAACTATCAGATGGAACAAAGACCAAACTAACATGGAAGATTAGTAATGTGAACAAACGTCTCAGGTTACTTACGTAACCCTAGTTCCCTTAGAGGGAACGAGACACTGCGTCGGAACGCATATGGGAACGCATTAGTGTAATTGTCTCTTGAAGCGCAATTGAAACCAGGTGTGCGAGTGCACGTAGCCGAGTGTGACGTCATGAGCCAGGAGTATAACTGCACGCAGCAGACTAGCAGCCTCAGCTTAACTAGTGTCTGAAACAGCCGGCGTGCGATGGAGCTGAGGCTACGAGACGCAGTGTCTCGTTCCCTCTAAGGGAACTAGGGTTACGTAAGTAACCTGAGACGTTCCCTGTCAAGGGAACTCAACACTGCGTCGGAACGCATATGGGAACGAGAATACCCACGCCGCCTCAGCGAACGGAGTACGCCAAGCTAACGTAGCTCACTACGAAAGGGCCAAGGTTCCCAAAGCGGGGTTAAGGTCTAACTGGTAGAACCTAATAAAGGTATGCGGTGAGGACCAGCCAGCCGCATCACAAATATCGGCAAGGGGAGCCCCTGCGAAAAAAGCTTTAGAGGTAGCCATGCTCCGGGTAGAGTGGGCGCGGACATGCAGAGGACACTGCTGACCCGCCAGTTCATAAGCTAGTGAGATAGTCTCGACTATCCACCTGCTTAAAGTAGGTTTAGATGCTGGAGCTCCCTTAGGAGCCCCGAAGCATACGAAGAGTTGGTCAGACTTACGCCATAAAGCCACTCTGCGGACGTAGGCGTCCAGTGCTCGCACTGGACAGACCTTGCTCTTGAACTCCTGGTCATGATCATCAACGGGGGGAGGACATAAGGCCTGCAGTACAATGTGACGAGCTGGGCTCGAGAGGACCTTCGGAACATACCCTGGTCTGGGAGAGAGAAAGGCTTTCGCCAGACCAGGAGCAAACTCCAGACAGGAGGGGGCCACTGACAGGGCCTGAAGGTCACCAACCCTCTTGAATGAGGAAATGGCTAGGAGGAACACCGTTTTAAGAGTGAGAAATTTCTCTGAGATGTCCTCAAGCGGCTCAAAGGGTTCCTGGGACAAGGCCTGGAGTACCAGGGACAGGTCCCAGGAAGGAACCCGGGAGCGTACCGCAGGCCTCAGCCTGAGAGTGCCACGGAGGAAACGAACTACTAGGGGGTCCCGACCCAGGGGTATACCACTCGGGGGCACGTGGTAAGCCGCGATGGCAGCCACGTACACCTTAAGCGTGGAGGGGGACAGCCCGGCGGCGAACCTTTCCTGTAAGAACTCCAGGACGATACCGACCTGGCAGGTCACTGGGTCTACAGGTTTGTTACCGCACCAGGAAGTGAAGAAGGCCCACTTCCTGGCATAGAGTTTCCTCGTGGATGGGGCTCTAGAGTGGAGAATGGTCTCAACGACCTCAGTCGAGAGACCCGAGTCTATGAGTCGGGCCCCCTCAGAGGCCAGACCCACAGATTCCACAGTTCCGGGCGAGGATGAAGGATCCTGCCCTGTGCCTGAGACAGAAGGTCCACTCTGACGGGAATCCTCCAAGGAGTGCCGTCTAGGAGGGACACCAAGTCCGAGAACCACACCCTGCCCGGCCACCGCGGGGCAACTAAGGTGAGACGGACCCTGTCCTGGCGAACTTTCTCTAGAACAGGAAAAGCATACAGGGGTAGCCTCGGCCACTCCTGTTGCATTGCGTCCAGTCCCAACGGAGCTGGAGGAGAGAGGGAGTACCACAGAGGGCAGTGGGTCGCCTCGTGGGACGCAAAGAGGTCCACTTGGGCTTGACCGAACTTCTCCCATATCTGCTCCATCACCTCGGTGTGGAGCATCCATTCCCCGGGCCTCGGCCCCTGCCTCGACAGGAAGTCTGCTTCCGTGTTCTGGGATCCCGGAATATAAGCTGCCCGTAGGGAGCAGAGTTTGTTCCGAGCCCAGAGGAGGATCCGCCCGGCCAGCTTGGAAAGCCGAAGGGAGCGGAGACCCCCCTGATGGTTTATGTAGGATACCACCGCCATGTTGTCTGACTGGACTAACACATGGTGGCCCCAGAGGTCTGGGAGAAAGGCTTGAAGCGCCTTCCAAACTGCCAACATCTCCAACGCATTGATATGCAGAGAGAGGCAGGCCTCGTTCCATAAACCTTGAGCTGAGCGGTCCCTCAGGACCGCCCCCCAACCCGAGCGGGAGGCGTCTGTCGACAGCGTCACGCGGTGACAGACTGGTCCCAGTACGGGTCCTTGGGCAAGAAACCAGGGATTCTTCCACTGACTCAAGGCTCGCAGGCAGCGCCTTGAAACCTTGATCAGGCGGGAAGGGTTCCCCCTCGGGGAAAACCCCCTGGTCTTGAGCCACCACTGCAGACGTCTCATGTGAAGCAAACCTAGCGGTATCACGCAGGAGGCTGCTGCCATGAGCCCCAGAACTCTCTGGAAGTGTCTGACAGTGACCAGCTGGCCTAGCTTTATGTCGTTGACTGCCGATAGGATTGATGTAATGCGCACGGGGGAAAGCCGTGCCGACATTGACACAGAATCCCATACAACGCCTAGGAAAGTCGTGCTCTGCCTCGGCCAGAGTACACTCTTTTGGGCGTTTAGTCTCAGCCCGAGCTCCTTCATATGTGCGAGAACGACATCTCGATGCCGAACCGCCAAACCTCGAGACTGGGCCAAAATGAGCCAGTCGTCGATATAATTCAAGATCCGGATCCCTCGGGATCGGAGCGGAGCTAGAGCTGCATCCACGCACTTGGTGAAAGTGCGAGGAGACAAAGCCAGGCCGAACGGAAGAACCCGATACTGATAAGCCTTCCCCCCGAAGGCGAATCTGAGGAACTTCCGATGCTGAGGAAGGATGGAGACATGGAAATACGCGTCTTTGAGATCTATCGAGACAAACCAGTCCTCGGACCTGATTTGAGCTACGATCTGCTTCAGAGTTAACATTCTGAATTTCAGTCGCCTGACAGAACTGTTCAGAGTGCGAAGATCTAAGATAGGGCGTAAGCCTCCACCCTTCTTGGGAACTATGAAGTACCGGCTGTAGAAACCTGATTCTCTGGCTGAGAGGGGTACATATTCTATGGCCTCTTTCCTCAGCAGTGAGTCTACTTCTCGTTCCATGACCAGAGCCTGCTCGGGGTTCACCACTGTTGGTAATACACCCGCGAAGCCGGGAGGATGAACCCGGAATTGAACAGCGTATCCTTCTGATACGGTACGCAGGACCCATCGAGAGATACCTGGGAGGCGCTGCCACGCCGCCAGGAAATCTACTAGGGGTATCAGTCTCTCGAGACCGACCTCTGGATATAAATATTTTGCCACCCCGGGGCCCCGGCCGAAACCAGAGGACCGCCGGGGCGGATGCTCTAGGACCCTCCTCAGAGGGGGCAACCTGCCCAGCACGGCCCGAGAGGAGCGTGACTGGACAAGACTGCCCGCGTAGAGCACGGCCCGGGTCCCTCGAGACCCCGAGCCGTACACCGCGCTTGGTGTGCACTGGTCCACCCCTCGAGGAGGACCAGCGCTGCGAGGCCGCGACCAGAGTGTGTCAGGGCCTCTTGCTCTTAGCCTTCCTGGCCTGAAGGACAGCCCTCAGATCTGTCCTTCTGCCAGAGGGCTGCGGCTGAGTGCGGCGACCAGCGCCGCCACCCGAATGGGGAGGCTGGCGAGAAGCCACACTCTGTCGCTGAGCAGCGCGGTGCGAGGAGCTGCTGCTGGGCTGCGGCTGGCTCGCAGGCCCAGCTGCCCGAGAGCGGCGGGGGAGAATCTTACGGAACGCTACCTCCTGTTTAGCAGCCTCCTGAAATCTCTCGACGGCCATCTTGACGGCGTCGCCAAAGAGACCAGGAGGCGTAAGAGGAGCGTCGATAAGAACATTCTTATCCTTTTCTCTGAGGGAAGTCAGGTTGAGCCAGAGATGTCTTTCTGTGGCCACCAGGGCTGCCATGGAGCGACCGATAGAACCGGCCGTTTCCCTAGCAGCCCTCAGAGAAAGATCGGTGGCCCTGCGCAGCTCGGCTACTGCCTCAGGGCCGATTCCCCCGCCCTCATCGAGGTCTGCGAGCAGCTCCGCCTGGTAGGCCTGCAGCAGTGAAGACGTGTGCAAACACGCTGCAGCCTGACCAGCCGCGGAGTATGCTCTGCCCACCATGGTGGAAGTAACCCGGAGGGGTTTGGTGGGCAGCGTCGGGGTTTTAAGGGGCGGCGATGAATGGGGGGCGAGGTAGTTAGCCAGCGCCTCCTCCACTCTAGGCATCGCCCCATAGCCGCGCTCTTTGGCTCCCATAATGGTAGCATAGTTAGCGGAAACGCTGCTATGCACCCTATGGGAGGCGGGCCGCTTCCAAGACCTCGACACCTCGGTGTGGAGGTCCGGGAAAAACGGCAAACCCCGACGCTGAGGTTGCACTCGAGCAGGCAGGTAACGCTCGTCTAACCGACTCTTAGGACGAGCGTCCCTGGGCTCAGCTGGCCACTCGAGACCGAGCCTTGCCGTTGCCCGAGTGACAACCTCAAGCAGCTCCTCAAACGCGGGTGAAGCTGATGGCGGTTCAGCTTCATCCACATCAATGCTGACTACGTCCACCTCTAATTCCTCGGAACTAGAGAGGTTCAGCAGAGCGTCATCACCCAGGTCGGAAGTAATCACCGCATGGTGCGCTTCCGAATCCTGAGTGAGCGCGGATTCAGCAGGTAAGGGAGGAGAAAAGGGCTCGCCCGTCTCCGACCCCGCTGCTAAATCCAGCTGCGATCCCCATGAGTGCAGCCGTCGCTGAGCCTCAGCTGCAGCGGGACCAGACCCACGAGGAACGCGAGCCTGAGCAGTCCCCTCGAAGACTGCCAGGCGTGAGCGAAGAGTGCGCAGCGGCAGCTGCAAACACTCTGCACACTCAGTGCCCTCAAGCGCTGAGCGTGCATGAGCTTCGCCCAAACAGAACACACAGAGAGCGTGTGTGTCCTTACCCGTGATAAAACGCGGGCAAGGAGTGACACAACGCTTAAAAGACTGTGAATCCGCCATCCTTTTAGGTAAGTGAAATATATATCAACTTACAGCCAGCAGAGCAACTCAAACACACGTTAGCTTCGAGCGCTGTTGAAGACACTAAGCTGAGGCTGCTAGTCTGCTGCGTGCAGTTATACTCCTGGCTCATGACGTCACACTCGGCTACGTGCACTCGCACACCTGGTTTCAATTGCGCTTCAAGAGACAATTACACTAATGCGTTCCCATATGCGTTCCGACGCAGTGTTGAGTTCCCTTGACAGGGAACTACAAGGGCATACAGTGCATAAGGACTAGATTAGTCCTTACTCTTTTGTCTCATGTACCCTTATAGCTTCCGCTTTACATGGAAGGGGGAATCTCCTCAACCGCCACTAGAGTGCAGCATCCACCTGGATGATGCGACGGCAGCCATATTGCGCCAGAACGCACACCACAAACTAGCTTTATTGGTGGAGAGGAGACGATGATGCAGCCAATCAGAGAAAGGGGATGGTTAGGAAGCCATGATGGACATATTTGGCCAGAATGCCGGGGTTACACCCCTACTCTTGCGAAAGACATCCTGTTTATATATATATATATGTATATATATATATATATACAGTGGAGTTCGGTTATGTCGACGGCGTCTGGGGTCGGGGAAAAGCATCGAGATAACCGTTTCGCGAGATAACCCATACATCATATATATTAACATACAATCCATATACTATATTACCGATTTCCCCACATATAACCCTCAGATGCAGATAATCCGCAATTCACGCAATAGGAAAACAAATACAAGTAAGAATCAGAACAAAAAGAAAAGCAGTATTTCTTTCTCTCCAAAGTAGTCTCTCCCTCTCTCCTCTCTAAGCTGCGCTCGTCCCTTTAAGCCACCCCGGATTTGCTTTAAAGTAAAATTCTTTGCAGCAAGAATGTCCACCTTCTCCATCAGCAAGGGACCATTGACGGGAAGGTTTGTTGCTCGTGTATTTGTGAAGCACTGAAACACTGCATCGTCGACATCTTTGAGATTCATTGTCCAGTTTTCTCTTAACACCTTCAGACATTTTTAGAAGAAAAAAAAAACACAGAATACCTACAGTGTGTTATCCCTCAGATCAACGTGAGTGAACTGTCATGGAAGTGAGCGCGCGCGCAACCTGCAACGCAAACTCAGCGAACTAGGTACGCTCATAGGTCACGAAATTAGATTATATTAGATTCAACTTTATTGTCATTACACAAGTACAGGTACAAGGCAACGAAATGCAGTTTAGGTCTAACCAGAAGTGCAATAGCAGCAAGTGCAGGATATATACAATCGTTGCATAAGTGCAGGATATGGAGATGTACAGGATTTTCAGGTAATATGTACAATGAGTATAAATATACAGATGGTTATTACTATAACAGGTGTGTGCTATAAATATAATTACAGGTGTCTATAAACAGCATTTACAGGTGAATATGTGCTATAAATGTAAATGTATATACAGATGTCTAACTATAAACAGAATTTACAGGAAGATGTATACAATTGTTAGCTTAAGTTAAGCAGTAGATTTAAGGTAGTGCAATGAGCATGGACAGTGCAAATAAATGAGTTGCGAAATGTAAACAGTTGGTACTGTATGAACAGTTGGTAGTGCAAATGAGTATGTTCCAGCTAAAGTACAGTAGTGCAAGGTGCAAGTGTAAACAGTTGTTACTGTAAACAGTAAACAGTTGTTGTAAACAGTTGTTACTGTAATGAACAGTCGGCAGTGCAAATGGCACAAATAAGTAACATAGTGAGCGAAGAGTCTATAGGGTAGTAGTGGGGGGGGGCAGTGAAGGAGTCTGGTGTGGTGGGGGGTGAGAGGAGAGTCTGTGAGGGGAGTGGGGTGGTGGGGGGTGAGGAGAGTCTGTGAGGGAAGTGGGATGGTGGTGGGGGGAGAGAGGAATCAATGAGGGGAGTGGGATGGTGGTGGGGGAGAGAGGAGTCTATGAGGGGAGTGGGATGGTGGGGGGGGGAGTCTATGAGGGGAGTGGGATGGTGGTAAGAGGAGAGTCTGTGAGGGGAGTGGGATGGTGGTGGGGGAGAGAGGAGTCTATGAGGGGAGTGGGATGGTAAGAGGAGAGTCTATGAGGGGAGTGGGATGGTGGGGTGTGAGAGGAGAGTCTATGAGGGGAGTGGGATGGTGGTGGGGGGGTAAGAGGAGAGTCTATGAGGGGAGTGGGATGGTGGTGGGGGAGAGAGGAGTCTATGAGGGGAGTGGGATGGTGGGGGGTGAGAGGAGAGTCTATGAGGGGAGTGGGATGGTGGTGGGGGTGTAAGAGGAGAGTCTATGAGGGGAGTGGGGTGGTGGGGGGGGGGGTAAGAGGAGAGTCTTTGAGGGGAGTGGGATGGTGGTGGGGGTGGGAGGAGAGTCTATGAGGGGAGTGGGATGGTGGTGGGGGAGAGAGGAGAGTCTGTGAGCGGAGTGGGATGGTGGTGGGGGGCAGGGGGGTGAGAGGAGTCTATGAGGGGAGTGGGATGGTGGGGGGTGAGAGGAGAGTCTGGATGGGAGTGGGATGGTGGTGGGGGTGGGAGGAGAGTCTATGAGGGGAGTGGGATGGTGGGGGGGGGGGTTAGAGGGGAGTCTGTGAGGGGAGTGGGAGGGTAAGAGGAGTCTATGAGGGTGGTAGGATGGTGGTGGGGGGCAGGGGGGTGAGAGGAGAGTCTGGATGGGAGTGGGATGTTGGTGGGGGGGAGAGAGGAGTCTATGAGGGGAGTGGGATGTTTGGGGGGTAAGAGGAGAGTCTGTGAGGGGAGTGGGATGGTGGTGGGGGTGGGAGGAGAGTCTATGAGGGGAGTGGGATGGTGGTGGGGGAGAGAGGAGAGTCTGTGAGGGGAGTGGGATTGTGGTGGGGGGCAGGGGGGTGAGTGGAGTCTATGAGGGGAGTGGGATGGTGGGGGGTGAGAGGAGAGTCTGGATGGGAGTGGGATGGTGGTGGGGGTGAGAGGAGAGTCTATGAGGGGAGTGGGATGGTGGTGGGGGAGAGAGGAGAGTCTGTGAGGGGAGTGGGATGGTGGTGGGGGAGAGAGGAGAGTCTGTGAGGGGAGTGGGATGGTGGTGGGGGGCAGGGGGCTGAGAGGAGTCTATGAGGGGAGTGGGATGGTGGGGGGGAGGAGTCTATGAGGGGAGTGGGATGGTGGGGGGTGAGAGGAGAGTCTGGATGGGAGTGGGATGGTGGTGGGGGAGAGAGGAGAGTCTGTGAGGGGAGTGGGATGGTGGGGGGGTTAGAGGGGAGTCTGTGAGGGGAGTGGGAGGGTAAGAGGAGTCTATGAGGGTGGTAGGATGGTGGTGGGGGGCAGGGGGGTGAGAGGAGAGTCTGGATGGGAGTGGGATGGTGGTGGGGGGGAGAGAGGAGTCTATGAGGGGAGTGGGATGTTTGGGGGGTAAGAGGAGAGTCTGTGAGGGGAGTGGGATGGTGGTGGGGGGGAGAGGAGTCTGTGAGGGGAGTGGGATGGTGGGGGTGGGGGTGAGAGAGGAGTGGGGTCAGCAAGGGTTAGAGTTCAGTAAAGAGACAGCTCTGGGGAAGAAACTGTTCTTTAGTCTGCTGGTTCTGGTCCGGAGGCACCTGAAACGCCTGCCGGAGGGAAGGAGGGAGAACAGTCTATGGGCTGGGTGAGAGGAGTCCTTAAGGATGCTGCGAGCTCGACGCAGACAGAGCTCCTCTGGACGTGCTCGATGGCAGGAAGTGGAGACCCTGTGATGCGTTGGGCAGTTTTCACCACCCGCTGCAGTGCCTTGCGCTCCGCGACAGAACAGCACCCATACCACACTGTGACACAGTTCGTCAGGATGCTTTCTATTGCGCAGCGGTAGAAGTTCACCAGGATAGCCGAGGAGAGCTGGTGAACTTCTACCGCTGCGCAATAGAAAGCATCCTGACGAACTGTGTCACAGTGTGGTATGGGTGCTGTTCTTTCGCGTGAAGTGGATAATTTGTCTCAAGTGGATAGCCACGTGAAGTGGATCATTTGTCTCTCATTTATGCTCGAGATACTAGATTTCGGCGACATTAAGGAATCGACATAACCAACAAGAAAATACTGAGACAAATAGGGAGTTTGGCGGTTCCACTTCAACATAATAGCGTCAACATAATAGTATTGGCGAGTTAACCATGACTCGAGATAAGTGAACTCCACTGTATGTGTATATATATATATATATATATATATATACATATGTATGTGTGTGTGCATGTATATGTGTAGACACACAACCTTGAGCTCAGACAGGGGAAAAGTGTAAAGCATCTTCTGAGGTGGAACATGTTTCAGTCCTGCCTAAGAATGGTAAAAAGCAGACTTGTAAAGACTAAAAGTGATGGAGCAGATAGACAGCCCTCATGTGGGGCCAGCGGCTGCAGTGGATATGTATATCTGTTGATAAGACTTTCAGTGCAGAAACAGTATTTACTGAGCCTTTTAGATACACATCAGCCACAGAGAAACAGCTCTGGCCTTCATTATTCTGTGTGAATCTTCCCTCATTTGCCCAGGATGCCATCAGCTTTATTTCGCCTCCAAATACCCTCATCCGCACATTGCACAGCTGTGTTTGGATGACAAAACAGACAAAGTTGCTGTTGATGTGGAAAATGGATGGCAACAAATGTCTGCCTTTGTTGGGTCTGGAGCAAGACCTCCCAAAGCTGAAGAAGCAACAAAATTAGAGACATAACTGGGATCAAAAATAAAGGCTATTCTAAAGGGGAAAAAAATGGTATTCTAAAAAAAGACTATCAACATCTCAAAAATCATAAAGTATATTTTGTGAGCCAGGTAACTTTCAAATGATTATGTACTAATGTATTGAAAGCAATCAAATTTTATACATCATTTTGAATTAACTTTTAGTCAGAGTGCAACAGTGCCCACCAACTATTTCAGTAGTGTTTGTTCCGGAAATATTTTTTCCATTGATTTTTTTGTATAAGGATTTCTCTCTCTTTCAATATATGTTGCTTTATCTCTGTGTCATAACTTTATATCTGTGTCTGATTCAAAGCAGACAAAATTCTATATCTAACAAGCCGTGACTGATAAAAATAACCGTTAATTTTACAATTCCGTTCAAAAATTGCTCTGCAAACATCAATAACAGCTTTAAATTGGCAATGCTGGCAAATTACCGGTACCATGATATAAACACATAATCTATGGCTTGCAGTGCATTAAACGATTTTAATGCTCTTCGCAGTGGCAACCACGTCATGCGTTAAAATTGTTTAATGCACAGCAAGTAGTGGATTATCCCCTTACATATTTTAAATATATAGCAAAATATGTGTATATATAAATATATATAAAACATATATAAGTATTTTGAGAGCGCATGGAGATAACGTGATTATGTAGATACAGCATCATCTGTGATGTAGTTTATAATTACGAATTCTGTTGTTAAAAAAAGTTGAAATACAGTGGAGTTTGGTTATGTCGACGGCCTCGGGGGTTGCAAAAAAGCATAACCAATTCGCGAGATAACCCCTTATATCATATATTACATATATTAACATTTATTTTCCCACATATAACCCGCAGACGCAGATAATGTTGCTCGCATGACTTCAATTATCCATAACTGTTCTGGCTCGGTACACAGTGCTTGTGCACGAAATTCACACAATTAAAAAACAAACACAAGTCAGAATCAGAAGAAAAAGAAAAAGCAGTCTCTCCCGCTGCGCTGTGCTGCAGCTTGTCCCTTTAAGAAAAGCGTGTTGATGAGATGAGAAGAGCCCGCCCTCATGGCAGCACAGCCAATCACGTCTTCTTGAATGATTGACAGGTCAGACAGCCTATCAGCGCAGCTGTCAGAGTGATGGTGGAAGTGCAGCTGTCAGAGTGATATTGCAAGTGCCAAAGACAACAACCCTCGCAAGAACGAAAAAGGAACATTTGTTAATGTACATGATGCGAGTTATTAAATGAGAATGTACATGCTCAAGTTTTTGGTGTCTTTTTACACAACAGTGTTGCCACGATTTCTTTGATGAAGCGATCGACATTCATCTAAATAAAATGTACATATACACAGTACAGTGTATGTTTGCTAACAACAAAAGGCATATGTAAAACCACCACAATAGAAACCACTTTCGACTCTTGGTACAAACCTTTAATTATATTCTCCAACAATGCAAACACAAAGATTGCTCACAAAGTCACAAAAAACGTGCGGGATGCTACAACGTGTTATCCCTCAGACCAGATCAACGACAGGGAGTGAACCGTGAGTAGACCGCAATCCACGTGCAAGGCAAATTCAGTACATGCGCAGTGAACTAGGTACGCAAATTAGTCACGAAATAACCATGTGAAGTGGCGAATTTGTCGCTTTTTTGTCCTTGAGATAATAGATTTCCCATAAGAAAATGATAAGACAAATAGGGAGTTTGGCAGTTCCACTTCAAAAACATCTACATAATAGTATTGGCAAGTTAACCGTGACTCGAGATAAGTGAACTCCATGTAATATGGGCTGACAGCTTCAACAGAAGCAAATACTATCGATTAGACTTAGTAGTAAGTTATCGTATCGTTCTTCATTTCCTTATGAAGAAATTAAATGGAGGTTTTGCTTCTGGAATCTGACTAATGCATTCTATTGAAAAAAAAAAATACCAGCCATAATTTCTTACTAATAAAAACCCCACTATTTTCCTTTTTTTAACTGTTTTAACAAACTTTACACATATCTGAATTTATACAAATTAATCAATTTTGCATAATTATTTTTAATCTGTAAAATTAATCTGTAAAGACTGGTTGCCCACTGAAGCTAAGCAGAGTTGAGTCTGGTTAGTACCTGGATGGGAGACCTCCTGGGAAAAACCAGGTTGCTGCTGGAAGAGGTGTAAGCGAGGTCAGCAGGGGCTTCTCACCCTGTGGTCTGTGTGGGTCCTAACAGACACTGTACTGTAACAAGCACTGTCCTTCGGATGAAATGTTAAACCGAGGTCCTGACTTCCCATGGCACTTCTCGTAAAGAGCAGGGGTGTTACCCCGGTGTCCTGGTGAAAATTGTATTGTGGATGCTGCACACTGGAGGTGGATAAGGAGAGACCCCTGATATGAGTGTAAAGCACTTTGGGTGTACAGCAGTACATAGAAAAGTGCTATATCAATGCCTCATTCATTCAAAATATATATTCAGAAAAAAAGAACATAGATAATTTCTTGATCTCAGTGAAATTACACTAAATTCACTAGAATGTCTTCATGATTTTGATATTTAGCTTTCAGTTTTGGTGCAATGTTTTGAGAGAAAAAAAGACAGGGAAAGAAAAGGGGATTTTATTTTAACATTAGGATTTAAGTAATTTTTAAAAAGTAAAATATTTTCAGTAATTTAATGCTTGACAGATGTAAATTTGGAAACTGTTGGTTCTGTTTTACACACTGTGAAAAGAAACTATAGAACCGAAAACAGCAACAATCTCTGAAAGCTTCTTCTTTCCTCATGTAAAAATCGGCAAGGAAACACACACCGGTTTTCTTCTTTTGACACTGAAATGCACAGACATTACACAAGGCATACCAATACGGATTAGAGAAAGGACGAGATTAGAGCTCATCAAAGCTGACTGGAAAGGCTCAGACATTCAGGGTAGACTTACGGCAACAAGACACATTTCATTTAGCTCTATTATTTGTTCTCTGATCAGTTTTCTGTTTCAGGCAACATGGGTGAAAGCACCACACTTCAAAAGGCAATTACTGCGCTAGGAACAAATGTGTTGCTGCTAACTTAGACACATTTGCAATACCCAGCTATAGCTTTGTAAATAATGCTATTAATCCAAAAGCCCCCGTTGCTTTTAGCAATTCCTTTGATTATTTGGTTAATATTGGGTGACACATTTTTCATATAATGTAAAGACAATTTAAGGAAAACCATGACACATAAACAACTTGGTTTAAATTCTCTATTAAAGTGGTGGATGTGTTGGTTAGAGTTGTGGCCTAATGGTTAGCGGCATGACATGACCGCTAATTGTTTTTTCTTTTCTTTTTTTGCCTGGACCTATACATTTATTTTTTAAAAACCCATGAAAAATGTAAATCATAAATACTACAACTTCAATGCACTGTCACGGTTGTGCATGTGAAGAGAGACGAAGATAAATAAGTTCCAACACAAAAGTCTTTTAATGGCAGGAATTCAGGAGATAAGGGTCCACAAATAAAACACCATTTAACATTGGCATTTAACGCAACCAGAATAGACCAAGAAATGTGGGAAAACGCAAGGTAGATATACATGGGGATTGATTACACAATGAGACAGCTGACATAGAGGTGATTACGATGATAGGTGATGACGATGACAGAGAAACACATGAGGAGACAGGATGAGCATAAACAAAACAGTACTCCAACAGTACACCCCCTCCAAAAAGATGTAGCCTCACACTGTAATTGGTACAACTGAAGAGTGAGGGAGGGAGGAGGACAAGGAATGGCTCAATACAGTCCAAGGGGAAGTGAAGGATGGGAGAAACAAAAGAAAACAGTCAAAACTAGGGAGGAGGGTGGGCACCCTGGAGTCCCAAGGAAAGGGGATCAGGCTAGGGACAGTTCAGGGAGGCAGGCACTGGGCTTTCATGGAGCCAGGATGGTGCAATCAGGATCGGGTTCAGGGGCTTGAGAGTGTTCAAGAGTGAGCTCAGGGCCTTGATAGTGTTCAGGAATAGGCTCAGGGGCTTAAGAGTGTTCTGGCGCGGGCTCAGGGGCTTGAGAGTGTTCAGGAGAGGGCTCGGGGGCTTGAGAGTGTTCAGGAGCGGGCTCAGGAGCTTGAGAGTGTTCAGGAGCGGGCTCAGGGACTTGAGAGTGTTCAGGAGCGGGCTCAGGGGCTTGATGGTGTTCAGGAGCGGGCTCAGGGGCTTGAGAGTGTTCAGGAGCGGGCTCAGGGGCTTGAGGGTGTTCAGGAGCAGGCTCAGGGGCTTGAAAGTGTACAGGAGCGGGCTCAGGGGCTTGAGAGTGTTCAGGAGCGGGCTCAGGGCTTGAGAGTGTTCAGGAGAGGGCTCAGGGGCTTGATAGTGTTCAGGAGTAGGCCCCGGGGCTTGAGAGTGTTCAGGAGCAGGCTCAGGGGCTTGAGAGTGTTCAGGAGCGGGCTCAGGGGCTTGAGAGTGTTCATGAGCGGGCTCAGGGGCTTGAGAGTGTTCAGGAGCGAGCTCAGGGGCTTGAGAGTGTTCAGGAGCGGGCTCAGGGGCTTGAGAGTGTTCAGGAGAGGGCTCAGGGGCTTGATAGTGTTCAGGAGTAGGCCCAGGGGCTTAAGAGTGTTCAGGAGCAGGCTCAGGGGCTTGATAGTGTTCAGGAGCAGGCCCAGGGGCTTAAGAGTGTTCAGGAACAGGCTCAGGAGCTTGACATTGTTCAGGAGCAGGCCGAGGGGCTTGAGAGTGTTCGGGAGCAGCCTAAGGGCCTAGTGAGAATTCAGGGCAGAGCAGGGATGCAAGACTCTGGAGAGGCTTCTGGAGATGCTGAATGTGCAGCCCACACACACAGTAGCACAGTGGCCAGTACCTTTATCGCCATCTCCTCTGGAGAGCATTCTGGGACTCGTCTTGCTGGAGCAGACTGGAGGAAGCATAAAAGTAGGATTGGCCAGTGAAGGACGAAAGAGGACCAGGCCTAGACTTTGTTATGTTTTGTTTGTGTGTGTGGCAGTCCTTCGTGTGGGGCTGCTGTTTTTAGTTTTGTCTTATGTTTGTTTATTTATTTATTAAATATTATTTAAATGGCTTCGGTTCCCATTTACTCCTTTCTGAACAATAAACTTTGCCTCAGAGAGTTAGCTGAAATGTAGTTTCAGAAAAAGTTACTTATAAGTCAACAGAATGTTAAAAAGGGACCATCAAAATAAAGTTTGTATTTTTCCAAAACATGTTTGACAAATTCTGTCAAAAAATGTTTATTAATAATTTAATAAATCTCCATGGTGAGCCATGGTCAAAGGACCATGGTGAAAGAGCATCTTAAAATATAATAAATCAACAACAAACTTGAAAAATATTTCAGATTCTTTTATATTTAAATCATTTTTACTTGGCATTTTACTCGCCATATGATTGTCACGGGCTCGTGTGCGATGAAGGCAAGAAGGGCTTATTTAGGCTTTTATTAAAGCAAACAAAACTGAAGAAGGTAGGCGCGCGCACACACAACACATTAACGTAAACGAGAACTGACAACTGAAGAGTGCACAATGGGGACTAAATATACTAACCGTGATGAACCTAAAGACAAACACCTGTGATGATTAGTGACTATGGAAACTGATGGGTGACGGAGAGTTCTGGAACAGAAACCATGTGACAAAAGGCAAAATAAGAGTCCTAGGTGACCGTGACAATGATATTTTTAAATTAAATTTGTTGTTAAATTTATGCTAGTTGAAAATGGTAATAGACAGTTGTAAATACCATGAATACAGAGTACATTTCCAAGAACTTGACATTTGAAATATTTATGTTGACACTCCAACACTCTTTGTCTTTGACCATTGTAGCTGGGTTCTGGTCCGTTTCCCCTCTCTGTCACTTTTTTTTCTATGTTCTTCAATCATCCGGAAATATTATAATATCCACTTTTTTTGCAATAGCCTTTCCAATCATATTTTAACAAATTTTACAAAGACAAACATAATGTGGAAAGACATTGTACCAACTGTACCAGCCTCAATTGCTTAAATACAAGGTCTGTAAATGCTCATGACTTCAAATTGTCATTTGCAGTAGTTAATACACATATACAACACCCCAATAATTCCAACTTGCCTCCACTGAAAGCAACCTTGAAAATTCCAGTAGGATCCAATAAAAACAGGACATTTTCTATTGGCCTGTGCACTGCTCAAAAGCCCAGGGCACGAGTCAAGTTAGTCAAGTATTTGTACTATTCACTGACATGTTCTATTTTAAATTGAAGTCATGCTCACAGTGAATAGCTCATTTTAGAATCTCAAAGCAATATAAAAGAACAGGATCAGGGTTAACTTTAAGTAAAACCACACTTCACCTACAAACCACACGTCTATTGCAGCATTAAACTTTCGAGTCTATTCTTTCCAGCAAAATGCATGCTGATCTTTGCACCGGTGTGCTCTATGGCTGTACTGTGTGTTTGACCCCATGTGAGGACTCGCTGCAGTTCTATGTGTAATGAGAGAGTGTTGAGTAAGAACAGGGCAAAACGACAAGGCTAACGCTCCCACTGTGAGGTGCTGCAGACAGCAGAGCTTCCCCACAGGGCTAATTACAGAGCTACTGATTTCCCACTGTGAGGACATGGCCTGTCGGACCCCCATAAAAGTAGCAGAGCAGTAATCAAAACTGTTGTATCTCTCTCTCTCTCTTCCTTGCACACAGAATAAACATAACATATAGTGTAGCAGAGACACACACACAAGAAAAGTTCTGTTTTCATCAGTGACAGACTGACTGCAGGGGAGACCGGGGTTATTGTAACACAGGTTTGCTGTGACAATGCTTGTTCCACAAAACAAGATAAGCTATAGACCTGTTCAAACTAAGACAAATGTCCGACACAAATTAATGAAAATGCAGATTGAAAATGACAGAATACTGGTAACAGTTTTGGTTACCACTAACTTCTCTGCATCAAAAACAAGAAGAAGCTGGGAAAAATGAAGATATTTCTCAAAATATTTTCTTGTATGGTCCACAGAAGAAAGTCAGGTTTGAAATTATATGAGAGACTGGTGACAATTGCCATTTATGACTGAACTATCCCTTCAACAAAAGGTCTTTGTGTTTGCCAAGTACAAGAGAGCTGGTTCCATATTCTTCCTCTAATATTTACTGGCTCTTAGCAAAATGTGAGCGTCTGTTTTGTTAATAAGCTTTATTTGCAGTGTGATGGCAAATAAATTAGAACACATTTAAAAAAAACAATTGCATTGACAGCATGTGAATGCTCAAATGAACAGACAGATTAACGGCAGATTAACGGCAGGACTCAATTGCAGGGAGGACAGGGTTTTATTCAAAAAATAAATCAAAACTCACGGACATAAACACACGGACGAGAGCAGGCGCGGCTCGCGCACGGCTTGAAACCGCGCCCACTCACATGACATAGACCTCGCAAGAACGAGTGTAAACACCTGTTCTCATGAGCTCATGAAAAGGACGAACAGACGAGTTATGAATGCCCGAATCCTGATCCAAAACCGAAACTGAAACTAGACAAGACCAGTCTCGGGATCAGACATCATAACCTGCACATGAGACGTTACACAGACAAGCGCGCGCGCGGCTCGAATCCTCGAAGCCGTGCGCACACACACATCAAACACGAGACATTACAGTAGTGTCAGAGCTCTGCCACAAAACCAAGAAATTGCTTTGACATTTTACATTATTTCATTGTTTATAGGTCAATTTAGCTTTATTATGAAATTTAATGGGGTGTTTTTGGAGGGCTTGGAACGGATTAGCCATTTTACATGTAAAATGTGTTCCAAGATACGAAAAACTCATTATACGAAGGCCGCATCGGAACGGATTAATTTCGTATATCGAGGTACCACTGTATTTAAAACTCTAAATTTCGTAACAAATATTCGTCTTAATGTGAAGAGGCCTTTATGTTGTCATTAAAAATATACAAATCATCTTATATAATGTTATACCATAATTCTACATAACACTTAAAGGCAATATTAAAACAATGGTCACCAAAACGTCTCGGGTTACGAATGTAACCCTGGTTCCCTGAGGGAAACGAGACGCTGCGTCAAAGCGCTAGGGGAAGTAGTCTTCCTCGGTCACGTGAAGATCTGTGCAACCAATGAGAGACGAACGCGTGTGAATGCGTCACTGCCGGCGATTGCCGGTGACGTCATGAGGAAGAGCATAAGAGCGCGTCTGAAACCCGGGCGCGTCAGCATGAATGTCTGAAGCGGGCACGGAGGCGCAAGGAGCTGAGGCAAAAACGTAACCCGAGACGTTCCCTTTCAGGGAACTCGAGCTGCGTCAAAGCGCTAGGGGAACGCTATACCAACGCCACCTCAGCGACGCCGGCATCCGGGTGTGTCACAGCTCACTGAGAGAGCACCCTGGTTCCTGGGGCGGCATCGAGGTCCGATTGGTAAAACCTCATAAAAGTGTGCGGCGAAGACCAGCCAGCCGCAGCACAAACATCAGGCAAGGAAACTTCGGAGAGGAGAGCCTTGGATGCCGCCATGCAGCAGTGGAGTGGGCTCGGACCCTCAGAGGAGAAGCATGTCCGGCCGACTCATAAGCTAGACAGATAGCCTCGACTATCCACCTGCTTAGGGTTTGCTTAGAAGCTGGAGCCCCCTCAGGAGCCCCAAAGCAAACGAACAGTTGGTCCAACCTACGCCAAGTGGCAGTCTTGGGACGTAAGCGTCCAGTGCTCACACTGGACAGACCTTGTTCTTGCTCATACTCATGATCGCCAAATGGGGGGAGGGCAGAAGGCCTGCAGCGTGACAGACCGAGCCACATTAGTGGGAACCTTGGGGACATAGCCTGACCTCGGATGGAGAAAGGTTTTTCCCATCCCGGGCCGAACTCAAGGCATGAGGGAGCCACCGAGAGGGTCTGAAGATCCCCGACCCTCTTATGCGAGGCATAGCCAGCAAAAGAAGGGTGTTAAGAGAGAGAAGCTGAAAGCTCCTCTAAAGGTTCAAAGGGTGCCTGGGACAGGCCTAGGAGTACCACAGACAAGTCCCAGGCAGGCACCCTGGTCTGTGCCGCAGGTCTCAGCCTTAGTGGTGCCACGGAAGAAACGAGTGACTATCCTTGGGGTATCCTTGGACAGGGGGTCCCTGCCCAAGGATACCCCACCCAGAGGTATATGGCAAGCCGCTATGGCAGCCACATAAACCTTCAAGGTGGAGGGGGACAACCCTGCCGCAAATCTTTCTTGCAGAAACACCAGCACTTTGCCAACCTGACAGGTTACTGGGTTCACCTGCCTTTCACTACACCAGGACGTGAAGAGTTTCTACTTCAAGGCGTAGAGTTTCCTCGTGGAGGGAGCTCTGGACTGAAGGATGGTCTCCACAACCTCGGCTGAGCCCTAAGGGGCCAGACCACAGCTACATTAGCTGTGGGCGGGGGTCAGCAACCCTCCGCCTGGGCCAGAACTCCCAGGAGCAGAGTGATAGGGGGGAAAAGTGTACAGGCGTAGCCTCGGTCACACCTGTACCATGGCATTCCGCCCCAGAGGCGCTGGATATTTTAAACAAAAGCCACAGAGGGCAGAGAAATTCTTACGGAGGCAAACAGGTAAACCTGTGCCCTGCCATATCTGTCCCCAATCTGCTCCAGATAAGAAGGGGACCAAGAGTTCTAGCCCTCGGGGAGAACCCCTGGTTTTCAGCCACCGCTGCAGGGGTCTCGTGCACCGACGGCCCAGTGGGGTAACGCTGGAGCCGCTGCATGAGCCCTAACATTGCTGCCCCTTGATACTCTTGACGGCTGAACGAAGGCCTGAATGCGCCCGGGGAAGAGCCGAGCAGACATGGCCACTGAGTCCCAGCGACTCCCAAGAAAGTGGTTCTCTGCGTGGGAGAAAGTACACTCTTCTTGGTGTTCAGCCCTAAGAGTGTCACTCGTCGCTTAACGGCTAAACGAAAGGCCTGGATGCGCTCGGGGAAGAGCCGAGCAGACATGGCCGCTGAGTCCCAAATGACTCCCAAGAAAGTGGTTCTCTGCATGGGAGAAAGTACGCTCTTCTTGGTGTTTTGCCCTAAGCGTCGAGAGACGAGAACCAAGAGTTCTTCCGCATGCTCAGGGTGCGTGGGCATCGCCCCGTGACCTTGATTGCGAAGCGGGTACCCCTCAGGGAGAACCCCTGGTATTTAGCCACCCAGCTTGATGCTCTTAACGGCTAAACGAACAGCCTGGATGCGCTCGGGGGAGAGCCGAGCAGACATGGCAACTGAGTCCCAAATAACTCCCAAGAAAGTGGTTCTCAGCGTGGGAGCAAGTACACTCTTCTTGGTGTTCAGCCTTAAGGATGTCACTCATCGCTTAATCGTGAGACGAGAACCAAGAGTTCTTCCGCATGCTCAGGGTGCGTGGGCATCGCCCCGTGGCCTTGATTGCGATAGCTATGAGTGGCTGGCCTAGCTTGATGCTCTTAACGGCTAAACGAACAGCCTGGATGTGCTCGGGGGAGAGCCGAGCAGACATGCCAACTGAGTCCCAAATGACTCCCAAGAAAGTGGATCTCTGTGTTGGAGAAAGTACACTCTTCTTGGTGTTTAGCCTTAACCCCAGCTCCTTTATGTGCGGGCACAGCATCTCGATGTTGTGCTGCTAACTGCGGCGACTCGGCCAGGGTAAGCCATAGTCGTTGATATAGTTTTGGACACGATAGTCCCCTGCAAGTGCAGCGGAGCTTAGAGCAGCGTCCCCTCCTAGGTGAACGTGCGGGGCGAGAGCGCCAGACCGAAAGGGAAGCACCAATACTGGTACGCCTTCCCCCCTCAAGGCGAACCACAGGTACTTCCCACTGTGGGAGGATGGAGACGAGGGATTAGTATACCTATACCTATACCTATGCCGGACCAGTATACCTGATCTGTACTACGATCTGCTTGAGCGTTATACCTCATTCATTTTGAATTTTAGAGGCCTAACTGCTATTAAAGAGATGCAAATCCAGAATGAG
Organism: Rhodeus uyekii; assembly: GCA_037043235.1. Classification (NCBI taxonomy): domain Eukaryota; kingdom Metazoa; phylum Chordata; class Actinopteri; order Cypriniformes; family Acheilognathidae; genus Rhodeus; species Rhodeus uyekii. The sequence continues at coordinate 1,239,839 of JAWRVZ010000040.1, read as the reverse complement.
CCGCAACCCTCCATCCTCCCTTGGAACTATAAAGTACTGGCTGTAAAAATGGACTCGCTGTTCACGAGGGGTACATACTCGATGATCCCCTTTCGCCAGCAAAGTGCCTACTTCTTGTTCCATGACCAGAGCCTGCCGAGGGCCTATCACTGCCCGAGGACCGGGGTGGTGGACCCCCAAGATAATAGCGTACCCGAAGGTTACCGCACGCAGGACCCACTGAGAGATACCGGGTAGCCCGGAATTCTACTAGGGGAACCAGCCTCCCTGGGCTGGCCTCTGGTGCTAAGAACATATCCACCACTGAGCCGGGGCTGATTCCGGAAACCCGGGTGGATTGCTCTAGGATCCTCCTTGGAGGGGGTGGTTTTCCCATGGCGGGCTGACTGTTGAGCTGCTCCAGGGATACACCACCTTGTTGCGGCTTGGCGTCAGGGCCGCTTACTCTTAGCCTTCTTGGCGTTCAGGACAACCCTCAAATCACCCTTTCTACCAGCGGCTTGAACTTGTCGGCCCGCCCTCCCGGGGTCTACCGGAGGGAGACGGGTCGCGACACTTTTTTTTTGAGCGGCCCTGTACGAGGAGCTTTGAGACCGCGCTTGACTGACGGTCTCATGTGGAGGGCGGCAGGGAAGAACTTTACTGAACGCCGCCTGCTGTCATGCAGCCTCCTGAAACTTGTCGACGACGCTTTTCACGGCATCACCGAACAAGCCCGAAGGGGACAGAGGAGCGTCCAGCAAAACAAATTTGTCCCTATCCTTCATAGCTGACAAATTGAGCCAAAGGTGTCTCTCCGTAGCCACCAGAGCTGCCATGGAGCGGCCGACAGAGTAGGCCGTCTCCCTAGTGGCCCGAAGAGACAGATCCACGGTCCGGCGCAGCTCTGCCACTGCCTCCGGACCGATACCGCCGCCCTCGTTGAGGTCCCCAAGCAACTCAGCCTGATATGCCTGCAGCCATGTCGTGGTGTGCAGACATGCTGCGGCTTGACTCGATGCTGAGTATGCTTTCCCCACCAAAGACGATGTGACACGCATCGGCTTGGAGGGGAGCGCCGGAGCTTTAACGGAGGATGCAGACTGAGGGACGAGGTAACTCGCCCTCATCCACTTCTTCATCCCTCCATAGCAATGATCTTGCGCCCCTACTAGATTATTATACATCATAATATTACGTGCATGAATTTTCTCAGAGGCTGGCCTTCCCCAAAATCTAGATACCTCGGCATGTAAATCAGGTATGAAAGGCATTGCTCAGCGCGGGGGAATGACGCGAGTCGGAAGATAACATTCGTCTAACATACTTTTCCTAGGACGAGCGCTTCTGGTCTCTGCTGGCCAATCAAGCCCGAGACGAGAGACCGCTCGCCTCACAACCTCAAGTTCTTAAGCGCCGACCATGCATGCTCTACTCCCAAACAGAAAACACACATAACATGTGTATCTTCTAGTCTTACAAGTGACCTCAGCTTAGTGTTCTAAAAAGGTGAATTGTAACAATGAAACTAACAATACTGAAAACTAAAACCAAACCAAACTGACTTCCACCATGGGCAAAAACAAAACAAAAAGCTTGCTATGGAAGTGTTTCACTATCCATTTCACATCACTAACGTTAAATGAATGTTACATTAAAAGACTGGTGTATGCTACCTTGGTCTTAATATTTGGCAAATCTATAGATAACCTTTTGGAATAAAACTCCAGCTTATTCATAGCCACTCTATATCAATTCAACTACTGCATTATTCTCAATACAAATTCAATATTGCAACTACTGAATTAATTAAAAACAAAGAAATTCCGACTGAATAGAGACTGAGATTGTTAGGCTTTTATCACCGAACAGCTCGTTCCACTAAATGCCCTTTCAGCACAGCTATGAGTCGTGTCATCGCTATGAGGTCACTAAGGAAGCTCCCACCAGTGTGCCATATACAATCGGAACGTTGTCTATTGACATATTTCCTTCAAGAACACAGGGCCAGAAAGTAAACATCGGCCTGCAAGGCATGCGCTCGCACTGATGCTCAGATGGGGCGATTTCTCATATCAGATTTCCCCAACATATTTCTGTGACTGCCTAGACTAAGCAGGAGTCCACGTTAGGAACAGATAACGAGTGTCTTTCACACAGCACCGACACGTACCGGGCGCTTATCTCTGCACCTCCTCACATGCCAGTGCAAACCAGGACAGGGAGGAGATTGTTACATTTGGTGATTTGTTTTTGCTTCTTGAAGCAGATAAAAATTGTGCATAACTCTATGGAATCCTGGAAGAACCCGTGTCCAGCTCTGAATGTACAGATGCTTATTTTAGAATAGAATAGTTCAACCAAAATGTAACATTCTGTCATTATTTATTCACCCTCACTATTTTCTTCTCCCGGACACAAAAGAAGATTTTTTTTTTAATAATTAAGACAACCAAACAACTTTTTATGGTAAAAAAAAAAAAAAAAAAGATTTTACACTATATTTTAAGGTGTCTTTGTTACAGTGTAATTATACATTTAACGACAGCGTAATATTAATCAACTACATTTAGGATTAGGGTTGAGTTAAGGTTAATTGTATGAAGCATGATTTACTGTTATTACGGTCCCACACTGAAATGTCCCACACTGAAAAAAGTTTGTGTACGTTTTACCTTTTTTACTTACGTTGTACAATTTTTGCCCATAAAATACTAGTTTAACAACAACAATTATTGTTTTTTTTTTTTTTACTTATGACGTTTTTAAAGTAGTATAGTTAAGGGTATAGTACAAAATAGTAAAGGGTAACAGTATTTTCTTGTAAAACACACTCTAATAATCCTTATTCTTTGAAAAAAGTCATTTTTTACAGTACACAAAAGAAAGAAAAGTCATACAGGTTTAAGAGTAAGTAAATGATGATTTATCATTTTTGGATGAACTATCCCTTTAAAAGTGAATATAATTTTTTTCTTATTGAAACTTTCTTTGGACTAATAAATGTTTGAAAATTTAATTAAAACATAATTCTTGCACCCCCCTCTCCAGAAAAAAAGAATGTAGGAAATTTGTAGTATTTTATTCAAGGATGTTTTTAATAGAGAAAAGAAAAAAATGAATGACTTTTAATGACTTTTTAAAAAGAAAGTCATTAGAAATACCTTCACTTGAACAAAAGGATACAATTCTTTCCCACCACTTACAACCACTACCGACAGAGTTCATGTAGACCTCTGGGCTTGATCACCAGACACATCTGCTTTGCCCCCTAAGACCCAACATCCTGTCATCCCGCAGCGACTGAACCTCCCTTTCATTCCCTCATCTGTAATGGCAGCAATTAAAATATAAGGTAAACTTTTCAGCAGCCTTTAATGGCACTGAAAGGCATTGTGTTGCAAATGGGGAGTAATGTATTCATCCCTAGGTAAACATCCCTGCCATGTCCCTTCTGCAGAACAGAGGAGAACAAAATGAAAGTGATAATTTCTCCCCCTCTGAGAATTTGCCTCTTTAATTCTGACAGTAAACTCGTGGCTGTTACGGGGTGTTAAGTAGGATTTAAAACTTGTCAGACAAGACATGTTTGAAATTGCTTTAAATAAGAGTACTGTGTTGCTGTCAACCAGAGGCTTAGAGGAACATACTCTCACAATTGAGGCACTCATCTAAGCTCAAAGAACCATGCCCCTGCTCTGCTTCTTCTCTTTCCTGCCTGCATCCTGCCTCATAACACTGTGATCCAGCCCCTCCTGGTGGTGACGTGCAGTGACACAATCCAGTCAGATGGCCACCCACCAAACCTCAAATGTGGAGGCCCATGGAGAAAATCTGTTGCATCCAATGAAACATTAATGGTCTAAACACTGTCTGTCTGTTTAACGCAAATAAAAAATTAAATAAAGATGAGCTTGGAGATTGCTGGAACCAAGATATATCAATCTCAGATTCATCCATTTTAGATTCATTATACACACTGTAGAAAAAAAAGTGGAGATAAAACATGACTAGGCATGTGTCCTTGATTCAGACATTAGGGAACCAAATAAGTTAAAACAAAGTAGGTAAATCATATCAGCAAAAAACATCAGTATGTGTGTATGCCAAAGGAATGCATGTTGTAAAATCTGCGATTGGGGCCTGACATTGGCGCATTAGTTAAAGAGCGCATTACTGTAGTAATTAGCCCATAATAATTAGAAATTTTTCTTTGTCTTTGTATTAAGAATGATTGGTAAACAATATCTGACATATTTAGATAATTAAGCAGGGTAAAAAGAGGTCTCGAGTCACCAGGGCAAATACATACAGTTTAGTGTCGAGACCATAGTGAGTCTTCGTAATACAGTGGTTCTCGATGTGAAATACTGCTTCTATGAAGCAAGGTTACGTGAATCGATAACATAAAACCGTAATTAAGGGTCCGTAATTAAGAAAAGGAAAAACTCAAAGAAGAAAAAAACTAGTCTGTGCCGAGATCTTAAATCTTGTACTCTTTTTTTATTTTTTATTTAATCACTCTACAATTTCATGTGATACAACTAAACTGGTCATAAAAATATGTTTTCATACTTATTGACCTTGACATACAGGGGCCTTTTCTATTATATATTTTCTTGTTTTGTTTTGTTTTGATTTGTTTCAGTTTTTTCTGCATGTTTCTTTATGACGATTGAACTACATGGCCTTGATTTTCTAGACGAAAAACAAGCTAAAACTAATTTATTTCATTTACATTTTTCAAGTCATTATAACTATGATTTTTTTAAATGTTTTTTCTTGTTTTAGATAAAAGACTTTCACAAGCTCTTTGTATGACTTGCAATGAATGCTTGTAATGTTTTCTCATAAAAGAATGAATTGCTTCATTTATTGTTTCGATACAGAATACTAGAAACCATGCACATTGACTATTGTCAGGGGGCACATCTACAGCTGGTTCTTCGGTATATTGCCAGGTTTCTGGGAAATAGAAAAGGAAAAATGGTAGATAAACCGCGAGTGAGAACAGAGTTGGAGGATGATGTTAAGAGCTAACCCTCTGAAGCACCTTGTCCACGATCTGGCAACCACTCTTGGCGTGGCGAGTCTTTATCGTACAAAGGGATTAGATCGCCCAGTCTAAGAGCCTCCAAGTTATTAGCACCTTCTTATACAAAGTATAACAGCAATCCTAAAGACATTGATTGCAGGGAACAGTTCAAATATGATTTCCTTATAGCTATTAATATGTATGCCTTAAATAGAAGCACACCGCTAAGCAGCTTATGATATTATGAAAAGAATGTTCCCTCAGGGACATAATATGCCAACAGTGACAGTAAGGAGAGATTCGTATTTACCCAGATTGGCTGTACTTACGTCAAGCATTCTCTGAGCTTGTGGGAGGGAACACGGGGCAGTGGCAACAGCTCGGTTTCGATAAGCACTTACCGTGAATAAAAGACAAGCATGAAAGTGAGGTTTAGCCTCTTTAAAGATTCCTCACCAAATGTAGAAGCAGATAGGGCAGGTGCCTTTGGTTCCGGACGTGATTAGCCGTCTGTGGCTCACTGTTCCTGCAGAAACGAGACATTGCAGAGACATTGTCCAAGCTTGTCCAGGTGGGGGACCTGTCATCCCAAACCAGGGCTTAACAGAGCGCCGCTTCGAGCAAGAGATTAGGACCCGAGAATTTAGATTCTTCTCTTTTTTTCAATGCATGCTTAATCCAAAGAACTGTTTTTTTTCCCTCGTTCCTTTTCTCTCCATTGCTCTTTCTCTCTGACATTCTAGACTCACTTCATGTCATTCTGTTTTAATAATTTCTTTGCTTTATTTTTATCTCCCAGTGTTATTCAGATTTTCTCCCACCCCCCCTCCCCCCACCCCCAGATGAGTCGGGTTTGATTTGTTCTTCATTATGCAGTTACTCAAGGATAAAAAGGAAAGCTTTCATTGGGTTTTTCTTGGGATTGACTAGCACAGCTGTGGTCTTGACGGATAAATACACAACAGCAGACCTTCCATTGCCAGAATGAGAAAGATACGATTGCTGATCCACACAAAATTCCCAGACACATTCTGAATCTCTATGAAAACACTCCAGTCACTAAACTGTAGCATATTTACACTTGTGTAGATACTGTACAGCTGGAAACGACTAAAGCACTACAAAGAACCACTCTGTTATTGAGGTTGTTGGCCTTGAGTATGAACTCTGACTACAGCTCATTTATATCTTTACAGTCATAATATTTGTTTGCCAGTGCTTTCCTCCAACTTTTTGATGGCAAGAATTGTGAAATATGGTGACTACCTTGAATCCCCACTTTCTAAAAAAAATAAAGGCAGTGATATATTTTTATCTAAGCCTATTTTTCTTGAAAGAAATTACATAATCGTGTTCAAAGTTTGATAATTTTGGCTTTTATATTGTCAAAATATTTATCAAAATGTTTGACCTAAGTTTTTTATAAATTCTGACAAGTCTTTCAAAAGTCATTTCAAAATAGAAACTTTAAATTGAATTAAATATTATATTCAACTAATTTGAATGTCAATTTGTTATGTTTCTGTATTTTAATTTTAAGATTTCAATACATTAAACATACTTCATTTACATTTTAACTGCACTATGACAGCCATAAAAACTGAAATTTTGTCAAATTTCTTTCAATTTTTTGGTGACCTCCTTGTGGCTGCAACGGTTAAGCAATCCAACATGAACAAGATGTGTAATGCAGAAATAAAGATATAATCACTTTAATAACAACAGAGAACTATCAAACACTAACTTTACGCTAATACACAAGAAATACAACAAATCACAAACAAATGTCACAGCATATTAAAACAGTCCCTTCATAATATTATAGACACATTTTAATACAATTTCATATCTTTATATTGTACAGAACTAAACTTTACGGTAAAAAAATAAATAAATAAATGTCAGAGTTCTGTCACCTCAGTTTGGTTTTTTTTAGTGTGTTGGTTCACAGAGCTCTGACACTGCCCCTTTGTCAGTCAGTTCTCGTGTTGGTTTATACCCGGTCTTCTGAAGCTCGTTGTGTTGTGTTGTGTTGTGTTGTGTGTTGTGTTGTCCCGTCCCCCTCATGGGTGTTTCTTTTGTATGTTTGTTTATTTAGTTATTGTTAATAAATTATCCTTTCACCCATGCACTTGAGTCCTCTGCTTCCCATTCCATGACATGGAATTTCTTCCATACTTGTACAAAAGTTATTAATGGGAATCAGCAGCTTAGATGTTTTTGTTTTATTTAAAAAAAAAAAAATAGTTTGGTATTCTTGACCTTTGACTTTTTAACATTAGTTTTTGGCAGCTGTAACTGTTTATAAAGAAACATTTGTTATGGCAACAAGAGCCAAGAGAAAATGTGATAAAGGGACACTGGTTCTGTATGATGACATCTCATGTAATGGCCTGATTCATAAATCTCACATGGTATCTAGTCTTTGGGTGATATGTTGCTAATTTCATGCTAATGTCTATAATAGCTCTGTGGTATTACAGTGTGATCCAGGAGTGTGACAAACAGATCATCTGAATTCTTAAAGCACATTGTGCACAAAAAGGTTTTGAACTACTGTATCATTTAGGGTACGTCTACAAGACAAAGATTTACTAAAAACGGAAATGTCAAAATAGTCCACCCTTCACATTGATCAGTGGAAACGATTAAAACCGTTGTATTATTCATGTCAGTTCAGTAGTTGGCAGTGTCACTTTGTAAAGAAAAAACGTGTGTTTTTGTAGTTTACACGGCGACAATAACAGTATAGCTTTCAAAAACTTGCACTGCATTGTTTTGCATTTTCAGGATCCCAAAAAGCTGTTGTCATGTAAATAAGACATAAACATTAAAAATCAACAATCAGTGAATGAATCTCAACAATGGTGACAATTGCAACCATCTTAACATCACAAAACAAGCTACTAAAACAACAACTTCTGCTAATAACAAACATAACTTTAATATTTTCATCTGACAGATAAACAGAACACTCTTATTTCACTATTTTTGTCAACTTTGATTAAATTTATACTCAGTTTTAATTTTTGTACAATCATTTTAACAAAGTAAAATGATTGATTTTTAACAAAGGAGAGTGAAATGTATCAATCAACTGAACTGTACATGCAGCCATGGCCAAATATTTTGAAAATTATTCATTTTCAAAGTCCGCTGTTTAAGTGTTTTTAGATCTCTTAAGCATTTCATAAGTGCCAATGGCTTTTTTGTCAATTGCATTATGTTTATGCAAAGTCAATATTTGCAGTGTTAACCCTTCTTTTTCAAGACCTCTGTCATTCGCATTGGTATGCTGTTAATCAACTTCTAGGGCACATCCTGGCTGATGGTAGCCCATTCTTGCATTATTGATGCTTGGAATTTTTCAGAATTTTGGGTGTTTTGTTTTTCCACCCACTTTGACCACAAGTTCTTAATGGGATTAAGGTCTGGGGAGTTTCTTGACCATGGTCACAAATTTGCCAGTCTTGGTCACTGGATAGAGGTAGTTGACTTACACTGCTCAGAGAGCCGCTCCCATGCTTGCACTCTCTAAGAGTATTTTTAAGTCACCATAGATCTGTATATACTTGAATTAAAGTAACACTGTCTCTAGTCAGAGGTCACGACCACTACTACACATACAAGCAGACCGATGTTACTTTCTCCGATAGCAGCTTTGGTTAACTCATAAGCGGAGTTTCACTTTTGTGCTTGGGGGGGCACCAGACCACGAGCTCAGTTTTTTTATTTCATATTTATATATCATTAATTTAACATGTAAAATACATTTACGATGAACAATGACTTTATACCAGTGCTTCTCAATTATTTTCTGTCATGCCCCCCTAGGAAGAGGTAAACATTTCGCAGCAAAAACCTTTGCCTTATTGTTTTTTGCCTTATTTTTTTGGCTCAGTGCCAGATATCGCGTGAAAACACGCGTGAATTTAGTGGTTGATCACATGACACATGAACACCGGCGTGATCGTACACGTCAAAGGATGAGGGGATGATTATCTGAACTTCTGCTCTTGTTCAGTGCAAGAAAACCTACTCCCTGGCAAAAAAAAGCATGTACCCCAGGGTAACTTGCGCCCCACTATTTGAGAACCACTGCTTTATACAAAGAATAGCGAATAGAACAGACTCTTTGTAGTTGCTGTTTTGTTTTGCATCGGCAGTGAAAGGGTTAACACGGGGAGTTCAGAAGTGCGGCGAAAAAGTGTGTTAGACGGGTGCGCTTGTTACCGTGTGTTCTTCTTCGTTCCGATTAAAGTTCATAAACAGATCCTCCCTTGACCTGTCATAGAACTACTTCAGACATTACAATATCTTACCTGATGCAGAAGAAGCCACCTCTTTTTCCGAGATGCGTCGATGTCCACTGTCTTCTCCTCTGATAGATTTGACACTTTTAGTAGTGGATTTATTAAAAAAACGACGAATGTGCCCCCCCCCCAGCCCCCCCCAAACTCTGCCTATGGGTTTACTTAGACCTTTACAGTCCAAGTACACTTGAACCAGTGCCAAGTGTTAGCCGGAACTCTAAAATATCAGTTGGTGTGCCTTATGCTCCACTCAAACATTAGTCCATTACTAACTTGATGCAACTTTGAGGTAACTTTGGATGCAACTTAATCTACTAGAGTTAATAATTTCAGAATAAGTCGGAATAAAATCATATGTAACAATTTATTATTACTCAGGTAAATGTATCATGCCAATTACATAGTCAATTAAAAATATAATCAATACAAACATAAAATAATCAGAAATAGGGTAAAAGATGCATACCTGAACTTAGAAAAATACATAATGAAGAGTGTCTGAAAGACGCTCATCATTACTGGCTGATCTGGCTACAAATCACCCTGAGACATTTCTTTAAATTCTCAGACCAGGTGAGAAACGTCATGAAAAAATTAGCCAACAATGGAAATTTGGTTACTGAGAACAGAAGGTAATCTGCATGCAATACCCTGGGAGAAGGGACACCCACTACAGCAAGCAAAACAACTCTTCAAAACTTTTCAACATTTAACACCATTTGGTTTGCTTGTATGGGAATCAGACCTTTGTACCAGTCACACCGAGACATTTCATAACGTTAACAAACATGTAAATTATGGCACACTCTTACCATTGCATGGATATTGAGTTATATTTATGTGAAGGGGAACAGAGAGAAATGCAAAAGTGAGGGTAAGGTGTTAGCAGCCCAGTGTGGTGCGTCTCGGGAAGGTCCTTTTGTAATTGAATTGTGAGAGTGAGGTGTTAGCTGATAAGCGTGGTGTGTCTCGAGAAAGGTTTGGTGTGGAGCATCTCAAGAAAAACCTCGTCTGTCTCACAGACCCAAAATTTCCACTTAATTATCACTTTTGCCTTATGGCAAGGTCCTTCATCATACTATAAAATGCATTATGTCACCAAACTGTTCTTGGTGCCACGATCCCGCAGCTGAATCAACTTTTGACTTTTCACCCTGAACATGCTACCCTTGGGAGATATCATTAAGAAGCACGGTGTTAGCTTTCACAGTTGCTACACAGATGTTACTTAGCTCTATATTTGGTAGATATGATGATAATGGCCCTAAATGATTAACTAATGATTTTTTACAACAGAAATGAATCAACGCTGAACTTACTGAAGCAGACAATGACTTTCTTCTAGAGCTGCAATAAAGCCAAAAATATCTTTGTTGCATTCATTTCCTGTTATCACTTTGTAGCTGCTTTGAATCTGTTTTGTATTGTACAATACAATCTGTATTGTAAAAAGCGCTATATGAATATAGGTGACTTGACAGACTAATTCAGCAGTCATGGGATTCTGGTAGGTACATATCCCTATAACATCCCTAGTAAGTTATATTCCCTTGTGAAATATATTTTCCCCTCTTTCCTTTCAACACAATATGGGCAGGAAACCTTTTGCACGCAGTCATTACATAAGAACAGAAATTAATGGAATGCTTTGCTCATTTCTCATCTATCATAGCATGGAATGTTACTAAACAGCATTGAGATCTAGATAGTATGATTCTGAAAACTTCAGACAGATGCATCAAAATGAAGTTTAAGAGCCTGGCAAAGGCACGTAGGAATTTTTGCTGCTCTTCTCAGCATTAGAGTTCAATGCTCTTAAGCATTGAACTCTATGGAAATACCTAATGACAATATGAGAGAAAACCGTACAGTACAATACACTGACATCTGAAGAAGAAACTTGACATCCATGCTTGTTATGGATTTTTTTCCGTGGTTGATCTTGTCTATGTATTGAATTTTATAAAATTACTGAAAAAATGTTACAAACCTTTGCATTAGTAAATGATTATACTCATGAATCAGTTACATTTACCAAGCACAGAGTAGTTTATTAAATGCAATAATGCATATTATATGCAAGATGATAGGAAACACTGACAGCTTTGTGAAAAAAGGGCAGTTTCATCAAAGCCTCTGAGGCTATTTCAATGTCACTCCTTCAAAAAGCTGATTTGTTGATCCATATGATCTTGTTTTCTGATAGATACCATCCCCAAATTACATTTGGTGACTCACATATCAAGACTCAATGCATATGTGGTAATACACCATCAGTAATAGAGAAAAGAGCTTTTCCCCACTCCCTTAACACTTAACTCCATTCAACCCCTGTTTATCAACTTAATTATCCTTCTATCTGCAAGTGAAATACACATGGCCACTTCATTCTCCAAGACATCCCAAAGTAAAAGATGAAAGCAAAGGGTGAAAGGTGTGCAGGCGGGAGAACGTGGGATGGAGGAGTCAAAGTGTTTCATTTATAACCAGAAAGAGGCCCTCAGAAAGCATTTATCCATAATGGGGAAATAATGAAGAAAGATTAAAGCCCTCTGGGACATTTCCGTTTTTTTCAATAAATGATCATAACGTATCCCCGTTCATCACAATGGACTCGGCGGGATCTTCAGACACCATTATATAGCCAAAAATGAGCCCTGGCAAGAGCGGGAGTCACTCCATCAGTTAAATGCAGGCTGTAGCAACACCGGTGAAAGGCTTACCTGCAAATTAAGAGCAGCAGTCTTTGTCTCCCTTGTTTGGTGGTAGAAAACACCAGAATGGGGTCTATTTCCTGAGTGATTCGAGGTGAGTTAGGAGGTTCAATTGAACCTATCATTATGGCAATGATTAGTTTAATGCCAGCAGGTGTGTTCAATGTGGACTTGAATAAGGATCTGTGGGGAGCTTTCTACAGCTTAACCCCTGACAGAACTATTTCTGTTCTGAAGAAGCAAGGTCTGCTCAATAGAGGTTTAAGACCAAAAGAGAACAACCAAGTGGTTGAAATAATGTATAACGCATCAAAATGATAGCATCATATCAGGAAGAACTGTATAAAGCCCATGAGACATTGCAATGTATGGGTTATTAAAACATCTACCATGCTTATTTTTAGTTTTGCATTTTGCGCTTCGGACAAAAACTGAGACAAGTAAAACAAATAAAATCTAACATAAAAAGATAACCCCATTTGCAGGAATGTATGGAGATTTTGTAAAATACAACAAGATCGAGAATCTGATATATGTTCATTAACTTTTATTTCACTGACAAAAGTACAAAAAAAATGTTTTCACTCACCAACTTAATTTAATTTTGTAAATATAAACACGTTTTTGATGGCTTTGATGGCTGCAACACACATTTCAAAGCAATTTGGAAAAGAGGCAACCTAAAAGTGAAAAGATTCTAGAATATCCACAATAACTTTGGAAACAGTTTACAATAAGCAGATAAACTGGTAATAAGTTCACCAAAGGCTCAGTCTTTGCAAGCAAAAGTGGGTAAAATTGTGAAAGAGAGAATTGTGAAACAATGAAAAATAAATAAAATACATATGTGAAAAGTCAATCCGTGTAAGGCAAGAAAGGAAATGTACATGACCTTTGAGCCCTCAGAAAATAGTACATGAGAAACCATCATGCTACTGTGCATAGCCATATGAGCTCAGAGGCACTTTCGAAAAACATTGAAACACAGTCTGCTGCTACATCAAGAAATGTATCTTGAATCTATGTTATGAAAGTACTGCCGAGTTCATTAGGCCCAAACTCATCTCAGCTTGTCCAAAAGGCAGTGGAAATATGTGCTATTCTCAGATGAGTCCAGTTTTCAGTTCCAAAGACAAAAGGGAGCATTCAGACTTTCATCAGCAGCAGTTTCAAAAGCAAACATCTGTCATGGTATGACATGGTTTGTGGGTGCACCAGTACAAACAGCACTGGTGACTTGCATGTTTGTGAAGGTATGACATCTTTCCTGGGAAGTTCATAGTTATTAGGGCAAGACGATGCCAAACCTCATTCTGCAAGTGCTACAACAAAATGATTTCATAAACATTAATGCCTGTAGTCCAAATTTATGGTTTATTATGAAAAGGAGAATCAGACTTGACCACGTGATGACCATGAACTGTTATGATCAGATGAAAATAGATCAGCTGAGATTGGTTATCCTCAATTCCTCAATACAGTGGAATTCGGTTATGTTGACGGCCTCGGGGGTTGCAAAAAAGCATCGAGATAACCGTTTAGCGAGATAACCAACACCCAATTGGTGGTTTATTTTATGAAGCGATCGGCATGCTATGAAAATGTACATACACTGTATATGTTTGCTAACAACAAAAGGCATATGTGCACCACCTAACAACAGAGATTTACCAGTATACGATAAAAAACACCTTTGATTCTCGATACAATCCTTTAGTTATATTCTCATTGCAAACACAATTTAGCTCGCAGCGTAAACACAGTCATAACATATTCGTGAGGTCATCACTCTGTACTAGATTGCATACTTTCTTGCGTTCTGCCTGTCTAATGTGCTTTCTCAACAAATTCATCCCATCTTTTAACAACCTTCAATCCGGTCTTCAATCCGCAGCGGTGCTAAGCAGAGCTCACGTCAGAACATAAGCAGGGTGTGTGTGTGTGTGTGTGTGTGTGTGTGTGTGTGTGTGTGTGTGTGTGTGTGTGATCAGTCAGCGGCGGCTTCCCACACGAGCAATTCATTTGCACGTGAAGGAGTGAACATCTCCTGCTCTCCCTGCATCTGCTGCGCGAGGACCGGGCCACCTGTGAGTGAGTGCTTTGGGATGGGGATGTGGCAGCACTCGCTCCTTGAGAAGAGTAAGAACGATATGTGCTTTCACTTCAGAGAGTCTCCAAAAGTCTCCAATAACTCCAGATAAAGTCGTTAGATTTGTCACTAGTCACGTTTTTGAAAATTTATGCTAGAGTGGTCTGAAAACTCTCTAAATATAGCGACAAATGCGCCAAGTTGGCAACACTGACCGCGATCCACGTACAACGCAAACTCAGCGCATGCACAGTGAACTCTCGAGATAACCACGAGATAACCATGTGACGTGACGATTTTGTCCCTCGTTTGTGCTCGAGATATTAGATTTCGGTGACGTAAAAGAATCAACATTACCCCCTGGTAAGCCTGCAGCAGCACTGTGGTATGTAGACACACAAATTTTGGTGGGCAGCGTCTGAGCTTTCAGGTACAACACCAATTGAAGAGAGAGAGGTGGCCCGCGAGAGCCTCCTCCACTCTTGGCATCGCCCTATAACCATAGCTGTGTGCTCCCACAAGGGTGGAGTACATACTAAATTGTGGCGTATGCACACTTGGGAAGCAGGCCTTCTCCATGACCCCGACACTGGGAATGGACTTGTGTAGGCAGGTAACGTTTGTTGAGTTTACTTTTCTTTGGACGATCGTCCCTGGTCTTGGGAAGGCCAGTCAATGTAGCCGCAAGACAACGTGAGTCCCAAACTAGACCTAGACCTATACCTAGACAATTGCATATCCCACGTCATCCTGGTGTGCTAAAAAATATTAATGGGAATATACTTCAGAAATATATTACCTAATGATGTTTTATTAACAAAGTTCGGGAGGAGCACGTTCAAATGATTAACACAATCAACACGTCATCAGCAATTACACCTCATCCTATCAGCAGGAGAGGAAGCATGTATATATAGACATGTTTGACTCACCTACAGCTCTTTGACATTTTTCGGCATCCCTCCACCACCCCAACTCCTCACACTTAATTGTTCCTATCAAAATCAGGATACGGGGGAGTGCTCCAGGTTCGGGCTGAATACCAAGCTCGGAGCCCTCTCCTCGGACAGCACGCCAAATATGCTTATCATTTATTGCTCCTGAATCATTTGTAATTGTGAACTCGTGAATAAAAAAATCTAGAGGAGCTAATACTTGTGGCTAACTTGTTTTGGATAACTTTTTTTATTTCATAATGTGAAGTTGGGAAAACTCACATCTATGAGCCTCACTAGCAGAACTAGCGCTCATCATGGATGCATTCTCTCCCCACAGTTCTTCTCCCTCTACACAAAATATTGCACTCGAAAGACACCTCTGAAAAGCTACTGACGTTTGCAGACAACACCACAATAATAAACCTCATCCAAGACAAAGACAATTCTGCTTACAGACAAGAGGAGATAGCTGGCTATCTGGTGCAGTCGTAACAATGTGGAGCTGAAGATGCTAAAAACTGTGGAGATGATTGTGAACTTTAGGAGAAACCCAAGTGCATATCCACCCCCCCCCCCCCCCCCCCCCCCCCCTGCACATTCAGGTTCCTCGGCACAATCACATTGACTCCATTGTGAGAAGTTCCCAACAAATGTACTTTTGTCAACTGAAAAATGTCAACCTGCCATAGGCGCAGATGACATAGTTTTACTCCGCTGTTATCGAGTCAGTTCTGTGCACATCTATAACTGTCAGATTTTTTGTCAGTGAGCAAATCGAACATACGAAGACAGCAACGGACTATTACTTGTGTGTTTGCACACACTTTCTCAATAAAGTTCATCCTGATTCTTATTCTCGAGGGCCAACCTCCAGCTGAGTTTAGTTCCAACCTTTCCCAATACACTCGCCTGGACATTTCTAGTAAGACTGAAGACATTGGGTGTGTTTCAACCAGCTCCCTAGCATCTTAGATTTTGAATAAGTATATCGGTTCATGAATATGGGCACTGACAAGAACATTAGGGACCCTGGCTCACTACACATTGGTACATGGATGAACACTATTTCCGGAACAACATGACCATCGTCCTCATTATACAACATCACTACTGGTATTTAAAGACTGCAGACTGTCATTTTTCTGATATTTTTTTAATGTTATTTGAAGTACATTATCATAAATACTTTTCTTGTTACATATCCATGCAACATTTCAGCCATAAATAAATTATAAATGTTAGAAAGATTATGTCCATTACCTGCCTAGGAATGTATACATTTGTTGAAATATAATAGTTTGTATTTTTTTTTAAACATCCATCTATTATGTGTAGAGAGTTGGTCCGCACTTCAGAATGTCTTGGTTACGAATGGAACCTTGGTTCCCTGAAGAACACTTCACATAAATGCGTTGTGAAGCTGAAGCTGAGATGTAGGCGAGTCAAATTTGTCTATATATACACACTTCTTCTCATGCTGACAGAATGAGGTGTAATTGCTGATTGGAGTTGATTGGATTGATCCTTTGAACGTGCTCCTCCCAAACTTTGTTAATAAAACATAATTTCATGAGTTCACAGTTAAATGATTCAGGTGGGGTAAATGGTATGCGTAGGGCAGATGAGCATCACTGGTGATTGGCTGTAGAAGGTTTGGGATGTGCAAAAGATTATATATTTCCATCAAAATAATTCCTTAAGAATTTAACCTTATTTTATCCGTCTCTTGCTCTTTTTCAGACGAAAACGTTATTTTTTTAAACAAAAAAGCATGCTTGTTTTTGTTATAAGCAAACCCATTTAACACCATACATTTCTGTTATTTTATCAAATCTAGTAGACTCTCTGAAGTGCGTTCAAAATGTGATGCGTTCCAGTCACGGCATCCCTGATGAGCGGAGCTCCCCCACTTCACTGTCCAGTCGCTTCCATTCAGACAGCCCTAACAAATGAAAACAACTTTCTGCCTTGTTTGTTGTTTAACCAGGGATATGAATTGCCCACAATCTCCACCATTAACTCTAGGGGAATTACAGTTAAAGTAATAAACTGTAATAACAGACCCAAGGACCATATAAGATGAATGAGGACCAAGAGTCAAATGTGGAGACCAGGAGTCACTGACATTTGGGGTCTGGCAAACGTGGTTTTTGCTTGTGATTGGCTCTTATTTGCTCAGTACTAACATGACATGGGCAAAAGTTTTTATTTTTTCTTTGCTTACTGGTCTCATTTTCTCTCTCACATCCATAATGGATATTGGATATTTACCATCTCAGCTAAGGGCGTTAAACTGACACCCTTGATTCTACGACATACGAATGCTGCCGGAGGCTAGGGATTCTCCATCGAATACGATACATACACTGCTCACGATGTGCCTTCAAGAGTACCTTCTGCTCTAAGCCTGATGCTCTTCCTTGTATCTGGACTAACACCAGATCATTGACCATGCCCAGACAATTGCCTGCTGGCCATACTATGCAGTGCTCTTTAATATATCTCACTGGTATTGTCCTGTCAGGGTTCTGCCGCATTCGGTCTGGTCTATCTCTTGGTTTTGTGGCAGAGCTCTGACACTACCGTATTGTCTCGAGTTGTGTGTGTGTGCGCGTGGCTTCGAGTGTTCGAGTTGCGTGCACGCTTGTCTGTGTGACGTCTTTTATGCTAGTTATGATGTCCAGTCCGGTGCTTTGATCTTGTTCAGTTTTGTGTCGGGATTCGGCATTTATGACTCGTGTGTCCATCCTTGTCGTGAGCATGTGAGAACAGGTGTTTACACTCGTTCTTGCGCGTTCTATGTCATGTGAGTGGGCGCGGTTTCATGCTTTGCGCGAGCCGCGCTCTCTCTCGTCTGTGTGCTTTCTGTTGTGTTTTCTGTCATGCGCAGTTTGGTTGTCACCAGCTGCGCGTCGTCTTTGTTTAATGTGAACATACAGCGATGCGCTCCTCATTGGCTACGTGTTCATGACTTGTCTGTTACCCCGCCCGTCTTGTTTCATTGTCATTAGTTTGATTTCTCTCAGCTGGTTCCCATTAATTATCTCCCTCCTGTGTGTATTTAATCTCCTCATGTCTGCTGTCCTTTGTCGCGTCATTGTCATCATTTTGGTATGTGTTTTTGCCGGTTTCCAGTGAAGTCTTGTTCAAGTTCAGTCAAGTCATGTTTTCCCCCACTCGGGGAGGTTTATGTTTGAGTTTGTTTGTTTTGGTTCAATAAAGCCCTGTCCTTTTTGCAAAGTGAGTCCTCGCCCTCTCGCATACCTGACAGTGTCCAGCAACATACTTCAAACTTTAATTCCTTGCATCATCACTTTGCACTTTTGAACTGCCGCTCAATCTCGGACAGAGCCCCTTATCTCAATGAAATTATCAGTGACAATAACCTTGACATTTTTCTTCTTACTGAAACTTGGATGTTCTGGATGATTTTCTTTCAATTTCTTCTTTTTATAAGTTTTTGTCCAGACCTCGACTACTCAATAAAGGGGGCGTAAAGTCTTACTGTTACACAACTTGATTTTCAGAATACCAATTCATTTGAATGTATGCTGTTGAAGGCTGACTCTCTTGTCATCATCTTGCTCCATCGTCCTCCTAAGGCTTTGTCCAACTTTTTTCTGAACTCAGTGAACTGTTAACCATTGCTTATTCTTTGTCATTTCCTGTTCTCCTGCTGGGTGACTTCAGTATTCATGTCGACACCATTTGCTCTAACACAAATCAATTGCTATGTTTTTGACTGTTTTAATATGACACAGGATGTTCATTTTCCTACCCATACTCATGGTCATTCACTTGATCTGATATGTACATCAAGGGTTGATATCTCTTCCATATCTTCCTTCGACACTGGTATTTCTGATCATAAATGTCTTGATTTAAGCATAAGTCTGCCAATGCGTAAAAAATATTACGGATATGGGAGCCACGAACGAACCCGCGGGAGCCACGATAGAACGAATTCGCGGGAGCCGCGAACAAACGAACTCGCGGGAGCCGCGAACGAACCTAGTTATATCTTACTGCAATCTGAAAGCTGTTGATACGGTTTCATTTTCCACCTCCATTGTTTCTTCAAATCTCTCTGGTGTTTTTTATATTTCTTCTCCCTTCCTGATTTTATCCAACTATAACACCCCTTTTTCTGAAATCTTATAGGAGCATGCACCTATTAAGTTTAGAAGTGTCCCTTCCACCCACTCTTCTCCTTGGTTCACTCCTGAGCTCCTAAAGGCTATTGGTAGACGGCTTGAGCGTCTCTACAAGAAAACTGGTCTTACTGTTCATTATTTAGCTTTTATCGATCATCTCAAACCATACAAATCTGCTCTGAACTCAGCTCGTTCTAGTTTGATCTCTGCCACAATAAATAAATTTAGCAACAGTCCAAAAGCATTATACAATACTATAATAAGCTTACCAAACCTCCAACCCAGGATAATCTAGCATCTAATGAGCTCTGTTGTTCCTTTCTAAGTCATTTGCTAGACAAGACAGATGTCATCCACCAATGCTCCTCTAATGATACCACAAAGCTTAGCTATCTGCCAAATCTATCTGGTCAGTCTCCGTCTAGCTCCGTCTGACTACTCCATCTGCTGTTTCTAAGTTAATATTGAAATCCAACCCTATATTCTGTCGATTTGACCCTGCTCTTACTTGTCTCCTGAAACTTTGCCACTCTTCCATCTCTGCACCCATCTCTCACTTCATCAATACATCTCTTACCTCTGCTTAATTTCCTCTGCCACTGAAAACTGGTGCAGTTACCCCTGTTCTGAAGAAACCTCACCTTGATTTCTCAGTTCTGTCAAATTACCGTCCTATTTCAAATCTCCCCTTCATTGCTAAATTACTGGAAAGTACTGTTACCTCCCAGCTTCAGTCATTTCTTGTTGAAAATAATCTCTTCGATCCCATTCAATCTGGTTTTCGCCCCCTCATAGTACTGAAACAGCACTTGTAATGGTGGTGAAATCTACGACTTTCTGGTAATTCTGGTTCTCTGTCTATACTTCTGCTGCTCGACCTCAGCTCTGCCTTTGATACGGTCTCCCATGAATTACTTATTTCTCGTCTTTCAGATTTCGGTATTTCTGGTACTGCTCTTTTTTGGTTCTCTTCTCTCTCTGACCAACAATTCTTCGTCAAAGCTGCATCAAGGCGCTAGGGGAAATAGCCTTGCTTCAGTCACGTGAAGATCTGTGCAACCAATGAGAGACGAAAGCGTGTGAATGCATCACTGCTGGCACGTGCCGGTGACGCCATGAGGAAGAGCATAAAAGTGCGTCTGAAACCCGGACGCATCAGCATGAATGTCTGAAGCGGGCACGGAGGCGCAAGGAGCTGAGGCAAAGACGCAGCGTCTCGTTCCCCTCAGGTAACCAGGGTTACATTCGTAACCCGAGACGTTCTCTTTCAGGGAACTCAAGCTGCGTCAAAGCGCTAGGGGAACGCTATACCAACGCCACCTCAGCGACGCCGGCATCCGGGTATGTCCCAGCTCACTGAGATAGCACCCTGGTTCCTGGGGCAGCATCGAGGTCCAATTGGTAAAACCTCATAAAAGTGTGCGGCAAAGACCAGCCAGCCGCAGCACAAACATCAGACAAGGAAACTCCGGAGAGGAGAGCCTTGGATGCCGCCATGCTCCGAGTGGAGTGGGCCCGGACCCTCAAAGGAGAAGCATGTCCGGCCGACTCGTAGGCTAGACAGATAGCCTCGATTATCCACCTACTTAGGGTTTGCTTGGAAGCTGGAGCCCCCTCAGGAGCCCCAAAGCAAACGAACAGTTGGTCCGACTTACGCCAAGTGGCAGTGCTCGCACTGGACGGACCTTGTTCTTGTGCTCCTGCTCATGATCGTCAAATGGGGGAGGGCAGAAGGCCAGCAGCGTGATAGACCGAGCCACATTAGTGGGAACCTCAGGGACATAGCCTGGCCTCGGGTGGAGAAAGGTTTTTCCATCCCGGGCCGAACTCGAGGCATGAGGGAGCCACCGAGAGGGTCTGAAGATCCCCGACCCTCTTAAGCGAGGCAATACCCAGCAGAAGAAGGGTCTAGAGAGAGAGGAGCTTGATAGGGATCTCCTCTAAAGGTTCAAAGGGTGCCTAGGACAGGCCTTGGAGTACCACAGACAAGTCCCAGGCAGGCACCCTGGTCTGTGCTGCAGGTCTCAGCCTTAGTGTGCCACGGAGGAAACGAGTGACTAGGGGGTCCCTGCCCAAGGATACCCCACCCAGAAGTACATGGCAAGCCGCTACGGCAGCCACATAAACCTTCAAGGTGGAGGGGGTTAACCCTGCCGCAAATCTTTCTTGCAGGAACTCCTGCACTTTGCCAACTTGACAGGTTACTGGGTTCACCTGCCTTTCACTACACCAGGACTTGAAGAGTTTCTACTTCAAGGCGTAGAGTTTCCTCATAGAGTTTCCTCATGGAGGGAGCTCTGGACTGAAGGATGGTCTCCACAACCTCGGCTGAGAGACCGGATTCTATGAGCTGGACCCCCTAAGGGGCCAGACCACAGCTACATTGGCTCTGGGCGGGGGTCAGCAACCCTCCGCCTGGGCCAGAACTCCCGGGAGCAGAGTGATAGGGGGACAAGTGTACAGGCGTAGCCTCGGTCACACCTGTACCATGGCATCCCGCCCCAGAGGCACTGGATGTTTTAAATGAAACCCACAGAGGGCAGAGAAATTCTTACGGAGGCAAACAGGTAAACCTGTGCCCTGCCATATCTGTACCCAATCTGCTCCAGATAAGAAGGGGACCAAGAGTTCTAGCCCTCGGGGAGAACCCCTGGTTTTCAGCCACCGCTGCAGGGGTCTCGTGCACCGACGGCCCAGTGGAGTAACGCTGGAGCCGCTGCATGAGCCCTAACATCCTCCAAAAGTGTTTACATGTGAGTGGCTGCCCCTTGACACTCTTGACGGCTGAACGAAGGCCTGAATGCGCCCGGGAAAGAGCCGAGCAGACATGGCCACTGAGTCCCAGTGACTCCCAAGAAAGTGGTTCTCTGTGTGGGAGAAAGTACACTCTTCTTGGTGTTCAGCCCTAAGAGTGTCACTCGTCACTTAACGGCTAAACGAAAGGCCTGGATGCGCTCGGGGAAGAGCCGAGCAGACATGGCCACTGAGTCCCAGTGACTCCCAAGAAAGTGGTTCTCTGCATGGGAGAAAGTACACTTTTCTTGGTGTTTTGCCCGAAGCGTCGAGAGATGAGAACCAAGAGTTCTTCCGCATGCTCAGGGTGTGTGGGCATTGCCCCGTGACCTTGATTGCGAAGCGGGTACCCCTCAGGGAGAACCCCTGGTCTTTAGCCACCACCATGAGGGGCTGGCCCAGCTTGATGCTCTTAACGGCTAAACGAACAGCCTGGATGCGCTTGGGGGAGAGCCGAGCAGACATGGCAACTGAGTCCCAAATGACTCCCAAGAAAGTGGATCTCTGCCTTAACCCCAGCTCCTTTATGTGCGGGCACAGCATCTCGATGTTGTGCTGCTAACTGCGGCGACTCGGCCAGGGTAAGCCATAGTCGTCGACATAGTTTCAGACACGATAGTCCCTTGCAAGTGCAGCGGAGGTTAGAGCAGCATCCCCTCCTAGGTGAACGTGCGGGGCGAGAGCGCCAGACTGAAAAGGAAGCACCGATACTGGTACGCCTTCCCCCCTGAAGGCGAACCACAGGAACTTCCCACTGTGGAAGGATGGAGACGAGGGATTATACGTCTCTGGTGTCGACCGTGCCGGACCAGTTATACCTGATCCGTACTACGATCTGCTTGAGCGTCATATCTCATTCATTTTGAATTTTAGATGCCTAACTGCGACTTAAGAGACGTAAATCCAGAATGAGCCGCAACCCTCCATCCGCTGTAAAACCCGGACTTGCTGTTCACGAGGGGTACACACTCGATGGTCCCTTTCGCCAGCAATGTGTCTACTCCTTGTTCCATGACCAGAGCCTGCTGAGGGCCTACCACTGACCCGAGAACCGGGGTGGTGAAACCCCGAACTGAAAGGCATACCCGGAGGTTACCGTGCGCAGGACCCACTGAGAGATACCGGGTAGCTGTGACCACGCAGCCTGGAATTCTACTAGGGGAACCTGCCCCCCGGGGCTGGTCTCCGGTGCTACAAACATATCCACTACTGAGCCGGGGCTGATTCCGGAAACCCGGGTGGACTGCTCTAGGACCCTCCTTAGAGGGGGTGGTTTTCCCATGGCGGGCTGACTCTGGAGCTGCTCCTGGGAGACACCACCTTGTTGCGGCGGCTTTTAAAAAACGTATTCCCCGCCGCCCTCAGGTCTCCGGGGTTGCTGAGTGGGAGCAGCCCCAAAAAGCCAGCTCATCTCACCGCAGTGTACAAATACACTTTTTACAGCCGATACTTCTTGGTTCCCAAGAAGGATGGAGGTCTACGCCCCATCTTGGATCTGCGTTTACTCAACAAGGCAGTGTTGCAGCTCAAGTTCAAGATGCTCACTCTCAAGAAGATAGTTCCACAGATCAGGTCCGAGGACTGGTTTGTGACGATAGATATGAAAGACGCGTATTTCCATATCTCCATCCTTCCTCAGCACAGGAGGTTCCTCAGGTTTGCCTTTGGGGACAAGGCATACCAATATCGAGTCCTCCCGTTCGGCCTAGCTTTATCTCCCCGCACCTTCACCAAATGTGTAGATGCAGCTCTCGCACCTCTCCGCGTGCAGGGCATCCGTATCCTCAATTATCTAGACGACTGGCTAATCTTGGCCCAGTCGAGGCAGTTGGCATTTCGGCACCGGGATGCCGTTCTCGATCACATGAGGGTGCTGGGTTTACGGCTGAATGTCAAGAAGAATGTTCTCTCCCCCATTCAGACAACCACCTCTCTCTGGGTTGTCTGGGATTCTGTTTCAATGCTAGCGCGTCTGTCTCCCGCCCGCATCCAATCTATTCTTTCAGCCGTAAAGCAGATAAAGCTAGGCCAGTTGCGCACTGTGAAGCAGTTCCAGAGACTGCTGGGGCTCATGGCAGCAGCGTTCAACGTTATTGCTTTTGGCCTGTTGCACATGAGACCCCTTCAGTGGTGGCTCAGGACCAGGGGGTTTTCCCCGAGGGGCAACCCATTTTGCATGATCAAGGTCACGTTGTAACACCCAGAGAGTGTTATGTATATATATTTTGGTTTTTGTTCACTGTTTTATATGCCGTAATTCCATAAGCAGCCAAAGAGGGCGCTACAGGTAATTGGTGACGGTATATAAGCCAGGAAATGTGTAGAGGGAGTGAGTTGTTGGTAGAGGGAAACCTCATGGTTAAGCTCACGGCTACTAACACTTCCGGAGTCCGGTTTGAGAACTATTTAAGTTTCTGCTCAAATACAAGGACCTTCTATTCTACCCCTGCTTATCTGCTTGCTGTTACTACTACTGTGGTAGTTGTTCTGTCCGGTGGATAATCTCTCCATGACTTCAGTGATCTCCAGTCACTGAGCCAGAACCACAAATCAGCACCGCAAATTCCCAAACTGGATTTATAGGATTAATTCATTGCATCGCCCTCAAATAACCATCTTCATCTTCATCTCACCTCATCCCATCGTCTTCTGTTTCACCTATCTCTGGACCATTCTGATAAGTTCCACATTGACTCTTTAAAGGCCTTGTGCTTAAAACTGTTTATTTTTGTTGGTATGGGATTGACTTGTTTGATTTTGTGAATAAACTTACAGTGAACGTATTTGTTTGAGAAAGTGTTTCTCTATTATCAGTACCGTACGATTCTTTGCAAACCTTCAGGAGCAAACCTTCATAGGGGAGGGTTGCAACGTGGCGCTGCCTTCGTGCCTTGGCTATGTGGAAGAATCCCTGGTTCCTTTCCCAAGGCCCAGTGCTGGGAGCTCCTTGTCGTCGCCGAGTGCTTACGACAGATGCATCCCTCACAGGCTGGGGAGCAGTTTTGGAGGGTCGTTCGGGGCAAGGTCTGTGGAGCGGACACCATCGTTCATGGCACATCAACTGTCTAGAGCTGATGGCGGTCTTTTGGCTCTGAGGAACTTCCTCCCAGACCTCAGGGACCATCATGTTCTTGTT
The DNA here is from genome assembly GCA_037043235.1 of Rhodeus uyekii. Taxonomy (NCBI): domain Eukaryota; kingdom Metazoa; phylum Chordata; class Actinopteri; order Cypriniformes; family Acheilognathidae; genus Rhodeus; species Rhodeus uyekii. Next base: position 1,214,688 of record JAWRVZ010000040.1, on the reverse strand, counting down.
CGGTCAGACAACACGTCGGTGGTCGCCTATATAAACCATCAAGGGGGCCTGCGTTCACGCCCGTTGTACAAGCTAGCGCGCCAGATCCTCTTGTGGTCCCAGGGGAAGTTGCTGTCTCTCAAAGCGAGGCCCAGGGAATGGAGGCTCCACACCGAGGTGGTGGAGCAGATTTGGGAGAGGTTCGGCCGAGCTCAGGTGGATTTGTTCGCATCTCGAGAGACCTCGCACTGTCCACTCTGGTTCTCCCTGTCTCATCCAGCTCCTCTCGGACTGGATGCTATGTCTCAGGAGTGGCCGAGGCTACTCCTGTACGCCTTTCCCCCGATCGCTCTGCTCCTGGGAGTTCTGGAGATGGTTCGCCGGGACAAGGTCCATCTCATCTTGGTCACCCCGCGGTGGCCGGGCAGAGTGTGGTTTCCATACCTGGTTTCTCTCCTAGACAGCTCTCCATGGGAGATTCCGGTCAGGAAGGACCTTCTGTCCCAGGCAGGGGGACTGATTCTACATCCCCGCCCGGAACTATGGAATCTGTGAGCTTGGCCTCTGAGGGGGCCCAGCTCCTAAGTTCTGGTCTATCTTCTGAGGTTGTCCAGACCATTCTCCACTCCAGAGCTCCCTCCACGAGGAAACTCTATGCCTTGAAGTGGAGACTCTTCACACTATGGTGTAATGAGCATCAGCTGGACCCAGTGGGTTGCCATGTTAGTTCGGTACTGGAGTTCCTGCAAGAGCGCTTTGTATCTGGTTTATCCCCTTCCACTTTGAAAGTGTACGTAGCGACCATTGCGGTCTACCATGTCCCTTTGGGGGGTCTATCTCTGGGGAGACACCCGCTTGTTACTCGTTTCCTCCGTGGCACTCTGAGGCTTAGGCCTGCAGTTCAACCCAGGGTACCTTCTTCGGATCTGACTGTGGTGCTCCAAGGTCTATCTCAAGCCCCTTTTGAGCCTGTTGAGGAGGTGGCTCCAAAGTTCGTCACCCTCAAGACGTTATTTCTCCTGGCTATTTCTTCCCTGAAAAGAATAGGGGATTTACAAGCTCTCTCAGTCGCTCCTTCATGTCTCGAGTTCGCTCCTGGGATGGTCAGAGCCTTCCTCCATCCTAGACCCGGGTATGTCCCTAAAGTGCCTACTGCTGTGGTCACCCCTGTGGTGCTGCAGGCCTTCTGTCCTCCCCCCTTTCAAGAACCGGACCAGGAACAAAAGAATCTTCTCTGCCCTGTGCGGGCCTTGGATCCTTACGTCCACAGAGCTGCCCTGTGGCGTAGGTCGGATCAACTATTTGTCTGTTTTGGCCCCCCCAAGAAAGGGGCTCCTGTCTCCAAGCAAAGAATGAGCAAGTGGATGGTCGAGGCCATCTCTCTCGCTTATGAGTCAGCCGGGTTGCCCTCGCCTTTGGCAGTCCGTGCCCATTCGACTCGGGGTATGGCCGCTTCCAAAGCTCTCGTTTCCGGGGCTTCCCGCAGTGATATCTGTGATGCGGCAGGTTGGTCCTCTCCGCATACCTTTGTCAGGTTCTACAGTCTAGACCTAATCTCCACTCCTGGGGCCCGGGTGTTGTCGTCCAAGGGCGATCACATCTGACAGGCTCTGGTCGCTATGGCAGCGTTGGTATTTCGTTCCCACAGCGCTAGACACAGCGCGAGTTCCCTTGAAAGGGAACATCTCGGTTACGTATGTAACCTTAGTTCCCTGAATAGGGAACGAGACGCTGCGTCTCTCGGCCATACCTCCTTCGAGCCTGCCAACAGCGTCTACTTCAGAGACTTAGCTGCAGTCTGTTTGGCGTGGCTAGTATTTATAGATTCCTGTTTCGTGACGTCATCCGCTTCTGATGTCATCCGCGTCACCCGATTGGTCAGATTTCATACGTGCTTCATGACGGATACACGCAGGGGCGGTCCCACAGCGCTAGACGCAGCGTCTCGTTCCCTATTCAGGGAATTAAGGTTACATACGTAACCGAGACGTTATATAGGAGTGATAAAGCCAATCGGTAAACATGGGGATGATTAGAAGGCCATTTTGATGGGTACCAAAGGGCAAATTTTGCTAAGATGCCGGGGTTAAACCATTAGTTTTTATTTCAAAAGGACATCCTGTGATTTTTAAGGACCACAAAGAATCAAGATCTTGGTTTAACATCTCTTCCAAAGGACAGTGCTTTCTGACAGTATAGTGTCCCCAACACTGGTGTCACTAACACCTTGGTGCTCAAAGTGTCCAAGATGGTAGACTTAAGTAACATTTCAGATGTAATTTTCAAAAGACCTCTGAAGTTGGGCTTGGACTGGAACACTTTGAGCCAAGAAGTAGAGCATTTCAACAGCTTGTTCAATTGTTCAAAAAATTAACTGTAGTTTCGCTTTGCTTTTTGTTTTGTTTTTTTATGCTGTAAACATGCACAAGCTATCATTTTGCCAAAAGGTTATGAGGAAGAATGAAACATCCGGTCATTTATGGGGTACCTAAAAGTGTAGCAAATCATGATAGCAGTATTACTCCCAGGCCATCTTGAACTATGAATATCTTAGCCAAACAATTTACACCAGAAGGTCAAAGTGAGAGAGCAAAATAGATTTTCCATGAGAGGAAAGATTAAAGATGTGGTGAGATGAAACGTTGACATGCTATACAAACGTATTTATAAAAAGTAATGAATATCCCCTGGTATGATTGAATTATGAAGAACTGTCATGAATGAACTGACATAAAAATATATTTCACCTTAATTATGAAAAAAGCATTAGAGCAAAAATGAAAATGTGTACATTGCAGCCTTAACCTAAGGTAGAGCACAGATTCCTCTGACACTTCAAGCATGAAAACACACTTTACAATTGCCAGCTTGCTCAAGTATAGTTTGAATAACCCTGGGAACAGAAAATAACTCTATTGTGTGACGTTAATGAAATTTTGGCCAGTCTAATTTGACTTGTTGCATGCAATTTCTTAGGCAAAACTTTTCTCTGCTAAAACTGCCTCGTATCAATTCATTTGTGTGTATAAAAAAAAAGATGAAGGGGGAAAAATGGGACCAGATTGAAAGCTGCATAGAATATGCTTCTATTGTGCTGCTGCAAACGAACGTGTGTCCTTCAAGAAAGAATAGCGCTTTGCTTCTCATACCAAAGTCTTGAAGCTTTCCCTTGAATAAATCATTCACATCTATTGAATCCTTTTCGTTTCACAACACAGGCTGTCCTTTCAAGATGGAGAGAAAGGAGTCTGAATGACTTGGAGCTGGAGAGTTACCTTGCATAGAGAGGAATTAAGGACCAGTAGCCAATATTGTGGATCAACTATGCCCAGAAGAAAGGGTGCATTCTTGTGTTACCTGGCTGGGGAATTAAGCCACAATAGACTTCAAACAATAGACAGCACACAATTGACGGATTGATTTTTACTTCAGGGACTTTAGATTTTCAAAACACACAGAGTCCGCCAGAGATGGACATAAAGCTGTGAATGGCAAGAATGGCTGATGCATTACCCTCATGACCAGTGTCAAGGGAATATAGCTACCTTCAGACCTCTCTGGGTGACCTCAATCTCTCATACACTCTGTTAGAATGGCCAGGAGGTGAGAGCAGCTTTGTGACTCTTGTCACATATTGTTCTGTAGCATACATAGTTCTGTCCATTCCATTGATAACTGTTCACCTTACAAACTGAATTGGACAAGAACCTGGTTGCATAATACTAAACAAAGAATACTCAGAGAAATCAATTTAAGTTCAGTTAAAAATAAGTATAAGTTCACACCCACACAAACACTCAGTGTTTAATGAATAAAGGCCTTCATCTAGCTGCGCAACTGTAGAGGTTCAGGTCATTTCCTTGCATCTGCAAGCCCCGTAATACAAAGTCCACTGAAAATGAGAACTTATTACACAAAAGATATGTTCTTTTACCAGAAACATTTATAGTTGTTTTTTTTATTACTCAGAGAAAGACTTTTTTCGATTTTTGCATCTGAAATTGACAGAATTTGCAGCTGCTTTTATCAAAATTTGCAGCAATATTTATTTTGTATTGTTTTGCAATGAACACATTCTTCTAACATTTGTATTTCTTTTCTGACCTCAAAACACATTGTGCTCTGTAATTTATTTACATTTATTCTTTTAGCAGACGTTTTTGTGTGTGTGTGTGTGTGTGTGTGTGTGTGTGTGTGTGTGTGTGTGTGTGTGTGTGTGTGTGTGTGTGTGTGTGTGTGTGTGTGTGTGTGTGTGTGTGTGTGTGTGTGTGTGTGTGTGTGTGTGTGTGTGTGTGTGTGTGTGTGTGTGTGTGTGTGTGTGTGTGTGTGTGTGTGTGTGTGTGTGTGTGTGTGTGTGTGAGTGAATGAGTGAGTGAGTGAGTGAATGAGTGAGTGAGAGAGAGAGAGAGAGAGAGAAAGTGTGTGCTTACAGCAGGAGCAGGATTGTGGTAGTTGGTTGACTGACTGGGAGTGACAGATGCATAACCGAAGCAACAACAAATGTACTTTGGCTGAATGCATGTTGTGATGACGTCACAGAATAGGTCCAGGCATAAAATCTGCAGGAAATCTGGGGCAGTTTAGAAAAATTGCCAGCTCCACCGAATATTACTGAGTTTGTTTGATTTTGCATTAAATTCTGCAAACGTAGAATTGAGGATCAAGGAGGGACTGCTTGACTAGCAACTACTCCACCTAAGAGATTAAGGTTTGGATGGTTTGCATGGTCCAGTTAGCCTCTGCTGGTAGATGATGCAATTACACAATCTGGGCCAAAAAATAAATAAATGAAATCTTTCACCGTCCTAAGGCATTCAAGAATAACTGTATTCTGATCAAAGAAATTTACCAAATATTTCATCATATTATATTTTTTGTAGTGCTCTTAAAAGCATGAAATAGAATATTTTTCTGTCTGCGGTTAATGAATAAATGAAACGCTTAATTAGGACTGTAATCATTCTTATTGAGTCATCAGCCAATTGGCGATGTAATGTTATTTTTTTTTCCAGAGTGATTAGTGACATGGCATTTATAGCTCAGGTGTTTGAGTCAAAAATGTGATCTATGAGAAAAGACTTTTGATATGCAATTTTATGATCGCATTCTTCAGAAGACCAACTGACATATAGATGAATAGGAACACTAACATATCTGTCTCCAGGTAGTTCAGGTCTCCTTGATCCTGCCAGCTTAAGAGCTATGACGTCAAGTCCAGCAGACTGTCCATTTCATGCTTTTAAGAACCCTCTAAAAGAAAATGTTACTGGTAAAACCTCTAGTATAATAAAATGAAATATTTGTTATTTATATGCTGCCTGTTTTGGGTCAGAATACTGGCCTTTAATGAAAGAGTTGTGCAGAATTGTAGTTCCAGCTTCTACCAGCAGAGGATATAGTTTATTTTTGGTAGTTGGTAAATGCATAATACACAATCAAACATATCACTTACTGAACAGGTCATTATTATTTCAGGTTGACTGATATGTTTAAGGTTATTAAGGTTTTATCCAACAGTTGATCTTTCACAAAAAAAATTAATAAAAAGTCGCTGCCTTTACTGTTGACTTAAAGGTGCTAGAAGATGCAGGATACATCAGCCACCATATGGGTATTGGCCGATAAATGCTTATTGTTAATGTTATCATTATCGACCCAATAAAATAAGCTGATATATTAAAGCAGATAAACAATGGCTGAAATATTTCCTTCATCTAAGATACTTCAGATGTTTGCTATGGATTTGAATTGTCTGAAATGATTGGAATCGCTTCATAAAGGAGATATAGTTGAGGGCAAATCTGTCATATAAGCTAGATAACATTATACTGAGAACACAACTGTAAAAGAATGCTGTGATTTCTTTGTGCGTGTTTTAGCGCGTCATTGTAGAAAGAGTACGTCCATGGAGTTGAAGTGACAAGCACAGTCGAGCTCACTTATGCACTTGCAGCCTTTTGTGCTATTGTAAGTTGTAATATTACTTTATTTTATATATATATATATATATATATATATATATATATATATATATATATATATACTGATTAGACACACACAATGAAGCGATTTACTGCATCCTGCATCGTTAATTATGTATTACAAAATTATAAAATATATATATACACACACAGTAATCCCTCGCCGCTTCGCGGTTCAAGTTTTGCGGCCTCAGGTTTTGCATCGTGGAGTTTTCAAAAATATTCATTGAAAAATAAAAATTCAAAAATACCGTTATATTGGCAGCCGTATTGTGGAAAGCAGTGTTGTTTCATCGTGATGCGAGAGAAACGGTTTCCCTGGATGCCAGACAAAGAGAGAAACTCTCTCAGAGGCTTTGTACACACCCACGGCACTCAGACAAGACACGTGATTGGTTCCCGGATCGATGAATGAGAGCACGAGTGGAGTAGGAGCCTCTTCGCCTCTCTCAGTAGCAAATGTTGACGATCCAGCACTGATATCTGACAATGAGGCGCTTCACAAACTGATTTAAAAGGCCTCATACCAGTGCAGTAACACCATCATCATCATCATTCATCATCACATTCACCGATTCGCACAGGTCTGTCATCGTCGTCATTACTGGAGTCTCAAGATACTACTGTCATTGATGAGTGTAGAACACCATAATACATATCATATGAGAGAGAGTAAATGTATAATATTAAGGTTTTATAATTAAACAGATTTAATTAAAATATATTTAAAGTATAAATATACATACTTTAAACATTCTGGTACCTACACACACACATATACGGAAATTCCTATGTGGGGCCAATCCTTCTTCGTGGATTTTCACCTATTGCGGGGGGGTTTACTACATTAACCGCAATAAACGAGGGATTACTGTAATATGGTATCTGTGTTACATTTCATCTGAAACAACTGTCAGTCATATAAAGCGATCATCTTTCTTCAGAAGATTAAACTACTCCATTCACATAGATTGTTTTTTTTTTTGTTAATTTTTGTTAAATCAAAGTTTTTGGTTGCATTGACAAAAACGAAATGAGAATATAAAAAGAAAAAAATGGAAAGATGAATGGAAGTTTGGAACTACATCTTCTACATCTAAATTTCAGAATTTTCATGTATTGGTGAACTACCCTTTAACACTTTCTAATAAAACTTCTTCATAAGGTTCATGAGATTGCAATGACTGTACCCAATCACTGGAGCCCTAGACTTTAAATGGAAAGGCACAGGCAATAGTCTCCTTAGGCCCTGGTCAAGGCCACACTCGTGAAGAGGATGGGAGAGGAGGAACCCTCAAATCATCACACAACCCCACCTGAGTGGCACGCGCTTGGGCTTGGTTCTCCCTTCTGAGGCCCTGATAAAACGGCTTTCTTATCGCCTTCAAGAGAGCAGATTTGGCCCCTGTCCAAGAGAACCAACGAAGCAAGAAAACCACTGTCTAGACACTTAAGGAGAAGTCAAGGAAAAAAATGCTCTGTTTGACAGGAAATACTGAAGGGGCTTTTCACTGAAGTCAGGCAAGTTGAAGGGCTGTAGTCCAGACAATGTCATTGTCCTGGACCGTCTCACCAAATCCCCTTTTCTCCCACCATTTCACAACCGTTTACCATGGATCTCAGAGCCGGACTATGGGGAATCACCTCTTATATGTGCTATCTCTGAGCAAGAGAGTGAACACAACTGGCAAGGCTGTTTTTAGGTTTACAGTTACCATTAACAAAAGTGGGATAAGACATGACATTGGGCAGAATACTTCTCAGAGAGGTCATTACAGATTTTCATACTTTCTAAACATGTTCATATATAATACAATATTATGGTAACTTAATTTCTTATTTGTTTACTATACCAATTATCTTTGTTAAGGGGAGGGGGCTTACTCCAATTACCTATATTAATAGAATAATGCACATTAATGCTGTTTTAGTTGTTCTGGCTTGAGTTGCCTAATTACCGTAAATAATTAAGTCATCTTCTGTGGAAATTTGCTGAGGCCCCCTTGTGGAACCTAGCAATTTTGTTGAGAACCACTGAGGTACAAGTATGAAGTAAAATTGTTTTGTTGATGTTGTTGTTGCTTTTTTCTGTATATAAAATGCATGTCTCAATCCAATCTGCCCATTGTTTCATGCAAAGAACATGCATTAAGAGACTGTTGAGTGCCCTTCACCCAGAAACAACTGAAAGGAAAACTTACAATGCAAAGACAACTGTGTTTACAGTCTCATCACATGCTTTGGATCCGGATGGCACTCCTGTGTCACAGCTCAGTGAAGCAAGACGCACCAGCCCCAAAGCGCTTGCAATAAAAAAAACATTACTCACCGTCTAACAAACAGGCACTCACACACAGATAAGAAAAAACAATCATCTCAAATACACTGACCTCTTACCACACAATATGTCCACACACACAAAAAAACATGACATAATCCATCATTAACGTGCAAAAACGTGTGATTAAAGGCTCTGACAGTTCAGTTAAAAATAAAGAAACATCAGATTACCAACAAAAAGAAAAGAGAGGATGTATCCAACTTGATCTCATGAGAAATTATAATTATTTTACGAGGTGGCGATTTCATATTAATTCATATGATGACAATAAAAAATAGTTCTGAATTTCCATGTGTTGGGGTATCGGTTGACCACTAATAAACTGAATAGACTCCCTCTATCCCTCCTGAGGGCAAATAACAGTCATTTTAAAAAACACTGGAGTAGAGTTGTTACCTCTGGCATGATTTTGATTGAAATATCACTGTCAAGTTTTGCTTCTGAAAGGTTGCACCCAGGAGGACTATGATGAAAAGCACCCAGAATATCAATTAAAAAGCAAAAGGAAAGAACAGAGCACACAAGGAAGAAGAGAACAGAGCTTTGGCATCAGCTTTACTGATTGGTTGTACACATCCTTCTGTCCCCTTTGACCACAGGTTAAGTCATGGGAAGCGTGGGTGGCAACAGCAAGCAGAAGTAATTATTGTTCGGGGCCTTTTAATTTCAGTGGCATTTAAAATGATTAATCCTTTTCTAGAGCTCAGTCAGAGTACTTCGTATTTTCATATCGGCCCCCAAGGAGTGACTCGCTTCTGAATAGGTCGTCTCTCTCTCTCTCTCTCTCTCTTGATTGCTCTCTGTACATTCAGACATTGGAGATGCAACGGCGGTGTTTGTTATTGGCTGTGCAGATCATACTTTACCCGAGTGGTCGGAAACCATCCGCTAATGGTTGCCGGTCTTCATTGTTGTTGGGCATTCAAAGCAATTCACATAATTAGAGCGCATTCTTACTGCACAAAACCTATTACTGAAATAGATTAGAATGTGGAGTTTATCTGGTATAAATACGACTGTGTAAATGAGAACAGGTATGTTTGACGTGGACCAATTCAATCGCAGGATGTGCGGCTGGTGTTTTGTTGCTGAAATCAATGGTTTGTCATAATTTTCCACAAAAAAAAAATGATTTCACTTTTTTTTCATTAGGTACTGTTCATAAATACTAAATGAGCAGAAAGAAAAAGGATAGAGAATAAGAGAGACTTTGTAGTTGTCACTGGTTGGTTAACTCTCTTGGCTTATAAGAGCATTATAATTCTTATAAGAATAATTTGTGTGAATTCTGTCCTCCAACCAAAAATCCTAGATTATCAATTTTTTTAGCTGTTGGAAAATAGTGAACATAATAAAACCTCACTGGAACACTATTTATTGATTCTACATTATTTCATAAACATCAGGGAAAGCTAACATTAATATTAGGGCGATTGCCACACAATACACTGCATTTTATATTCATTGATATATTGCAAAATATTAATCATTTTTAATTGATATTTTGTCAAAAGTTTAGATTTGTTTCTGTCCTTAATTCATCAATTGTTTTCTTTCAGAATTTATTTACAAGTATGATACTGCATATTAAAAACAAATTTGTGAAAAGTGGATTTTCTTTTAAATATTTTAGATAGTAAAGCAATCTCCTCTTTGTGACAGTTTATTTACCTCATATAGTGTCAAATAAGGTGTATCTTTTTCTGCAAAGAGACTTTAGGCTATGGTATACATCAACTGACTTTCAATAATACACCTTCTCTCTTGATGTATCCACTCAAGGGGGGGGGAGTGACACTAGCCCCGATCTCCCTTTTATCGGGGAACTATGGGTAATACTGCCATCTAGTGGCTAATGGCTAACAACACCAAAAACAAGTTAACAAATTAATTATTCCGTTTAAACAGTAAAAATTTCAAATAAGCAACTGCATATCCTTGCTCTAGAAAGTGTTTATATGCCTTTAAAAAATATTTATAAATATGAATAAAAAAACGAAACATTTTCTGAATGTCAAACTGAATGTAGAATCTCAAAAAGTAATAAAACACACACACACACACATTATATATATATATATATATATATATATATATATATATATATATATATATATATATATATACACACACACACACACACACACACACACACACACACACACACACACGTGTGTACAAACATACTGTAGTGATGGGCAGAAGGCACTTGTAATAAACTGACAAATCCCAACAGACATGTGGAGAAAGTCTGGCTCTCCAATGATCTCTCCAGTGTAGCAAATCAAAACCAAATTTGCTCCTGGGCAGCAGTAGACACGGACGAGCAGATACCTGCGGCCACCTGGGCCTCACTCCAAAGACTCGGCCAAGACAATTTCTCTCAAATCACCTCTCTATCTTAATCTGACAGCCCTCCTCGATTAGGAAGTGTGAAAATTACTTCTCTACCCACCAGCTGTCGTTCTGAAATTATCTTAATTGTACCATGATTATGCCTCTAAGCTCCTATGAGAGCAACCGTTGCATCCGTTAACAAGTAGCCTACTAGCAAAGATGGGAAGACCTTCAAAGTGTAAGTGAACACCTTAGAAGCTGCACTCTACACACACAAAGACAGACAGACAGGAGGGGGAACAGGAACAGTACTTGCTAGCGTGTGTGTGACTGCGTATTTCGCTTAATATCGAAATGCTTGGCCTTATATTCACACCAATAAGCTTGTTAACGAACATAACACGTATTAAAAAAAAACAAAAATCGAGAACACAACAGCTAAACAAAGTTGCCCATGTTTACACTGTTAGAAGTTAACACTTCACTTTCTTTTTCAAACGACTGGACTTAAGCTGGCAAAACCACTTTGCGGCAGTAGGCAAACGGTTCCTTTTACTAGCAATGCCAGTAGTATAATATTACTTTATTTAGGGAAAGAAGAAGTATGACAACTTTAAAGACCCGTTCATTTCTTTAACTGTAAGAATACAAAAAGAATCTCACCACACCACCAACGTTTTTAAAGTTGCTTTAGTCCCACGTGTGTAAAACAATGGTCGCTGCCGTTGTTTCCATTGCTGTTTAACTCTTTTCCCACCCGTATTGTTGAAAAAAGAAAAAAGAAGCTTGCCAGTAACCGCCAGAATGTATTAATATTATTTTTAATCATTTGCACAAGGCTTTCATGGCCCCCAGAATACTCTGTTATAAGAATATCTGAACATGCATATCAACATGCATACTTCAATTTTTTTTTTTTAAATCAAGACTTGAATATTGTTTGAGCTGGTTTGGTTACATTTTATTTTCTCATTTGTGACATCACTGTTTAAAGGGATAGTTCGCCCCAAAATTAAAATGTTGTAATCATTTACTCACCCTCAAGTTGTTTCAAACCTGTATGGGTTTTTTGTTCTTCTGCTGAACACACAAGATGGTATTTTAAAGAGTATTGGTATTCTGTTACAAGATGGTAGTTTATTTTTCATGCAATGGAAGTCAATGTATACCATCAAATGTCTGGTTATCAACATTTTTCTAAATATTTTAAGAAACCCATACAGGTTTGAAACAGCTTGAGGGTGAGTAAATGATGACAACATTTTAATTTTGGGGTGAACTTAACAGTAACTCAATCAGTAGAGCATTGTTGTTTACAACACCAAGGTCGTGGGTTTTGATCCCAGAGAAATGTGTTTGTAGCAATGTAAGTCGCTTTGGATAAAAGCGTCTGCCAACTGCATAGTAAATACATTAGTTAGGGTGTGTCCCATTATGACTTTATAATCACCCTTAAGCCTTTATTTTATGTCTTAGTCCTCTTTCTCACTTGTGATGCTATATGTTGCAACTATAATATATTGAATAATTGTTTTGTTTTTTCATGCTGC